>NC_069424.1:10521875-10639375 GCF_026875155.1 Cherax quadricarinatus | reverse complement strand
AGGGTAGGGGATGAGAAGACCAAGTGTTCACATAAAAGCAAGTAAACAACATTTAGATAAAGGTAAGGAAGTTTTTGGTGCATTCATGGATTTAGAAAAGGCACATGATAGGGTGGATAGGGGAACAATATGGCAGATGTTGCTAGTACAGTGGTACCTCGGGATACGAACAGCTCAAAACTCGAACAATTATGTAAGTGTATTTATGTAAGTCCTAGGTAGTAGGTTGGTAAACAGCAACCGCCCAGGGAGGTACTACCATCCTGCCAAGTGAGTGTACAACGAAAGCCTGTAATTGTTTTACATGATGGTAGGATTGCTGGTGTCTTTTGTCTGTCTCATAAACATGCAAGATTACAGGTACGTCTTGCTGCTACTACTACTTGCACTTAGGTCACACTACACATACATGTACAAGCATATATATATGCACACTCCTCTGGGTTTTCTTCTATTTTCTTTCTAGTTCTTGTTCTTGTTTATTTCCTCTTACCTCCATGGGGAAGTGGAACAGAATTCTTCCTCCGTAAGCCATGCGTGTTGTAAGAGGCGACTAAAATGCCGGGAGCACGGGGCTAGTAACCCCTTCTCCTGTACATACAGTGGACCCTCGACTAACGATCAGCTCCCAACTCGACCAGTTATGTAAGTGTATTTTTGTAAGTGCTTTTGTACGTGAATTTTTGGGGGTTTGAAACGGACTAATCTATTTCACAATATTCCTTATGGGAACAAATTCGGTCAGTAACAGCACCCGAACAGACGTCTGAAATGAAATAATATCATTAGTCGAGGGTCCACTGTATTACTAAATGTAAAAGGAGAAACTTTCGTTTTTCCTTTTGAGCCACCCTGCCTCAGTGGGATGCGGCTGGTGTGTTGAAAGAAAGATTTATGTAAGTGCTTTTGTAAGTGTATTTTTGGGGGTCTGAAATGGATTAATCTAATTTCCATTATTCTTTATGGGAACAAATTCGTTCGGTATCGGCACTCGAACAGCCTCCTGGAACAAATTAAGTTTGTATCCCAAGGAACCACTGTGTATGGAATAGGTGGTAGGTTACTGAAAGCAGTTAAGAGTTTTGTGAGGATGGTGAGGCTCATATTGGGTTATGTAGGAGAGAGGGAGATTATTTTCCAGTAAAAGTAGGCCTTACACCATGGTAGATTAACATATTTACAGATGGGGTTGTAAAAGAAGTGAATGCTAGGGTGTTAGGGAGAGGTGTAGGATTAAAATAAGCAGAATTCAATACAAAATGGGAGTTGTAAAGTCAAAGGACACAAGTGCAACTAATGTGACATTTTATTGTGGCAACATTTCGCTCTCCAGGAACTTTATCAGGCCATTACAAACAATACATGGACACAGAGGGTATATAAGCTCAGAGTGAGGTACAATACTAGCGGTAGTAGTAGTAGTAGTAGTAATACAATATGGTAGAGCAAATAATTCGTACATGAGTAAAAGGATATAAAAGCTATTACTTGGGTAACATAAAAATAGGTTGGACAAGTATAAACTGGATAGAGGCAGCCTGTTTCAGTGTTCACTCTCTGTAATGTGCATTGTGTAGTATAACAGGAGAGACTATGTGATGGCAGGGTTTACAGTTTTCAGGAGGATTCTTGCTAAGATTTCAGAGATGGTGAAGCTGCCGTTGTTTTGTTTAATTGTATTCAAAACAGCAATCAGTGCTGATTCGAGGCACTTGCATCTGCGGAAATTAGTTTCTTTGATCACTAATTGGGCGTCCCTGAATTTCACGAGATGATTGGTGGAATTTCGGTGTTGTACGCAGGCGTTGTTCAAGTTATCGTTCCTACATGTGTAAATGTGTTCATTGAGGCGGGTGTCATGGTTTCTTGCTGTTTCACCTACATAAATCTTGTCACAGCCTACACAGGGTATAGTGTAAACTCCTGCGTTGACTGGTTCGTGGTGCTTTGATTTTGTCCTGGTTAGATCCTTTATTGAAGTGCTAGAAGCAATGGCAACTCTGGTGTTAGCTTGTGAAAGTACTTTAGAAACGTTCAGTGCAACCTGGCTGTTGGGAAGAATTATAACTTATTGGGAGTGGTGTTGGTGCGTGGAGAATTAATGATCTGAAGAGCTCTTTTCTTGCAGTCTTCGATGAAAAAGGAAGGAAAATGTAACTCAGTGAATGTTTGGTGAATGTATGTACATTCCTCGTCAAGAAACTCAGGACTACAAATTCGGTATGCTCTTAGGAAAAACCCGATGATGATGCCTCTTTTGGTCTTGGTATCTTGACTGGAATAGAAGTGTGTGAGATCATTTTTATTAGTAGGTTTCCGATAAACTTGAAATCTTAGGCTGTTGTCTACTTTGTGAATGAGGACGTCGAGGAAAGGTAGCTTGTCATTGGACTCTTTTTTTTAGTGTAAACTGGATCGCCAGTTCAACTGCGTTGAGCCGGCAGACGCAAGTGCCTTGAATCAGCACTGATTGCTGTTTCGAATACAATTAAACAAAACAACGGCAGCTTCACCATCTCTGAAGTCTTAGCAAGAATCCTCCTGAAAACAGTAAACCCTGCCATCACATAGTCTCTCCTGTTATACTACACAATGCACATTACAATGAGTGAACACTGAAACAGGCTGCCTCTATCCAGTTTATACTTGTCCAACCTATTTTTATGTTACCCAAGTAATAGCTTTTATATCTTTTACTCATGTATGAATTAATTGCTCTACCATATTGTATTACTACTACTACTACAACTTTTGTCACTACTACTACTACTACTACTACCACCACTAGTATTGCACCTCACTCTGAGCCTTTATATACCCTCTGTGTCCATGTATTGTTTGTAATGGCCTGATAAAGCTCCTGGAGAGCGAAATGTTGCCACAATAAAATGTCACATTAGTTGCACTTGTGTCCTTTTACTTTACATATTGTCGGTAATTCTACCAACTTTATTACAAAATGGGAGTTGTCACAGCTGCTTTTTGCTGATGGCACTGCTTTTGAGAGATTCTGAAGAGACATTGGTGGATGAATTTAGGAGGGTATGTAAAATAAGGAGATTAACAGTGAACCTAGAAAAGAGCAAGGTGATGAGAGTAACAAACTATTTAGGTAATTAAAGACTGGATATTAGATTGGAAGGAGGGAGTATGGAGGAAGTGAATGTGTTCAGGTATCTGGGAGTGGACATGTCGGCAGATGGGTATATGAAAAGCTAGGCGAACCACAGAAGTGATGAGAGGAAAAAGGTGGGAGGTTCAAAGAGGCATCTGTGGAGACAAAGAACATTATCCATGGAGGCAAAAACCAAAATGTATCATAGTATAGTGGTATTAACACTCTATGGACATGAAGTACGGGTTGTGAATGTTGCAGCGAGGAGGCTGGAGGCAGTGATGTTATGTCTGAGGGTAATGTGTAGTGTAAATATTATGCAGAAAATTCTTAGCTTGGAGATTAGGTGGTGATGGTGCAGGGATACTAAAAGCATTATCCAGAGGGCTGAGGAGGAGTTGTTGAGGTGGTTTGGACATTTAGAGAGGAGAGAGCAAAATAGAATGACTTGGAAGGCATATAAACCTATAGTGGAGGGAAGACAGGGTAGGGGGGTCACCCTAGGAAAGGTATGAGGGAGGGGCAAAGGAAGTTTTGTGTGTAAGGGGCTTGGCCATCCAGCAAGCATGTGTAAGTGTGTTTGATAGTAGTGGAGGCAAATGGTTTTCAGGATTTGACAAGCTGTTGGAGTGTGAGCAAGGTAACATTTGTGAAGGGATTCAGAGAAACTGGTTAGTTGGACTTTGAGTCATGGAGGTGGGAATTATAGTGGGGATATTAGGAGTCTGGAGGGGCATTTGAACTGTAGTATCAGCATGCCTCTGGCAAGACAGTGATAAGACTGAATGATGGCAAAAGTGTTTCTTCTTTTCCGGGTCATCCTACCTCGGTAGGAGATGGCCGGTGTTAAAAAAAAAAAAAATATGGCAATAACAAAATACCTTTACAATCATTAATATAACAAGTCTGTTGATATACATAAATTCCATATCCTATCTTTCATTAACTTAAAGGGTACCCAAAGATGTAACTTTATATTTCTAACACCAATATACATTTCCACAACATTTTTCTTACCCTTGTGCTCCTCACCAATCTACACAAGATTCACTCTTGCCCTACCTGTATGCCCAGCTGGGTTTATATTTCACACCATGCTGGTGCTACCACCTATAGGCTCACCCAGCTCAGCCTGCGCCATGCTTACCCTGTCTCACTCAGGCAGCCGACCTCACTCACTCAAGAAGGTCTACTTCGTCACTCTCTCCCAGGCATGGTCCTCTGGATCTGGGAAACTTAAACACACTGCCTGTGTACCAAAACCTCAAATAAAGGAATGTAGCCTCCAATGAGCCTTATCATTGACCTCACTTGGATAAGCACCAAAATCAATCGACGATAATGGTGAAAGTGGTGGTAACAGTAAGTGTGTTGACCGGAGAGAGGAAGGAAGATGAAGACGCTGTCTCCACTGCCCCATACAAGAAGCATCCATCTCTCTACGAGTTGTCCTGAATTCGTGTCTGCAAGTTTCATTATTCAGACACAGGCTCAGCAGGATCTAGGCCGAAATTTGTTGAATTTTCCTTGAGAAATCTTCATGGCGTCACCTGGGTCTTCAAGGCATCCCATGCTGTTCTTCAGTCACATGTTCAGCGTCACCTGTATGTTTCTGCTGTTGTTGCTGTTCAGCTCAGCACACTATTTCAACAAGTCAGAGGTGAGTTTGTGTGGTGCTCTGCATCCATTGTGGTTTATTCTCCAAGTGGGTATGTGCAGCATGGAGGAAGCAGCCAGATCCTCCCTCGCCATACATCACCCATGCTCATCTCACACCACCATACACCACTACACTCTCACTCCCTCTCTGCTGTTTTTATGAATTCAGTGTGAACTATTTGCCAGAGCTGTGTATTTGAGTGCCCGAAGTCTTACTCAAAGCCATGTCGATCATAAAGCCACATGTGGATAAGGCCATGTGGAGTGAGCCATGTGGGTTAACAAGCCAGATGTCGAAAGCCACATGCTGTTGTCTGCTGCCTCATGATGTCACCCCATGACATCACCTCAGGACATCTGCCCGAGGCCACCTTGTGACATCACCCAAGACGTCTGCCCAACGTCACTCCAGGATGTTGCCTGACATGACACTCTTCAAATTGCTAGTGATCCTTCATTTAGAATACTGCTCAGTGCTGACAGCCCCATTCAAAGCAGGAGAAATGTCAGAGCTGAAACAAATACAGAGATCGTTTACAGCTTGCACTGAACCAGTAAAGCACCTAAATTACTGGGAACACCTTCAATTCTTGAACATATACTCATTGAAGCGGAGGAGAGATACACGATGATATATAGTACCTGGAAAGTACTTGAGGGCCTGGTCCCAAATCTGCACACTTCCATAACAACATATGTACTAGAGTGAGAGATATGGGAGAAAGTGTAAAATAAACCCAGCAAGGAGCAGGGGTGTAGTGGGGACAATAAAGGAACACTGTATCAACATCCAGGGTCCAAGACTATTCAACATCTTACCAGAAGATATCAGAAACACAGCTGGAACAAGTGTAAAAGCCTTCCAGAAGAAACTGGACAAGTATCTTCACCAGGTGCCAGATCAACCAGGCTGTGAGGGATATGTGGGGCAGCGGGCCTCCAGCAGCAACAGCCTGGTTGATCAGGCAAGCACCGGACGAGCCTGGCCCATGGCCGGGTTCTGAGAGTAATTAAACTTTTGAAACTCTTCAAAGGTATATCAAAGGTACCCCGACATCACCATGCTGTCTGACATCACCCTGACATCACCATGCTGCCCTGACATCACCTTGCAATGTCACCCCACTACATCCCTCACAACGTCATGCCTGACATCACCACATGATGTCACATCGACAGTGTTACAGTTTCATGGAGAGCAATTTGTTGCGGTATTGTCAGGAACAACTGAGAGAAGTTATGACGTGTTAATTCCTCTCAGTGTTCTCATGTGTTTGTGAATGCTTTTGTGTCGATTTTTGCACAGAAAAGCATTTTTTGCTAGTGCAACCTACGTAGTAACTGTATGTGCAGTGCAGGTGTATGCAGGTTTCCGTGTGTCCCGATGTGTGTGGTCTGAGCCCAGATGTGTGTGTAGACCACAGTGTAGTCTGAGCTCAGACCATTGGCAGCACCCTTGCGTTACATGTTACACATTGTGACCATTTGACAGCTGACATTAGTTAGTCCAGGCATCAGTTTACGAGCGTCTGAGCCCCCATGTACAGAAAGCTCTTATGCCCACTGCTCATAGATGCTATGCCTGAGTCATACCTGCTATGACTCCCCATTGAGACTCGTTTCGCGCCACCTTCTGACCATCAGAGTGCAGTTATGTGTAAAAAAACAGTCTGAGGAAGTTTAGACTAACCTTTGCTATGACTTGAACTCTGTCAAGAGGATGACACCACCAAGCTGGAGTAGTCCTGTCAGAAAGCAACTGTCTGACTCACGTCACAGCTTCAGTGAGCAGCCTGTACAAAGTATGATATCACTATGACTGCTGGCCCACTCACTCCAATTACGGTGTATGCTGCTAGGACTCTCTTGCCTGAATCGTTTCTTCTACAACTTGCTTCACTCGCCGGCAGTGACAGCCCCAGCAACAGTACTAGTTGAGAAATGTCCTCCTGAGTCGCATGCCAGAAGAAGTCCTGCCCAGTTGCCGAGTACTGACGACAACTCACTCAAGGGCACCAGCAGGTTGTGCCTCAGGTTGAGTGAACCCTGCAGCAACTACTCCACGATGACTGCTTCACCATTCCAGAGGAGACTGTACTCCGTTACATCACAGCTCGGTCACAGCGATGACTACTGTGTTGCAGAATCTGTCCAGACACAGAAAGGCGAGCAGTGACGCCCACTGAGGCTCACTGCCTTGGACCACGATGTTTAGCACCCCCCCATTTCGTTTTTCTTCCCTCCCTGTAGGAAGTTTTTTTTTTTCGTCCTTGTCCAAATGTATAAACAGCCTCTCCTCACTTAGCGACGTACTCATTTACTGACGACTCGAATTTACGACGGGCTATCTGACCAGAATGCATGCCTAAATAATGTATATTAGAGCTGATTTCCTCTATTCTGTTTATTACAATATATAGTACACTACTGTATAAATATTTAATATACCAGAAATGTTATAAATGGTGCAAAGGTGACATTAAAACAATATGGTTAACATAAACCCACTACCATTACAGTATTCTCCTCACTTAGCGATGAATTTATTTACAGACATGGTCTTAGGAACGGAACTCCGTCATTAAATGAGGAGAGGCTGTATATATGTTTTTATTCCATGCCCTGTTCCTAAGAGAGAGAGACCTAAAGTTTTTTCAGTCAATCATGGCCGAGGATAACCATGGGCAGGTGGCCGAGTGATGTATGCCCAGCTGGGTTCACGTTTTGTGCCATGCTGGGGCTGCCACCTATAGGCCTACCCATCTCAGCCTGCAGCACTTACCCTGTCTCACTTAGTCAAGGTCTACTCCGTCTCTCCCGGGCATGGCCCTCTGGGCCTGGGCAACTTAAACACACTGCCTGTGTACCAAGAACCCAAATACAGTAACGTAGCCTCCGAAAAGCCTTATCATTGAAAAGCACCCCAATCAAACAACGATATACCTTCTCTTTACTTACCTCACTCATGTCATTTTCAAGTCGCTCTTTACATGTCCAAACATCTAGTGAATCTCCTACTTCCATACCACGGGCGGGATTTGAACCCGCGGTCAGAGAGTCAATCTCCTACTTCGTCATTTCGATCAATCAATCCCTTCCCCGTGCATAGTCACACTAAGTATTTACTGGTAATTACCTGAGCTACTCATGCTTTCACTATGGAACTCACTGTGCACATGAAATCTTAGTCACAACCACTGAGACTTTACAAAGTCCTCATGTAAACTTTTAAGTGAAGTGTAAAACATTATTGTAAAATATTTTAAGCAAATTAGTAGCCTGAGGCAAAATTCACTTTGTTTTCTTATGAAATTCATAAGTTTCTTCTTTATTTATTTTCATGTGCATTTACTTTACATTTATTTTTTTTACAAACAATTCCTAGTTGATGCATCAGTAGCTATTACAACTCTCCTCACTGAAAGCCGTTGTGTCCTTATTACATTATAACACCATTCCAATATTATTTATCTTCAGTTCACTTGCTGCTTCTAATATGCTTATAAAAACTACCAAGTTTTACATTATTTTTCTATTCAATATAAACTTTTCACCTTAGAAAAACAAATAAATATAAAGATTACACACACTATATTAATGATTTGTTTTTGGTCTTGACTGGGAATGAATCCTGTTATAAATTAAATATCTTCTTAACCATGACCATCAGTGCCTCAAGGAAAATTAAACTTAAAAATAATAGTAACTTTCAGAACACCTTATTAACACATACATAGTTACATTAAAGGAAAGCAGCGTGTCTAGAAATACACAACAAATCTAATTAAATATGGCTACTGACAACATACCTTCATCTTCTATTGCCGGCGTGAAACAATTTAATAAAAGTCCTTAGTGAAAAGACAGGTAGGGGCTTAACCTTTTAGTGGCAAGGAAAGCCAAAGTTACATTTTATTCACAATGGACATGGAAGAGTTAGGAGATATAGCTGGTGTTTTAGCATAATAGAACATGCAATGCATCAACAAAGGATAAAGTTTACCTGTTCAAGTATGTTACAAAGTTGAATGTATGCTAGTCAACAGTTGAGAATCCAACATAATTACTGAATAATCATGAAATAATAATAATAATAGGGAGAGCAGTGAAGGAAAAGGGGAAGGTTGAAAAGAATGACAGACAGTGGTGTAATGTTGTGGAAACGTGTGGGAATGACATTTCTCAACTTTATCCTGGTAAGCAGCATTTGTTCACTACAGTAAACCCATAATATAGTATATTTTTTAAATTATGGACAAAAATTAACTGGTCAAATTAAACTTTTAAATACTTTACTTTCAATGTTCATTGCAGTGTATCTGTAAATTGTGTTTACAGTACTATATTTGATATATAGTAGAATACTTTTTTTTTTTTTTTTGCTGTTTTATATTATTCTTATTCAACGGACACACACTTATGAGTCCCTGTTAGCGAAGGTTTACTGTATTTCAAATGAATCCAAACTTACAAATCTCTAACATCTTAAAATTAAAAGTCCTGTTCCTAGAAGAAATGTGAGAAAAGTTATTAACCATTTAATTTCTTTTAGCTTTAACCAAGACAATGGTATCCCATGAACTTTGGGGCATCATTGCAGAGAATTTAGCACTTGGAGATTAGAAGGTGAGGGATTACTAAAAGTATTATTCAGAGGGAAGGGCTGATTAGAAATTGTTGAGGCTGTCTGAACATTTAGAGGATGGAGCAAATTAAGATGACTAGGATAAAAATGGGGTGGAGGAAAGGAAAGGTAGGGGTCGTCCCAGGAAATGTTTGAGGGAGGGGAGTAAAAGGGGGGGAAGAGTTTGAGTGTTAGAGAGCTTAGACTTCCAACAGGATTGAGACAGGAGTGGAGACAGGTAACTCTTATGACTTGAGGTGATGTTGGAGTGTGAGCAATATAATATTTATTAAATTATTCAGGGAAACTTGTTAGCCAGACTCGAGTCTTGAAGGCGAGAAGTTCAGTGCCTGCACTCTGAAGGAGGGGCAAGGATGTTGCAGTTTAGAGACAGATCTCAAATGTGATGTTAACACACTCCTGGCAAGACAATGAACAATGGTGTACCCTCTGTTTTGGGTCATCCTACCACAATGGGAGACAGTCATGAGTCGTAAAAAAAAAAAAAAAAATGCCCCAGTCTCCCTCTCATTTCTTACTGGTCACTCCCCTCACCACAGACATTAGTTACTGTTGTGTATGGTGTAAGTGGTGTTAGCCTACTGAATAGTCAAAATCTGGCTGAACAGTCACCCCTGTATACCAGTTACCTTTTTTAATTATTCATTCTAGCTGCTAGCTATTTTTTGTGATCATATTGGATGTTATATATCTATAGACATTGGTTATATTCCATCTTCAAGGTTGGAAAATACCCTCATATCCAGTGATATCGGTCAGACTTCCAAAAAATTACCATGGGGCTGACAGCATCCCCTGAATCCCCAGTTATATGGGCTCACAGCACTCACCATTGTCCCTCCTCCCATCTAAATAACACTCAAAATGTATTCCCTGACATTTTTGTTTACCACTACACCACTGATGAAATATGGAAAACAGATGAAATAAGATGGTAAGGAGATTGGGCAAAAATAATGAGTGAGGAAAAAGAGGAGAGAGATAAATATATGGAAGGGTTAAATTAACTGCAATGAGGAAGCACACATTGAAATAAAAAATTCTTTTGCAAAGAATCCTCTGCGTGATATTAAAATGAAACAAATATGTAATGAAATATGAAATAAATTTGCAATGAAGAATAATCAGTGCAACAGTAAAAATGAAAGACAAACAATGAAAGAAAACATAGAGACAAATAACAAAACAATATAATGCACAACAACAAAAATACATGAAAAACAAATATTTAAGAGGATGTAGGTCAAGAGGGAGCCTAAATTGTCTGAAAAAAAAAAAAACATTTGAAAGCAGAACAGATAAACTTTTGAGTTTGGAGAAGATGCCAGGATTGGCTGGAGAGTGGGTGGGACAGTTGAGCTTGGGGAGTTTATAAAAAAAAATCCTATATTACAAAAAAAATACTTACAGCTATATTGGGATCACTTAAAAGTTAGTTTCAAAAACCCTTAAAATTGTAATAATATAGAATAACTGACATGCATACAGAAAATTCCAAATCTATTGGAAAAATTTACAAGAAACTATTACAGGATGATTTCTGATTTTACATCCTTCTAATATACAACGGACTCCTAGTGAATGCTGTTCCAGAAAACTGCCTTGCTTCATGGTGCTACATGCAATATTAAATACTGTAATAAAAGGAAAATAATTCTAGTGCTATATTTATCTAAGACTTTCTTAATGATTCTTAATGTACTAGGATTTTCATGAGCCAATCATTTTATTGCTTCTATTTCAAATTTTCAACATTTCTATTACAATTTATTTCATTGACTGAATTTTAAATATAATAATGGCTTAGCAACATTCAAAACTTTTCTTAAATTTATAAACAAAAACAGATATTCAAAGATTGTCAAAATACAACTTGCTGTCACTGATCTGTAATAAGACTCTCTTACTGGTAGATTATACAAAAAATATTTACAACAGTAATATAAAAATCTGAAATATGTAGCAGATTTTAGATTTAATGAACAAAATTCAAACTAAAAAGCCTGGAAATGCAGACAAAATCCATGGTTTCCAGAATTGTCTTTTTTTTTTTTTTTTTTAACATGACAGCCATTTCCCACCAAGGCAGGGTGACCCAAAAAGAAAGAAAAACACACAAAAAAGAAAAATTTTCATCATCATTCAACACTTTCACCATCACTCATACATATCAGTGTCTTTGCAGAGGTGTCAGATATGACAATTTAGACATCCCTCCAAACTGCCAATATCTTAAACCTCTCCTTTAAAGTGCAGGCATTGTACCTCCCATTTCCAGGACTCAAGTCTGGCTAACCGGTTTCCCTGAATCCCTTCACAAAATATTACCCTTCTCACACTCCAACAGCTCGTCAGATCCCAAAAACCATTTGTCTCCATTCACTCCTATCTAACACGCTCATGCACGCTTGCTGGAAGTCCAAGCCCCTCCTCCACAAAACCTCCTTTACCCCCTCCTTCCAACCTTTCAGGGATGACCCCTATCTCACCTTCCTTCCCCAACAGATTTATATACTCTCCAAGTCATTCTACTTTGTTCCACTCTCTAAATGACCAAACCACCTCAACAGTCCCTCTTCAGCCCTCTGACTAATACTTTTAATAACTCCACACCTCCTAATTTCCACGCAACAAATTTTCTGCATAATATTTACACCACGCATTGCCCTTAGACACGACATCTCCACTGCCTCAAGCCACCTCCTCACTGCAGCATTTACAACCCATGCTTCACACCCATATAAGAGTGTTGGTACCACTATTCTCTCACACATTCCCTTCTTTGCCTCCATGGATAACATTCTTTATCTCCACAGATACCTCAATGCTACCACTCACCTTTTTTCCTTCATCAATTCTATGGTTTACCTCATCCTTCATAAACCTATCCACTGGCAGGTCAACTCCCAAATATCTTAATACATTCACTTTTTCCAAACTCCTTCCCTCCAATGTGATATCCAATTTTTCTTCATCTAAATTGTTTAACCCATAAACGGTCCAAACATATATATACGTTTTTACTGCTACTGCCCCAAACGTATATTTACATTTTATTTTTCATTCCTTCAAAATTGGCGCGATAGGCCTGAGTCGCCTAGACATGAGAGAATGAATGTGTGCACTCAGTGTGCGCAGTATCAAAAAAATCTGGGACGCCTGGGTACCGCATGGTAAGACCAGTTACATTCAGCTCCATCTTGGGTCAACATCATGGCACATCCTCGTGATTCACTCACGCCTTGTCATATTAACACTCTATTATTTGAGGAAAGTGATATGGAAGGTCAGTTTAGTGGATCTGACACAGATGTGGCTACTAATAATCAAGGAAATAGTGAAAATATAGACGATAACCCAGATGACCCTCAGCCCATCACCTCTGGGGTGGCCAGTGTGGCCACACCGGACCCTGGGCCCAGCACCTCTGGAGTGGCGAGTGTTACCCATAGGCAACTACGCAAGAGGAAACTATCATTTTCCCAGTGTTTTAGTAGTGATAGTGAAAGTGATATAAGTGATGATGAGATTGATTTTATGCCATTAGAGGATTCGTCTAGTGACAGTGACCATTATTCACCAGTGAAGCGTACTTTTAGGCGTCATTACCTACGTTCAGGCAGTGTGCCATGTGCAATCAGAGGCAAGGGTCGTGGCAGGTCACGATCCAAAACCCCTGCCATTGATAGTGAAAGTGATAATGAAGGTGAATATGCGGGGATGGAGGAAATAGTGGTGGGTGGCATGGTGCCTGGACCACATGGCGCGGTGGGTGGACAGACAAAGGACCACCCGGCACCCCCTCAACCATGTGCTGCCACCACCCCCCCCTGTCACAGCACCCTCCTGTCCCCCTCCTCCCCCCAACCTGCCAGAGGTCCACCCTGCACCATGTGACCGAGAGTGGAACTGGACACAAAGTATATTCGTGCCAGAGCCTTTTGATTTTGATGCGAGTGGAAGTGGCATCGTGCCAGAATGTCCCATAACGAATGAGTCGACAGAGTTACACTTTTTCCAGTTATACTTTGACGAGCCTATAATAAACTTGATAGTGACCCAGACGAACAATTATTACCGTTATATCATGGACAATACACCAGATGTTGGGGAATTGTCACAGCTGCGCAATGGAAAGATACAACAGCGGATGAAATGTATTTATTCCTTGGCACTGTCATGCTTATGCCACATACCTATAAGAACAATATACGTAACTACTGGGCCACAGACCACTTTCTCAGTACTCCTGTCTTCCGTGACCTCCTTCCCTGCAACAGATTGATTCTGTTGCTACGAATGTTGCACTTCTCAGACAGGAATAGGCCCAACAGAATGACCTTCTATACAAAATCCGGGAAGTGGTTATCTATATGAAGCAGAAATTCAGTGCCTACTTTTATCCCTTCAAGAATATTGTTGTTGATTTTGTTCAAGGGTCGTTTGTCATTAAAACAATATATACCAAGCAAACGTCATTGCTTTGGTATAAAACTGTTTGTTATGTGTGACTGTGAGAGTGGTCTTGTATTAGATGTGATTGTATACACCGGGGAAAACACACGCATGTTGGGCATTTCTGGTGATGTTGTTCGAAAAATGATGGAACCATACCTTGGCAAGGGCCATACATTGTACACAGACAACTGGTATACAAGCCCTATGCTCGCTGATTTCCTACATGTGAAAAATACTGATATATGTGGAACAGTGAGACGGAATAGAAAACATATGCCAAGGTTCAGTGGAGGCAGTATTGAAGGCGCAGTGCAAGCATTTCATGCCATGACATCATGGCACTGACGTGGCATGACAAACAGGACGTGACATTGCTGTCAACCATCCACAGAAACGAGATGGTACAAAGTGAACAGGGAGACCAATGAACGTATTGTCAAGCCAGCTGCTGTTGTTGACTATACAAACAATATGCGACTCGTGATAGGGTTCGTTGACTGAGTGCGTAGGAGTCGCAAGTGGTATATAAAACTGCTTTTTCACCTTGTAGACATTGCAGTGCTCAATGCATTCAATATGTATGAAATAAAGACTGGAAAACGACATGTTTTGCAGAATTTTCCTTGAATGTCGTAAAACAGACTGCAAAAAAGTATGGTACCACACCTGTACCTGCCCCTCAACAGCAACCTGTCACACCACAACCTGTCCCCCAACCACAGCCAGTGGGGGAAGTGCCAGACCAAATCATCCCTAACTGTCACTACTTGGTACCATTACCACCTACCCCAAAGAAGAAGCATTCCCAGAAAAAGTGTGTTGTGTGTGCTACCACCACAAAATGACCCCAACAGCGAAAGGACACACGATACATTTGTCACCAGTGTGGGGTGGCACTCTGTATGAATCCATGCTTCATGGAGTATCATACAATTGTGGAGTTCTAGAAACATAAGTGGGACATGTAAATACTTGTATATAGTGTGATTCAGCCAGGTGTGCAAAATCACCTGTCAGTGTCTGTGACAATATGATAATAATTTTGTATATATTATTGGTGTATAAGCAACAATTGACATTGAAATCGAAAGAATTACTGTACAACATAAGTATCATATCAAGAAAACCAAGTAAAAAAAAATGAAAAAAAAAAAAACAGTAAATATGTAGAGTTTCTGCAAGCGGCTGTGCTCCATGTTGCCGTCAGGTGATCGTCAAGTGCCAACTTCGCGGCCTCATATCTCGGTAAGTACTGACCCTAAAAAATTTTTTTTTATCCTATAACACTTTGAAAAATGTGCCCCTTTTTTCTATATATTTTTCAAAATATTCGGGGCACTGGGGTAGTGAACGTATATATACGTTTGGACCGTTTACGGGTTAATACCCTCATTACCTTACTCTTATCTATGTTCGCATTCAACTTTGTACCTTTACACACCCCCTTTTTTTAAGATTTATCTTATTGTTACACTTTCCTGAATAAACTGATTTCAAAAACACCAGACCAGGATAGCCCATTACTGTTAAATTGCTTTCTGTTGTTTCCAGAACTATCTGTTGTTTTTACAATGATGACAAAACAATCTCATTATTCAGATTTAACTGACAATCAGCATTACTGGACACCCTTTTCCCCTATTAGTCTGCTAGACTGAGGTTTCACCATGAGATGTGGCTAGTTTTTTGTTTTTATTTCTGTACATGTATGTCTGAAGATCAGAGGCTAGAAATTTGGGACAATGTGCTTTTACGTCCCTCACAGAACAAGAACCACCTGATGAATCCTACCCCTACATCACATTAGTTTATCTAAAGCCTATATACAGTGGAACCTCAACTTACGAACGCCCCACCATGCAAATTTTTCAGGATACGAACCGTCATTCGGTCGATTTTTTGCCACTGGATACGAACGAAATTTCAGGATGCGAAGTTCCCCCCCTCAAGGGAGGGTCCTTAAATAAATAAATAAAATATTTATTTCTTTGCAATGGTTACAATGTGTGTTTACATATCATAATATTACTGGAGCAAATAAAGCCACTATCATGCCGAGGGATTTCGGGCAGACTTAACCTAATACTAATAGACTACTAAGTCTAGAGAGGTGAAAAGTGTACTAGTAGTGGTTACAAATGTTTGGCTGATGGTGGCACCAACTACCGGCAGCCTTCTGAAGTTTCTACTTACTGTTATTATTATTATTATTATTATTATTATATATATTATATTATTATTATTATTGTTATAATTATTATTATTATTAGTAGTACATATGTGGTGATGGGCTCTTGATCTAGAGAATTGGTTCTGTGCTCCAGTTCACTAAATTAATAATAATCATAATAATAATAATAATAATAATAATAATATGTATGTACTAAGAATGAAAGGGGGTAAGGCAGCTGGGACTGATGGGATAAATATAGAAATGTTAAAAGCAGGATGGGATATAGTTTTGGAGTGGTTGGTGCTATTATTTAATAAATGTATGGAAGAGGGTAAGGTACCTAGGGATTGGCAGAGAGCATGCATAGTTCCTTTGTATAAAAGCAAAGGGGATAAAAGAGAGTGCAATAACTATAGAAGAATAAGTCTGTTGAGTATACCTGGTAAAGTGTATGGTAGAGTTATTATTGAAAGAATTAAAAGTAAGACAGAGAGTTGGATAGCACATGAACAAGGAGGCTTTAGGAAAGGTAGGGGGTTTGTAGACCAAGTGTTTACAGTGAAACATATAGATGAACAGTATCTAGATAAGTGTAAAGAGGTTTTTGTGGCATTTATGGATTTGGAAAAGGCATATGACAAGGTGGATAGGGGGGCAATGTGGCAGATGTTGCAGGTATATGGTATAGGAGGTAGGTTACTGAAAGCAGTGAAGAGTTTTTACAAGGATAGTGAGGCTCAGGTTAGAGTATATAGGAGAGAGAGAGATTATTTCCCAGTAAAAGTAGGCCTTAAACAAGGATGTGTGATGTCACCGTGGTTGTTCAATATATTTATAGATGGGGTTGTAAGAGAAGTAAATTCAAGGGTCTTGGCAAGAGGTGTGGAGGTAAAAGATAAAGAATCACACATAAATTGGGAGTTGTCACAGTTGCTCTTTGCTGATGACACTGCTTTTGGGAGATTCTGAAGAGAAGTTGCAGAGGTTGGTGGATGAATTTGGTAGGATATGCAAGAGAAGAAAATTAAAAGTGAATATAGGAAAGAGTAAGGTTATGAGGATAACAGAGAGATTAGGTAGTGAAAGATAGGATATCAAATTGGAGCGAGAGAGTATGGAGGAGGTGAATGTATTCAGATATTTAGGAGTGGACGTGTCAGCAGATGGGTCTATGAAGGAGGTGGTGAATCATAGAATTGATGAGGGAAAAAGGGCGAGTGGTGCACTTAGGAGTCTGTGGAGACAAAGAACTTTGTCCGTGGAAGCAAAGAGGGGAATGTATGAGAGTATAGTTGTACCAATACTCTTGTATGGGTGTGAAGCATGGGTGATGAATGTTGCAATGAGGAGAAGGCTGGAGGGAGTGGAGATGTCATGTCTGAGGGCAATGTGTGGTGTGAACATAATGCAGAAAATCAGTAGTTTGGAAATTAGGAGAAGGTGTAGGATTACCAAAACTGTTGTCCAGAGGGCTGAGGAAGGGTTGTTGAGGCGGTTCGGACATGTAGAGAGAATGAACATTAAAATGGTATAAAATACCGACAGGTTGTTAGGTAAGACACATATGCAACAGTTAGGTATCTTTATTATGAAACGTTTCGCCTACACAGTAGGCTTCTTCAGTCGAGTACAGAAAAGTTGATAGAAGCAGAAGATACTTGAAGACGATGTAATCAGTCCATCACCCTTAAAGTTTTGAGGTTGTCAGTCCCTCAGTCTGGAGAAGAGCATTGTTCCATAGTATGAAACAATATGGAGATGAAGTGACAGGATGGAGCTTATATAGCGCCAAGAGGTGAGACGTAGGCCACTAGGAGAGGTAAGAACTCAGATCTTGAGAGGTCAGGTCCCTCTCAAATCCAGCCGCTCTCACTAGTTTGAGAGGGACCTGACCTCTCAAGATCTGAGTTCTTACCTCTCCTAGTGGCCTACGTCTCACCTCTTGGCGCTATATAAGCTCCATCCTGTCACTTCATCTCCATATTGTTTCATACTATGGAACAATGCTCTTCTCCAGACTGAGGGACTGACAACCTCAAAACTTTAAGGGTGATGGACTGATTACATCGTCTTCAAGTATCTTCTGCTTCTATCAACTTTTCTGTACTCGACTGAAGAAGCCTACTGTGTAGGCGAAACGTTTCATAATAAAGATACCTAACTGTTGCATATGTATGTAGAGAGAATGGAACAAAACAGAATGACTTCGAGTGTATAAATCTGTAGTGGAGGGAACGCGGGGTAGGGGTCAGCCTAGAAAGGGTTGGAGGGAGGGGGTAAAGGAGGTTTTATGTGTGAGGGGCTTAGACTTCCAGCAAGCGTGCGTGAGCGTATTTGACAGGAGTGAATGGAGATGATTGGTTTTTAATACTTGACGTGCTGTTGGAGTGTGAGCAAAGTAGCATTTATGAAGGGATTCAGAGAAACCGGCAGGCCGGACTTGAGTCCTGGAGATGGGAAGTACAGTGTCTACACTCTGAAGGAGGGGTGTTAATGTTGCAGTTTTATAACTGTAGCATAAAGCACCCTTCTGGCAAGACAGTGATAGAGTGAATGATGATGAAAACTTTTCTTTTTCGGGCCACCCTGAATTGGTGGGAATCGACCAATGTGTTAATAAAATAATAATTTTTTTTTATTAACACATTGACCGATTCCCACCAAGGCAGGGTGGCCCGAAAAAGAAAAACTTTCATCATTCACTCCATCACTATCTTGCCAGAGGGGTGCTTTACACTACAGTTATAAAACTGTAACATTAACAACCCTCCTTCAGAGTGTAGACACTGTACTTCCCATCTCCAGGACTAACGTCCGGCCTGCCGGTTTCCCTGAATCCCTTCATAAATGCTACTTTGCTCACACTCCAACATTAACAATAATAATACAATATAATAGTAGTAATAATAATAATTTGTTGTCATTTTTAGACATTTTTCTTAATTTTTTTCATATTTTTGTGCCAAATGCTTCAAAATACAAACTGGTAACCCTCTGGGTGGCTGTAGGTACTGCTAGACCACAGCAGTAAGCCAAGGTTTCACTCTCTCTCTCTGGGAATGACAACCAATGGTACATAGATTACAAGAGGCCCATTCCTCATTACCAATTTATCTTTAATTCACATCCATAAATCATTATCATCCATTTTGTATGAATTATTAAGTCTCATGATCATCACTCTACTGGAGATCAGTCTATGACTTGTCACCAAACACTATTATTATTATTATTATTATTATTATTATTATTATTATTATTATTATTATTATTATTGCTATTATTACAATCGAGGGGGAAGTACTAAACCCGTAGGATTACACAGCGCCTGTGGGGGGATGTGGAAGGCATTCAGGCTTAAATCAGGGAACTGGAGCACAGATCCAATTACCTAGATCAAGAGCCCCTCACCAGCATCAAGGAACCTTCCTTGAGGGGTCCTAAACACTAAAATCTCCTTCCTTCTAATCATTCAGTCACAGTGACCTTGAAATTTTTAAATACTCTACATACATCTACATTTATTTATTTCAAAAGTGTGTTTAATTATCCATTTTTCAGATGATTTAATAATTTATAATTTTAACCCTTTGAGGGTTTTGGTCGTACTAGTACGTCTTACGCGTAGGGGTTTTTGACGTACTAGTACGCATAAATTCTAGCGGCCTCAAATCTAGTGGGAGAAAGCTGGTAGGCCTTCATATGAAAGAATGGGTCTATGTGGTCAGTGTGCACAGTCTAAAAAAAATCCTGCAGCACACAGTGCATAATGAGAAAAAAAAACTTTGACCATTTTTTTGGAATAAATCAGCGACTTTGCAGTGTATTTTCGTATGGTATTTATTGTTGTATTCTAGTTTTCTTGGTCTCATTTTATAGAATGGAAGACATATTACAGAAATTGAGATGATTTTGACTGGTTTACAATGAAAGGTGCCTTCAAATTGAGCTCAAAGTAGCAGAAATGTTCGATTTTACCAAACTTCAAAAGTAAACAAATCGTGCCAAGCGTGCAATACACGTCAACTGGTGAGTCTAATATTCTTTTACAAGTGCACCAATAATATTTATACCATTTTTTTTCACTAATGCAGTAGTCTGCATAACAGTAAATCTTATATTTTTTGTGAGAATAAAAATTCAAAGTGGAAAGCAAAAGAATATAAGAGGGGCCTTGAGACGTGACTAATGACTAGAGGAAATGTCATTTTAGTGCCAGGAATGTCTTTCTTGTTTATTCTGGACCCTATTCGGAAATTGGCATCTTTTGAAATTTGTGTGAAATTGGCAAAATTGCTAAATTCTGACCACTGTACTGGATAGTTGAATTTCATAAATGGGTGGTTTCTTGCACCCATTCGATAGAAAAAATGGAGTTCTAGCGAAATATTCATGTTTTTTGTCAACTAGTACAGTGAAATTGGCCGAAAATGGGGCTCAAAGTGGGCAAAATCGCCGATGCGTAAACATCGCCGAGACCGCTAACTTTGCGAGAGCATAATTCCGTAAGTTTTCCATCAAATTTCAAACTTTTGGTATCTTTATGATCGGGAAAAGATTCTCTATCTTTTCATAAGAGAAAATAATTTTTTTTTTTAAATTTGGCCGACCCTGAGAACGAGTTTCGGAGAGGGCCTGTCGACCCTCAAAGGGTTAAGGGTTAAGTATAGTGCCTCTCATTAACCCTTTGACTGTTTTGTTTGTATATATTCGTCTTACGAGCCAGTGTTTCGGACGTATATATACTCAATAATTCTAGCGGCTTCAAATCAAGCAGGAGAAAGTTGGTAGGCCCACGTGTGAGAGAATGGGTCTGTGTGGTCAGTGTGCACCACATAAAAAAAATCCTGCAGCACGCAGTGCATGAGAATAACAAAAACAAAGTTTTTTTTGGATTAAAACGCCGACTTTGAGGTGTATTTTCGTATAGTATTTATCGTTGTATTCTCATTATCATGGTCTCACGTGATAAAATGGAAAACATACTGCAGAAATAGAGATGATTTTGATTAGTTTCACAATGAAAATGACCTTGAAATTGAGCTCAAAGTAGCAGAAATGTTCAATTTTTACCAATGTTCAAGAGTAAGCAAATCACACCACACGTCCAATACATGTCAACTGGGGAGTCTAATATTCTTTCACTAGTGCACTGATATTATTTATAGCATTTTTACAATAATGCAGTAGTCTGCATAACAGTAAATTTTGTATTTTTGCATTAATAAAAAATTTAAATAGAAAGCAATAGTAATATAAGAGGGGCCTAGAGATGTGACTAATGAACAGAGGATATGTTATTTTAGTGCCAAGAATGTCTACATTGCTTATTCTAGACCCTATTTTGAAATTTGCATGAAATTGGCCAAATTGCCAATTTCTGGCCACTTCATTGGGTAGTTCAAATCGGTAAATGGGCGGCTTCTTATACGCAATTGATAGAAAAAATGGAGTTCTAAAGAAATAGCTATGAGTTTGGTCAACTGGAACAACGGAACTAGCCAAAAACAGGGCTCAAAGTCGGCGAAATCACCAATGCGTATACATCGCAGAGACCGCTAACTTCATGGGAGCGTAATTCCCTGAGTTTTCGACCAAATTTCATACTTTTGGTGGCATTACCATCGGGAAGAGATTCTCTATCATTTCATAAAATAATTTTTTTTTTTCCAAAAATTTTGCAACATGGAATGACAGATTCAGAAAGGGGCTTGCGACAGTCAAAGGGTTAAAGACTGAACTTATAAAGCTGATACATACAGCTAACACTTGTAAACAGGATGTGTGTATATAGTACATATAAATGAATTTTTTTTTCTGAGTCTCCCTACCTTGTTATGACACAGATGGTGCTATTTTTTTAAATTATGCAACCCTTGCTCTAAGCAAGTTTATGTGCAATCTCTCTTATGCGAATAACATATGCGATCAGTATGGGTGTGGTTATTAAATATAGTTTGTAAGTCAGACACTAGATACACACCTGTCTTTAATTACTTTTTCTTTTCCTTCAAACTTCTCATCCCAACCCTGATGCCCTTGTCAGAACTAATGACTTCATTAAAAAAATACCAGGCTATTTTAATAAAAACTCTGGCACCATGTCAAGAAGCTCAAGTTTGGTCACAAATAGACTTTCCAGCAAGATGATGACCAAAAGGCCATACAATCAAATAGTTGCATTAGAACAAACAACAAACATTCATGACTGAAAAAATCTATTGGTGAATGCAAGACAAAACCTGGAAGATTTTATAAGATTTTACACACACGTGGTTAAATTTCCCTCCTAGGACACTGATGAACTTACAGAAAGACTACATAAAGTGTTACCAATGTTATTAAAGTGAAAGGCAGTTTCACAAAGTTCTAATTGCTGGGGTACAAATCAACTTGAGCATCATATATTGCACAGGATAAGTAAAGCAAATATCTTTGAGATTCTACTTATTCAAAAATATGAATAGTCACTATATACAAGCCTTAAATTTTTCACAAATACATATTTGCATTCAAAGATACAGAATGTACACTTGCATTATATTTATAAATAAATTTTTAGAATTTTCAGAATAAATTTGGGATTTACTTTAAGTACAGTAGGGTCCCGCTTTACAGCATTTCGCCTTACAGCATTCCACTAATATGGACATTTCAAATTATGACCAAAACTCTCTATACGGCTCCCCCACCTGAATTTCTAATGCGTTCACTGCATCCCACTGCGTACTGGTGTTCTGAAATACGTATTTCAGAACACCAGTACGCAGGTAGATCTGACGATCCAAGGAATGCCTGTGTTCAACACTGAAATTCACACAATCATTTAATCAACTACAGAAACACAAGACTTATCACCAGAGAAGACAACACTTAATACCGAAGAATCCTGGAATCATCACTTATCTGTACATCCAACAACTTCAACCAGAACAATAGCTTCTATAACATAGCTGATCCCCTTGCCAAGAAAATTCTTCAGCACTATCCCACATAAGAACTTAAGAATCAAGGAACACTGCAGAAGATCCACTCATATACTTATCCAATCTCTTTTAAGAGCTACCCAAGTTTATAGACTTCTTCACTCCACTCCAAAGATTGTCACATGCAGTTTTCTCCACCTGACCCAGCATTCCCATCCTATATATAGCCACATATGTTTCACCCAGGTAGATCTGTTTGTGGCTTGATAAAGCCCACTGCATGGGCAAAATGTTGTCAATAAAGGATCACATTATACTGCTTAAGTGTTTATATTTCCAAGTGGGCAAGAGTCGATGTTGCCGTCAGGTTAGCATCCAGAGCCAACTTCACGGTCTTATCCTGCCCGGTCTTATACCTTGGTAAGTAATGACCCTAAAAATTTTTTTAATCCTATAACATGTAGAAAAATGTGCTCTTCATTAAAAAAAAAAAAAAAATTTCAAAATATTCAAAATGCTATGCTTGTGAACGTAGATCTATGTTTGGACAGTTTAAGGGTTAAAGCTCCCTAGAGTGATAAAATGCATATACAGTACACTCATTACTTACCTTAAGTAAGTAAGTTTATTCAGGTATACACAAATACAGTTACATAGATTATCATACATAGCATATGTGTAGAGAACCTAGGATAACCCAAAAAAGTCAGACAGAGTGACTTATTCCATTGGGGTCCTTATTATTATACTATAAAGGATATAATATCTTATTATTATACCATAAAGGATATATACTAGGAATAAGATAAAAGGAGTTACTATTTACATTTACACGAGTGTTAGCTAAAAAAAAATAAAAAATCATTCTTCTCCCTTTCTGTCAATACATTCATTAGATACCTTTTGGCTCTCTTCTTGAACTGGCTTTGACATGTGCAGGCAATCTGCTCCCTTCCTTTATTTCTGTACAATAAAAGATGTTTGAAGCTTGGCCACTGACTGTGGGTACTACAAAGTTGTGCTCTCTCCCTCTAGTACTATGATTGCTTTGGTTCCCAGCCTTGACAAAATTAGCAGCAATATATTCTGGACACTGTTTGTGAGCAATTTTATAAACTTGATTTAACTTCAGTTGTTTTACTCTGTCTTCAATATTCAGCATATCCAATTGTTGTAATTCATCCTGGCCTACATGTTCTCCTTGGACCCAGGTCCAAGATGAATCTTACCATTTTGTTCTGGGTGATTTGCAGTTTATCTTTCAGTTTTATTGTCAAGACAGAGTACCATGAAGAGCAAGCATAGTCCATATGACACTGTGTAAGGGCTAGACATAGGTTCCTGCGAGCCTCAGTTGGTAGACATTGTGCTTGTCTGTAGAGGAACTTCAGTCTGGCATTCGCTTTCCTTACTACACTGTTCCCAATCAGTTCTCCTGATATGCATGGGTCAAAGGGAATTCCCAGATATTTTACTGAGGAAAGTTAAGTGATGAGTTCCCCATTACACCTGACATTAAAATTATTTACCCTTCTCAATTTTTGTTTTGTGCCAAAGAGTATGGCTTCCGATTTTCCGAGGTGTAACGATAGTTTGTTGTCTGCTAACCATTTGCTGCAGGACTCCAGTTCTAGTGTTATTACATTAGCTATATCTTGTAGGTCTTTACCTGACACTAACAGAGCAATGTCATCTGCATACAGTAGGAGTTTGCATTTGACACTGATGAACATGTCATTTACATAACATAAGAATAATAAGGGACCCAGAATACTACCTTGGGGAACTCCACATGCTATCGGTAAGGGTTCTAATTCTGTTTTGTTCATTTTGACAATTTGTTTCCTATTGCTAAGATACGATTTAAACCAGTCTATGGAACCTATGCCGATAGCTTGAAGTTTCTTACATAGTATATTGTGGCCGACAGCATCGAAGGCCTTTTGCATGTCTAAGGTTAAAATACCTATGAGGTTCCCTATCGACATTTCAGTTCTCATGTAATCCAACAGATTAATTAGGGAGGTGTCAGTTGAGTAAGAGCTCCTAAAGCCTGATTGGTACTATGAAGAATGTTGTTGTCATTAAGATACTTAACTACTTGACAGTACACCGCC
This sequence comes from Cherax quadricarinatus, assembly GCF_026875155.1. Lineage (NCBI taxonomy): Eukaryota > Metazoa > Arthropoda > Malacostraca > Decapoda > Parastacidae > Cherax > Cherax quadricarinatus. The sequence goes on along the minus strand of NC_069424.1, from coordinate 10,614,282 downwards.
CTCTCTAGAATTCTGGATATTACACTGAGTATACTAACAGGCCTATAGTTGCTAACATCAGACCAACTAATTTTCTTGATGGTATGGTATTAGTGGTGATGGACAAATTTATTATGTGAGCAATGAGGATTGGCAATTTAGGAACTTAGACAGGATGTCATCAGGACTGGTGCTCTTAGTAGGGTTTAACCTGCTTAGTTCTTTTTGCACGAAGTCATGAGATACACTTACTAGTTGACAACTGTTTGGGGTTACCCCTATTTTGTTACAGTATGTTTTAAACTTATCAGTCTGTGTTAAAGGTATTTGATGCAGCTGGTAGTTTACTTACCAGTGTTGATGCAACAGTTGTGTAGTATGAATTAGAACAATTTGCCACTTTAGTCGTTTCGTGGCATACCTCGTTATCAACATTTAGTACTATGTTAGATCTATCTACGTGTTTATGACTACACCCTAACTGTTTTAGTTGTTGCCAGAGCTTTCTAGGGTTATTCTTGTACTTTTCGATTTTTGAGCAATAGTGCCTTGCCTTTGCGCCTTTTATAAGTCTCTGTACTCTGTTCCTCACCCTTTGGAATTCATTTAGTGCTGCAATATCCTGACTGTTTGCCTTAAATCTTTTTAGCAGCTGGTCTCTGAATTTCATATTATCTAATATCTCAGTAGTCATCCAGGGTTCAGTTCTTCGTTTAATCCTAACCTCTTTAACTGGTGCAATATTATCAAGGATGGTAGTGAACATTGTTTTGAATTTTTCCCAGGCATCGTTTACGTCCGTGCAACTTGTTATCTCTGTCCTGTCACAATTGTGTAGCCTATTTACCAGTGTTTCTTTACTGCAGTTTCTAATTGACCTAATTTTTATTGTCCTGTGTTGGCCTATCTGTTCTCTCGTGATTTTCCTGGTACAGTAAATGATGAAATCATCACTAAGACCTGTGGTAATGACACTTGCCTGAAAAATGTTCTCAGCGCGGTTAGAAAGTATGTGGTCAATTAGGGTGGCTGAGAACTGTGTGATCCGGGTTGGTATATTAATTAGTTGAGTGTAACCACTTAAATCCAGAATTTGCTTATACCTTTTACATAGCCTGTTATTTTGCTGTTGAAAACAGATATTGAAGTCACCCAGTATTACTGTCTCGCAATTGTTATCAAGTCCGGACAAGACTCTCGAAAAGTCCTCTAAGAACTGGTCCTGGGTGGGAGGGCGGTAACTAGTTCCTACTAAGATGGGTTTTGTCTTGGGAAGCAACACTTCAAACCATTGAATCTCCAGTTTATTGTCATTTAAATCAGGCCCTGGATTATAGGCTGAGTCATTCCTTATGTAGACACATACCCCACCACCTTTTCTAATCCTATCTAAGCGATTTACATCGTAACCTTCGATTTTGACCTCTTTGTCAGTCACCGTATCATCCAACCAGGATTCAGAGATGGATATAACTGCCACCCTAGCTCTGTTAGCTAGAATCCTAATCTCTGCTAATTTTGGAAAAAGTGATCTCTTATGTTTCCATCAATAAAGTGAAAGCCTGTTTTCATAAAACAATCATAATCATCAATATATGGTAAGGGGTCATTTGTATAAAAAATAGGTAAATCAATGTCAACAGTGTTAAAGGGTAACTGTGCCAAAGTACATTTGTTACAAACAAAATGAAATCTGGCACCATACCATAATAGAACACACATCCATTATGCACCCACCCCTTACACAATTTACATAAGGTAACTTTCCTGTTCTTTTCATACCTTAGTACAGTGTATACATATGTCTGGTGGTGTCTTGAGATAATAAGAATGATTCTATTGTCTCACATTAACCTATCTGAGCATTACATATAGAGTTAAAACATTTGTAGTCTTAATGTAGGGTGAGAGGTGAGTAAACGATATAAAAGTGAATAAATGAGAGAGAACAAGTAAATGAGAGAGAACAGAGCTGCAGAGTATGTAAACAAACAGATGAACAAAGCTGGTGGGTTGATACAAGTCCATTTCCATATTTGTAAAGTTTATATCATAACACAAACACCTTACATGTGTACCAGTTGTCTCCACAGTGGTACAGTAGAGTAAATTAAGACCAACATTTCCATTCTCATGTCATTTTTAGAAGGAATGATGCTCAGACAAATTACTATTATTATTTTTCTTTTTTTTTTTAACAAGTCGGCCGTCTCCCACTGAGGCAGGGTGACCCAAAAAGAAAGAAAATTCCCAAAAAGAAAATACTTTCATCATCATTCAACACTTTCACCTCACTCACACATAATCACTGTTTTTGCAGAGGTGCTCAGAACACAACAGTTTAAAAGCATATATGTATAAAGATACACAACATATCCCTCCAAACTGCCAATATCCTGAACCCCTCCTTTAGAGTGCAGGCATTGTACTTCCCATTTCCAGGACTCAAGTCCGACTATATGAAAATAACCGGTTTCCCTGAAATCCCTTCACTAAATATTACCCTGCTCACACTCCAACAGACCGTCAGGTCCCAAGTACCATTCGTCTCCATTCACTCCTATCTAACACGCTCACGCACGCTTGCTGGAAGTCCAAGCCCCTTGCCCACAAAACCTCCTTTACCCCCTCTCTCCAACCCTTTCGAGGACGACCCCTACCCCGCATTCCTTCCCCTATAGATTTATATGCTTTCCATGTCATTCTACTTTAATCCATTCTCTCTAAATGACCAAACCACCTCAACAACCCCTCTTCAGCCCTCTGACTAATACTTTTATTAACTCAACACCTTTTCCTAATTTCCACACTCCAAATTTTCTGCATAATATTACACCAACATTGCCCTTAAACAGGACATCTCCACTGCCTCCAACCGTCTCCTCGCTGCTGCATTTACCACCCAAGCTTCACACCCATATAAGAGTGTTGGTACTACTATACTTTCATACATTCCTTCTTTGCCTCCATAGATAACGTTTTTTGACTCCACATATACCTCAACGCACCACTCACCTTTTTTCCCTCATCAATTCTATGATTAACCTCATCCTTCATAAATCCATCCGCTGACACGTCAACTCCCAAGTATCTGAAAACATTCACTTCTTCCATACTCCTCCTCCCCAATTTGATATCCAATTTTTCTTTATCTAAATCATTTGACACCCTCATCACCTTACTCTTTTCTATGTTCACTTTCAACTTTCTACCTTTACACACATTCCCAAACTCATCCACTAACCTTTGCAATTTTTCTTTAGAATCTCCCATAAGCACAGTATCATCAGCAAAAAGTAACTGTGTCAATTCCCCTTTTGAATTTGGTTCCCCAAAATTTAATCCCACCCCTCCCCCAACACCCTAGCATTTACTTCCTTTACAACCCCATCTATAAATATATTAAACAACCATGGTGACATTACACATCCCTGTCTAAGACCTACTTTTACTGGGAAGTAGTCTCCCTCTCTTCTACACACCCTAACCTGAGCCTCACTATCCTCATAAAAACTCTTTACAGCATTTAATAACTTACCACCTATTCCATATACTTGCAACATCTGCCACATTGCTTCTCTATCCACTACCATATGCTTTTTCTAAATCCATAAATGCAATAAAATCTTCCCTACCTTTATCTAAATACTGTTCACATATATGCTTCAATGTAAACACTTGATCTACACACCCCTACCCACTCTAAAACCTCCTTGCTCATCTGCAATCCTACATTCTTGTCATACATTTATTAAACAAAAATACCAACCACTCCAACACTATATCCCCCTGCTTATTATTTTTATTATTATTATTATTATTATAGGTTGTTATTATAATCATAATGAAAAAGAAGTGCTAAACCCACAAAGGTCGTGAATAACTAAAGATAGAGTGAAGGCATACGAAAGGAATAAATTTCTAGTTAAGTTATTGGCGTTTGACTAGAAAAAACGTAATTCCTCCGAAAATCCCACCAAACGTTTCGTAAACAAATCTCATATTTATGTCAATTTTTATACTACGGGTGTATGTATTATGTTCATGTTGCATAGCATCTTTATTATATAGTTTTGGAAAAAATATCATAGATCGATTAATAGAAATGTTTATATTAGAGTAATATAGGACATTTAATGCGTGTCTTCGAGAGTAGAGTCTCAAGAGTAGAGGGATTCTTAGTAATTTTAATCTGTACCTGCATGCCAGCAAAGTAAGTATATTTAGGTGCAGTTACACATAAGTATAATTATCAGAGTACATATAAAATATGCAATAACTTTAAAACACTTGAAATTTTCAAAAAGTTCCCAGATATAATAGAGATAAGTGTTCACGGAGAATGTAAGCAAACCAGGTTGAGCGCCCCGTATTTGAAAGACCGCTTGCTGTATAGCAAATTTTGGTCATAATTTGAAATCGCCGTATTAGCGGAACACCATAAGGTAAAACACCATAAAGCGGGGCCCTACTGTACTCTGATAATTATACTTATTCTCCATGGGAAAGTGGAGCAGAATACTTCCTCAGTATGCCATGCATGTTGTAAGAGGCAACTAAAATGCAGGGAGCAAGGAGTTAGTAACCCCTTCTCCTGCATACATTACGAAACTTATCTTTTTGGGTCACCGTGCTTCGGTGAGATGCAGCCAGTGCATTGAAAGACGAAAGAAAAATTGTACTTATGTGTACCTGTACCTAAATAAACTTACACAATGTGCTGGCGAGCAGGTACACATTAACCCCTTGACTGTCACAACCCCCAATCCTGAAGTGTCTCCTGGTGTCGCAAAATTTAAAAAAAAAAAAAAAAAATATCTTATGAAATGATAGAGAGTCTTTTCCCGATTTTAATGACACAAAAAACACGAAATTTGATGGAAAACTGACGGAATTACGCTCTCGCGAAGTTAGCGACCTCGGCGATATTTACAAATCGGCAATTTCGCCCACTTTGACCCCTATTTTCGGCTAATTCCATGGTTCCAGTCAATTGTAATGACACAAAAAACACAAAATTTGATGGAAAACTGACGGAATTACGCTTTCGCGAAGTTAGCGACCTCGGCGATATTTACAAATCGGCAATTTCGCCCACTTTGACCCCTATTTTCGGCTAATTCCTTTGTTCCAGTCGACCAAACTCATAGCTATTTCTTCAGAACTCCATTTTTTCTATCGATTGAGTACAAGAAACTGCCCATTTACTGATTTCAACTACCCAATAATGTGGTCAGAAATTTGCAATTTGGCCAATTTCATGAAAATTAAAAAATATGACAATTTCAAAATAAGCTCCAGAATGAACAATGTAGACATTCCTGCCTCTAAAATAACATTTCCTTTGTTCATCAGTCACGTCTCCAGGCCCCTCTGATATTACTCTTGCTTTCAATTTTGAATTATTATTCAAACAAAAAATAGAAGATTTACTGTTATGCAGACTACTGCAATACTATAATAATATTATAAATAACATCAACCCATTCATGACTTCATATTACAATGGCTAGTTGGACATTTATTGGATAATGACATTATTTGTTTACTTTTGAACATAGACAAAAATCAAACATTTCCCCTATTTTGAGCTCCATTTCTAGGTTCTTTTTATAGTAAAATCAATCAAAATCACCTCTATTTCTATAATATGTTTTCCATTCTATCAAATGAGACCAAGAAAACGAGAATACAATCATAAATACTATATGAAAATAGACCACAAAGTAGGCATTTTAATTAAAAAAAATGGTTGGAGTTTTTTTTTCTCATTATGCACTAAGTGCTCCAAGATTTTTTTTTATATGGTGCACACTGACCACACAGACCCATTCTCTCACATATGGGCCTACCAGCTTTCTCCTGCTTGATTTGAAGCCGCTAGAATTTATGAGTATATATACATCAAACACGGTACCTTGTAAGAAGTATATATACAACGTCGACAGTCAAAGGGTTAAAATCACTAAGAGTGTCTTTTTGGTCTTGAGGATGCCATATTAATGATGATAATAATAATAATAATTTTTTTTCCAATAAATCAGACGTATCCCACCAAGGAAGGGTGGTCCAAAAAGAAAAACCAAAGTTCCTCTTTTTAAATTTAGTAATTTATACAGCAACCACCCAGGGGGGTACCACTGTCCTGCCAAGTGAGTGTGAAACAAAAGCCTGTAATTGTTTTACATGATGGTAGGATTGCTGGTGTCTTTTGTCTGTCTCATAAATATGCAAGATTACAGGTACGTCTTGCTACTTCTACTTACACTTAGGTCACACTACACATACATGTTATTTTTTTTTATTTTATTATCACACTGGCCGATTCCCACCAAGGCAGGGTGGCCCGAAAAAGAAAAACTTTCACCATCATTCACTCCATCACTGTCTTGCCAGAAGGGTGCTTTACACTACAGTTTTTAAACTGCAACATTAACACCCCTCCTTCAGAGTGCAGGCACTGTACTTCCCATCTCCAGGACTCAAGTCCGGCCTGCCGGTTTCCCTGAACCCCTTCATAAATGTTACTTTGCTCACACTCCAACAGCACGTCAAGTATTAAAAACCATTTGTCTCCATTCACTCCTATCAAACACGCTCACGCATGCCTGCTGGAAGTCCAAGCCCCTCGCACACAAAACCTCCTTTACCCCCTCTCTCCAACCTTTCCTAGGCCGACCCCTACCCCGCCTTCCTTCCACTACAGACTGATACACTCTTGAAGTCATTCTGTTTCGCTCCATTCTCTCTACATGTCCAAACCACCTCAACAACCCTTCCTCAGCCCTCTGGACAACAGTTTTGGTAATCCCGCACCTCCTCCAAACGTCCAAACTATGAATTCTCTGCATTATATTCACACCACACATTGCCCTCAGACATGACATCTCCACTGCCTCCAGCCTTCTCCTCGCTGCAACATTCATCACCCATGCTTCACACCCATATAAGAGCGTTGGTAAAACTATGCTCTCATACATTCCCCTCTTTGCCTCCAAGGACAAAGTTCTTTGTCTCCACAGACTCCTAAGTGCACCACTCACTCTGTTCCCCTCATCAATTCTATGATTCACCTCATCTTTCATAGACCCATCCGATGACACGTCCACTCCCAAATATCTGAATACATTCACCTCCTCCATACTCTCTCCCTCCAATCTGATATTCAATCTTTCATCACCTAATCTTTTTGTTATCCTCATAACCTTATTCTTTCCTGTATTCACCTTTAATTTTCTTCTTTTGCACACCCTACCAAATTCATCCACCAACCTTTGCAACTTCTCTTCAGAATCTCCCAAGAGCACAGTGTCATCAGCAAAGAGCAGCTGTGACAACTCCCACTTTGCGTGTGATTCTTTATCTTTTAACTCCACGCCTCTTGCCAAGACCCTCGCATTTACTTCTCTTACAACCCCATCTATAAATATATTAAACAACAACGGTGACATCACACATCCTTGTCTAAGGCCTACTTTTACAGGGAAATAATTTCCCTCTTTCCTACATACTCTAACTTGAGCCTCACTATCCTCGTAAAAACTCTTCACTGCTTTCAGTAACCTACCTCCTACACCATACACTTGCAACATCTGCCACATTGCCCCCCTATCCACCCTGTCATACGCCTTTTCCAAATCCATAAATGCCACAAAGACCTACATACATGTACATGTTTATTTATACACACTCATCTGAGTTTTCTTTGATTTTAGCTTAATAGTTCTTAGTCTTATTACTTTTCCTTTTATATCCATGGGGAAGTGGAATAAGAATCTTTCCTCCATAAGCCATGCGTGTTGTAAAAGTCAACTAAAATGCCGGGAACAATGGGCTAGTAACCCCTTTTCCTGTAAGAATTACTAAAAGGAATAAGAAGAAGAAAATTGTCAAAGTGGGAAGTCTGAATGTGCGTGGATGTTGTGCAAATGATAAGAAAGAGATGATTGTGAATGTTATGAATGAGAAGAAGCTGGATGTCCTGGCTTTAAGTGAAACAAAGCTGAAGGGGGTGGGAGAGTTTCAGTGGAGAGGAATAAATGGGATTAGGTCAGGGGTTTCAAATAGAGTTAGAGTTAAAGAAGGAGTAGCAATAATGTTGAAGGGTAAGTTATGGCAGGAAAAGAGGGACTACAAATTTATTAATTCAAGGATTATGTGGAGTAAAATAAAGGTTGGATGTGAAAAGTGGGTTATAGTAAGCGTATATGCACCTGGAGAAGAGAGAAGTGTAGAGGAGAGAGAGAGAGATTTTGGGAAATGTTGAGTGAATGTGTGGAGAGTTTTGAACTAAGTGTGAGAGTAATGATGGTTGGGGATTTCAATGCTAAAGTGGGCAAAAATGTTGTAGAGGGAGTAGCAGGTAATTTTGGGGTGAGAGGGGTAAATGAAAATGGGGAGCCTTTAATTGAGCTATATGTAGAAAGAGGTTTGGTAATAAGTAATACATATTTTATGAAGAAGAGGATAAATAAATATACAAGGTGTGATATAGCACGTAATGAAAGTAGTTTGTTAGATTATGTATTGGTGCATAAAAGGTTGATGGGTAGGCTCCAGGATGTACACGTTTATAGAGGGGCAACTGATATATCGGATCATTATTTAGTTGTAGCTACAGTTAGAGTAAGAGGTAGGTGGGAAAAGAGGAAAATGGCAACAACAAGCAAGAGGGAGGTGAAAGTGTATAAACTAAGGGAGGAGGAAGTCCGAGTGAGATATAAGCAACTATAGGCAGAAAGGTGGGCTGGTGCAAGTATGAGTAGTGGGGGGGGTTGAAGAGGGTTGGAATAGTTTTTAAAAATGCAGTATTAGAATGTGGAGCAGAAGTTTGTGGTTAGAGGAGAGTGGGTGCAGGAGGAATGAGGAGTGATTGGTGGAATGATGAAGTAAAGGGTGTGATAAAAGAGAAAAAGTTAGCTTATGAGAGGCTTTTACAAAGCAGAAGTGTTATAAGAAGAGTAGAGTATATGGAGAGTAAAAGAAAGGTGAAGAGAGTGGTGAGAGAGTGCAAAAGGAGAGCAGATGAGAGAGTGGGAGAGGCAATGTCAAGGAATTTTAATGAAAATAAGAAAAAAATTTGGAGTTAAACAAGTTAAGAAAGCCTAGAGAACAAATGGATTTGTCAGTTAAAAAGAGAGTAGGGGAGTTAGTAGATGGGGTGATGGATTTTTTGGGTAGATGGCGAGAATATTTTGAGGAACTTTCAAATGTCGACGAAGAAAGGGAAGCGGTAATTTCATGCACTGGCCAGGGAGGTATACTATCTTTTAGGAGTGAAGAAGAACAGGATGTGAGTGTGGGGGAGGTGAGTGAGGCATTATGTAGAATGAAAGGGGGTAAAGCAGCTGAAACTAATGGGATCATAGCAGAAATGTTAAAATCAGGGGGAGATATAGTGTTGGAGTGGATGATATTTTTGTTTAATAAATGTATGAAAGAGGGGAAGGTACCTATGGATTGGCAGAGAGCATGTATAGTCCCTTTATATAAAGGGAAGGGGGACAAAAGAGATTGTAAATATTATAGAGGAATAAGTTTACTGAGTATACCAGGAAAAGTGTACGGTAGGGTTATAATTGAAAGAATGAGGTAAGACAGAATGCAGGATTGCGGAAGAGCAAGGAGGTTTCAGAGTGGGTAGGGGATGTGTACATCAAGTGTTTACATTGAGGCATGTATGTGAACAGTATTTAGATAAAGGTAGGGAAGTTTTTATTGCATTTATGGATTTAGAAAAGGCATATGATAGAGTGGATAGGGGAGCAATGTGGCAGATGTTGCAAGTATATGGAATAGGTGGTAAGTTACTAAATGCTGTAAAGAGTTTTTATGAGGATAGTGAGGCTCAGGTTAGGGTGTGTAGAAGAGAGGGAGACTACTTCCCAGTAAAAGTAGGTCTTAGACAGGGATGTGTAATGTCACCATGGTTGTTTAATATATTTATAGATGGGGTTGTAAAAGAAGTATAAGGTAGGGTGTTCAGGAGAGGGGTGGGATTAAATTATGGGGAATCAAATACAAAATGGGAATTGACACAGTTGCTTTTTGCTGATGATACTGTGTCCACGGGAGATTCTAAAGAAAAATTGCAAAGGTTAGTGGATGAGTTTGAGTGTGTGTGTAAAGGTAGAAAGTTGAAAGTGAACATAGAAAAGAGTAAGGTGATGAGGGTATCAAATGATTTAGATAAAGAAAAATTGGATATCAAATTGGGGAAGAGTAGTATGGAAGAAGTGAATGTTTTCAGATACTTGGGAGTTGACGTGTCGGCGGATGGATTTATGAAGGATGAGGTTAATCATAGAATTGATGAGGGAAAAAAGGTGAGTGGTGCATTGAGGTATATGTGGAGACAAAAAACGTTATCTATGGAGGCAAAGAAGGGAATGTATGAAAGTATAGTGGTACCAACACTCTTATATGGGTGTGAAGCCTGGGTTGTGAATGCAGCAGCAAGGAGGAGGTTGGAGGCAGTGGAGATGTCCTGTCTAAGGGCAATGTGTGGTGTAAATATTATGCAGAAATTCGTAGTGTGGAAATTAGGAGAAGGTGTGGAGTTAATAATAGCATTAGTCAGAGGGATGAAGAGGGGCTGTTGAGGTGGTTTGGTCATTTAGAGAGAATGGATCAAAGTACAATGACATGGAGAGCATATAAATCTGTAGGGGAAGGAAGGCGGGGTAGGGGTCATCCTCGAAAAGGTTGGAGGGAGGGGGTAAAGGAGGTTTTGTGCTTCCAGCAAGCGTGCGTGAGCAAGTTAGATACGAGTGAATGGAGACAAATGGTATCTGGGACCTGACGATCTGTTGGAGTGTGAGCAGGGTAATAGTTAGTGAAGGGATTCAGGGAAACCGATTATTTTTATATAGCCGGACTTGAGTCCTGGAAATGGGAAGTACAATGCCTGCACTCTAAAGGAGGGGTTCGGGATATTAGCAGTTTGGAGGGATATGTTGTGTGCCTTTATAGGTATATGCTTCTAAACTGTTGTGTTCTGAGCACCTCTGCAAAAACAGTGATTATGTGTGAGCGAGGTGAAAGTGTTGAATGATGATGAAAATATTTTCTTTTGGGGATTTTCTTTCTTTTTTGGGTCACCCTGCCTCGGTGGGAGATGGCCGACTTGTTAAAAAAAAAAATAATAATAATAATGATAATAAGCAAAAATAATCACTGAGGTGCATTAAATGTCATATATTACATTAATATAAACATTGTCATTAATCAAATTTTGATATTTTTTTCAAAATTATATAATGAACATGCTACATAATATATAAACATGATAAATACACCCCACAGTAGAGTAAATTAACATTAATATGAGACGTTGCATGCATGAACCTAAACCAGATGCATTCATCTGCTTGTTTACATAACTTCGCGTCTCTCTCCTCTCTCATTTACTCGTTCTCTCATTTCTCTCATTTATTCGTTTTACCTCGCCTACTCACCTCTCACCCTAAATTAAGACTACAAATATTTTAAGGTAAGTAATGAGTGTACTGTATTTTCATTTTATCGCTCTGGAGCACTTTAAATATCGTAGAATATTACAAGTGGGTGGGGTGGCCTGGCCTGGTTGGCTACCATACCTCCTACACCTGACTTCCTACAAATAACTACTACTCACCTCTCACCCTACATTAAAACTACAATAGTTCAACCCTTTCAGGGTCAAGAGGCCCTCTCCTAAACTCATTCTCAGGGTCAAAAATTTTTCGGAAAAAAAAAAAAATTCTTATGAAATGATAGAGAATCTTTCCCCGTTCATAATGACACCAAAAGTACGAAATGGGATGGAAAACTTTCGGAATTATGCTTTGCAAAGATAGCGGTCTCAACGATGTTTACGCATCGGCGATTTCACCCGCTCTGAGCCCTATTTTCGGCCAATTCCAGTGTACTAGTCGACAAAACTCGTATCTACTTCACTAGAACTCCATTTTTTCTATCAAATGAGTACAAGAAATCACCCATTTACCGATTTCAACTATCCAATAAAGTGGTCAGAAATTGGCAATTTTGCCAATTTCACACAAATTTCAGAAGAAGCCAATTTCCAAACAGGGTCCAGAATAAACAAGACAGACATTCCTGGCACTAAAATAACATTTTCTCTGTTCATTAGTCATGTCCCCAGGCCCCTCTTACATCTCTTTTGCTTTCCACTTTGAACCTTTATTCTCACAAAAAATAGATTTACTGTAATGCAGACTACTGCATTAGTGTAGAAATGGTATAAATAATATCAGCGCACTCGTTAAAGAATATTAGACTCACCAGTTGACGTGTATTGGACGCTTGGCATGATTCGTCTACTTTTGAACTTTGGTAAAAATCGAACATTTCTGCTACTTTGAGCTCAATTTCAAGGTACTTTTCATTATGAAACCAATCAAAATCATCTCAATTTCTGTAATATGTCTTCCATTCTATAAAATGAGACCAGGAAAACTAAAATACAACCATAAATACCATACAAAAACACACTGCAAAGTCGCTGTTTTAAACCAAAAACACGGTCGTAGTTTTTTTCTCATTAGGCACTGTGTGCTGCAGGATCTTTTTATACTGTGCACACTGACCACATCGACCTATTTTTTCATATGTAGGCCTACCAGCTTTCTCTCACTAGATTTGAAGTCACTAGAATTTAGGCATACTAGTACGTCAATAACCCTGGTGCACAAGCCATACTAGTACGTCGGAAACCCTGAAAGGGTTAAGCTAAGTAATGAGTGTACTATATATGCATTTTATCACTATGGGGCGCTTCAAATGTCGTAGTACAGTGGTACCCCGAGTTTCATACAGCGCCCAACTCAAACGATTATGAAAGTGTATTATTGTAAGTGGTTTTGTAAGTGCATTTTTGGGGGGTTTGAAACAGACTAATCTAATTTACGTTATTCCTTGTGGGAGCAAATTCGTTCAGTAACGGCACTCAACTAGTCTTCTGGAACAAATTATAGCCGAAACTCGGGATACCACTGTACATTACATATGGGTGGGGTGGGTGACCTGGCTGACTACTATACCTCCTACACCTGACTTCTTACAATAAATACTACTCACCTCTCACCCTACATTAAGACTACAAATATTTTAAGGTAAGTAATGAGTGTACTGTGTGTCTATATTACTTTCATTGTTTCTAATGCCAAGTTCTACTGCTAACTTAATATATGTTAGTGTAAACTTGTTATCTGGCATTTATATGCATTTATAAGTGGAAAAAATGGTGTTTTGCTTTCCGGCGATGTCCGTTTTCCGGTGGTAGCTTGAAACCTAACCTGCCGTATAAGTGGGGCCCTACTGTATATGATACATAACAATAACAATACTGTATATGATAAATAACAATAACAATACTGTATATGATAAATAACAATAACAATACTGTATATGATAAATAACAGTAGCAATACAGAGGAACCTCAAATATCAAACTTAATCCGTTCCAGAAGCTAGTTCTAAATTCGAAAAGTCTGAAAAGCGAAGCAATATTTCCCATAAGAAATAATGGAAATACAATTAATCTGTTCCAGTAACCCAAAAATATTCACAAAAAATACATTTTATACAGATTAATTACAGTTTTACATTTTTTTTTTTCAGCAAGTCGGTCGTCTCCCACCGAGGCAGGGTGACCCAAAAAAGAAAGAAAATCCCCAAAAAGAAAATACTTTCATCATCATTCAACACTTTCACTACACTCACACATTATCACTGTTTTTGCAGAGGTGCTCAGAATACAACAGTTTAGAAGCATACACATATAAAGATACACAACATATCCCTCCAAACTGCCAATATCCCAAACCCCTCCTTTAAAGTACAGACATTGTACTTCCCATTTCCAGGACTCAAGTCCGACTATATGAAAATAACCGGTTTCCCTGAATCCCTTCACTAAATATTACCCTGCTCACACTCCAACAGATCGTCAGGTCCCAAGTACCATTCGTCTCCATTCACTCCTAACACGCTCACGCACGTTTGCTGTAAGTCCAAGCCCCTTGCCCACAAAACCTCCTTTACCCCCTCTCTCCAACCCTTTCGAGGACGACCCCTACCCCGCCTTCCTTCCCCTATAGATTTATATGCTTCCCATGTCATTCGACTTTGATCCATTCTCTCTAAATGACCAAACCACCTCAACAACCCCTCTTCTGCCCTCTGACTAATGCTTTTATTAACTCCACACCTTTTCCTAATTTCCACACTCCGAATTTTCTGCATAATATTTACACCACACATTGCCCTTAAACAGGACATCTCCACTGCCTCCAACCGTCTCCTCGCTGCTGCATTTACCACCCAAGCTTCACACCCATATAAGAGTGTTGGTACTACAGTGGACCCCCGGTTAATGATATTTTTTCACTCTAGAAGTATGTTCACGAGCCAGTACTGACCGAATTTGTTCCCATAAGAAATATTGTGAAGTAGATTAGTCCATTTCAGACCCCCAAACATACACATACAAACGCACTTACATAAATACACTTACATAATTGGTCGCATTCGGAGGTAATCGATATGCGGGGGTCCACTGTATTATACTTTCATACATTCCCTTCTTTGCCTCCATAGATAATGTTTTTTGACTCCACATATACCTCAATGCACCACTCACCTTTTTTCCCTCATCAATTCTATGATTAACCTCATCCTTCATAAATCCATCCGCCGACACGTCAACTCCCAAGTATCTGAAAACATTCACTTTTTCCATACTCCTCCTCCCCAATTTGATATCCAATTTCTCTTTATCTAAATCATTTGATACCCTCATCACCTTACTCTTTTCTATGTTCACTTTCAACTTTCTACCTTTACACACATTCCCAAACTCATCCACTAACCTTTGCAATTTTTCTTTAGAATCTCCCATAAGCACGGTATCATCAGCAAAAAGTAACTGTGTCAATTCCCATTTTGAATTTGATTCCCCAAAATTTAATCCCACCCCTCTTCCGAACACCCTAGCATTTACTTCTTTACAACCCCATCTATAAATATATTAAACAACCATGGTGACATTACACATCCCTGTCTAAGACCTACTTTTACTGGGAAGTAATCTCCCTCTCTTCTACACACCCTAATGTTAGTCAAGAAGAGTATCCAGAAGGAGAACGTAGAATATAACTTTGGTATAACTGTGTCTAGCATTAGGAATAATATTAGGAGAGAAATAAATAATGAAGATGATTGTTATAGGAATGCAGTTAGAAGCCTGAGTAGATCTATAACCCACTATGATAACATGAACGTAGATAAGTATGTTTATGGAGCAACTTGCAATGTGAACAGACTGACTGATGTTGTAGTGGCCAGGCTTAGGCTTGGTTACAAGTACTTCTGGCAGTTTGGGAGACACACAGATGATGATCAAACTAAATGTAAATTATGTGATCAGGCATATGGTCACTCTCTTGAACACTATGTGCTTAATTGTCCACTTATTGAGGAATACAGAGACAGACAGTATAATAACCTATGTGACATGTCAAGATATCTTATTAATGAAAATAAGATACCAGATATACTAAGCAAATTTCCTAAATTTGCTTGTAACAGATAAGTGAACTATAGATATGTAGATATAAATCCATATGTAGGTTTAAAAATGTAGTGTTAGAGTGTTCAGCAGAAGTTTGTGGTTACAGGAAAGTGGGTGCAGGAGGGAAGAGGAGCGATTGGTGGAATGATGATGTAAAGAGAGTAATAAGGGAGAAAAAGTTAGCAGATGAGAAGTTTTTACAAAGTAGAAGTGATGCAAGGAGGGAAGAGTATATGGAGAAAAAGAGAGAGGTTAAGAGAGTGGTGAAGCAATGTAAAAAGAGAGCAAATGAGAGAGTGGGTGAGCTGTTATCAAAAATTTTGTTGAAAATAAGAAAAAGTTTTGGAGTGAGATTAACAAGTTAAGGAAGCTAGAGAACAAATGGATTTGTCAGTTAAAAATAGGAGAGGAGAGTTATTAAATGGAGAGTTAGAGGTATTGGGAAGATGGAGGGAATATTTTGAGGAATTGTTAAATGTTGATGAAGATAGGGAAGCTGTGATTTCGTGTATAGGGCAAGGAGGAATAACATCTTGTAGGAGTGAGGAAGAGCAAGTTGTGAGGTGGGGGAAGTTCGTGAGGCAGTAGGTAAAATGAAAGGGGGTAAGGCAGCCGGGAATTGATGGGATAAAGATAGAAATGTTAAAAGCAGGTGGGGATATAGTTTTGGAGTGGTTGGTGCATTATTTAATAAATGTATGAAGAGGGGTAGGGTACCTAGGGATTGGCGAGAGCATGCATAGTTCCTTTGTATAAAGGCAAAGGGGATAAAAGAGAGTGCAAAAATTATAGGGATAAGTCTGTTGAGTATACCTGGTAAAGTGTATGGTAGAGTTATAATTGAAAGAATTAAGAGTAAGACGAGAATAGGAAATAGCAGATGAACAAGGAGGCTTTAGGAAGGTAGGGGTGTGTGGACCAGGTGTTTACAGTGAAACATATAAGTGAACAGTATTTAGATAAGGTAAGAGTCTTTGTGGCATTTATGGATTTGGAAAAGGCGTATGACAGGTGGATAGGGGCAATGTGGCAGATGTTGCAAGTGTATGGTGTAGGAGGTAGGTTACTGAAAGCAGTGAAGAGTTTTTACGAGGATAGTGAGGCTAAGTTATAGTATGTAGAAAGAGGGAAATTTTTTCCGAGTAAAAGTAGGCCTTAGACAAGGATGTGTGATGTCACCGTGGTTGTTTAATATATTTATAGATGGGGTTGTAAGAGAAGAAAATGCGGGGGTCTTAGCAAGAGGCGTGGAGTTAAAAGATAAAAGAATCACACACAGGGTGGGAGTTGTCACAGCTGTCTTTGTGATGACACTGTGCTCTTGGGAGATTCTGAAGAGAAGCTGCAGAGATTGGTGGATGAATTTGGTAGGGTGTGCAAAAGAAGAAAATTAAAGGTGAATACAGGAAAGAGTAAGGTTATGAGGATAACAAAAAGATTAGGTGATGAAGATTGAATATCAGATTGGAGGGAGAGTATGGAGGAGGTGAACGTATTCAGATATTTGGGAGTGGACATGTCAGCGGATGGGTCTATGAAAGATGAGGTGAATCATAGAATTGATGAGGGAAAAAGAGTGAGTGGTGCACTTAGGAGTCTGCGGAGACAGAGAACTTTGTCCTTGGAGGCAAAGAGGGGAATGTATGAGAGTATAGTTTTACCAACGCTCTTATATGGGGTGTGAAGCATGGGTTGATTGAATGTTGCAGCGAAGGAGAAGGCTGGAGGCAGTGGAGATGTCATGTCTGAGGGCAATGTGTGGTGTGAATATAATGCAGAGAATTCGTAGTTTGGAAGTTAGGAGGAGGTGCGGGATTACCAAAACTGTTGTCCAGAGGGCTGAGGAAGGGTTGTTGAGGTGGTTCGGACATGTAGAGAGAATGGAGCGAAACAGAATAACTTCAAGAGTGTATCAGTCTGTAGTGGAAGGAAGGCGGGGTAGGGGTCGGCTGGGAAAGGGTTGGAGGGAGGGGTAAAGGAGGTTTTGTGTGCGAGGGGCTTGGACTTCCAGCAGGCATGCGTGAGCGTGTTTGATAGGAGTGAATGGAGACAAATGGTTTTTAATTTACTTGACGTGCTGTTGGAGTGTGAGCAAAGTAACATTTATGAAGGGATTCAGGGAAACCGGCAGGCCGGACTTGAGTCCTGGAGATGGGAAGTACAGTGCCTGCACTCTGAAGGAGGGGTGTTAATGTTGCAGTTTAAAAACTGTAGTGTAAAGCACCCTTCTGGCAAGACAGTGATGGAGTGAATGATGGTGAAAGTTTTTCTTTTTCGGGCCACCCTGCCTTGGTGGGAATCGCCCAGTGTGATAATAAAAATAAATAAAAAAATCCATATGTATTCCTGTTAACCCTTTGGGGCCTAGTTCCTAGGCCTTTTGTGTATCCACATGCTCTCGCGCTACCGTCCACAGGATGGATATGGGGTGCACAATAAACTAGCCACTTCGGTGGCAAAATCTAAAAAATCTAATCACACCCTAACCTGAGCCTCACTATCCTCATAAAAACTCTTTACAGCATTTAATAACTTACCACCTATTCCATATACTTGCAACATCTGCCACATTGCTCCTCTATCCACTCTATCATATTTTTTATTATTTTTATTATCACACTGGCCGATTCCCACCAAGGCAGGGAGGCCCGAAAAAGAAAAACTTTCACCATCATTTACTCCATCACTGTCTTGCCAGAAGGGTGCTTTACACTACAGTTTTTAAACTGCAACATTAACACCCCTCCTTCAGAGTGCAGGCACTGTACTTCCCATCTCCAGGACTCAAGTCCGGCCTGCCGGTTTCCCTGAACCCCTTCATAAATGTTACTTTGCTCACACTCCAACAGCACGTCAAGTATTAAAAACCATTTGTCTCCATTCACTCCTATCAAACACGCCCACGCATGCCTGCTGGAAGTCCAAGCCCCTCGCACACAAAACCTCCTTTAAACCCCCTCCCTCCAACCTTTTTCCCAGGCCGACCCCCACCCCGCCCTTTCCTTCCATACAGACTGATACACTCTTGAAGTCCTCTGCTTCGCTCCATTCTCTCTACATGTCCAAACCACCTCAACAACCCTTCCTCAGCCCTCTGGACAACAGTTTTGGTAATCCCGCACCTCCCAACTTCCAAACTATGAATTCTCTGCATTATATTCACACCACACATTGCCCTCAGACATGACATCTCCACTGCCTCCAGCCTTCTCCTCGCTGCAACATTCATCACCATGCTTCACACCCATATAAGAGTGTTGGTAAAACTATACTCTCATACATTCCCCTCTTTGCCTCCAAGGACAAAGTTCTTTGTCTCCACAGACTTCTAAGTGCACCACTCACC
Organism: Cherax quadricarinatus; assembly: GCF_026875155.1. NCBI lineage: Eukaryota > Metazoa > Arthropoda > Malacostraca > Decapoda > Parastacidae > Cherax > Cherax quadricarinatus. Next base: position 10,595,383 of record NC_069424.1, on the reverse strand, counting down.
CTTTTCCCCTCATCAATTCTATGATTCACCTCATCTTCATAGACCCATCCGCTGACACGTCCACTCCCAAATATCTGAATACATTCACCTCCTCCATACTCTCTCCCTCCAATCTGATATCCAATCTTTCATCACCTAATCTTTTTGTTATCCTCATAACCTTACTCTTTCCTGTATTCACTTTTAATTTTCTTCTTTTGCACACCCTACCAAATTCATCCACCAATCTCTGCAACTTCTCTTCAGAATCTCCCAAGAGCACAGTGTCATCAGCAAAGAGCACCTGTGACAACTCCCACTTTATGTGTGATTCTTTATCTTTTAACTCCACGCCTCTTGCCAAGACCCTCACATTTACTTCTCTTACAACCCCATCTATAAATATATTAAACAACCACGGTGACATCACACATCCTTGTTTAAGGCCTACTTATACTGGGAAATAATTTCCCTCTTTCCTACATACTCTAACTTGAGCCTCACTATCCTCGTAAAAACTCTTCACTGCTTTCAGTAACCTACCTCCTACACCATACACCTGCAACATCTGCCACACTGCCCCCCTATCCACCCTGTCATACGTCTTTTCCAAATCCATAAATGCCACAAAGACCTCTTTAGCCTTATCTAAATACTGTTCACTTATATGTTTCACTGTAAACACCTGGTCCACACACCCCCTACCTTTCTAAAGCCTCCTTGTTCATCTGCTATCCTATTCTCCGTCTTACTCTTAATTCTTTCAATAATAACTCTGCCATACACTTTACCAGGTATACTCAACAGACTTATCCCCCTATAATTTTTGCACTCTCTTTTGTCCCCTTTGCCTTTATACAAAGGAACTATGCATGCTCTCTGCCAATCCCTAGGTACCTTACCCTCTTCCATACATTTATTAAATAATTGCACCAACCACTCCAAAACTATATCCCCACCTGCTTTTAACATTTCTATCTTTATCCATCAATCCCGGCTGCCTTACCCCTTTCATTTTACCTACTGCCTCATGAACTTCCCCCACACTCACAACTGGCTCTTCCTCACTCCTACAAGATGTTATTCCTCCTTGCCCTATACACGAAATCACAGCTTCCCTATCTTCATCAACATTTAACAATTCCTCAAAATATTCCCTCCATCTTCCCAATACCTCTAACTCTCCATTTAATAACTCTCCTCTCCTATTTTTAACTGACAAATCCATTTGTTCTCTAGGCTTCCTTAACTTGTTAATCTCACTCCAAAACTTTTTCTTATTTTCAACAAAATTTGTTGATAACATCTCACCCACTCTCTCATTTGCTCTCTTTTTACATTGCTTCACCACTCTCTTAACCTCTTTCTTTTTCTCCATATACTCTTCCCTCCTTACATCACTTCTACTTTGTAAAACTTCTCATATGCTAACTTTTTCTCCCTTACTACTCTCTTTACATCATCATTCCACCAATCGCTCCTCTTCCCTCCCACACCCACTTTCCTGTAACCACAAACTTCTGCTGAACACTCTAACACTACATTTTTAAACCTACCCCATACCTCTTCGACCCCATTGCCTATGCTCTCATTAGCCCATCTATCCTCCAATAGCTGTTTATATCTTACCCTAACTGCCTCCTCTTTTAGTTTATAAACCTTCACCTCTCTCTTCCCTGATGCTTCTATTCTCCTTGTATCCCATCTACCTTTTACTCTCAGTGTAGCTACAACTAGAAAGTGATCTGATATATCTGTGGTCCCTCTGTAAACATGTACATCCTGCAGTCTACTCAACAGTCTTTTATCTACCAATACATAATCCAACAAACTACTGTCATTTTGCCCTACATCATATCTTGTATACTTATTTATCCTCTTTTTTCTTAAAATATGTATTACCTATAACTAAACCCCTTTCTATACAAAGTTCAATCAAAGGGCTCCCATTTTCATTTACACCTGGCACCCCAAACTTACCTACCACACCCTCTCTAAAAGTTTCTCCTACTTTAGCATTCAGGTCCCCTACCACAATTACTCTCTCACTTGGTTCAAAGGCTCCTATACATTCACTTAACATCTCCCAAAATCTCTCTCTCTCCTCTACATTCCTCTCTTCTCCAGGTGCATACACGCTTATTATGACCCACTTTTCGCATCCAACCTTTACTTTAATCCACATAATTCTTGAATTTACACATTCATATTCTCTTTTCTCCTTCCATAACTGATCCTTCAACATTACTGCTACCCCTTCCTTTGCTCTAACTCTCTCAGATACTCCAGATTTAATCCCATTTATTTCCCCCCACTGAAACTCCCCTACCCCCTTCAGCTTTGTTTCGCTTAGGGCCAGGACATCCAACTTCTATTCATTCATAACATCAGCAATCATCTGTTTCTTGTCATCCGCACTACATCCATGCACATTCAAGCATCCCAGTTTTATAAAGTTTTTCTTCTTCTCTTTTTTAGTAAATGTCTACAGGAGAAGGGGTTACTAGCCCATTGCTCCCGGCATTTTAGTCGCCTCATACGACACGCATGGCTTACGGAGGAAAGATTCTTTTCCACTTCCCCATGGACAATAGAAGAAATAAAGAAGAACAAGAGCTATTTAGAAAAAGGAGAAAAACCTAGATGTATGTATATATATATGCATGTGCATGTCTGTGAAGTGTGACCAAAGTGTAAGTAGGAGTAGCAAGATATCCCTGTTATCTAGCGTGTTTATGAGACAGAAAAAGAAACCAGCAATCCTACCATCATGCAAAACAGTTACAGGTTTCTGTTTCACAGTCATCTGGCAGGACGGTAGTACTTCCCTGGGTGGTTGCCGTCTACCAACCTACTACTATCATATGCCTTTTCTAAATCCATAAATGCAATAAAAACTTCCCTACCTTTATCTAAATACTGTTCACATATATGCTTCAATGTAAACACTTGGTCTACACATCCCATACCCACTCTGAAATCTCCTTGCTCATCCACAATCCTACATTCTGTCTTACCTCTAATTCTTTCAATTATAACCTTACCGTACACAACAAATATGTTGTTCAATTATGTATTAACAAATGTAAATAAACATTTAAAATAACATTTTTACTTACCGTTACTGAAGATTGGTGATGGCATCTGGAAGATAGGAAGGAGGATAGAGGGAGTTGGGGTTAGTGCTTGGAAGGAGAATCCCCCTCCATGAGGACTTTTGGTATAAAAGCCCTCTCTGGGGTTACTTCCCTTCTCTGTCTTTTAATGCCACTAGGACCAGTTTGAGTGTCACTGGACCCCTGTCTCACAAAATAACTGTCCGCAGTCCTCTGTTTCTGGCGCCTCTAAGATTTCCCTAAAATGAGACATTGTTTTGTCACTGAACTTGTTGCAAAGATGGCTTGTTTCAGCTTGCTCAGGGAGGTTCTTTTGCACAAACATTTGGACATCATTCCACTTGGTACAAATCTCCTTAATCTTTGAAGAAGGCACCTCATCCACTCCAGAACTCTCTTAGGGTCAACTTGGTGTCTGTGGTCACTTCAAAGCACTTTTCAAACACTGCTTTTGTGTAGAGTTTTTTGAAGTTAGAAATGACCTGCTGGTCCATGGGTTGGAGGAGAGGAGTGGTGTTAGGAGGCAAGAACTTCAGTTATAAAACTGAAGTCCCTAGACAAGAGGTCAACTAAGTTTGGAGGATGAGCCGGAGCATTGTCCACTAACAGGAGGCACTTGAGTGGCAAATTATTGTCTAAGAGGTATTTTCTCACACTGGGGCCAAACACTTCATGGACCCACTCTTTGAAAATTTGCCTTGTGACCCATGCCTTATTATTTGCTTTCCACAAGACACATAACTTGTTCTTTATGACATTTTTTTTCTTAAACACTCTGGGATTTTCTGAATGATACACAAGTAAAGGCCTCACTTTAAAATCACCACTAGCGTTAGCACAGAACAGAAGAGTTAGCCTGTCTTTCATACGCTTGTGTCCTGGGAGTGCCTTTTCCTCCTGAGTAATGTAGGTCCTCTTTGGCATTTTCTTCCAAAACAGGCCTGTTTTGTCACAATTGAACACTTGTTGGGGTTTTAATTTTTCAGTGTCTACGTAAACCTTAAACTCATGTACAAACTTCTCAGCTGCCCGTTTGTCTGAACTGGCTGCCTCACCATGCCTTACAACATTGTGTATGCCACTATGCTTCTTAAATCTGTCAAACCAGCCTCTGCTGGCCTTAAATTCACCATCAGCACTAGTTCCAGGAGTTTTCTGTACCAGATCGGCATGCAACTTCCTTGCCTTTTCGCAAATAATGGTCTCTGAAACACTATCGCCTGCCATCTCTTTATCCTTGATCCACACCAGCAACAACTTTTCAACCTGATCGATTGTCTGTGGTCTTTTTTTGGTTAGCATATTAGAACCTTTTGCAACATCAGCTTCCTTGATTTGCTCTTTCTCTGCCAGGATAGAACCAATGGTCAACTTGCTTTTCCCATACATCCTGGCAAGCTCTTCTCATACATCCTGGCAAGCTCAACAAGTCTCACACCACTCCCATACTTCAGTATTATTTCCTTCTTCACATCTATGGTGTTTCTCACTTTCTTTACCACAGGGGTACCACTAGCAAGTTTCTTTGGGCCCATGGTAGCTTATTTCACAGTCCCACAAGCACTAAACACAATGAAATAATCGTAAAATGTTTGAATGAGAGCGCAGGTTAGTGTTCACTCAAGCATCAACAAAACCAGACTGGCTCACGGCGCCTGCGCGGGAACGCGGACAGAGCGGGCTGCTGGACAGGCCCGGTACCTGGCGATTCAAAAATAGGGGCGAGTTCGATAATAGGGACAAAGTTGGTTCGAAAAAAGCATTCGATTTTCAAAGAGTTTGATATGTGATATGTTCGAAATCTGAGGATCCACTGTACTGTATATGATAAATAAAAAGGAAGTTTTTATTAAATTAATTTTTGGGGGGGCCAGCATATTTTAATAGAAGACTGCATATAAATTTCACATCATTAAGACTTCAAACTCCTGACCTCCTACAACTATACAGGCAAATTCTGTGCATTCAGCAAGCAAACTATCACTTTGTCACTTCAGATTACTGAGAGAAAATATAGGCCAGAATGGAGTAGGATCTCAACTTTAACACCTAAAATCTTTGACAACCCTCAACAAAAAATAATACCAACAGTTTACATGTATAGTTTCCTCAACAATTCTTAAATAATTTAAGTAAATTACAACCTGGTTGAAATATCTACATGATATAAAATTCCTAATACTACTGCTAAATTAAAATACAACTTAAATACTGTAAAAAAAAAAAAAAGCATTCTACAGTTTATGTAGTTACTAGAAAACGTATAGTACATTTCATTTAAAATCACAAAGCAAGCACATATGCAGATGCTTATCAAACATTTCCAGGCATACTATACTTATAAAGCTAATATAAACCACCATCTTTCACTAGGTTATCTATGCTCTTCCTAAATCAAAGAACTAATATTAGCGCATATCCTGTTATCATGGACAATACTGCACAGCCTTTCACCACTGATAGCAGTCCACAGCCACTGTTACTACTGACTAATAGTGCACAGCCTGTCACCACTAACAGTGTACAGTCTCTGCCACTACTAACAGTGCACAGCCTCTGTAAAGCTTTTCTTGACCCAGGACTGTCTGACTGAACTTCTCATTGTAACATTTTATTGAATGTCAGAATTTCCATGCTAATTCTATGTTGACAATTAAGATTTTATATGTGAGTGAGGAATAAAAAATCTGTAAATTCAGAGGTATCTCAAGCACTTTCTTGTGAATACAACAAAAGGATTTCTATCTCAAAATATGGATTCAACCCCATGACAAACAAAAACAAGGATAGCTAAGTTCTATGCAAGTGAAGAAGTTGAAATTATTATAAGGGCAAAGATTAACTTACCAAACTGAAGATAAAAAAAACACCCGTCAGGAAAAAACTACTGTTAGATGCATTCAAATTTCTGATAAACCTTATTCTTACTACAACAGAAAGTGTTTAAAAGATATGATTGCTTCCAACTCTTGATTCTGGCCAGCTGGGTCCTGGACAGTGAAAACCAAGAGCTGTATGAGGGAAAGTCATGAAAATCATGCATATTTTTAACTCCTCTTTTCACCGGTTTCACCCATATCTGCTTCCTATTTGTTGGCTCAATATCTAGAGGTAACTAATCACCAGCGGCCCAATTAAATTAAAATGGAGCCAAGTGCTTCTAAATCAGAGGTAAACATCACAGTTAATCCTGTCACATCTACAGTATATGCCATCTCAAGTAGATTATAATATAAAACACATCTACTAAAATATTTGAGATAAACAATAATGAAAGACGCCTAACATCCTACAAAAAATCAGAGGTGTAGTTATATTCATACCTCATAGTTCCAAACTTCAATCTGAACATACCTGGTGGCAGGTTTTCACATGCTGTGCCTTGATCTTCTCCATTAACATAGTAATGGAGTGAGCCATCTGAGTGTCTCATCATACCCACTCTTGTGCCTACTACAAGGGAATCCAAGTCACAGCGGTAATTGTTCATAATTGTCACACCATCACGCATGACAGAAGATCCACTGAGCATCCAGGTATCGTAGTCAATGTCAGTCATGGTGCTAGGAAAATCTATTTCCTCTGGTGGAATTGCAGTAACTCCTGCAGACAGATAATTAAAAGCAAATGTTTTCATGTACACTTCATAAATGCTATGATGCAAGACAGATTAATCAACAAAAATGTAAGTGGTACAAAGAGAAATTGTAATGGACAAGGACAATTTAGCATATTTTAAAGGTAGAAAGTTGAAAGTGAACATAGAACAGAGTAAGGTGATGAGGGTATCAAATGATTTAGATAAAGAAAAATTGGATATCAAATTGGGGAGGAGGAGTATGGAAGAAGTGAATGTTTTCAGATACTTGGGAGTTGACATGTCAGCGGATGGATTTATGAAGGATGAGGTTAATCATAGAATTGATGAGGGAAAAAAGGTGAGTGGTGCGTTGAGGCATATGTGGAGACAAAAAAACGTTATCTATGGAGGCAAAGAAGGGAATGTATGAAAGTATAGTAGTACCAGCACTCTTATATGGGTGTGAAGCTTGGGTTGTGAATGCAGCAGCGAGGAGGCGGTTGGAGGCAGTGGAGATGTTCTGTCTAAGGGCAATGTGTGGTGTAAATATTATGCAGAAAATTCGGAGTGTGGAAATTAGGAGAAGGTGTGGGGTTAATAAAAATATTAGTCAGAGGGCTGAAGAGGGGTTGTTGAGGTGGTTTGGTCATTTAGAGAGAATGGATCAAAGTAGAATGACATGGAGAGAGTATAAATCTGTAGGGGAAGGAAGGCAGGGTAGTGGTCGTCCTCGAAAAGGTTGGAAGGAAGGGGTAAGGAAGGTTTTGTTGGCGAGGGGCTTGGACTTCCAGCAGGTGTGCGTGAGCGTGTTCGATAGGAGTGAATGGAGACGAATGGTATTGGGGACCTGACGATCTGTTGGAGTGTGAGCAGGGTAATATTTAGTGAAAAGATTCAGGGAAACCGGTTATTTTTATATAACCGGACTTGAGTCCTGGAAATGGGAAGTACAATGCCTGCACTTTAAAGAAGGGGTTCAGGATATTGGCAGTTTGGAGGGATATGTTGTGTATCTTTATACGTACGTACATGCTTTTAAACTGTTGTGTTCTGAGCACCTCTGCAAAAAGAGTGATTATGTGTGAGTGAGGTGAGTGTTGAATGATGATGAAAGTATTTTCTTTTTTGGGGATTTTCTTTCTGTTTGGGTCACCCTGCCTCAGTGGGAGATGCCAACTTGTTAAAAAAAAAAAAAGTACATATCTGGAAGGCGTTTCATGGGTCAACGCCTCTGCGGCCTGGTCCAAGACCAGGCCTTGCGGTGGAGCAAGGACTGATCAACCAGGATGTTATTGTTGGACGCACACAAACCAGGATACAAACCACAACCCAGCTGGTCAGGTACTGGCTCTAGGTGCCTGTTCAAATCACTCTTGAAGACAGCCAGGGGTCTTTACAAGCTTTCTTTTCTTTATATGTACTGTACATGGTACATCACTGTAGATGGAAACCTGATCAATTATGACCAAGGCTCTGCATCACCATCATTCTATCACTATGCATTCCTATTTCCAAATACCTGTTATTACCATTCCTACTCCCTAATACTTGTTATTACCATTCCTACTCCCTAATACCTGTTATTACCAGTCCTACTCCCTAATACCTGTTATTACCAGTCCTACTCCCTAATATTACCATTCCCACTCTGCAATATCTGCAATGTGCATTCTTATTCTCGGGTATCTGTGATGTGCACTGTTACTACCAATACCTGTGATGTGCATTGTAACTGTCCAATACCTGGGATGTTCATTCCCACTGTTCAACACCAGTGATGTTCATTCTTACTGTCTGGTACCTGGGAGGTTCATTCTTACTGTTCAGTACCTGGGAGGTTCATTCTTACTGTCCAGTACCTGGGATGCTCATTCTTACTGTCCAGTACCTGGGATGCTTATTCTTACTGTCCAGTACCTGGGATGCTCTTTCTTTTTGTCCAGTACTTGGGATACTCTTTCTTACTGTCTAGTACCTGGGATGTTCATTCTTATTGTCCAGTACCTGGGATGTTCAATCCTACTCTACAATAGTTTTTGGTAGGCATTTCACATTTCACTTCAACCTTCATTTTCTCTAAGTATTCATTGGTCATAACCTTAAAAAGCGCACTCATACAAAATTCTTAAGTTGTATACTGTAGCAAGATGCTAAATTCAATTTACCACATTCAAGAAAAGCACTATTATAATAAAAAAAGAAGTGCTAAACCTATTATCTTATAAACTTATTATCTGACACAAGTGGAAACAAATGGCATCTGCTTTCCAGCGGTAGCCTGGAACCTAACCAGCCGTATAAGTGGGGCTGTACTGCGTATGGCAAGCCCTAGCAGGGTACTGGCACTGCGAAAAGCTGTTTGTGCACTACCTGCTGATAGAACACTGCTAATCTGAATTTATCACAGTTATAATTACTGTAATTTGTGAATAACTTACTTCTGAGATAATTGATGAAAACAAGCGCGCACCAAAAAAAAAAAAAAAAATCCAAGAAAATAAGTCACTCTGGCTTTTTTGGGTTATTCTAGGTTCTTTACACATATGCTGCTATGTATGATAATCTATGTAACTGTATTTGTGTACAACTGAATAAACTTACTTACAACAATGATTCTTATACCAGAGTGTTACCAAAGTGTTAAGCTATTTTTCTATATGATTAGCTCAATGTTCATATTTTTTCAAATTTTTTTCCATTCACATACCCCACACCTTAGTAAGTAAACTAAGTAAGTTTATTCAGGTATACACAAATACAGTTACACAGATTATCATACATAGCAGTATATGTGTAGAAAACCTTGGATAACCCAAAAAAGTCAGACAGCGACTTATTTCCACTGGGGTCCTTTACCGCCCCTTAGACGCCCCTTAAGCACAGAAAAAATAATCAAAGTTTGAAAAATCCTTAATTATACAAAATAATGCACAGTTTAATATAGAAAAAACTTAAATAACAGAGAAAAAACATACCGCAAACAACCAAGAAAACAAATTGAATTAAAAAACACTCGAAATACAAGACAAGGAGTTTATGGCGAATGAACGAATGTCTGACCAAGACCGACTACAAGGTGAGGGTCTTTGCTAGGTGTACACAAACAGGAGGAAATGGGGTAAATTGGCTCGTGCAAAAGAAAAAAAAAAGGGGCCTGGAATATGAAAATTGCCGCGACTGTGTTTGTTCGGCACCTGATTGTGTTCGTGACCCAATTTGTTCATGTTCAGAAGTGTTCGTGAACAGAGGTTCCACTACCGAACAATATAAGTGAATTTTTGGAAACACATTAATGTCATAAGTGAAGGCCCTACTGTATAGGTTACTGTACCTGTAAGACTATCCCACAAAAGGAGGTGCTTATTTTAATACAGTGTATGCAATTCAGTTAGTCAAAATGCTTTTACCAGCTTCTAAAGATCCAGACCACCTATCCACCATCTTGTCAATCATGACCTCGAACATCTCTCCTTCATGAAGTTGACGGTTGCTGATGACAATGGCATCATTGAACTCTCCATGGGCATTAGGTCTCTGGGCAGTTAAACCCCCATTTAATATTCTTGCATTCTTGCCATGGAGATGATGAAATCTCAAGTCACTGAAAAATAAATTTCACATTTTAACCATCAGCTTCACAATGTTCCAACAGATTTGAAAACCTAGATCTCTGTGACATTAGTGTCAAAAATCCCAGCATAGTGATCAAAATATTGAAGGTCTGCTGCTTCTTCTGTAACTACCTGACTCAGCTCTAAGAGATTTATAGTTATATTTAGTTAATATTTCATGATAGGAGTGAATGGAAACGAATGGTTTTTGGGACCTGACGAGCTGCTGGAGTGAGCAGGGTAATATTTTGTGAAGGGATTCAGGGAAACCAGTTAGCCTGGAAATGGGAAGTACAATGCCTACAGTTTGGCAGTTTGGAGGGACATCTAGATTGTCCTATCTGAGCACCTCTGCAAAGACAGTGATTATGTATGAGTGATGGTGAAAGTGTTGAATGATGATGAAAGCTTTTTCTTTCTTTTTGGGTCACCTTGCCTAGGTGGGAAACAGTGGACAAGTAAAAAAAAAAATTCATAATAATCTGTACCTTAACTTTATTTAATAGCAATCCCAATAATATACTGAGGTGATAAAAGACAATTTCTTCTAACTGAAGATTATTTAAGCTTTAACCTCAACTGAAGATGCCAATGGATAGCTACTAAGAATTTGGGAAACAAGAGCATTTAATGTTTCCTTGCATTAATTAGCACTCTACTTCCAACCTCCAGGACACAAGTCCAGCTAACCAGTCTCTCTGAATCCCTTCATAAATGTTACTGTGCTCACACTCCAACAGCCCATTAAGTCATAAAAAACCACTTGCCTCCACCCCTAACTCACTCACACATGCTTGCTGGACGTCTAAGCCCCTTGCACACAAAACCTCCTTTACCTCCTCCCTCCAAGCTTTCCTAGGATGATCCCTTATCCCACCTTCTCTCCACTACGTATTTAAATGCCTTCCAAGCCATCCTATTTTGTTCCATCCTCTCTATATGTTTGAGAAACCTCAACAACCCCTCTTTAACCTTCTGGATAATACTTTTAGTAACCCTGCACCTTCTCTTAATCTCCAAGCTAAGAATTCTCTGCATTATATTCATACCACATATAGCCCTCAGACATGACATCTCCCTCCCTCCAGGCTCCTCCTTGCTGCAACATTCACAACCCATGCTTCACACCCATATAAGAGTATTGGTGCCACCATACCCTCATACATTCCCTTTGTATATAAAATACTAAGCATCCATTAAGCAACTGCAAAATATATTGTTACATACCTGTATATTGTTGAGCTGGAGACACTGGAGGGTAAGACTTCTGATGAACAATGATCAGAATGTTGAACTATGGTAGCTTGTGCTGCCTGCCCATACAGGTCCACTACTCCAAAAACATGTTCTGGTACATTGTTAGCTGCCAGACCTTGTTCAACACCATTGACAAAAAAGTACAGAGAACCATTGTCTTTTCGGAGGACACCAACACGGTCTCCAACCTGGAGGATGGTTAATATGCTCAACAAATTATAACAATATTGGCCACAATGTTTCCTAGTATCTAAATATGTAAGAAGCATTTAACATATCTACTGCAATAAAACCATATAGAATAGTTCACCAAAAACCCGCACTTGGGAGAGAAACAGTATGATGATATTTTGGTCTATTCTGGGCCACTTTTAAATCACAAGAAAGAGTAAGACACAGGAAAGGCCAGACGACAGAATGTGGGGAAGGGAAGAGGAAGAGAAGCATGAGTGTGTGTTGGCAGTGGCAGCAGCAGCTGTGCAGCCATAAGCCTAACACATGAGAAGGGAAGGGAAATGGGGCAAGTGGAGAGAGGCATGCAGAGGCGTTGCCCTCGATTTAGTAGGTCTGTCTGAAATGCTGCCACACTTCCAACCTAAACTTTCATTAGTTGGAACCCATTAATAATCTAGAACATAGTCTTGGATTGTAGTTTAGACAGCTAGGTTAGGCCAGGTATATGGGTTTAAGAAACTTGAGTACTAACACTGTCACAGATCTATAGGTCCACAATTTAGCAATATCAGTGCCAGAAGGCCAAGCATGGAATCCCAGGGCACCTGGCCAGTCACACGATGACATCACTATGGGTCAGCCACGTGGGAATAAAGGTGTGTAATAATTTTGATATGTATTAGTTATTTTTATTTTTATTAGTTATTTAGTTATTTTATTAGTTATTTTATATAGCCGGACTTGAGTCCTGGAAATGGGAAGTACAATGCCTGCACTTTAAAGGAGGGGTTTGGGATATTGGCAGTTTGGAGGGATATGTTGTGTATCTTTATACGTATATACTTCTAAACTGTTGTATTCTGAGCACCTCTGCAAAAACAGTGATTATGTGTGAGTGAGGTGAAAGTGTTGAATGATGATGAAAGTATTTTCTTTTTGGGGATTTTCTTTCTTTTTGGGTCACCCTGCCTTGGTGGGAGCCGGCCGACTTGTTAAAAAAAAAAAATGTATTAGTTAAAGGACCCTAAGTTCTATACTTTACTATAGTGTAGATTAGCGACTCAATTGAGTGGGAGTAGTTAGAAATCACCTGCAAGGCACTGAGACGAAGGAATTTCTCTGACTCCCTAAATCTCTCCAGGTAAGCCAGTAAAGATAACTTATAAATCATGATTTGTGTAAGTCTGCAATACACAGGAATTTTTTGCTGATTTACATTTCAAGGCTGGAGTCATTTACAAACCCCACACACAGATTCTGACCAGTTGCGCATTGGTAGGAACTATACAGCCCTTTCATAAAAAGTGTGTCTAAGGTTAAGATATGTATGGGATGGCTGGTACTTAGCATGAATTTGATTGACAAGGTGATTAAGTAGCATTAGTCAGGCAAACCCCTTTTTTTGACAGCAGCAGCAGTGTGGTGGTAGTATAAGTAATGAGAAAGTAGTAGTGGAAATGGTAAAAGAAGTGGTAGAAGTAATTATAGAGATAGTAGTAGTAGTGAAAGAATTAGTAATAGTGGTAGAAGTGGTAATGTTAATGAACAAGAGAGCAAAGAAGCACTAAAGGGTTATGGCAAAACCCTCATGTGACAAAATCCAGGGACAAAACCCATCAAGGCAGAAGACAGGAAAGGCAAAAGAAAGATAATGCAGAAGACAAATGAAGTGGAAGGAGAGGCAGCAGCAAATTTAAATAATTTTAGCAGAGGACCAGTTAATACGTTGGCTGTGATCTCTGATATAACAGACAAGGATTTGCTGGTTTGTTGGTATTGCCATGGTGAACACATCTTTAGTGCCTCTGAATCTACAGAAAGGGAGCGGTCAGTTCTACTAAAGTACTGAAGAGGATAGGAAGAGCAGGAAACAGGACAGAAGTATGAACAAGATTAGTGGGAAGAGTATTAGTCTGATGAACAGTAGGTTTGACAGCTAGAGGACAAAGGGTGTTGTTAAATGTTTTCTAAGAAGATTTTATTGGATATTTTTTGGTATCACTTGAGAGAATGTTTGATATACTACTAAAATAGAGATAATTTTGGTTGGTTTCAGGACCAGAAGTAGCTTGAAACTGGGCTCAAATAAGTGGAAATATTTTATTTTTGCCAATTTTCCTGCAGACAGGTAAGGCCCCCTACACTCCCTGGTCTATTTTAAGGGTTTGTAATAGATCTGATTGAATTATTAGGATGCCATAAACCATGACCAATCATTCCTGGCTAAATTTTATCATCTAAGAAATAGGGTAAAAAGGCAAGTGCTATATTGGAGAGACATGAGAGCATGATTAATGAATAGAGGAAATATTGTTTTAGAGCCTCGAATATCAACAGTATTTACTTTGGAGAAAAAGAGAGAGGTTAAGAGAGTGGTGAAGCAATGTGAAAAGAGAGCAAATGAGAGAGTGGGTGAGATGTTATCAACAAATTTTGTTGAAAATACGAAAAAGTTTTGGAGCGAGATTAACAAGTTAAGGAAGCCTAGAGAATAAATGGATTTGTCAGTTAAAAATAGGAGAGGCGAGTGATTAAATGGAGAGTTAGAGGTATTGGGAAGATGGAGGGAATATTTTGAGGAATTGTTGAATGTTGATGAAGATAGGGAAGCTGTGATTTCGTGTATAGGGCAAGGAGGAATAACATCTTGTAGGAGTGAGGAAGAGCCAGTTGTGAGTGTGGGGGAAGTTCGTGAGGAAGTAGGTAAAATGAAAGGGGGTAAGGTAGCTGGGATTGATGGGATAAAGAGAGAAATGTTAAAAGCAGGTGGGGATATAGTTTTGGAGTGGTTGGTGCTATTATTTAATAAATGTATGGAAGAGGGTAAGGTACCTAGGGATTGGCAGAGAGCATGCATAGTTCCTTTGTATAAGGCAAAGGGGACAAAAGAGAGTGCAAAAATTATAGGGGGATAAGTCTGTTGAGTTCTAGGTAGTAGGTTGGTAGACAGCAACCGCCCAGGGAGGAACTACCGTCCTGCCAAGTGAGTGTAAAACTGAAGCCTGTAATTTTTTTACACGATGGTAGGATTGTCTTTTTTTTTTTTTCTGTCTCATACACACGCAAGATTTCAGGTATGTCTTGCTACTTCTACTTACACTTAGGTCACACTACACATACATGTACAAGCATATATATATACACACACCCCTTTGGGTTTTCTTCTATTTTCTTTCTAGTTCTTGTTCTTGCTTATTTCCTCTTACCTCCATGGGGAAGTGGAACAGAATTCTTCCTCTGTAAGCCATGCGTGTTGCAAGAGGCGACTAAAATGCCGGGAGCAAGGGGCTAGTAACCCCTTCTCCTGTATATATTACTATATTTAAAAGGAGAAACTTTCGTTTTTCCTTTTGGGCCACCCCGCCTCAGTGGGATACGGCCGGTGTGTTGAAAGAAAGAAAGAAGTCTGTTGAGTATACCTGGTAAAGTGTATGGTAGAGTTATTATTGAAAGAATTAAAAGTAAGATGGAGAATAAGATAGCGGATGAACAAAGAGGCTTTACGAAAGGTAGGGGGTGTGTGGACCAGGTGTTTACAGTGAAACATATAAGTGAACAGTATTTAGATAAGGGTAAAGAGGTTTTTGTGGCATTTATGGATTTGAAAAAGGCATATGACAGGGTGGACAGGGGGGCAATGTGGCAGATGTTGCAGATGTATGGTATAGGAGGTAGATTACTGAAAGCAGTGAAGAGTTTTTACGAGGATAGTGAGGCTCAAGTTAGAGTATGTAGGAAAGAGGGAGATTATTTCCCAGTAAAAGTAGGCCTAAGACAAGGATGTATGATGTCACCATGGTTGTTCAATATATTTATAGATGGGGTTGTAAGAGAAGTAAATGCGAGGGTCTTGGCAAGAGGTTTGGAGTTAAAAGATAAAGAATCACACAAAGTGGGAGTTGTCACAATTGCTCTTTGCTGATGACACTGTGCTCTTGGGTGATTCTGAAGAGAAGTTGCAGAGGTTGGTGGATGAATTTGGTAGGGTATGTAAAAGAAGAAAATTGAAAGTGAATATAGGAAAGAGTAAGGTTATGAGGATAGCAAAAAGATTAGGTGATGAAAGATTGGATATCAGATTGGAGGGAGAGAGTATGGAGGAGGTGAATGTATTCAGTTATTTGGGAGTGGACGTGTCAGCGGATGGGTCTATGAAAGATGAGGTGAATCATAGAATTGATGAGGGGAAAAGGGTGAGTAGTGCACTTAGGAGTCTGTGGAGACAAAGAACTTTGTCCTTGGAAGCAAAGAGGGGAATGTATGAGAGTATAATTTTACCAACGCTCCTGTATGGGTGTGAAGCATGGGTGATGAATGTTGCAGCGAGGAGAAGGCTGTAGGCAGTGGAGATGTCATGTCTGAGGGCAATGTGTGGTGTTAATATAATGCAGAGAATTCGTAGTTTGGAAATTAGGAGGAGGTGCGGGACTGCCAAAACTGTTGTCCAGAGGGTGAGGAAGGGTTGTTGAGGTGGTTCGGACATGTAGAGAGAATGGAGCGAAACAGAATGACTTCAAGAGTGTATCAGTCTGTAGTGGAAGGAAGGCGGGGTAGGGGTCGGCCTAGGAAAGGTTGGAGGGAGGGGGTAAAGGAGGTTTTGTGTGCGAGGGGCTTGGACTTCCAGCGGGCATGCATGAGCGTGTTTGATAGGAGTAAATGGAGACAAATGGTTTTTAATACTTGACGTGCTATTGGAGTGTGAGCAAAGTACATTTATGAAGGGATTCAGGGAAATCGGCAGGCCGGACTTGAGTCCTGGAGATGGGAAGTACAGTGCCTGCACTCTGAAGGAGGGGTGTTAATGTTGCAGCTTAAAAACTGTAGTGTAAAGCACCCTTCTGGCAAGACTGATGGAGTAAATGATGGTGAAAGTTTTTCTTTTTCAGGCCACCCTGCCTTGGTGGGAATCGGCCAGCGTGTTAATAAAAAAATATATTTACTTCGGACTTAATTTCTGAAATTCCATTCCTTTCTCCATTGAGAAACAAGGCAACAACATTAAAGAAGACAGATAAAAAAGACGAAGATGTTAGAAGTCATAACATATACATTTACCTTAAGCCTGTCCAGGTTCAATCCATAATCATCAATAATTGTAGTGCCATTATGCATGACTCCATTGCCAGTCATCATCCATGTGCCTGATCTGAAATTAGAAATACACCTTCAATAATACAGGCAATTTGTCACAGGATGCATCTACTCACACCACATGACAGAATAGTTTCCAAAAAAAAAAAAAAAAAAAAAAAAAAAAAAAAAAAAAAAAAAAAAAAAAAAAAAAAAAAAAAAAAAAATCCATAATGTGAATGTCAAATAATCAAAGACAATTAGCTGATAAAGAAAATAGTTTAATATTGCAATTATAATAAAAAATTAAGATTTCTCAAGTAATCAAAATGCAAATCTAATTATTTATTATTAACACACTGGCTGATTCCCACCAAGGCAGGGTGGCCCGAAAAAGAAAAACTTTCACCATCATTCACTCCATCACTGTCTTGCCAGAAGGGTGCTTTACACTACAGTTTTTAAACTGCAACATTAACACCCCTCCTTCAGAGTGCAGGCACTGTACTTCCCATCTCCAGGACTCAAGTCCAGCCTGCCGGTTTCCCTGAATCCCTTCATAAATGTTACTTTGCTCACACTCCAACAGCACGTCAAGTATTATTGGAGTGTGAGCAAAGTAACATTTATGAAGGGATTCAGGGAAACCGGCAGGCCAGACTTGAGTCCTGGAGATGGGAAGTACAGTGCCTGCACTCAGAAGGAGGGGTGTTAATGTTGCAGTTTAAAAACTGTAGTGTAAAGCACCCTTCTGGCAAGACAGTGATGGAGTGAATGATGGTGAAAGTTTTTCTTTTTCGGGCCACCCTGCCTTGGTGGGAGTCGGCCAGTGTGTTAATAATAAATAATTAATAATAAATAATAAGCGTGTATGCACCTGGAGAAGAGAGGAATGCAGAGGAGAGAGAGAGATTTTGGGAGATGTTAAGTGAATGTATAGGAGCCTTTGAACCAAGTGAGAGAGTAATTGTGGTAGGGGACTTGAATGCTAAAGTAGGAGAAACTTTTAGAGAGGGTGTGGTAGGTAAGTTTGGGGTGCCAGGTGTAAATGATAATGGGAGCCCTTTGATTGAACTTTGTAAAGAAAGGGGTTTAGTTATAGGTAATACATATTTTAAGAAAAAGAGGATAAATAAGTATACAAGATATGATGTAGGGCAAAATGACAGTAGTTTGTTGAAAAAAGCATATTTAAAAAAAAAAATGCAAACCTTTTTCAAAAACTTATTACTGCCCAAAGGGAAACAAATGCATTGCTTTCCACGGTACCGGGAAAACTAACCACCGTATAAGTGGGGCTGTACTGCGTATGGCAACCCCTAGCGGGTACTGCACTGCAAAAAAGCTTTTTTGGCATCCCGCTGATAGAACACGCTATCTGAATTTATCCAGTTAAAATTATGTAATTTGGAATAACTTATCTGAAAAATTGGAAAAAAAACGGCACCAAAAAAAAAAAAAAAAAAATCCAAGAAAATAACCCCTCTGGTTTTTTTGGTTATTCAGTTCTTTACACATATGCGCTATTTTTGAAAATTTATGAACTGTATTGTGTAAAAACGAATAAACTTATTAAACAATGATTTCTTAACCAGAGTGTTCCCAAAGTGTTAAGCTATTTTTCTTTTAAATTGCTAATGTTCTTTTTTTTAAAATTTTTTTTTTCCATTAAAAACAAAACCCCCCCCTTTAAAAGGTAAGAAACAAGAATTTTTTCAGTATACCAAAACAGTTACCCAATTATAAATAGCATAATTGTAAAAACCTTGGAAAACCAAAAAATCAGAAGCGACTTTTTCCACTGGGGTCCTTTCCCGCCCCTTGACCCCCTTAAGCACAGAAAAAATAATCAAAGTTTAAAAAAACCCTTTAATTATACAAATAAGCACATTTTAAATAAAAAAAATTTTAAATAACAGGAAAAAACATACCGCAAAAACCCAAGAAACAAATTGAATTAAAAAACCTCGAATACAAACAAGGGTTTAGGGAATAAAGAATGTCTGCCCAAGACCGACCAAGGGGGGGTCTTTGCTAGGTGTCACAAACAGGGGAAAGGGGGGAAATTTGGCCGGCAAAAAAAAAAAAAAGGGGCCTGGAAATGAAATTGCCGCGACTGGTTTTTTGGGCCCCTTGTTTTCGGACCCAATTGTTCATGTTCAAAGTTTCGTGAACGAGGTTCCACACCAACAATATAAGTAAATTTTTTGGGAAACACATTAATGCATAAGTAAAGGCCCCTTTTTAAAAGGTTACTGTACCTGTAAGATATCCCCCAAAAGGAGGTGCTTATTTTAATACAGTGATGAAATTCAGTTAGTCAAAATTTTTTTAACCCAGTTCTAAAGACCCAACCCCCTATCCACCACTTGAAATCATGCCCCTCGAACATCTCTCCTTCCTGAAGTTGGGGTTTTGCGATGACAAGGGATCATTGAACCTCCATGGGCATTAGGCTCTGGCTTAAAAACCCCCCTTTAATTTCTTGTTTCTTCCCATGGAGATAAGAAATCTCAATCCTGAAAAAAAAATTTTTCACATTTTTAACAATCCTTCACAATGCCCCACAATTTGAAAACCAGATCTCTGTGACTTTATGTCAAAAATCCCAGCATGTGATCAAAAATTGAAGGTCTGCTGCTTTTCTGTAACTACCTACTCGCTCTAAAATTTATAGTTTTATTTATTAATATTTCATGATAGGAGTGAATGGAAACGAATGGTTTTTTGGGACCTGGACTGCTGGGTGAGCAGGGAAATTTTGTAAGGGATTCAGGAAACCCATTACCCGGAAAGGGGAAAAAAATGCCTACTTTTTGGCATTTGGGGGGCATTAAATTGTCCTTTTGAGCACCCTCAAAGACAGTGTTTATTATGAGTGGGGGAAAGTGTTAAATATTTGAAAGCTTTTTCTTTTTTTTTGGGTCACCTTGCCTAGGTGGGAAACGGGCAAGAAAAAAAAAAAATTTTTCAAAAAAATTGTCCCTTTAACTTTATTTAATAAAATCCCAATAATATACGGGGGTGAAAAAAGAAAATTTCTTCTAATAAAGATTTTTTAAGCTTTAACCTCAAGAAGATGCCAATGGATAACTAAGAATTTGGGAAAAAAACTTTTAAATTTTTCCCTTTGCTTTAAATTAGCACTCTACTTAAACCTCCAGGACACAATCCGTAACCGTCTCTCTAAAATCCCCTAATTTTACTGTGTCACCCCCAAACAGCCCCATTAAAATTTTTCAAAAAAAAAACCATTTGCCTCCACCCCTAACCACTACAAGTTTCCCGGACGTCTAACCCCCTTGCCCAAAAACCTCCTTTATCCTCCCCCAAGTTTCCCCTAGGAGATCCTTATCCCCCCCTTCTCTCCATACAAAATTTAAAATGCCCCCAAGCCCCTATTTTTCCCCACCCCTTTCCTATATTTTTTGAGAAACCTCAACCCCCCCTTTTAAAACCTTTGGATAATATTTTTAGAAACCCTGCCCCTTCTTTTAAATTTCCCAAAGCTAAAAACTCTGCTTTAATTCTTCCCCCAATACCCTCAGAATGACATTCCCCCCCCCTCCAGGTCCCCCTTTGCTGCAACATTCAAACCCCTTGCTTCACACCCATATAAAGTAGGGTGCCACCCCCTCAAACACCCCCTTTGTATAAAAATACAAGCACCCATTAAGCAACTGAAAAAATTTTTGTTACATATGTTTATTGGGGCGGGACATGGGGGAAAGACTTCTATGAAAAAAGATCGAAAGTTAAAACAAAGGTAGTTGGCGCCTCCCCCATCGGGGTCCACTACTCCAAAAAACATGTTTGGTACATTGTTAGCTGCCAGACCTTGTTCAAAAATTTGAAAAAAAAAGTACAAGAAATTGTTTTTTTTCGGGGGCCCCCAACAGGGTTTCCCCAAACCCTGGAGGGGTTAAATGCTCAAAAAAATTATAAAAATTGGCCACAATTTTTCCTAGTATCTAAAATGTAAAAAGCATTTAAATATCTACTGCAAAAAAACCCAATAAATAGTTCCCCAAAAAACCCGATTGGGGAAGAAACAGTATGAGATATTTTGGTCTATTCTGGCCACTTTTAAATACAAAAAAGAGTAAGACCAGGAAAGGCCAACAACGAATGTGGGGAAGGGAAGAGAAGAAAGCATGGGGGTGTGTGGCGGGGCAAGCAGCTGTGAGCCTAACCCTAACACAGAAAGGGGAAGGGAAAGGGCAAGTGGAAGGGGCATGCAGAGGCTTGCCCTCTTTTGAGGTCTGTCGAAATGCTGCCACATTTCCAACCAAAACTTTCATTAGTTGGAACCATTAATAATCTAGAACATAGTCTTGGAAATTGTAGTTTAACAGCTAGGTTAGGCCGGGGTATAGGGGGTTTTAAAAAAACTTGAGAACTAACCGAAAGACATAGGCCACAATTTAAAATACAGGCAGAAGGGCCCCAAGCATGGAATCCCAGGGCACCTGCATCACACGATGACTCACTATGGGCAGCCACGGGGGAAAAAAAAGGTTGTTAAAAAATTTTGATATGTTTTATTTATTTTTATTTTTATTATTTTATTTAGTTTTTTATATTTATTTTATAACCCGGGACTTGAGTCTTTGGAAGGGGAAGTACAATGCCCTGCATTTAAAGGGGGGGTTTTGGGGATATTGGCATTTTGGGAGGGTTTTTGGGTATCTTTAACGTAAACTTCTAAACGTTGTTTCTAGACCCTGAAAAAACAGTGATTATGTGTATGAGGGAAAAGTGTTTAAAAGATGAAA
The DNA here is from genome assembly GCF_026875155.1 of Cherax quadricarinatus. NCBI lineage: Eukaryota > Metazoa > Arthropoda > Malacostraca > Decapoda > Parastacidae > Cherax > Cherax quadricarinatus. Next base: position 10,573,821 of record NC_069424.1, on the reverse strand, counting down.
GTATTTTCTTTTTGGGGATTTTTTTTCTTTTTGGGTACCCTCCCTTTGGGGGACCCGGGCCCCCGACTTTTTAAAAAAAAAAAAATTATTTTTAAAGGACCCAAAGTTCTATACTTTAATGTTAGATTAGGCTCAATTGATGGGATAGTTAGAATCCCGAAAGGCACGGGAAAAAAAAAAAAGGAATTTCTCGATCCTAAATCCCCAGGTAACCTAAAGATAATTATAAATCTGATTTGTGTAAGTCGGAAAATACACGGGAAATTTTTGCTGTTTTTAATTTAAAGCTGGAGTAAATTTAAAAACCCCACACACAGATTTGACCAGTTGCGCATTGGGTGGGGAACTTCCCCCTTTCCCAAAAAAGTGTGTCTAAGTTAAGAAATGTAGGGAGGCTGGTATTTTACATAAATTTTGATGAAAAGGGTGATTAAAAATTTCGGGCAACCCCTTTTTTGACAGCACAGCAGTGTGGGGGTATAAAAGAATGAAAAAGGGGATGGGGAAAGGGTAAAAAAGGGTAAAAATTATAGAGATAGAGAGTAGTAAGAATTAGAAAAAGGGTAAAATGGTAATTTAAAAACAAGAGAGAAAAGAAGCCTAAAGGGTTATGGCAAAACCCCATGTGACAAAATCCAGGGACAAACCCATCAAGGCAGAAACGGGAAAAGGGCAAAAGAAAGAAATGCAGAAGAAAAATGAAGGGGAAAGGAGAGGCGCAGCAAATTTAAAAAATTTTAGCAAGGACCATTTAAAATAGGTGTGTCTCTGAATAACAACGGATTTGCGGGGTTTTTTTGGTATTGCCAGGGAACACATTTTTTTAAAAGTGCCTCTAATTTTTACAAAAAGGGGAGGGGTCGTTTCTAAAAAGTATGAAGAGGATAGAAGAGCAGGAAAAGGACAAAAGATGAACAAATTAGTGGGAAGAGATTAGTTGATGAACATTTAAGGTTTTTACAGCTAGAGGACAAAGGGTTTTTGTTTTAAATGTTTTTAAAAAAAATTTTTATTATAATTTTTTGGACCCCCCCACTTAGAGAAGTTTGATATACTCTAAAATAAAAATAATTTTTGGTGGGTTTCAGGACCCAAATAGCGAAACGGGGGCTCAAATAAAATGGAAAAATATTTTAAATTTTGCCAATTTTCCTGAAAGGGTAAGGCCCCCTACACTCCCTGGTCTATTTTAAGGGTTTGTAATAGAATTGATTGAATTTTTAGGAGCCCATAAAAAATGAAAATCATTCCGGTAAATTTATCAAAAGAAAAGGGAAAAAGGAGTGCAAAAAAGGGGAATGGAGCATGATTTAAAAAGGGGGAAATATTGTTTAGAGCCTGAATTAACAGTAATTTTTTTTTGGAAAAAAGGAAGATTAAAGGAGGGTGAACAATGGAAAAAACAAATTAAAGTTAAATTTACAAAAAAATTTTTTTTAAAATCAAAAGTTTTGACGGTTAACTTTTAAGGAAGTGGAAAAATTTTTCCCTTTAAAAATGGGGCAGTGATTAAATGGAGAGTTAATTTTTTTTAAATTTTAGGGAATTTTTTTTGGGATTGTGAATTGTGTGAAAGAAAAGGAAGTGTAAAATTTCTGTAAGGGAAGGAGGAATAACAATTTAGGAGGAGAAGAGCCGGGGTTGGAGTGGGGGGAAAGTTCTGAAATAGGTAAAATAAAAGGGGGGTAAGAGTGGGTTTTGGGGGGATGAAAAAAAAAGCCAGGGGGAAAGTTTTGGAGGGGTTGGATTTTTAATAAATTAGGGAAGAGGAAAGGGGTTAGGGTTGGGGGCAAGTTAGTTTTTGAAAAGGAAAGGGGGACAAAAAGAGGCAAAAAATGGGGGATGTCGTTGGTTCAAAATAGGGTTGGGTAGAAAAAAAACCCCCCAGGGGGAAAAAATTTTGGATTTTAAAAAAAAAGGAATTTTTTACACAGGTGGATTGTCTTTTTTTTTTTTCTGTTCCAAAAAAAAGTTTCAGGTTGTTGAAATTTTTAAATTAGTAAAAAAATACAAAAAGGGAATATTTTAAAAACCCCCCCCCCTTTGGGGTTTTTTTTTTCTTTAGCTTGTTTTCTTATTTTTCTTTAATGGGGAAGGGCCAGAATTTTTCGTAAGCCATGGTTTGAAGGGGAAAAAACCGGGAGAAGGGGTTAAAAAACCCCTTTTGGGTAATAATTTTAATAATTTTTAAAAGGGAAAAAGTTTTCCTTTTGGGCCCCCCCGAAAAGGGAACGGGGGGTTGAAAAAAAGAAAAGTCGTTGAGTTACGGTAAGTGTTTTTGGGTAAGTTTTTATTAAAGAATTAAAAGAAAGAGGAGAATAAAAAGGGTGAACAAAAAGGCTTTAAAAAGGGTGGGGGTTGGGGGGCCCAGGGTTACAGGAAACATAAAGTGAACAGATTTAGAAAAGGGGTAAAGAGGTTTTTGGGGGTTTTAGGGATTAAAAAAAAAGGCTATGACAGGGTGGAAGGGGGAAAGTGGCAGATGTTCAATGAGGGTTTAAAGGAGGTGGTTATAAAAGCAGTGAAGATTTTTTTAAACGAGGAAGTGGGGCCAAAATTGAGTTTTTGGGGAAAGAGGGAGATTTTTCCCCAGAAAAAGTGGGCCAAAGCCCAAGGAGTTGATGCCCCGGTTTTTAAATTAAATTAAGTGGGGTTGTAAAGAAGTAAAGGGGGGTCTTGGAAGAGGTTTGGAGTTAAAGATAAAAAATCACACAAAGGGGGAGTTGTCACTTCCCTTTTTTGCTGATGACCTGTGCTCTTGGGGATTCTAAGAAAAGTTGCAGAGGGTGGATGAATTTGGAAAGGGGTTAAAAGAAGAAAAAAAAAGGAATAAGGAAAGAGTAAGGGTTTTGAGGGAACAAAAAAATTAGGTGATGAAAGATTGTTCAGATTGGGGGAGAGAGTATGGAGGAGGTGAAGTATTAGTTTTTTGGGGGGTGGACGTGTCGGGGATGGGGCTAGAAAAAGAGGTGAATCATAGAATTGATGAGGGAAAAGGTGATGTGCACTTTGGAGTCTGGGAACAAAGAACTTGTCCCTTTGGGGCAAAGAGGGAAGAAAGGTATTTTTACCAACGCCCCTTTGGGTGGAAGCTGGGTGATAAAGTTGCGCGAGGAGAAGGCTGAGGCGTGGGGATTTCAGTCGGGGCAATGGTGGTGTTAATAAATCAGAGAATTCTATTTGGAAATTTGGGGGAGGTGCGGGACCCAAAATGTTGCCCCGGGGGGGAAAAGGGTTTTTGGGTGGTTCGGACTGTAGGAGAAGGAGCGAAACAGAAAGTTTAAGTGTATCAGTTGTGTGGAGGAAGGCGGGGGGGGGGTCGGCCTAGGAGGTTGGGGGAGGGGGAAAGAGGTTTTTTTGTGGGGGGGGTTGGACCCAGCGGAGCTGAGGTGTTTGATAGGAAAAATGGAGACAAAAGGTTTTTTTTTACTTGACGGCTTTGGGGTGTGAGCAAAGTACATTTTTGAGGGATTTAGGAAAGGGAGGGGACTTGAGTCCGGGATGGGGGTACAGTGCCCCGCCCGAAGGGGGGGGTTAATGTTGAGTTAAAAACTGTATGAAAGCCCCCTTCGGAAGACTGATGGAGGAAAAAATGGTGAAAGTTTTTCTTTTTTTCGGCCCACCCCGTTGGGGGGAATCCCCCGGGGTTAATAAAAAAAAAAATTTTACCGAAATTTCGGGAAAAACCCCTTTAATTGGAAAAGCAAAAATTAAAGAAGAAAGATAAAAAAGGGAAAGAGTTTAAAGAAAAAATCATTTTTTAACCGGCCAGGATAAACAATCACAAAATTTTAGGCCCTTAGATACTCCTTGGAGCAACCTTTCCTGAACAAAGAAAAATTCAAAAATACGGCAAAATTTTAAGGTGAAATACAACTGAGAATGTTTTCCCAAAAAAAAAAAAAAAAAAAAAAAAAAAAAAAAAAAAAAAAAAAAAAAAAAAAAATCCATAATGGAATGTCAAATTAAAGAAATTGCGAAAAGAAAAAATTTTTTAAAATTCTTTAATAAAAATTAGTTTTTCCGTAAAAAATGAATTTAAATTTTTTTCAAAGGCTGATTCCCCCCGGCAGGGGGGGGAAAAAAATTTTAAACTTACTCCTATGCTTTAGAAGGGGCTTTAAAAGGGGTTTTAAACGCAACAATTAAATCTGAGTGGGCAGACCCCCCTCCAAAATCAGAGGGGGGTTTAATCCCTTCAAAATGTTATTTTAACCCCAAGCAGAAAGTAAATGGAGGTGGAAAGTCTTTTTAAAAGGGACGGGCCCCCGGGGGTGAGTTAAAAAATTAAATGAAATTTTAATTCATTTTTAAAAACAAGGAACAAAATTTTGGCAAGACAGTGTTTTGGAGTAAAAAAATTTTAAAGTTTTTCTTTTGGGCCACCCCCCCTTGGTTCCCATGTGTTAATAAAAATAATTAAAAAATAAAAAAGGGTTAAACCCCCTGGAAAAAGAAAATAAAAAAAAAAAAATTAAGTAATGTAAAACCAAAAAAAAAAGTGAAAGAAATTTTTTTAAATTGAAAAAAAAAAAAATTTTTAAAATTTAAGTTTGCCCTTAAATGAAAATCCCTTTGATTGAACGAAAAGAAAAATTTTTAAAAAAAACTATTTTAAAAAAAGGGTAAATAGTAAAAGATAAATTAGGGGCAAAATTGACCCCTAGTTTGTTTAATGATTTATAAAACTTTGGTAACTTCAAGGGGTAAAGTTTATTGAGGGGCCAAGATATTAGATCCTTTCAGGGAAAGCAAACTGAGTGGAGATGGGTAAAGGGGAAATGGCATAGGGGAGGGGGTTAAGTTAAAAAAAAAACGTAGGGTAAAGTTCCTTTGGAGAAAGAGGGTAATGAGGAAATTTTCAAGGGCCAGAGGGGAAAGGGGTGGTTTAAAAAATTTTTAATTTAGCGGTTTTTTTACGGAAAGGGGTCAGGGAAAGGGAAAAGACGATTTGGAATGATGATGTAAAGGAGTAACAAGGGAGAAAAAGTTTAGCAATGAAATTTTAGAATTTTAAAGGTTTGGGAGGGAAGGGTGACCCCCGATAGGAATAATGGCCCGAGGGCTTGTTAGGAAATTTTGTATGGAATTTTTTTTAAGAAAAGGAAAAAAAAAATAAGTAACAAAAAGATGAAAAAAAATTTTTTTTTAAAAAAAAAATGTTAAATTAAAAAAAGAAAAAAGGGACAATTTACAGACACTTTTTATTGAAAACTGGGATATTAGGTAGGAGGGGGAAAAGGTTTTGAAGGGGGTCCCCTCCAGGGGGGTTTAGGAGGTTTTGGGTTTTTTCCCAAGAAAGGAAGCTTAAAAGGGTGAAAAATTTAAACCGTATTTTTCGATTTGAAAAGGGAAAAAGAGAAAAAAACCCAAGGGATTGGGGTCAAAGGGGCCCCTGGGGGAAAGGTTTTTTTTTAAAAAAAAGATTAAAGGTGGTTAGGGTGCCCCCCCTTTAAAAAACCAAATTTTTTTTTAAAAACCCGGGGAAAAGTTTTGGGCCCCGGAGGAAAAAAGAAAACGAAAAATTGGTGGAATGAGGGGGGGTTTTTAAAAAAGGGGAAAGGAGGTTGGGGGAAGGGAGAAAAAGGGGTTTTTGCCCCCTATGGGGGAAAATTTTTACGAAAAAGGTTTTTAGGAGGGAAGGGGTTTTATGGGGAGAGGAAAAAAGAGAAGGTTAAGAGGTGGTGAAGCATGTAAAAAAACAAATGAGGAGTGGTGAGATGTTTCAAAAAATTTTTTTTGAAATAAGAAAAGTTTTGGAGTGAATTAACAAATTAAGAAAGCCCAAAAAAATGGGTTTTTCAGTTAAAATAGAGAGGAGAGTTATTAAAGGAGATTAGAGGAAAAGGGGAAAATGGAGGGAATATTTTTTGGGAATTGTTTTAAAGTTAATGAAGATAGGGGAAACTTTATTTCGTTAAAGGGAAAGGAGGGAAACATTTGTAGGAGTAGGAAGAGCCCCGTGAGGTGGGGGAATTCGGGGCAGTAGGTAAAAGAAGGGGGGAAAGGGAGGGGGTTTAGGGGTAAAAATAAAAAAGTTTAAAAACAGGGGGGGATATAGTTTTGGAGGGTTTTGGGGCAAAATTTTTAAAAATTAAGGAAGAGGGTAAAAGGGACCTGGGATTGCCCGAGGGATGCATATTCCTTGTATAAAGGCAAAGGGGATAAAAGAGAGTGCAAAAATTTAAAAGGGGGTAATCTGTTGAGTAACCGTAAAGGAGGTGATTATAAATTTAAAGAATTAAGTAAACGGAAAAAGGGAAACGAAAAAGAGTTTTGGAAAGGGAGGGGTGGGGGACCGGTTTTCAGGAAAAAAATAAGTTAACATATTTGATAAGGCTAAAAGGGCTTTGTGGGTTTAGGATTTGAAAAGGGTTGACAGGGGGGGATGGGGGGCAAAGTGGAGTTTTGCAAATGTATGGTGTAGGGGTAGGTTACTGAAAGAGTAAGTTTTTAGAGGATAGTGAGCTCAAGTTAGAGTAGAGGGAAAGGGAAAATTTTTTCCCCGTAAAATAGGCCTTTTAAAAAATTGTGATGTCACCGGTTGTTTTAAAATATTTATAGATGGGGTTGTAAGAGAATTAAATGCAGGCTTGGCAAGAGGTTAGAAAAAGAAAAGAACAACACAATGGGAGTTTTTCACAGCGCCTTTTGTGAGACACGTGCTCTTTGGGGATCGAAGAGAAGTTGCGAGATTGGGGGATGAAAATTTTGGGAGGGTGTGCAAAAAAAAGAAAATTAAGGGGGAAAACAGGAAAATAAGGTTATGAATAAAAAAAGATTTGGTGATGAAAATTGAAAAACAGATTGGGGGAGAGATATGGAGGAGGGAACGTATTTAATATTTGGGAGTGGAGTGTCGCAGATGAGTCATGAAAGAGAGGGAAAACATAGAATTAGAGGGAAAAAAGTGATGGGGCAATTTTGGGCTGTGGGGACAAGAACTTGTCCCTTTGGGGCAAAGAGGGGGAAGTATGAGGTATAGTTTTTACCAAACCCTTTATGGGGTGAAGGGGGTGAGAATGTTTTCAGCGAGGAGAAGGGGGGAGGGATGGGGTGCTGTCGGGGAATTTTTGGGGTGAAAAAGCAGAGAATTGATTTGGAATTAGGAGGGGTGCGGGGTTACCAAAACGTTTTCCACAGGGCTGAGGAAGGGTTTTGGGTGGTTGACAGTGAGAAAGGAGCGAAACAGAAGACTTTAAAGTGTTTAGTCTGAAAGGGAAGGAAGGCGGGGGGGGGTCGGCCAGAAAGGTTTGGGGGGGGGGGTAAAGGAGGTTTTTTGTGAGAGGGGGTTGGACTTTCCCCAGGCAGCGGAGCGTGTTTTGGGGGAGGAAGGAGACAAAAGGTTTTTAAAAACTTTACTCGTTTTGGGGTGGAGCAAAATAACTTTTTTGAAGGGATTTAGGAAAAACCCGGGAGGCCGGGCTTTAGTCCTGGAGATGGGAATTCATGCCGCACTCTGGGACGGGTTTTATTGTTGCAGTTTAAAAAATGAGTGTAAAACACCCCCTGGCAAGACAGGAGGGGTGAATGTGGTGAAAGTTTTTTTTTTTCGGGCCACCCCCCTTGGTGGGAACGGCCCGTGTGATAAAAAAAAAAAAAAAAAAAAATTAGATTTGCATTTTTATTACTTGAGAAAAACTTTAATTTTTATTAATTGCAATATTAAAAATTTTTTTAAACAGTAATTGTCTTTGATTATTGACATTACATTAGGAAATTTTATTTTAAAATATTTAATAATTCAAGATGAATGATGAAAATTAAGTCACTTGAAAGTGATGCTGGGTAACCAGCAGTGGCAATAATCCCGTACAGTGGCCCCCCTAAAATCACCCCCCGAAAGCGACCAATTAGTAATGTATTTTGTAAGGGGTTGATTTATTTTGGGGTTTTGAAAAGGCTAATCAAAATTTAAATATCCCTTTTGGGAAAAAATACGGGCAGTACTGGCACTGAACATACTTGGGTGGAAAAAAAAAGTTAACCGGGGGGGCCCCTGTAATTGGATTTTTTTACAGTAGACTCTCAAGTAATTCAAAGTTTTTGTTCCGAAAATCAAGTTTTTTTTAATTTATAGTTCTTCTAAGTGAAAAAACATAGGAGGTAAAACAGTCATGTTCCTTGGACCTCAAAAAAAAAGTAAACCATTTTCTAAATAGGGCAGAAAAAAAAAAAAAAAATTTACCTTATCTTAAATTCTGATTGCTATTGCTTGCTGATATGCAAGTGGAAGAGGATTGTGTGGGGCCCCGTATAACAGCTGTGCAAACACAAGGCAAGTAGTAAACAACTACTACCCAAAACCTAAGGCCCAGGGGAAGTCAGTACTATTTTAGTTTTGTTGCCTTACTTTCCCTAGAACCTGGGATCTCACTCAAAACAGCACAAATTGGGTGGGGTTTCAAAACCCTCATCACCAACACTGAAGTCATGAGCCCATACCTCAACACAACTTTTTGTTTTAAAACTTTGAAAACTTTTATTTCAATCACAAACATTTAAACATTTGGAATTAAGCTAGGGGAGGTAAAGAGGAAAAAACAGGAATGTGTAATCATAATGAAAAAATACATTAACGCACTCTGCACTGCCGCAAACCATCACCACCCACCATGAAGCTGTTAAGCCTCAATTTCTTAAATAACTTCCACCTTTCCATATACTTCAACACTGCCACATTGCTCCCTATCCACTATCATATGCCTTTTCTAAATCCATAAATGCAATAAAAACTTCCCTACCTTTATCTAAATACTGTTCACATATATGCTTCAATGTAAACACTTGATCTACACATCCCCTACCTACTCTGAAACCTCCTTGCTCATCCGCAATCCTATATTCTGTCTTACCTCTAATTCTTTCAATTATAACCCTACCGTACACTTTTCCTGGTATACTCAGTAAACTTATTCCTCTATAATTTTTACAGTCTCTTTTGTCCCCTTTCCCTTTATATAAAGGGACTATACATGCTCTCTGCCAATCCCTAGGTACCTTCCCCTCTTTCATACATTTATTAAACAAAAGTACCAACCACTCCAACACTATATCCCCCCCCCCCCCTGCTTTTAACATTTCTGTCATGATCCCATCAGTTCCAGCTGCTTTACCCCCTTTCATTTTACGTAATGCCTCACGTACCTCCCCCACACTTACATTCTGCTCTTCTTCACTCCTAAAAGATGGTACAGGAGGGCCCCACTTATACGGCGGGTTAGGTTCCAGGCTACCGCCGTAAAGCGGAAACCGCCATAAAGTGGAACACCCTTTTTTTCCACTTACAAATGCATACAAACACTAGATAACAAGTTTACACTAACATATATTATGTTAGCAATAGAACCAGGCATCAAAAAACAATAAAAAAGTACAATACACACACAGTGCACTCATTACTTACCTTAAAATATTTATAGTCTTAATCTAGGGTGAGACAAGTAGTATTTATTGTAAGAAATCAAGTGTGGTATGTATGGTAGTCAGCCAGGCTACCATACCAGGCCACCCCACACACACATACTATTCTATGATATTTAAGCATCCCAGAGCGATAAAATGTATATACAGTTCACTCATTACTTACCTTAAAATATAGGGTGAGATGAGTAGTATTTATTGTAAATATCAAGTGTGGTATGTATGGTTGTCAGCCAGGCTACCATACCAGGCCAACCCACCCACACATACTATTCTATGATATTTAAGCATCCCAGAGCGATAAAATGTATATACAGTTCACTCATTACTTACCTTAAATATAGGTGAGATGAGTAGTATTTATTGTAAAAAATCAAGTGTGGTATGTATGGTAGTCAGCCAGGCTACCATACCAGAGAGAAAGAATGAGTGCATGAGAGAGGACAGGCGCAGAGTTATGTAAACAAACGAGGCAAAGGTAAGTTTTGTAAACAGTGTACACGTCTAGTTTGTGTACAAGTTACATTGTGTACAGGTTGTCTCTACATTGATACGGTAGAATAAATAAAGAAGAACACTCCCATTCTCATGTAACATCATTTTGAGAAGAAATGATGCTCTGAGTGAAGGCAATGGAAGTAAGTCACTCTGACTTTTTTGGGTTATCCTAGGTTCTCTACACATGTTATGTATTTATGTTATGTATCGTGTTATTATATATAATTTTGAAAAAAAATATCACGGATGGATTAATGAAAATGTGTATATTAACGTAATATACAACATTTAATGATACACCGAGCTCAGACAGCGTAAACAACTGAACAGGTTGTGGACGATCACTCGGTCAGAGGCGAAATAGACGGTATTAATACGTGTCCAGTTTTAGTTCATTCATGTACATTTGTAAGAGTTTTGAAACTTTTACCTTATAATATTTTTATTATTATTATAATAATTAAAATCACGAAACAAATACTCTTACACTGTATACAAGTTAGTACAGAATTATAGCTATAAAGTGAAGGCATACGAAAGGAATATTTTTCTACAGTTATCCCTAGTAACAGGTGACGGGCTAGAGAAAACGTAATTCTTCCGACACTTCTACAAACCGTTTGGTAAACATCTCATATATATTTGTATAAATTTTTATACTGTGGTGCATGTATCATGTTTGTGTGTTACATAATGTGTTTCTTATATAATTTTTGAAAAAATATCATAGATAGATTAAGGGAAATGTCTATATTAACGTAATATGCGACATTAATGCGCCCAAGAGATTATTATTATTACTATTATTACTATTATTATTACTATTATTATTATTATTATTATTATTATTATTATTATTATTATTATTGCATCAAGAGTAGAGAGACTCTTAGTGATTTTAATGTGTACCTACATGCCAGCACAGTGTGTAAGTTTATTTAGGTACAGGTGTACACAAGTTTAATTATCAAGTACAATACATATAAAATATACAATAACTTTAAAACACTTGAAATTTTGGAAAGTTTCCAGACATAATAAGGAGATGTGCTCAGGGAGAATGTAAACAAACTCGGTGGGCCGCTGTGACCGTATTAGAAAGACAGGTGGGGGGAGCCATATAGCGAGTTTTGGTCATAATTTGAAATGTCCGTATTAGCGGAACGCAGTAAAGCGGGGCCCTCCTGTATACCTCCCTGACCAGTGCATGAAATTACTGCCTCTGTTTCTTCCTTAACATTTAAAAGTTCTTCAAAATATTCTCGCCATCTACCTAATACCTCCATCTCCCCATCTACTAACTCCCCTACTCTGTTTTTAACTGACAAATCCATACTTTCCCTAGGCTTTCTTAACTTGTTTAACTCACTCCAAAATTTTTTCTTATTTTCATTAAAATTTCTTGACAGTGCCTCTCCCACTCTATCATCTGCTCTCCTTTTGCACTCTCTCACCACTCTCTTTACCTTTCTTTTACTCTCCATATACTCTACTCTTCTTATAACACTTCTGCTTTGCTAAAAACCTCTCATAAGCTAACTTTTTCTCTTTTTATCACACCCTTTACTTCAACATTCCACCAATCACTCCTCTTTTCTCCTGCCCCCACCCTCCTATAACCACAAACTTCTGCCCCACATTCTAATACTGCATTTTTAAAACTATTCCAACTCTCTTCAACCCCCCCCCCCACTACCCATATTTGCACTAGCCCACCTTCTGCCAATAGTCGCTTATATCTCACCCGAACTTCCTCCTCCCTTAGTTTATATACTTTCACTTCCCTTTTACTTGTTGTTGCCACCTTCCTCTTTTCCCATCTACCTCTTACTCTAACTGTAGCTACAACTAAATAATGATCCGATATATCAGTTGCCCCTCTATAAACATGTACATCCTGGAGCCTACCCATCAACCTTTCATCCACCAATACATAATCTAATTAACTACTTTCATTACATGCTACATCATACCTTTGTATATTTATTTATCCTCCTTTTCATAAAACATGTATTGCTTATTACCAAATCTCTTTCTACACATAGCTCAATTAAAGGCTCCCCATTTACATTTAACCCTGGCACCCCAAATTTTTTTGTGTATCTTTATATGTGTATGCTTCTAGATTGTTGTATTCTGAGCACCTCTGCAAAAACAGTGATAATGTGCGAGTGTGGTGAAAGTGTTGAATGATGATGAAAGTATTTTCTTTTTGGGGATTTTCTTTCTTTTTTGGGTCACCCTGCCTCGGTGGGAGACGGCCGACTTTGAGAAAAAAAAAAAAAAAAAAAAAAATTTACCTACTACTCCCTCCATAACATTTTTACCCACTTTAGCATTGAAATCCCCAACCACCATTACTCTCACATCCGAATGCCTTCACTAAATATTACCTTGCTCACACTCCAACAGCTCGTCAGGTCCCAAAAACCATTAATCTCCATTCACTCCTAACATACTCGTGCACACTTGCTGGAAGTCCAAGCCCCTTGCCCACAAAACCTCCTTTACCACCTCCTCGAACCTATCTGAGGATGACCCCTACCCTACCTTCCTTTCCTTACAGATTTATACGTTTTCCATGTCATTCTACTTTGATCCATTCTCTCTAAATGACCAACCACCTCAACAACCCCTCTTCAGCCCTCTGACTTTTACTTTTATTAACTCCACACCTTCTCCTAATTTCCACACTCTGAATTCATTGCATAATATTTACACCACACACCACCCTTAGACAGGACATCTCCACTGCCTCCAACTGCCTCCTCACTGCAGCGTTTATGACCCCAGCTTCACACCAATATAAGAGTGTTGGTATTGCCAATATTTACATTAATAGCTAAAATGAAAATATCCTGCCTTATATTATTATTTAACTTATTATTATATTAGCTATGTATGTAGGTAGAATGTAACCTATTACACTTCTCACTGTGCTCGCTGTTGAAGAGTTGCGATTGGCTGTCCACGGTAGCAAATTGCCTTGCTAACTACGCTCACTTGTTTGTGTCAGGTGGTACTTTACACCGCGCTGTTGATGAATTTGTTACATTGTTCAAGCAAGCTGTTTTGATTGCCTTGTTGGTCAAGAAGATAGGTTATTTGTGGACTAGTGTCAGTCACTTTTTAAGTCTAAGTTGAGTCGAGCCTCACTAAGACATAACGAGAACTTTGGGCACACACGCACGCATTCACACACACACTTGTATATACTAGTATTTTATAATTGATGATAATGTACCAGACGGTACTTAATAGTCGTACTGTTACGAAATGTGCCTTCAGCCCTGTACTACTATATGTACAATTTAACTTTGCACTAAAAGAGATGTGTAGGAGCTTATATCCTAAATTATATCATATTCATTTGCTTTGATTTTGTCCGCCTAGACAACTTTTTTAATAGACTTCTCAATTTTTATTTTGTTAGTCAGTATCCTATCAATTGCAATCCTAAAGCACTAAAAACATTATCATACTTTTAAAGGATAACTGGACTAGAATACTTTCTGACTACTTGTTACAAAAACCAGAAACAGGCTGAATGCTAGAGGGGGAGACCTTCTAGTATTCTCTGGAGATGTCTATACTTTATGGATATCACCTTTTGTAACATGGGGTTAAAAAACAAATGGTAAAGCTTTATTGGACAATATTTTGTTCAATGGCTAACTTCAATAAGTACAGCAGAAAAACACAACTACACGTTATGTGAGGTGAGGTGCTAGGTTTGGTGGAGACAATCAGGGCAGTGGAGCTTTACATAATTACATTAAAAGTTGGTTCCTGTTTTGGGGGGAATGAGTAGTGCAAGAAATAATACAATATTGAAAGCTCCCTAATTCTGTGTGTACATATCTTGCTTCTATAGATGATCTTGTTGCTCTCTGCCTTCTTATTTACCCACCTAGCACCACTTCAAAATATGAGTTTTGCAAAGCTGTTAAAATAAATAACATGTTGCTAATATGGGCTATGCAGTATCTTTGTGTTGCCTCAATATTACTAGCTCAGGTAAGCAACTGTTATAGAGTGGATATAGAGCCATGAGACACCTCCAACTGTCTTCTAACTGAACCCTTCCACCTGTATTAATAGACAGCTACTTACACGTTATGTTGGAACAAAGAGTCGGAGGTACTGAATCAACAGGTATCAGATTATCTACCTTTACTTTCAAACTAAAAAACACCCTGCAAAATTATTTCAACTAAAATACTGAACCTTTGTTATACCTTTGATTGAGTTTTGAGTTTTTTTCTACTCCCAGAACCCAGCTTTGGGCCAGACTTGTCTAGTGCTTGCCTGGTCAACCAGACTGTTGCTGCTGGTGGCCTGCTGACATATACATCACAGCCTGGCTGATCTGGCACCTGGTGAAGATATTTGTCCAGTTTCTTTTGAAGGGTTCTATATTCACCCCAGCAGTGTATAGTAGTTACAAACCTGACATTAGTCATTGTGGATGGATATTCCAGATCCGTAGGGGGATGTGTGGTAACACCAATCTCAAGGGACCCTGCCCATTTATCCACACACTTGTCTAATCGAACTTCAAACATTTCATTTGTCTTCAGTGGACGTCGTGTGAGGACAACCCCATTATTGAAGTCATCTGAGGCACTAAAAAAAATAAAAAAATAAAAATTATTCATATTATAAAATCCTATGACAATGCCAAAAATTGCAGGTATTTATGTATACAATATGTACAAAATGTATGTACAGTATGTATAAATGTATGCATGTATGAATGCATGTACTGTATTTTGTGGTTTATTACACACATTTTTTCCCATAAAATGTCTCCAAAAACCACCCTGCGTCCTATAAATTGAAGGTCAGTGACGGGAGCTATAAGTTTGGGGGGGGGGGCTGCAGCTCTCCCAGATACGTCCGATGCCCAGCCATTAAAACTAAAACAAGTTCAGTGTTTCAAAATTACAGTAAATTAATAACGTTGTGAGACAAGCTATTTATGAAATACGGATACTGTACAGTGGACCCCGGATATCATAGTCGTCGGATTTCATAATATTCGGTAATCATAACGTTTTTTTGTCACACCATTTACAGTCAGGGTGTCATTTTTAGCAGCCAGTGAGCATGATCCCATGTGTTCATATGGTACATTTTGTAATATTGCATTCGTTTTAGTGATTGCAACTGCTAAATAAACTACCATAGGCCAAAAGAATGCTCTGAGAAAGAATGAGAAAAAGACGTGGGAGTCATGGTAAGCAGAAATCTAAAGCCAAGACAGCAGTGCCAAAGTGTGCGCAATAAGGCTAACAGATTACTAGGATTTATTTCAAGAAGTATAAGTTTTTAAAAAAAAAAAAAAAAAAAAAAAAAAAAAAAAAAAAAAAAAAAATCTATAATAATCTATAATAATATAATTTTTGTTAGTGCTTTTGGGTGTCTGGAACGGATTAATTGGGTTTACATTATTTCTTATGGGGAAAGTGAATTCGGATATCGTCAGATTTGGCTTTAGTCACACTCTGGAATACAGACAGAAAATGAAATTCTTCCTTAAGTAACACCTTCCTTTCTTATTTTTTAAACAACCAAAGTCACAAAGCAGTGTCATTTATGGTAGGCATTTTCAAATAATGCTACCATATACTTCTACGCTATCGTTAGCACATGCTGGGTATTTTCAGCCACCAGCGACCGATTCACCAGTTCAAATTGCAAGATCATTGGGGTAAGGTAGTCCTGTACCATTTGCTTATAACTGGCAGTGAAATATTTTGATAATCCAGGATCAATGAGAAACAAATAGTATAAGATTATCTCCACCATACTGAGGTACCATAAATTTTTACATTTTCAGATATGGTACCCATCTTTGGTATGATGGCTGGGAAGAAGAGACATGCATACACCATACATTTTAATTTAATGGTAGCTGATTATGCCAAAATACATGGCAACAGACCTGCAGAGAGGGAGTTTGGGCAGCCACCTACTGAGATGATGACAAGAGCATTGCATCAACAAGAAGACAGACTGAGAAAGTGAAAACTGAGACTACATGCATTGTGAAGTTCTTTAAAAAATGTGGTGTAAGTATAGTGGACACTCCATTAACGATTTGAATCTGTTCCAGAGAGCTTGTCCTTAACCGATTTTATCGTTATCCGATTTAATTTTCCCCATAAGAAATAATGTAAATCCAATTAATCCATTCCAAACACCCAAAAGTATTAAAAAAAAAAATTTCACATGAAATATACATTTTCCTACACAGAAAACAATGAGACATGAAGAATAAATACAATAATAATTCATAAAATGACACTTACCTTTATTAAAGACTTATTGATGAGTGATGAGATGGGAGGAGGGGAGATGATGGAGGTGTATTATTGTTTGGAAGGGGAATCCTCTTCCATAAGGACTTTAGGTAGCAAGTCCTTTTCTGGGGTTACTTCCCTTCTTTGTTCTTTAATGCCACTGGGAACAACTTGACAGTCACTGGACCTCTGTCGCACCAAAAATCTGTCCATAGAGCTCTGTTTCTGGCATGACTTTAAGATTTCCCAAAATTCAATTCAATTCAAGTTTATTCTCTATAAGGGTTACAATGTGGGGTTTACAGGTTTTGGGTATTGTGTGGTTTACATGTTATAAAATACTAATTACAGAGGGAGCCACTAGGACACCTAGCATGGCTAGGCATTTCGAGCAGACTTAGATTAAATCTTAACATTAAATCCTTACAGATTATGGTATTAAGGCTAAGTGACTACATCATAATTTGGGAGTTTAGCAATGTGAATGCTTTTGTTTTGGCACAATACAAGGTGTCTATATTTGAGTATCATAGGCAAACTTATGACTAGTTAGGATTTATTATTTTAAGATTAGTATTAGTAGGTAGTAGGTTGGTAGACAGCATCCACCCAGGGAAGTACTTCAGTCCTGCCAGATGACTGTGAAACAGAAACCTGTAACTGTTTTGCATGATGGTAGGATTGCTGGTTTCTTTTTCTGTCTCATAAACATGCTAGATAACAGGGATATCTTGCTACTCCTACTTACACTTTGGTCACACTTCACAGACACACACATGCATATATATATACATACATCTAGGTTTTTCTCCTTTTTCTAAATAGCTCTTGTTCTTCTTTATTTCTTCTATTGTCCATGGGGAAGTGGAAAAGAATCTTTCCTCCGTAAGCCATGCGTGTCGTATGAGGCAACTAAAATGCCAGGAGCAAAGGGCTAGTAACCCCTTCTCCTGTAGACATTTACTAAAAAAGAGAAGAAGAAAAACTTTATAAAACTGGGATGCTTGAATGTGCGTGGATGAAGTGCGGATGACAAGAAACAGATGATTGCTGATGTTATGAATGAAAAGAAGTTGGATGTCCTGGCCCTAAGCGAAACAAAGCTGAAAGGGGTAGGGGAGTTTCGGTGGGGGGAAAAAAATGGGATTACATCTGGAGTATCTGAGAGAGTTAGAGCAAAGGAAGGGGTAGCAGTAATATTGAAGGATCAGTTATGGAAGGAGAAAAGAGAATATGAATGTGCAAATTCAAGAATTATGTGGATTAAAGTAAAGGTTGGATGCGAAAAGTGGGTCATAATAAGCGTGTATGCACCTGGAGAAGAGAGGAATGTAGAGAGAGAGAGATTTTGGGAGATGTTAAGTGAATGTATAGGAGCCTTTGAACCAAGTGAGAGAGTAATTGTGGTAGGGGACATGAATGCTAAAGTAGGAGAAACTTTTAGAGAGGGTGTGGTAGGTAAGTTTGGGGTGCCAGGTATAAATGAAAATGGGAGCCCTTTGATTGAACTTTGTATAGAAAGGGGTTTAGTTATAGGTAATACGTATTTTAAGAAAAAGAGGATAAATAAGTATACAAGACATGATGTAGGGTGAAATGACAGTAGTTTGTTGGATTATGTATTGGTAGATAAAAGACTGTTGAGTAGACTTCAGGATGTACATGTTTATAGAGGGGCCACAGATATATCAGATCACTTTCTAGTTGTAGCTACACTGAGAGTAAAAGGTAGATGGGATACAAGGAGAATAGAAGCATCAGGGAAGAGAGAGGTGAAGGTTTATAAACTAAAAGAGGAGGCAGTTAGGGTAAGATATAAACAGCTATTAGAGGATAGATGGGCTAATGAGAGCATAGGCAATGGGGTCAAAGAGGTATGGGGTAGGTTTAAAAATGTAGTGTTAGAGTGTTCAGCAGAAGTTTGTGGTTACAGGAAAGTGGGTGCGGGAGGGAAGAGGAGCGATTGGTGGAATGATGATGTACAGAGAGTAGTAAGGGAGAAAAAGTTAGCATATGAGAAGTTTTTACAAAGTAGAAGTGATGCAAGGAGGGAAGAGTATAAGGAGAAAAAGAGAGAGGTTAAGAGAGTGGTGAAGCAATGTAAAAAGAGAGCAAATGAGAGAGTGGGTGAGATGTTATCAACAAATTTTGTTGAAAATAAGAAAAAGTTTTGGAGTGAGATAAACAAGTTAAGGAAGCCTAGAGAACAAATGGATTTGTCAGTTAAAAATAGGAGAGGAGAGTTATTAAAATGGAGAGTTAGAGGTATTGGGAAGATGGAGGGAATATTTTGAGAACTGTTAAATGTTGATGAAGATAGGGAAGCTGTGATTTCGTGTATAGGGCAAGGAGGAATAACATCTTGTAGGAGTGAGGAAGAGCCAGTTGTGAATGTGGGGGAAGTTCGTGAGGCAGTAGTAAAATGAAAGGGGTAAGGCAGCTGGGATTGATGGGATAAAGATAGAAATGTTAAAAGCAGGTGGGGATATAGTTTTGGAGTGGTTGGTGCAATTATTTAATAAATGTATGGAAGAGGGTAAGGTACCTAGGGATTGGCAGAGAGCATGCATAGTTCCTTTGTATAAAGGCAAAGGGAGCAAAAGAGAGTGCAAAAATTATAGGGGGATAAGTCTGTTGAGTATACTTGGTAAAGTGTATGGTAGAGTTATTATTGAAAGAATTAAGAGTAAGACGGAGAATAGGATAGCAGATGAACAAGGAGGCTTTAGGAAAGGTAGGGGGTGTGTGGACCAGGTGTTTAC
This sequence comes from Cherax quadricarinatus, assembly GCF_026875155.1. Classification (NCBI taxonomy): domain Eukaryota; kingdom Metazoa; phylum Arthropoda; class Malacostraca; order Decapoda; family Parastacidae; genus Cherax; species Cherax quadricarinatus. The sequence continues at coordinate 10,554,833 of NC_069424.1, read as the reverse complement.
AGTGAAACATATAAGTGAACAGTATTTAGATAAGGCTAAAGAGGTCTTTGTGGCATTTATGGATTTGGAAAAGGCGTATGACAGGGTGGATAGGGGGCAATGTGACAGATGTTGCAGGTGTAGGAGGTAGGTTACTGAAAGCAGTGAAGAGCTTTTACGAGGATAGTGAGGCTCAAGTTAGAGTATGTAGGAAAGAGGGAAATTATTTCCCAGTAAAAGTAGGCCTTAGACAAGGATGTGTGATGTCACTGTGGTTGTTAAATATATTTATAGATGGGGTTGTAAGAGAAGTAAATGCGAGGGTCTTGGCAAGAGGCATGAGTTAAAAGATAAAGAATCACACATAAAGTGGGAGTTGTCACAGTTGCTCTTTGCTGATGACACTGTGCTCTTGGGAGATTCTGAAGAGAAGTTGCAGAGATTGGTGGAAGAATTTGGCAGGGTGTGCAAAAGAAGAAAATTAAAAGTGAATACAGGAAAGAGTAAGGTAATGAGGATAACAAAAAGATTAGGTGATGAAAGATTGGATATCAGATTGGAGGGAGAGAGTAGGGAGGAGGTGAATTATTCAGTTGTTTGGGAGTGGACGTGTCAGCGGATGGTCTATGAAGGATGAGGTGAATCATAAAAATTGATGGGGGGAAAAGGGTGAGTGGTGCACTTAGGAGTCTGTGAGACAAAGAACTTTATCCTTGGAGGCAAAGGGGGGAATGTAAGAAGTTTTAGTTTTACCAACGCTCTTATAGGGTTGTGAAGCATGGGTGATGAATGTTGCAGCGAGGAGAAGGCTGGAGCAGTGGAGATGTCATGTCTGGGGGCAATGTGGGTGTGAATATAATGCAGAGAATTCGTAGTTTGGAAGTTAGAGGAGGTGCGGGATTACAAAACTGTTGTCCAGAGGGCTGAGGAAGGGTTGTTGAGGTAGTTCGGACATGTAGAGAGAATGGAGCAAAACAGAGTGACTTCAAGAGTGTATCAGTCTGTAGTGGAAGGAAGGCGGGTAGGGTCGGCCTAGGAAAGGTTGGAGGGAGGGGGTAAAGGAGGTTTTGTGTGCGAGGGGCTTCGACTTCCAGCAGGCATGCGTGAGCGTGTTTGATAGGAGTGAATGGAGACAAATGGTTTTTAATACTTGATGTGCTGTTGGAGTGTGAGCAAAGTAACATTTATGAAGGGATTCAGGGAAACCGGCAGGCCGGACTTGAGTCCTGGAGATGGGAAGTACAGTGCCTGCACTCTGAAGGAGGGGTGTTAATGTTGCAGTTTAAAAACTGTAGTGTAAAGCACCCTTCTGGCAAGACAGTGATGGAGTGAATGATGGTGAAAGTTTTTCTTTTTCGGGCCACCCTGCCTTGGTGGGAATCGGCCAGTGTGATCATAATAATAATAATAATAATAATAGTATTTCTGGGTTTATAGTCAGTGGGTGAGTGAGTGAATTGTGAACCACCAGGTGGTTATCATGTAGTTAGTTGTCGGGGTGGATCAGGGAGATAAGATGTTTTCTAATGGTAGTTTTGAAAGTGATGAATGTGTCTGCAGTTCTAGAGTTTTCAGGTAGGGTGTTCCAGATTTTAGGTCCTTTGAAATACATTGAATTTTTGTAAAGGTTTAGTCGAACACGGGGAATGTCGTAGAGATGTTTGTTCTGGTGTTATGCCTGTGGATCCTGTCACAACTATCAAGAAAGCATTTTAGGTCAAGGTTAATATTGGAATTTAAGGCCTTGTAGATATAAACCATACCCCGGCCGGGATTGAACCCGCGGTCATTGAGTCTCAAAACTCCAGCCCGTCGCGTTAGCCACTAGACCAGCTAGCCACAATAAGATTCGTCCAACTAGGTATATTTCTACACCATAGGAAGGTTAGCACAGGCACCACTATGACCACAAATGCACTGCCGTCATGTTGACGGCAGTGAAGGGACTTGAGCTAGAGTTCGTCACGGCCAAGCTAGCTGGAGATTCGTCTGTAAAAACTTGCATTTGTGGTCACAGTGGTGCCTGTGCTAACATTCCTATGGCGTAGAAATATACCTAGTTGGACGAATCTTATTGTGGCTAGCTGGTCTAGTGGCTAACTCAACGGGCTGGAGTTTTGAGACTCTCTGACCGCGGGTTCAATCCCGGCCGGGGTATGGTTTGTTTGCAATCGTGTCATTACGATTTCGTGAGTCTTGTAGATATAGATTGCACAGTAATGAGTGTGGATGTTCTGAACAGGGAGTAAGTTTAGATCTATGAAGAGTGGGGGGGGGGGGAGTGTTGCCAGGGATGTAAGTCACCAGCACAGCTTACAACAGCTGTGTCAGGGTGATGTTCATCCATAAAGGCTTGAAACCTTGTCCACACTGGACAAATGTCCTTAATTGTTGAAGAAGGCAACTTCCTCCATCTCTCTTCCCCCTCCTCTGAAGCAATATCCTCAACTGTGGTCTGTTGCTGTTGCAGATGCTCTTGCAGCTCATCAGTGGTTAGCTCTTCATCGTCGTCCTCCACCAACTCTTCCACATCCTCGCCACTAACCTCCAACCCCATGGACTTCCCCAATGACAGCAGATTCCACAACTGGTATAGGCTCCTCAGGGTTAGCCCCAAACCCTTCAAAATCCCTCTCTTGTACACATTCTGGCCACAATTTTCTCCAAGCAGAGTTCGAAGTCCTGCAAGTCACTCCCTCCCAAGCCTTACCTATAAGGTTTATGCAACTGAGCATACTGAAGTGATCTTCCCAGAACTCTCTTAGGGTCAATTCAGTGCCTGAGGTGACTTCAAAGCACTTTTGAAACATTGCTGCGGTGTACAGTTTTTTTAAATTTGAAATGACCTGCTGGTCCATGGGCTGGAGGAGAGGGGTGGTGTTAGGAGGCAAAAATTTCACTTTTATAAAACTCAACTCCCCCACAATTCGCTCTTGCAAGTTTGGAGGATGAGCAGGAGCATTGTCTAATACCAGGAGGCACTTGAGGTCCAATTTATTTTCCAGGAGGTATTTTTTTTAACACTGGGGCCAAACACGTGATAGAACCAATCATGGAAAATGTCCCTAGTGACCCATGCCTTACTGTTTGCCCTCCACATCACACACATTCTGGGAATTTCAGAGTGATACACAAGTAAAGGCTTCACTTTGCAATCCCCACTAGCATTACTACAAAATATGCGAGTTAGCCTGTCTTTCACAGGCGTGTGTCCTGGGAGTGCCTTTTCCTCCTGAGTAATGTAGGTCCTGCTTGGCATTTTCTTCCAAAACAGGCCTGTTTCGTCACACTTGTTGGGGGTTTTAATTTTTCAGCCTCTATGTACCCCTTAAAGTCCTGCACATATTTTTCAGCCGCTTTTGGTCACAACTGGCAGCTTCACCATGCCTTATCACACTGTGTATGCCACTACAATTCTTAAATCTCTCAAACCAACCTTGCTGGCCTTAAATTCACTAACATCAGCACTAGTTCCAGGCATTTTTTTAATTAAATCATCATGCAACTGCCTTGCCTTTTCACATATGACTGACTGTGAAACACATCTCCTGATAATTGTTTGTCGTTGATCCACACCAATAACAGTTTACCTGGAGTTTACCTGGAGAGAGTTCCGGGGGTCAACGCCAACGTACGAGCCACAGCCCGGCTGGTCAGGAACCGACTTTAGGTGCTTGTCCAGTGCCAGCTTGAAGACTGCCAGGGGTCTGTTGGTAATCCCCCTTATGAATGCTGGGAGGCAGTTGAACAGTCTCGGGCCCTTGACACTTATTGTATGGTCTCTTAGCGTGCTAGTGACACCCCTGCTTTTCATTGGGGGGATGTTGCATCGTCTGCCAAGTCTTTTGCTTTCGTAGTGAGTGATTTTCGTGTGCAAGTTCGGTACTAGTCCCTCTAGGATTTTCCAGGTGTATATAATCATGTATCTCTCCCGCCTGCGTTCCAGGGAATACAGTTTTAGGAACCTCAAGCGCTCCCAGTAATTGAGGTGTTTTATCTCCGTTATGCGAGCTGTGAAGGTTCTCTGTACATTTTCTAGGTCAGCAATTTCACCTGCCTTGAAAGGTGCTGTTAGTGTGCAGCAATATTCCAGCCTAGATAGAACAAGTGACCTGAAGAGTGTCATCATGGGCTTGGCCTTCCCTAGTTTTGAAGGTTCTCATTATCCATCCTGTCATTTTTCTAGCAGATGCGATTCATACAATGTTATGGTCCTTGAAGGTGAGATCCTCCGACATGATCACTCCCAGGTCTTTGACGTTGGTGTTTCGCTCTATTTTGTGGCCAGAAAATTTTTTTTGTACTCTAATGAAGATTTAATTTCCTCGTGTTTACCATATCTGAGTAATTGAAATTTCTCATCGTTGAACTTCATATTGTTTTCTGCAGCCCACTGAAAGATTCGGTTGATGTCCGCCTGGAGCCTTGCAGTGTCTGCAATGGAAGACACTGTCATGCAGATTCGGGTGTCATCTGCAAAGGAAGACACGGTGCTGTGGCTGACATCCTTGTCTATGTCGGATATGAGGATGAGGAACAAGATGGGAGCGAGTACTGTGCCTTGTGGAACAGAGCTTTTCACCGTAGCTGCCTCGGACTTTACTCTGTTGACGACTACATGTACTCTCTGTGTTCTGTTAGTGAGGAAATTATAGACCCATCAACCGACTTTTCCTGTTATTCCTTTAGCATGCATTTTGTGCGCTATTACGCCATGGTCACACTTGTCGAAGGCTTTTGCAAAGTCTGTATATATTACATCTGCATTCTTTTTATCTTCTAGTGCATTTAGGACCTTGTTGTAGTGATCCAATAGTTGAGACAGACAGGAGCGACCTGTTCTAAACCCATGTTGCCCTGGGTTGTGTAACTGATGGGTTTCTAGATGGGTGGTGATCTTGCTTCTTAGGACCCTTTCAAAGATTTTTATGATATGGGATGTTAATGCTATCGGTCTGTAGTTCTTTGCTGTTGCTTTACTGCCCCCTTTGTGGAGTGGGGCTATGTCTGTTGTTTTTATTAACTGTGGGACGACCCCCGTGTCCATGCTCCCTCTCCATAGGATGGAAAAGGCTCGTGATAGGGGCTTCTTGCAGTTCTTGATGAACACGGAGTTCCACGAGTCTAGCCCTGGGGCAGAGTGCATGGGCATGTCATTTATCGCCTGTTCGAAGTCATTTGGCATCAGGATAACATCGGATAGGTTTGTGTTAACCAAATTTTGTGGCTCTCTCATAAAAAATTCATTTTGATCTTCGACTCTCAGTCTGGTTAGCGGCTTGCTAAAAACTGAGTCATACTGGGACTTAATTAGCTCACTCATTTCTTTGCTGTCATCTGTGTAGGACCCATCTTGTTTAAGTAGGGGCCCAATACTGGACGTTGTTCTCGACTTTGATTTGGCATAGGAGAAGAAATACTTTGGGTTTCTTTCGATTTCATTTATGGCTTTTAGTTCTTCCCGCGATTCCTGACTCCTATAAGATTCCTTTAGCTTAAGTTCGATGCTTGCTATTTCTCTGACCAGTGTCTCCCTACGCATTTCAGATATATTGACCTCTTTTAGCCGCTCTGTTATTCTTTTCCGTCGCCTGTAAAGGGAGCGCATGTCTCTTTCTATTTTACATCTACTCCTCCTTTTTCTTAAGAGGAATAAGCCTTGTGCATACATCGAGTGCCACCAAGTTAATCTGTTCTAGGCATAAGTTGGGGTCTGTGTTGCTTAGCATATCTTCCCAGCTTATATCGGTTAGGACTTGGTTTACTTGGTCCCACTTTATGTTTTTGTTATTGAAGTTGAATTTGGTGAATGCTCCCTCGTGACTAGTCTCATTATGTCGGTCTGGGGCTCCACGCATACATGTCTGAACCTCAATTATGTTGTGATCTGAGTGTATTGTTTTTGATATGGTGACATTTCTTATCAGATCATCATTGTTAGTGAAGATGAGGTCTAGTGTATTCTCCAGTCTAGTAGGCTCTATTATTTGCTGGTTTAAATTGAATTTTGTGCAGAGATTTAAAAGCTCGTGTGAGTGTGAGTTTTCATCAGAGCTGCCTCCTGGTGTTATTACTGCAACAATATTATTTGCTATATTCCTCCATTTTAGGTGCCTTAAGTTGAAATCCCCAAGGAGCAAGATGTTGGGTGCAGGAGCTGGAAGATTTTCCAGACAGTGGTCAATTTTTAACAGCTGTTCCTGGAATTGCTGGGATGTTGCATCCAGAGGCTTGTAGACTACCACAATGACTAGGTTTTGGTTCTTGACCTTTACTGCTAAAACTTCCACTACATCATTTGAGGCATTTAGCAGTTCTGTGCAAACAAGTGACTCTGTAATGTACAGGCCAACCCCCCCCCCCTTTTTGCCTGTTCACTCTGTCACATCTGTATAGGTTGTAACCTGGGATCCATATTTTGCTGTCCAAGTGATCCTTTATGTGGGTCTCAGTGAAAGCCGCGAACATTGCCTTTGCCTCTGCAAGCAGTCCACGGATGAAAGGTATTTTGTTTGTTGCTGGCTTTAGACCCTGTATATTTGCAAAGAAGAATGTCATCGGACTGGTGGTATTGTTGGTACTGGGGGGGGGATTTTTTTTTCCGGCATTAGTATCTGTATCTGTTGGTTTGGAGTGGAGGCCATCGACTGTGGTTCCACTCCAGGAATGACCGGATTTGGTGTACGATTTCTGCCATTTCCTGCCAGTTTTTTTTCCTTCCTGGCACTAAAAAACCTGTCCCTCTTGAGTGGCTGTGGCTACCCAGGTTTTCCCATGGCCTGGATGTTTTGTATCTTTTTGTACCCTTTAGATGGTGTGCCTGGCAATTTAAGTTATAGCACAGTCCTTCCTGTACTGAAGAGGTACACATTTCAGGGTGAAAAAGCTTACAGGAAGGGAGTTTGCATTTTCCTGTTGTCATATGGGCATGGCATTTTCTAGGGTGGTCATAGTTGCACGTCCCGTCTGTTTTTCCAGATTTCCCATGTCTGCATATACCAAGTGCATAGTATGTGCACAGGCTTGGTTTCCATTTGCCTTGGGTTTCTGTGACTGTATTCCCTGTTGGTGCATGTTTCCCTGTCTTATTCCTATCCTCCCTAGCACCAACAATGGAACTCCCACCAGTTGTTTTTGGTAATATATCCTCACTAAATCTAGTGGAGCCCCTCTTGTTTGCTATTTCCTGTGGTATTTCTAGTTTGCAATATTGGTTTTATCTTATCTTTGACTACACTTGTTTCCCCACTACGGCTCCTGTCCCCTATGAGGTCATTTATATGTATTCCTTCCTGCGTATAATTCCCGACAAACCTGGACAAAATCCCAGCTTCACCATACTGTCTCCAGACGCACTCCAGCTTCACCATTACTGTCTCCCAGGACAGCACCTCCAGCTTCACCATTACTGTCTCCCAGGACAGCACCTCCAGCTTCACCATTACTGTCTCCCAGGACAGCACCTCCAGCTTCACCATTACTGTCTCCCAGGACAGCACCTCCAGCTTCACCATTACTGTCTCCCAGGACAGCACCTCCAGCTTCACCATTACTGTCTCCCAGGACAGCACCTCCAGCTTCACCATTACTATCTCCCAGGACAGCACTATCAGCCCCACATTTACTGACTACCAGGACATCACCTCCAGCCTTACAGTTTCTGACTACATGGCCAGTATCAAGAGCAGTACCATTCAGCCCAGACTTTCTATGTTCCCATCTGTTGTAGAAAGCTTCCAGGTTGTCTATGAAAGCAGCTTTGATGTTATTCTCTTTTAATACCCTTGTGATCTTAGTCCACAGATTTTCCTCATTTGGGCATACCCAAAAACACTTCCCTGTTTTAATACTGCTTGTAGCTAGTTCTTGGATATCTGCACAAGGGGCGTGACACCAATTTCCACAAAAATGACAATTTATCCATGTGGAAGCCCGTTTGTTTGATTGACTGCAGACTATACAGAGCTTCATAATGATTTGAATGGTTGATTTACTGTAATTCTACTAGCAACCTCTTGAATACTCTATTAATAACCTCCTTAAATGAAGCTCTAGCTATTTGTATTTCTATTTCTAACTGTACTTGTATATTGGACAGCTTACCGTGTACGTTCCTGATTTATATTTATTGTTTGTGTTTGATAAGGGCGCCTACAACCCCATCCATTTACAGTCTGCTTTATTGTCCAACGAATCCGTTTGAAACCAGTCAAGGGTTCGGACCATCAAGGGTTCGGACCAGTCGAGGGTTCGGACCAGTCGATCTGATCTGATCAGTGGGTCACTTATTTAAAACATACTAGTCGGTGATTTGGGCTAACACATGAAGGATCTACTTGAAATTATCTACCCGAGTAATATGTGATTTGATTGATACATCTTCCAGTATTTGCGATCTCTGTTTTGTAAGCACATTTGCACCTTTCGCAACAACAGCTTCCTTGATTGCCTTTCTGTTGGCCAAGATAGTAGCGAGGTTGATTGGGGTTTCTTATACAACCTGGCCAGCTCGGAGGCATGCACTCCACTTTCGTACTTTGTGATTATCTCTTTCTTCAATTCTATAGTATTTCTCACCCTTTTTACCACAGGGTTGGCACTAGAAGCTTTCTTTGGGCCCATGGTGGCTTATTTAACAGTTACAAGGACTAAAAACACTGGAATAATACAAAATGTATTGCTTGTATGCGTGGAATCGTCCGCCCTGGCTTGTAAACAATGGCACACTGGCTGTATATAGTGGCCGGGCGGCAGCAGGTAGCCCAGGCCACATGGACATGCTCTGGACGAATGTCCCTAACTGAGTTTTTCATCATTAGCCGAGCCAATATTTTTACGCAAAAACACATCTGTATCCAATTTTATCACTATCTGATGGCATCATTAACTGAGGGTCCACTGTAATGCTTTACATGGAATAGAAGATGACCTTGTTTATGAGAATAGTGACAGCTCAGAGTCTGATATTGGTGTGAATGCAGAGAACAACTCTGACAGTGATTGTCGGAATGATGAAAACAGTGATTTTCCTGGTTTTGAGACAGGCTTTTGCTGGTTTTCACTGATGGTGCTGTAGAAACACACCTCTCATAGCTGAAACAATGTTTTCATCACATGCTGAGTGGTGTTTGTGGCTGTAGTGTTTTAACCAATCCATAAACCAAATTAATTTTGTCTTCAGGTGAGCACTAGGCATTTCATATGTTTTGACCTACCCATAAATCAAACATAACCTTATTTCTGCATGTAAAATTACCATAGGTTTCAGTGGAGTAAATATTACTTGGTATTAGGCACTCTTAACTTTTTCTCTTTTTATTATTATTACCTTCTAAACTAGGACTCATGTAATACATCGGAGCATCTTATAAACCACAAAATACGGTATGTATGTAAATGCTTGTACAGTGGACCCCTGGTTATCATAATTAATCCATTCCTGAGAGAGTGACTAAACCCGAATCTGACGATTTCTGAATTCATATTCCCCATAAGAATTAATGTAAATCCAATTAATCCGTTCCAGACACCCAAAAATGTTAAAAAAAATTTTTACATGAAATATACATTTACCTACACAGAAAACAATAAGACATGCAGAATAAAACAATAATTATATGACTCTTACCTTTATTGAAGACTTGTTAATGTATGGAAGACGGGAGAAGGGAAGAGGATGGAGGAGTTACTCTTGTTTGGAAGGGGAATCCGCCTCCATAAAGACTTCAGGTACCAAGTCCTTTTCCAGGGTTACTTCCCTTCTTTGTTTTTTAATGCCAATAGAACCAGCTTGAGAGTCACTGGACTCTTGTCGCTCAAAAAAAGTGCTCCAGAGAGGTCTGTTTCTGACGTACGTTAGGAATTGTGGCAGCGGCAGAGGAGTGTTGGGAGACAGAACAAGACAGTCCTTCAATATGGCACTAATATCAACTCTTCGACTTATTTATCTAGCACAATTCATTTAATATGACAAAATAAACAATATTAATAACATAGAAATATGATATATAGTCTAGAATGAATAAAATATCATATGCCTCTCTCTCCCTAACTGACGAGTGTTGCTGTGTTGTTTGTTGTTGGAGGTACAAAGGCCACTGAAAGATAAGCCTTACATAGTTGTGGTGTTGGCAACAGCAGAGATGGCAGTGTTGTCAGTCACCCTATATAACTCCAACAACATTGGAGGAGTCAGTTTCGTGCTGTCCTTTTTCTATCGATTAATTGCTTAACTTACTTGCTGCACTGTTATTGCTACACATTATCCCTGGCTAGCTCTATAGCCTTTACTGACTCGTGCTGCTTTAGTATCATACATATCGCAGAATCACTGAAGAAGGCACATTCTCCACTCTCTCTCAGCCCGTTAACAAAGGGTTGGCTGGCACTAGGAACTTACTTGGGGACCATGGTAGCTTATTTAGCAGTTGGAAGCAATAAAAAGAATGGAATAATACAAAATGTATGAACACATGGGATCATATTCACTGGATGATAAACAATGGCACACTGATTGTTGGGCCGCTGTTACTGTGCGAATGCATTCGGGACGAATGGCTATTACCGAGCTCAATGAATATCACCGAGCCAATATTTTGACGAAAAAACGTTACTATTTCTGAATATTACAAAATCCAGGGGTCCACTGTATATGAATGTATGCATGTGTGTGTAAATGTTTGTATATGAATGTATGTATGCATGCCAATCTGCTCCTGATGTATGCAATATAAAAATGTACACTTTAAAATATTTTATACAACATTGTTGTTTTTACTGACTTCCTTTTTCTTGCTCATTGTTTTAATATGCAGGTAATTTGAAAAGTAATGCTTAATTTAATGCAATTTAAATTTCCCTACATTGTGCAAAGTTTAATTTGATACACAAATTGTTCCCTACATTTAGGCTGGTAGTAAAAGTCAAACTCCCACATCTATAAACAAATAAAAAAATAAAAAAAGACATGAAACTGCAACTTACTTTGGTCGATGAGCTGTTCGGCCATTGTTGATGACTTGGGCATATGTGCCACAGTTGGGATGGAAAAGCAGGGCATCATTCCCATCTTCATCAGATGGTACTGTACGTACAGACGGAGCTAATTTGTCATCATTAATACAAGTGATCACTACCATGGCTTCACACATTAAAAAACAGCATATATATAAAGTAGACCGCTACATATCCAGAGCCATCAAGGCCAGGAACCCTGTTAATTCATATCATAAATCAAAAAGAGAGTAGCACTTCTGAGCATAATGAATCCAGCCCATTTACCTCTTATATGAAAATCATATTAAACTTAAAAAACTGTGCTTATCACAGAAAAAAATTCTATACTATATGTTCACTCAAAAGAGAAGAATTTTTATGACCAGAAGTTACTCTATAATTATAGCATAACAGTATATGCAAATATGGAACATAAATGATCTCGTATTTTTAGGCGAGAGCTGCACGATTGATGAACCAAGCACTTTTTAACTATTAAAAAAAAATGAAAAATCCGGGTGTGAGACTAGGCTGCGGAGAATGACCCCAGGACCCACCCCATAGTTTGAGTGAAGTAAGGTGATATTCAGTGATGGGGCTTAAATAAATAACACACTGCTTTTTACACTAGATCCTCCCTTCATGGGGGTGCACTGACACTGGTGAGGGGTTTTTGATAAAAAAAAAAAAAAACTGGAGCTACTCCACCCCCCTTCCATGGATCAAACCTAATTACATTCGATTTCCCAGGTGCTGTATGAACCCTTTGGTTTTAGCCCTTTCCCATGAATATGATATTAATAATAATTTTTTGGGGTCATCCTGCCTTGGTGGGAGGGTGACCCCCCCCCAAAAAAAAAAAAAAAAATTATACAGGTAGTACTACCATCTGCCAAGTGAGTGTGAAACAGAAACCTGTTTTACATGATAGTAGGTTTGTTGGTGACTTTTTTTCTGTCTCAAACACATAAGATAACAGGTATATCTTGCTACTTCTATTTACACTTAGGTCACACTACACATGTATGTAAATGCATATACAGCCTCTCCTCACTTACCAATGTATACATTTACCGACAACTCAGAGTTACAATGGGCTCTCCATGGCGTCTCAACATCAAGCATCTCAATCTCCTTCCCACAGCCACTCAGTACACTGGCTTTCAAAGTCTCCAAGACTACATATTTGTACATATTTGTACTTTATTGTGCACCCCATAGTACAAGATAGTTAGAAGTGCAGCAGCACTTGGAAGAGGAAAAACAAGAGGAAAATGGAAGGAGTACAAAAGAAGTTCACCGTAAACGGGTTAACTGGTGTGTTCATCTGTATGTTAACATTTTCTGTTCTCTCATGGCAGCTTAAGAAATGATTAAACTCAGTGAACAAGTTATGTCGATAGTAATAATAATAATTAATAATCGTTCTGGAGTGCTTTAAATGTCATACGTATTTCATATAGGTTTGGTAGCTGACATTTACAGTACTCCAGAGTGATTGTTATTATTAATAATTATTATTACCATCAACATACTTCGTTCACCAAGTTCAACATCAACCTTGGACTAACAGATGACCAACCAGTAAAAGATTTCATCAACAATATGAACAGTACACTTCTCATACCATCAATAACCAAACCAACCAGGCAGACAGAGATGACTGCAACCATAATTGACCATATATGGACCTATATATTAGACCTACTTAAATCAGGGATAATCACAGACAGCACTACTGACCACCACCCCACTTCATGATGAGGCCTCAATAAGTAACTTCACAACAGAGTCATGGACAGTTGACCGGCCTACAAATTCTCCAATGCCAATGGTATCGATGATTGGATTGACACATTTCTTAAAAAATTACTTAAGACTATGTAACAAACATTGTCCCATAAAAATGAAACAAATTACGAATAAACTGCTAGGTTGCCCATGGCTAACTAACAGCATACTAAGGTCTATAGATAAAAAAAACTTCAGTACGAAAAGCAATATGGGCAGGGTTTAATACACAAAGATATTATTAAACACGATGCATCAATTCTCATGAAAATTATAAGAAAAGCCAAGCAATTACAGTGGACCTCCGCCGTTTGGTGGCTGCGACTTTTGTGAAATCCGACTTTCGGCAAGCTTTTTCGGAAAATTTTAGCTTTGTGATTCGTGACTGGACTCGTGATTCGGCAACCGTCCGGTACGCATCTGCCTGTCACCACGCACACAAAGCCAGTCTCCTGCAACATTCACACTCAGTGTGCCATTGTTTACCAGCGCATGACCATCACCCTGTGAGTTCATACATTTCATAATAATCCATTGTTTTTTGTGCTTGCAACTGCTAAATAAGTCACCATGAACCCAAGGAAAGCTAGTGCCAGCCTTCTGGTAAAGAAAGTGAGGAACACGATCAAATTCAAGAAGGAAATCATTGAAAAATATGAGATCGGAGTGCATGTTACAGAACTTGCCAGGATGTATGGCAAACCCCATTCAACCATCACTTCGATCGTGGCAAATGGAAAGTAAATAAAGTGTGCTGTTGTTGCAAAAGGGGTAGATATGCTGACAAAAGAGAGATCGCAAACCCTCAAAGAAGTGGAAAGGTTATTGTTGGTGTGGATTACCCAAAAACAATTAGCAGGAGATAGTGTTACACAGACGATAATATGTGAAAAGGCAAGGCAGTTGCATGACAATCTCGCAAAGAAAATGCCTGCAACAAGTGGTGATGCTTGTGATTTCAAAGGTTGATTTGAGAGATTTAAGAAGCTTAGTGACATACACAGTGTGGTAAGGCATGGTGAGGCTGCCAGTTCTGACAAAAAAGTAGCTGAGAAGTTTGTACAGTTTAAGAAGTACATAGACAATGAAGAATTCAAACCCCAACAAGTGTTCAATTGTGATGAAACAGGCCTCTTTTGGATGAAAATGCCAAAGAGGACCTACATCATGCAGGAGGAAACGGCATTCCCAGGACACAAGCCTATGAAAGACTGACTAGCTCATGTTTTGTAGTAATGCTAGAGGGGATTGCAAAGTGAAGCCTTTACTGGTGTATCACTGAAAATTCCAGAGTGTTCAAGAAAAACAGTGTCGCCAAGAGTAATTTGTGTGTGATGTGGAAGGCTAACAAAAAGGCATAGGTCACAAGGGTAATTTTCCTTGACTGGTTTAATGAAGTGTTTGGCCCCAGTGTGAAGAAATACCTTCTCGAAAATAAATTGTCACTCAAGTGCCTCTTGGTAATGAACAATGCTCCTGCTCATCCTACAGACTTGGAAGAGCAAATGGTGGAGGAGTTTAGTTCCATCACGGTGAAGTTCTTGCCCCCTAATACAACTCTTCTATTTCAGCCCATGGACCAGAAGGTCATTTAAAACTTTAAAAAACTGTACACCAAAGCAGTGTTTCAAAAGTGAGTTGAAGTGACCTCAGACACTAAATTGACCCTAAGACAGTTCTGGAATGATCACTTCAATATCCCCACTAGCATAAACCTTATAGGTAAAGCTTGGGAGGGAGTGACTTGCAGGACTTTGAACTCTGCTTGGAGAAAATTGTGGCTACAATGTGTACAAGAGGGATTTTGAAGGGTTTGGGGCTGACCCTAAGGAGCTTATGCCAGTTGTAGAAAGTACTGTGTCACTGGGGAATTCCATGGGGCTTAATTTGAGTTTTGAGGATGTGGAAGAGTTGGTGGAGGACCACAATGAAGAGCTAATCACTGCAGAGCTGCAAGAGCTTCATCTGCAACAGCTCAAGAAATTGCTGCAGAGGAGGAGGAAGAGAGATGAAGGAAGGTGCCTTCTTCAAAGATTAACCCTTTGACTGTCGCGGCTGTATATATACGTTTGCGAGGTACCGTGTTTGACGTATATATACTCATAAATTCTAGCGGCTTCAAATCAGGCAGGAGAAAGCTAGTAGGCCCACATGTGAGAGAATGGGTCTGTGTGGTCAGTGTGCACCACATAAAAAAAATCCTGGAGCACGCAGTGCATAATGAGAAAAAAAAAACTCCGACCGTTTTTTTTAATTAAAACGCCGACTTTGTGGTCTATTTTCGTATAGTATTTGTGGTTGTATTCTCGTTTTCTTGGTCTCATTTGATAGAATGGAAACTATATTATAGAAATGGAGGTGATTTTGATTAATTTTACTATAAAAAGAACCTGGAAATGGAGCACAAAGTACAGGAAATGTTTGATTTTTGCCGATGTTCAAAAGTAAACAAATGATGTCATTGTCCAATAAATGTCCAAATAGCCATTCTAATACGCAGTCATGAATGGGTTGATGTAATTTTTACAATTATTACAGTATTGCAGTAGTCTGCATAACAGTAAATCTTCTATTTTTTGTTTGAATAAAATTTCAAAATAAAAAGCAAGAGTAATATCACAGGGACCTGGAGACATGACTGATGAACAAAGAAAATGTTATTTTAGAGCCAGGAATGTCTGCATTGTTCATTCTGGACCTTATTTTGAAATTGTCGTATTTTTTAATTTTCGTGAAATTGGCCAAATTGCAAATTTCTGACCATGTTATTGGGTAGTTGAAATCGGTAAATGGGCAGTTTCTTGTACTCAATCGATAGAAAAAATAGAGTTCTGAAGAAATAGTTATGAGTTTGGTTGACGGGAATAACGGAATTAGCCGAAAATAGGGCTCAAAGGGGGCGAAATTGCCGATTTTTAAATATCGCCGAAGTCGCTAACTTCGTGAGAGCGTAATTCCGTCAGTTTTCCATCAAATTTAGTTTTTTTGGTGTCTTTACAATCGGGAAAAGATTCTCTATCATTTCATAAGAAAAAATAATTTTTTTTTTTTCGAAAATTTTGCGACACCAGAAGCAACTTCAGGATTTGGCCCTTCGACAGTCAAAGGGTTAAGGACATTTGTGCAAAGTGGACTGAAGTGCAATTATTTATGGATGAACTTCACCCTGACAAAGCTGTTGCATGCCGTGTTGGCAACATGTACAATGACAGTGTTGTGCCCCACTTCAGACAAATCTTAAAGAAATGCCAGAAACAGAGATCTCTGGACAGATATTTTGTGATACAGGGGTCCAGTGACTCTCAAGTTGTTCCCAGTGTCATTAAAAAACAAAGAAGGGAAGTAACCCCAGATAAGGACTTGGTACCTGAAGTCTTTATGGAAGGGAATTCCCCTTCCAAACAATAGTGTACACCTTCCTCCTAACCCCTCCTCCCGTCTTCCATCCACCCAGAAGTTTTCAATAACGGTAAGTGTAATGTTATTATTATTTTGGGAAATGTTGAGTGAATGTGTGGGGAGTTTTGAATCAAGTGTGAGAGTAATGGTGGTTGGGGATTTCAATGCTAAAGTGGGTAAAAATGTTATGAAGGGAGTAGTAGGTAAATTTGGGGTGCCAGGGGTAAATGTAAATGGGGAGCCTTTAACTGAGCTATGTGTAGAAAGAGATTTGGTAATAAGTAATACATATTTTATGAAAAAGAGGATAAATAAATATACAAGGTATGATGTAGCACGTAAGGAAAGTAGTTTGTTAGATTATGTATTGGTGGATAAAAGGTTGATGGGTAGGCTCCAGGATGTACATGTTCATAGAGGGGCAACTGATATATCGGATCATTATTTAGTTGTAGCTACAGTTAGAGTAAGAGGTAGATGGGAAAAGAGGAAGGTGGCAACAACAAGTAAGAGGGAGGTGAAAGTGTATAAACTAAGGAGAGAGGAAGTTCGGGGGAGATATAAGCGACTGTTGGCAGAAAGGTGGGCTAGTGCAAAGATGAGTAGTGGGGGGGTTTGAAGAGGGTTGGAATAGTTTTAAAAATGCAGTATTTGAATGTGGGCAGAAGTTTGTGGTTATAGGAGGGTGGGGGCAGGTGGAAAGAGGAGTGATTGGTGGAATGATGAAGTAAAGGGTGTGATAAAAGAGAAAAAGTTAGCTTATGAGATGTTTTTACAAAGCAGAAGTGTTATAAGAAAAGCAGAGTATATGGACAGTAAAAGAAAGGTGAAGAGAGTGGTGAGAGAGTGCAAAAGGAGAGCAGATGATAGAGTGGGAGAGGCACTGTCAAGAAATTTTAATGAAAATAAGAAAAAATTTTGAGTGAGTTAACCCTTTCAGGGTCCAAGGCCCAAATCTGGAGTCACGCCCCAGTGCCCCAAGAATTTTTCAAAAAAAAAAAATTGTTATTTTTTCTTATGAAATCTTTAGAGAATCTTTTTGTGAAGGTAATAAAACAAAAAGTACAAAATTTTGGTGGAAAATTGACGAAATTATGCTCTTGCGAATTTTTATGTGTCAGCGATATTACGATCGGCGCATTTTGCAGACTTTTGACTCCCATTTAGGCCAATTACTTATTCCAATCAACCAAATTCTTAGCTATTTCACTAGTATTACTTCTATTCTATCGATTGAGCACAAGAAATCGCCAAGCAACTGTTTCAACTACAAAATAAAGTGATCGGAAATTGTTAATTTGGCCAATTTAACACAAAGTTCAAAATATTCCAATTTCAAAATAGGGTCCAGAATGAACAATGTAGGCATTCCTGGCACTAAACTAACTTTTCCTCTGTTCATTAGTTTGTTTTGAGGCTTTACAAATAAATTCCATTTTGATTTTTTATTCACATAATGAATTTTTATTCACACCAAAAAATAGAAGATTTACTGTTATGCAATACTGTAATAATTGTATAAATATATCACTATATTTGTGAATGTATATTAACCCACCATGAGGGTGTATTAGACGTGGAGGTCGTTTGTTTACTCTTGAATAGGGCCCAAAAATTTAACATTTCTGCACTTTGAGCTCAGTTTCAAGCCATTTCCAGTGCTAAAACCAATCAAAATCATCTCTATTTCTGTAATATGTCTTCCATTCTATCAAATGAGACCAAGAAATCGCAAATACAACTATAAAAAACATACAAAAAAACACTGCAAAGTTGCTGTTTTAATCGAAAAATCATGATTTCATTTTTTTTCTCTCATTATACACAGTGTGCTGCAGGATCTGTTTTATGTGGTGCACACATACCACAGATGTATTCTCTCATATCTAGGCCCAAATGTACCACTCACAGTTTATCAGAGTGAGCTGAGCTCATGGCGTAGATCTACAGTTTGGACCCTGAACGTAAAGCCGTAGATCTACGGGACGGACCCTGAAAGGGTTAAACAAGTTAAGAAAGCCTAGGGATATATTTGTCAGTTAAAAATAGAGTAGGGGAGTTAGTAGATGGGGAGAGGGAGGTATTAGGTAGATGGCGAGAATATTTTGAAGAACTTTTAAATGTTGAGGAAGAAAGGGAGGTGGTAATTTCATGCACTGGTCAGGGAGGTATACCATCTTTTAGGAGTGAAGAAGAGCAGAATGTAAGTGTGGGGGAGGTACGTGAGGCATTATGTAGAATGAAAGGGGGTAAAGCAGCTGGAACTGATGGGATCATGACAGAAATGTTAAAAGCAGGGGGGGATATAGTGTTGGAGTGGTTGGTACTTTTGTTTAATAAATGTATGAAAGAGGGGAAGGTACCTAGGGATTGGCGGAGAGCATGTATAGTCCCTTTATATAAAGGGAAAGGGGACAAGAGAGATTGTAAAAATTATAGAGGAATAAGTTTATTGAGTATACCAGGAAAAGTGTACGGTAGGGTTATAATTGAAAGAATTAGAGGTAAGACAGAATATAGGATTGCGGATGAGCAAGGAGGTTTCAGAGTGGGTAGGGGATGTGTAGATCAAGTGTTTACATTGAAGCATATATGTGAACAATATTTAGATAAAGGTAGGGAAGTTTTTATTGCATTTATGGATTTAGAAAAGGCATATGATAGAGTGGATAGGGGAGCAATGTGGCAGATGTTGCAAGTATATGGAATAGGTGGTAAGTTACTAAATGCTGTAAAGAGTTTTTATGAGGACAGTGAGGCTCAGGTTAGGGTGTGTAGAAGAGAGGGAGACTACTTCCTGGTAAAAGTAGGTCTTAGACAGGGATGTGTAATGTCACCATGGTTGTTTAATATATTTATAGATGGGGTTGTAAAAGAAGTAAATGCTAGGGTGTTCGGGAGAGGGGTGGGATTAAATTATGGGGGAATCAAATTCAAAATGGGAATTAACACAGTTACTTTTTGCTGATGATACTGTGCTTATGGGAGATTCTAAAGAAAAATTGCAAAGGTTAGTGGATGAGTTTGGGAATGTGTGTAAAGGTAGAAAGTTGAAAGTGAACATAGAAAAGAGTAAGGTGATGAGGGTATCAAATGATTTAGATAAAGAAAAATTGGATATCAAATTGGGGAGGAGGAGTATGGAAAAAAGTAAATGTTTTCAGATACTTGGGAGTTGACGTGTCGGCGGATGGATTTTATGAAGGATGAGTTTAATCATAGAATTGATGAGGGAAAAAAGGTGAGTGGTGCATTGAGGTATATGTGGAGTCAAAAAACATTATCTATGGAGGCAAAGAAGGGAATGTATGAAAGTATAGTAGTACCAACACTCTTACATGGGTGTGAAGCTTGGGTGGTAAATGCAGCAGCGAGGAGACGGTTGGAGGCAGTGGAGATGTCCTGTCTAAGGCAATGTGTGGTGTAAATCTTATGCAGAAAATTCGGAGTGTGGAAATTAGGAAAAAGGTGTGAGTTAATAAAAGTATTAGTCAGAGGGCAGAAGAGGGGTTGTTGAGGTTGTTTGGTCATTTAGAGAGAATGGATCAAAGTAGAATGACATGGAAAGCATATAAATCTATAGGGACAGGAAGGCAAGGTAGGGGTCATCCTCGAAAGGGTTGGAGAGAGGGGGTAAAGGAGGTTTTGTGGGCAAGGGGCTTGGACTTCCAGCAAGCGTGCGTGAGCGTGTTAGATAGGAGTGAATGGAGACGAATGGTACTTGGGACCTGACGATCTGTTGGAGTGTGAGCAGGGTAATATTTAGTGAAGGGATTCAGGGAAACCGGTTATTTTCATATAGTCGGACTTGAGTCCTGGAAATGGGAAGTACAATGCCTGCACTTTAAAGGAGGGGTTTGGGATATTGGCAGTTTGGAGGGATATGTTGTGTATCTTTATACATACATGCTTCTAAACTGCTGTATTCTGAGCACCTCTGCAAAAACAGTGATTATATGTGAGTGTGGTGAAAGTGTTGAATGATGATGAAAGCATTTTCTTTTTGGGGATTTTCTTTCTTTTTTGGGTCACCCTGCCTCGGTTTGAGACGGCCAACTTGTTGAAAAAAAAAAATATGTATGTACTTGATTTCTCATTGTTTTCTGTATGTAAATCTTTATTTAATTTGAAAAAAAAAAAAATTTAATATTTTTGGGTGTCTGGAACAGATTAATTTTATTTCCATAATTTCTTGTGGGGAAAATAGTTTCGCCATTCTGCAATTTCGTCATTCGGCAGACTCTCTGGAATGGATTAATCACGAATCTCGGGGGTCCACTGCATACTTTTCCAGCAGATTCACCGAAACAAGAGATATAAAAATGACCTGGAAAACACACTCAGATTCTAGGCACCCACAAATTGAGAAAAACCTGGAATATTGTTTTAACTAAACCAAATGAATCACAATTACAGCCTACTGATACAGCCAACAAGCTAAATGACTTCTTCTCAAACACAGGATCAAACCTTGCCAGTAAAATTCCAGGTACCAACGCCCGAGCAAGTGACTACTTAACCCTTTCAGGGTTTCGGCCGTACAGTAGGGCCCCACTTATATGGCGGGTTAGGTTCCAGGCTGTCGCCGGAAAGCAGATATCGCCAGAAGGCAGAACGCCATTTATTTCCATTTATAAATGCATATAAATGCCAGACAACAAGTATACACTAAATTATATTAAGTTAGTAATAGAACCAGGCATTAAAAACACACGAAGTAAAATACATTCACAGTAAATTCATTACTTATCTTAAAATATTTGTAATCTTAATGTAGGGAGAGAGGTGAGTAGTACTTATTTGTAGGAAGTCAGGTGCAGGTAGCCCAGGTGTAGGTAGCCCTGGCTCCCCGTCTCATACTTAATATACGATATTTAAAACATCCCAGAGAGGTAAAATACACATACAGTACACTCATTATTTACCTTAAAATATGTGTAGTCTTAATATAGGAAGAGAGGTGAGTAGTATTTATTTGTAGGAAGTCAGTGTAGGTAGCCGGTAGGTGTAGCCAGCCTGGGCTACACTTACCGGCTACCTACACTGTGGCCCAGAGCCATATTATTAACATCGACATGCCTTGTTCACTGAATTTAATCATTTCTAACAACTACCTTTAGATACCTTCATAAACGAAGGTAGAAGTAATGAATAATACATGCTGAAAATTGTAAACAAAAGCAGAGTGAGGGAGTTGCTGGGCCAAACGCAGATTCATACGTTTTCTCTGATGGCTGAGCAGAGAAAACGTAATGTTGTCCCTCCACCCGGCTACCACACAGCTCCACAAGTATTCTTATCAGAGCACATAAAATATGCAATAAATGCCAGACAACAAGTTTACACTAACTTTTATTAAGTTAGCAATAGAAATAGGCATTAAAAACACAATAAAAGGTAAGATACACACAGAGTACACTTATTACTTACCTTAAAATATTAATATTAATGTGTGAGAGGTGAGTGGCAGGGTGTTTATTGAATAAAATCAGAATGGCACACCATCATCCTCTAACTTGGCACTTAAAGCAAGAGGCTTACGACTTCTCTTTTTATCACAGCTAACCTTAGACGCCATCGTCAATGAGAGCCAACTAGTTAACGAAAGAGTAAATGAGAGAGAGAACGAGATACAGAGTTGAGACAATGTAAGAACACAAACTGAACAGGTAGTGGACGATCACTTGGTCAGGCGAAATAAATGCGTCCATTTGTAAGAGTTTGTAAAACATTTACCTCAATATTATTTTTATTAAGTGGCTTTGGCATGCTGCTCTTATCTGTATTTTTTTTTGTACCTCTGTAAGTGTGCTCAAATTATAAATAAATAAATAAATAAATAAAAATAAATTATAATAATAATTACCTCACAATACAAATACTTACAATGTGTACAAGTTGTACAAGTTAGTTCAGAATAAACAAACAGCAACACACCATTTTTAGAGTGAATGAAGATAATAATAATAATATTATTATTATATTATTATAAAAAGCACTAAACCCACAAGGGTCGTGAATTGCTATATATAGAGTAAAGGCATATGAAAAGAATATTTTTCTACAGTTATCCCCCAGTTTGACTAGAGAAAGCGTAATTCTTCCGACAATACCTACACAGCTGCTTGGTAAACAAATCTCATATTTACGTCAATTTTTATTCTGTGAGTGTATGTATCATGTTTATATGCTATGTAATGGGTTTCATATATAATTTTGAGGAAAATATCATAGATGGATTAATGAAAATGCCTATATTGATGTAAAATAAGACATTTAGTGTGCCAAAGAGTGGTTATTATTATGTAGTATTGGCGTCATGAGTAGAGAGAGACTTAGCGATTTTAATGTGTACCTGCACACCAGCATAGTGTGTAAGTACTATATTTAAGTGCAGGTACACTTAAGTATAATTATCAGAGTACATATAAAATATGCAGTAACTTTAAAACACTTGAAATTTTGGAAAGTTTCCTGACATAATAGATGAGGTCACGGAAAATGTAAACAAACCGGGTGGAGGGTGCCGTATTTGAAAGATCGCTTGCCGTATAGCAAATTTTGGTCATAATTTGACATCGCCGTATTAGCGGAACACCGTAAGGCGAAACGCCGTAAAGCGGGGCCATACTGTACAAGTACGGCTTATTCGTCAGTGTCCATGACGTACTAGTACGCATAAATTCTAGAGCCTTCAAATCTCGCGGGAAAAAGGCTGGTAGGCCTAGGTGTGAGAGAATGGGTGTGTAGGGTCGGTGTGCGCAGTAGAAAAAAAATCTCGAACCCAGTGGCGCACTGTGGGAGCGCCATTTTAGTAGACGTTGTTCACCATGCCTCGCGGTAAGAAGCTCCTCACTCCTCGGCGAATTGGGACACTTTTGTTCCCCAGTGACAGTTCTAATACAGATGGAAGTGCCAGTGAAGACGAGTTTCAAGGTTTTGGTGAGGTTTTGACCAAAACTAATGACCATAATATCGGTAATAGTGAGGAAAACCCAGACGACCCTCAGCCTTCCACCTCTGCTGTTGGGTCTTCTTGTTCACGTTCAGTTGTACCAGAATCAAAAAGTAAACTCCTATTTTCCCAAATCACGGACTCAGATGTGAGCATTGGAGATGATAGTGATAGTGATTATGACCTACAAGCTCTTGAAACCAGTTCCAATAGTGATAGTAAAGTGGAATATTCTCCAGTGAAGCGTCAGTATATACGACGATATGTGCGCTCTGGTAGTGTGCCATATGCTATTCCAAGGGGAAGGAGTACATCTCGGAGTACATCCTGTGGCTGTACAACAGGAACAGACAGTGAAAATGACGATGATAGTGTTGCAATTGGGATGGAAAATGTGCATGGTGGTGGTAGTGGTGGTGCCAGCCATGAGGCACCAACAGTGGGCCATGCTGCCACCCACGCCACTGCCTCAGCTGATCTACAACAAAGGCCACCATCCCCCATCCACCCACCACACCAGCCTCCACAACCACAACCTCTACAACCACAACTGCCTGTCATTGTCCAGTACCCACCAACAGACCGCACCTGGGATTGGCAGGAAGCTGTCAATTTTGTTCCAAATCCCCACCAGTTTGATGAAAGCCAAAGTGGAATACAGCCATGTTGTACACTGGGGAACAATGCCACTGAACTGGAATGTTTCGAGTTATTCTTAGACGAACCCCTGATGGAAATTATTGTCAGGGAAAGCAACAGATACTACGAGTACACCATGGCAAACACAATACTTTCACCAAGCTGTTGGCTACACAGGTGGAAGGAGACAACTGTGGCTGAGATGTATCTTTTCTTTGCCACAATAATGCTTATGCCACATGTGTATAAGCATGGTTTGAAATCATACTGGTCAACAGACAGCCTGATTGCAACCCCAGGTTTCAGTGATATAATGGGAGTGAATCGATTTGTGCTACTATTACGTATGCTTCACTTCTCAGACAAAACCAGGCCTGACAGAAATGACAGGTTATATAAGATTAGGAATGTGTTTGTTAACTGAAAGAGAAATTCAATATGTATTTTTATCCCATCAGGAAGCTTGTAATTGACAAGTCTTTGATTCTGTTCGAAGACTCTCTTTCAAGCAGTAGATACCAAGCAAGAGGAAACGCTTTGGTATAAAGTTGTTTGTGCTTTGTGATTGTTACAGTGGTCTTGTATTGGATATTATTGTGTACACCGGAAGCTATACATTGCAAAACACCAGGAAGTTATTGGGCATCTCTGGTGATGTGGTTAGAACAATGATAGAACCATACCTTGGTAAGGGGCATATATTATGTACTGATAACTGGTACACAAGCCCCTCACTCAGTGATTTTTTGCGAGTGAACATGACAGATGTGTGTGACACAGTGAGTGCAAATCGTAAACATATGCCCAGGTCTGACGCTGGCACTCATAGAGGTGAGGTGCAGGTGTTTGCTGCCAATGACATCATGGCATTTCGGTGGCATGACAAACGAGATGTCACACTGTTGTCATCTGTTCACCCTAACAAAATGACAAACACTGGCAGGCAGTATAGAGAGAGCAATGAACCCATTGTAAAACCTGCAGCTGTGACTGATTACACCCTCAATATGCGCTCAGTGGACAAATGTGACATGCAGATTGGGTTTGCTGATTGTGTTCGCAAGAGTTATAAGTGGTACATAAAACTCTTTTTCCATCTTCTGGACATTTCCATGCTCAATGCTTATAATATGTATAAGATGAGGACCAGAAACAAACCATCATATGCCAAATTTTGTTTGTCTATCATCAGACAAATAGTATTCAAGTACCAAGGAACAACACCTGCAATAGACCGCCCACTAAATTATCAACAACTACCTTCTCGTCTGAAGCATGGTGATCACTTCCTAATACAAGTGCCTGCTACTGCTTTCAAGAAAAAGGCTCAGCAGAGGTGTTCGTCTGTGCACATACAAAAAAATGCCCACAACAACGCAGACACACTCGTTTTATGTGTGAAGAGTGTAAAACACCACTGTGCATGACACCATGTTTGTGAAAACAACAATTATAAACAACATAAGGACAACAGTGTTTGTGGAGTTATTGTGTAGTAAATAAAGAGAAAAAATTATAAAATAGTGCTAATATTGGTCTCACAGGCCATAGAAGTTACTTGGAAAAAAAATTAAAAAATAATAGAAAATAATGCCTAAAAAACAAAAATAAATAATACCGGGTGACGGCAGTCAGCGATGATACCATATACCGGGCATTTTGTGTCAACTTCATGCCTCCATATCTTGGTAAGTATTGATGGTAATTTTTTTTTGTTTAGCCTATAATGTTTAGAAAAAAAAAACTCTTTTCATAAGAATTTTTTTTTTTTTTAAATTTGGGAGACCCTGAGAACAAGTCTCTGAGAGGGACTGTGGACCCTGAAAGGGTTAAAGGTTGTCAAAGACACTCCATTATAGGAGCTTTAATAGAAACTGTATCATGCCAAGATGAAACCATTCCCATTAATTGATAAACTAATTGTTAATTTTTTAAATGTGTTGAACTACCTCACTTTTGTAAATTTAGCTACCTCACTTTAATACCAGTATGATTCATAACCCGTGTCAATACAGAATAAGAAATAGTATTAGGCTGCCCAAAATGCTTAGGCATACCTAGGCATACTAGTGGCCTTCTTTGTAATAAGTATTTTATTTTATAATTATCTCATAATATGTAAACCACACATTGTAACCTATACAGAGAAGTAAACATTTGAATTTGAATTTAATTATTTCTTAACCCTTTCAGGGTCCTCAGGCCCTCTCCCAGAATTGTTCTCAGGGTCACCCAAATTTAAAAAAAAAAAAAAAAAAAAAAATCTTGTGAAAAGATAGAGAATCTTTCCCGATCATAATGACACCAAAAGTATGAAATTTGATAGAAAACTTACGGAATTATGCTCTCGTGAAGTTAGCAGTCTCGACAATGTTTACGCATCAACGACTTTGCCCACTTTGAGCCCAATTTTCGGCCAATTCCAGTGTACTAGTCGACAAAATTCATAACTATTTCGCTAGAACTCCATTTTTTCTATCGAATGAGTACAAGAAACCACCCATTTACTGATTTCAACTATCCAATACAGTGGCCAGGGTTTAGCAATTTTACCAATTTCACGCAAATTTCAAAAGATGCCAATTTTCAAATAGGGTCCAGAATAAACAAGAAAGACATTCCTGGCACTAAAATAACATTTTCTCTGTTCATCAGTCACATCCCCATGCCCCTCTTACATTCTTTTGCTTTCCACTTTGAATTTTTCTCACAAAAAATAGAAGATTTACTGTTATGCAGACTACTGCATTAGTGTAGAAATGGTATAAATAATATTGGCACACTTGTGAAAGAATATTAGACTCACCAGTTGACATGTATTGAACGCTTAGCATGATTTGTTTACTTTGGGTTTCTGCTACTTTGAGCTCAATTTCAAGGTACTTTTCATTGTAAAACCAGTCAAAATCATCTCAATTTCTGTAATATGTCTTCCATTCTATAAAACAAGACCAGGAAAACTAGAATACAGCAATAAATACCATACGAAAATACAGTGCAAAGTCGCTGTTTAATCCAAAAACACGGTCAAAGTTTTTTTTTTCTCATTACACACTGTGTGCTGCAGGATTTTTTTTATACTGCGCACACTGACCACATAGACCCATTCTTTCATATGTAGGCCTACCAGCTTTCTCTCACTGGATTTGAGGGCGCTAGAATTTAGGCGTACTAGTACGTCAAAAACCCTGGTGCGTAAGCCGTACTAGTACGTCCGAAACCCTGAAAGGGTTAAGCTGCCACGAGAGACAGAGAGAATTTAAACGCACAGACGAACACACCAACTAACCCCTTTACTGTGAACATTTTTGTACTTCTTCTATTTTTCCTTTTCCAAGTGCTGCTGCACTTCTATTTATCTTGTACTATGGGGTGCACAATAGTTAGAAGTGCAGCAGCACTTGGAAGGGTAAAAACATGAGGAAAATGGAAGAAGTACAAAAAAAGTTTTCAGTAAAGGGGTTCGCTGGTTAGTTACCATTTTGTCCTAGGCACATGTTGAATAGACACTAGGCCTGGTGTACTCACCTAATTGTGGTTGCAGGGTTTGAGACTCAGCTCCTGGCCCCGCCTCTTCACTGAATGCTACTCTAACTGCTTGACCAGGTGTGGGTTCCAAACTGGTGCTGTATACTCCAGTATGGACCTAACATACACAGTGTACAGCGTCTTACCACAGGGTTGGCACTAGAAGCTTTCTTGGGGCCCATGGTCACTTATTTTGCAGGTGAAATCACTAAAAACGCTGTGATAATATGAAATGTTCCGATTGCATGCTTGGACGTGACCGCGGAGGCTGGCTTGTAAACACTGTCACCCACGGAACAAGTGAGGCTGGCTCAGGCCGCACGTGGACGCGTCTCGGACGAATTGCGTTGAGCGAGTTTTTTAGCGCTAGGCGAGGCAAAATTTTTGCGTTAAAATGTATCGCTAGGCGGATTTAACGTTATGCGATGCCATCATTAGGCAAGGGTCCACTGTACTCTCCCAGCCCAGACCTTTGCACACTAGGCTACATTACTTTTTTGAAGATTATAGGATTATTTCTCACTCAATTCCTTATTAACCCTTTGACTGTCGAAGGGCCCAATCCTGAAGTGTCTCCTGGTGTCGCAAAATATTCGAAAAAAAAAAATTATTTTTTCTTATGAAAATGTTAAGATTATTTTTCTGATTGTTTTAGTCCCCAAAAAAACTTTTTCCCATCAGTACTTACCGAGATATAGAGGCATGAAGTTTGCAGAAAATGAGCCGCGTATGGCAACAGCGGGGACTGCCGCTCACCTGGTAAACTTTAGTTTACTTGTATTTGAAGGTTTGTTGTTCTTTTCACTATTTTATTTTTTCACATAACTTATGTGGCCTGTGAGACCAAAGTAAGGTGCAATGTACATATATACACTGGTTGTATACAACACAATAAGCACACAAACATAATTATCAATATATTGTTTACAAAACTTGTTTACAAAAACAATACAAAAAATTGTTTATTACTATTGTTCTATAATATATATACCAATATACAGTCACTGAATATATTCCTAGAAGTTCTGCAGCTTGTGGAACTCTGTGAAACATGGTGTCATACACAGTGGTGTTTTACACTCTCACACATAAAACATGGTGTCATACAACGTGGTGTTTTACACTCTCACACATAAAACATGGTGTCATACACAGTGGTGTTTTACACTCTCACACATAAAACATGGTGTCATACACAGTGGTGTTTTACACTCTCACACATAAAACATGGTGTCATACACAGTGGTGTTTTACACTCACACACACAAAACATTGTGTCATACACAGTGGTGTTTTACACTCTCACACATAAAACATGGTGTCATACACAGTGGTGTTTTACACTCTCACACATAAAATCAGTGTGTGTGCATTTTTGTTGAAGTTTTTTTTTATGTACAAAGACAAAACACCTCGTCTGAGCAGTTTTCTTCAAAGTATTAGCAGGCAGTTGTGTTATGTAGTTATCCCAGGTAAATGGTCGTGTGTCATCATTCCTTCCTAATTTCCTTCATTCCTTTCCTACCTGGAGGCTACCTGGAGGGCATTCCACCTCTCTTCCTACATTCCTTCATCTGTCCTTCCTTACTTTTTTCCTTCCTTTCATCTAGTCCTTCCTTCATTCCTGCCTTCCCTTCTTGCTTCTGGTTTCTATAATATATATACACATATATAGTCAC
This sequence comes from Cherax quadricarinatus, assembly GCF_026875155.1. Lineage (NCBI taxonomy): Eukaryota > Metazoa > Arthropoda > Malacostraca > Decapoda > Parastacidae > Cherax > Cherax quadricarinatus. The sequence goes on along the minus strand of NC_069424.1, from coordinate 10,525,868 downwards.
TAGATACTTTCATAAAACTGTTATTATCACCCTTCAGCAAGCTTGTCTTGTGTGCCAGTGTGTGGCTTATAATTGTTTTGAGTCAGGAGTCGGCAGCTGTCAAAATGACATATTGTCTCATTAGTCACTCCCCCTACTGCCTGTCAAAACAATGGGGTCGGATGCTGCTTCCCCCTCCATTCTATCTAATTATCTTTCTCCCTCATTCTATCTCTTTCAATCTGTCTCTCTTTCTCTCTCTCTGTCTATCTCTGTCTCACAGGTACACATAAATACAACTATACATAGTGTAAATTACCTAGGATAACCCAAAAAATCCATACAAAGTGCTATACTCTGCTTGAAGATGTGAGTAAACGTGATGATGACACAGTCTTGTGGCTCTCTCTGAGACAGAGCTAGACTGATAGACAGGGAGTTTGGCAGACAGACAAATAGACAGACAGACAAATGTTTGTTCGTCGTCATCTTCTCCTCCTCCTCCTCCTCCTTCTCCTCCTCCTCCTCATCCTCCTTCTCCTTCTCCTCCTTCTCCTTCTCCTTCTCCTCCTCCTCCTCCTCCTCCTCCTCCTCATCCTCCTCCTCCTGGCTCTTGACAGATGGACAGCTGCCCCCCTCCCTCCACCCTCGTTTACGCTCATCAAAGGTCAGCTCTTATCAGATGTTATCTCCCCTTATCTTGTCACTGTCATGGGGTGAACTGTTTTCATGCCTCAAGGGAACATATTATTACATATTACTATTATTAGGTATTATTATTATTCTTATTCTTCTTCTTCTTCTTCTTCTTCTTCTTCTTCTTCCTCCTTCCACCTTCCTCCTCCTCCCTCCTCCTCCCTCCCTCCTTCCTCCTCCTCTCTCCTTCTTCCTCCCTCCCTCCTTCCTCCTCCTCCCTCCCACCTCCTCCCTCCTTCTTCCTCCTCCCTCCTTCTTCCTCCTCCCTCCTACCTCCTCCTCCCTCCTTCCTCCTCCTCCCTCCTTCCTTCCTCTTCCTCCTTCCTTCCTCCTCCTCTTCTTCCTCCTCCTCTTCTTCCTCCTCCTCTTCTTCCTCCTCCTCTTCTTCCTCCTCCTCCTCTTCCTCCTCCTCCATTGCTTTTGGTCTCAAACTCCTCGAAATCATGAAATTGATCTTCATTGACACTTCCATCTGTATTAGAGCATCACTTGGGAAGAGAAGAGTCCCAGATTTGCAGGGAAGTCACATATTTCTTACCGCTAGACATGCTGAAAAAGGACGACTGAAATGGTATTCCCACAATGCACCACTGGCTCCCCGATTTTTTTTATATGGTGCACACTGACCATGGAGACCCATTCTCTCACATGTGGGCCTACCAGCTTTCTCCTGCTTGATTTGAAGCCGCTAGAATTTATGCGTATAGATACGTCAAACACGGTATCTCCTATGACGTACATATACGACCGCGACAGTCAAAGGGTTAATATACACTAACATTTACTATAATAATAATTACTGGTGAACACCTGTGTTTGTATGTGCGTACTTGTTTACTAGCTTGTTACTGTCAGAAAGACAGGGGGGGGGTCACTAGGCTACACAACTCTTCTGAAGATATTTAAATAATTTACTAAACATTATCAGGGTTACCACTATCTATCTCCTGGTACTGAAAGTTAGGGAGAGAGTTATGGTATAACATACAACCAGCAGGGCGAGACACTGAGACGTTAGACACCAACCAAAAACTAACCACACATAGACAAGTGATGTCTGCACAGCGGAGGTTCCTGCTGGTGGCTGCTAATCAACTCCTTCACTTTGTAACTCCTTCAGGAACTTTATCATGCATTCAAGTTTTTATTTTATTTTTCTTTTAAGACTTGGTATTCACTCTTTTCTCTTTAGTACAGTATTATGGTCATAATAAATCTGATGATATTAACTACATTCACAACACCAACAGCTGGGGATTGACTAATTTTTTCTTACTATCAGTAAATACTTAATCACTCGTTATGACCTTATCACTACACTGCTGCTATAACCCACCAATATCTGTATTTATTAATATTTCAGATCACACCATTAACCCAATTAACTATGTTTGGTTATTTTGTGTCAACACTGCAGCCAGCAGCCTCATCAGCTGATTGTTACCCTCCCTCACTCAGCATTCTTTCAAATTTAAATTTTAAATTCTTGATCTTATCACATTATTCGCACTCTTGAAAGCTGCTACACTCTTGTAGGTATGTTCACTGATTCACTCACGTACGATAACCATGTGTGTGTGTGTGTGTGTGTGTGTGTGTGTCTGTCTGTGTGTGTGTGTCTGTGTGTACTCACCTAGTTGAGGTTGCGAGGGTCGAGTCCGAGCTCCTGGCCCCGCCTCTTCACTGATCGCTACTAGGTCACTCTCCCTGAGCCGTGAGCTTTATCATACCTCTGCTTAAAGCTATGTATGGATCCTGCCTCCACTACATCGCTTCCCAAACTATTCCACTTACTGACTACTCTGTGGCTGAAGAAATACTTCCTAACATCCCTGTGATTCATCTGTGTCTTCAATTTCCCAAACTGTGCCCCCTTTGTTACTGTGTCCAATCTCTGGAACATCCTGTTTTTGGGTCCACCTTGTCAATTCCTCTCAGTATTTTGTATGTCGTTATCATGTCCCCCCATATCTCCTGTCCTCCCAGTGTCGTCAGGTTGATTTCCCTTAACCTCTCCTCGTAGGACATACCTCTTAGTCTGGGACTAGTCTTGTTGCAAACCTTTGCACTTTCTCTAGTTTCTTTACGTGCTTGGCTAGGTATGGGTTCCAAACTGGTGCCGCATACTCCAATAGGGCCTAACGTACACGTGTACGGGGTCCTGAATGATTCCTTATTAAGATGTGGGAAAGCTGTTCTGAGGTTTGCTAGCGCCCATATGCTGCAGCATTTTATTTGGTTGATGTGCGCTTCAGGAGATGTGCCTGGTGTTATACTCACCCCAAGATCTTTTTCCTTGAGTGAGGTTTGTAGTTCTCTGGCCCCCTAGACTGTACTCCGTCTGCGGTCTTTTTTTGCCCTTCCCCAAATCTTCATGACTTTGCATTTGGGTGGGATTGAACTCCGGGAGCCAATTGCTGGACCAGGTCTGCAGCCTGTCCAGATCCCTTTGTAGTTCTGCCTGGTCTTCGATCGAGTGAATTCTTCTCATCAACTTCACGTCATCTGCAAACAGGGACCACCTCAGAGTCAAATTTCCCTTTTGTCATGTCGTTCACAAATACCAGAAACAGCACTGGTCCTAGATGACCCCTGGGGACCCCGCTGGTCACAGGTTTCCCACTCTGACACCTCGCCACGTACCATGACTCGCTGCTGTCTTCCTGACAAGTATTCCGTGATCCATTGTAGTGCCTTCCCTGTTATCCCTGCTTGGTCCCCAGTTTTTTGCACCAACCTCTTGTGTGGAACTGTGTCAAACGCCTTCTTGCAGTCCAAGAAAATGCAATCCACCCACCCCTCTCTCTCTTGTCTTACTGCTGTCACCATGTCATAGAACTCCAGTAGGTTTGTGACACAGGATTTCCCTTCCCTGAAACCATGTTGGCTACTGTTGATGAGATCGTTCCTTTCTAGGTGTTCCCCACTCTTTCCTGATAATCTTCTCCATGATTTTGCATACTATACATGTCAGTGACATGGTCTGTAGTTTTTAAAGCTTCATTCTGTCTCCCTTTTTTAAAGATTGGGACTACATTTGCTGTCTTCCATGCCTCAGGCAATCTCCCTGTTTCGATAGATGTATTGATATTGTTGTTAGGGGTACACATAGCGCCTCTGCGTTGTCTGTGTGTGTGTGTGTCTGTGTGTCTGTGTCTGTGTGTGTGTGTGTGTGTGGTTGTCTGTGTGTGTGTGTCTGTGTGTGTGTGTTGGTGGTGTGTCTGTGTGTGTGTGTGTGTGGTGTGTGTGTGTGTGGGTGTGTGTGTGTTTTTTGTGTGGGGTGTGTGTGTTGTGTTGTGTGGGGTTTGTGTGTGTGTG
>NC_069424.1:10428218-10521375 GCF_026875155.1 Cherax quadricarinatus | reverse complement strand
TTGATCTTCATTGACACTTCCATCTGTATTAGAGCATCACTTGGGAAGAGAAGAGTCCCAGATTTGCAGGGAAGTCACATATTTCTTACCGCTAGACATGCTGAAAAAGGACGACTGAAATGGTATTCCCACAATGCACCACTGGCTCCCCGATTTTTTTTATATGGTGCACACTGACCATGGAGACCCATTCTCTCACATGTGGGCCTACCAGCTTTCTCCTGCTTGATTTGAAGCTGCTAGAATTTATGCGTATAGATACGTCAAACACGGTATCTCCTATGACGTACATATACGACCGCGACAGTCAAAGGGTTAATATACACTAACATTTACTATAATAATAATTACTGGTGAACACCTGTGTTTGTATGTGCGTACTTGTTTACTAGCTTGTTACTGTCAGAAAGACAGGGGGGGGTCACTAGGCTACACAACTCTTCTGAAGATATTTAAATAATTTACTAAACATTATCAGGGTTACCACTATCTATCTCCTGGTACTGAAAGTTAGGGAGAGAGTTATGGTATAACATACAACCAGCAGGGCGAGACACTGAGACGTTAGACACCAACCAAAAACTAACCACACATAGACAAGTGATGTCTGCACAGCGGAGGTTCCTGCTGGTGGCTGCTATCAACTCCTTCACTTTGTAACTCCTTCAGGAACTTTATCATGCATTCAAGTTTTTATTTTATTTTTCTTTTAAGACTTGGTATTCACTCTTTTCTCTTTAGTACAGTATTATGGTCATAATAAATCTGATGATATTAACTACATTCACAACACCAACAGCTGGGGATTGACTAATTTTTTCTTACTATCAGTAAATACTTAATCACTCGTTTATGACCTTATCACTACACTGCTGCTATAACCCACCAATATCTGTATTTATTAATATTTCAGATCACACCATTAACCCAATTAACTATGTTTGGTTATTTTGTGTCAACACTGCAGCCAGCAGCCTCATCAGCTGATTGTTACCCTCCCTCACTCAGCATTCTTTCAAATTTAAATTTTAAAATTCTTGATCTTATCACATTATTCGCACTCTTGAAAGCTGCTACACTCTTGTAGGTATGTTCACTGATTCACTCACGTACGATAACCATGTGTGTGTGTGTGTGTGTGTGTGTGTGTGTGTGTGTGTGTGTGTGTGTCTGTGTGTGTGTCTGTGTGTCTGTGTGTGTGTGTCTGTGTGTACTCACCTAGTTGAGGTTGCGAGGGTCGAGTCCGAGCTCCTGGCCCCGCCTCTTCACTGATCGCTACTAGGTCACTCTCCCTGAGCCGTGAGCTTTATCATACCTCTGCTTAAAGCTATGTATGGATCCTGCCTCCACTACATCGCTTCCCAAACTATTCCACTTACTGACTACTCTGTGGCTGAAGAAATACTTCCTAACATCCCTGTGATTCATCTGTGTCTTCAACTTCCAACTGTGTCCCCTTGTTACTGTGTCCAATCTCTGGAACATCCTGTCTTTGTCCACCTTGTCAATTCCTCTCAGTATTTTGTATGTCGTTATCATGTCCCCCCATATCTCCTGTCCTCCAGTGTCGTCAGGTTGATTTCCCTTAACCTCTCCTCGTAGGACATACCTCTTAGCTCTGGGACTAGTCTTGTTGCAAACCTTTGCACTTTCTCTAGTTTCTTTACGTGCTTGGCTAGGTATGGGTTCCAAACTGGTGCCGCATACTCCAATATGGGCCTAACGTACACGGTGTACAGGGTCCTGAATGATTCCTTATTAAGATGTCGGAAAGCTGTTCTGAGGTTTGCTAGGCGCCCATATGCTGCAGCAGTTATTTGGTTGATGTGCGCTTCAGGAGATGTGCCTGGTGTTATACTCACCCCAAGATCTTTTTCCTTGAGTGAGGTTTGTAGTCTCTGGCCCCCTAGACTGTACTCCGTCTGCGGTCTTCTTTGCCCTTCCCCAATCTTCATGACTTTGCACTTGGTGGGATTGAACTCCAGGAGCCAATTGCTGGACCAGGTCTGCAGCCTGTCCAGATCCCTTTGTAGTTCTGCCTGGTCTTCGATCGAGTGAATTCTTCTCATCAACTTCACGTCATCTGCAAACAGGGACACCTCAGAGTCTATTCCTTTCGTCATGTCGTTCACAAATACCAGAAACAGCACTGGTCCTAGGACTGACCCCTGTGGGACCCCGCTGGTCACAGGTGCCCACTCTGACACCTCGCCACGTACCATGACTCGCTGCTGTCTTCCTGACAAGTATTCCGTGATCCATTGTAGTGCCTTCCCTGTTATCCCTGCTTGGTCCTCCAGTTTTTGCACCAACCTCTTGTGTGGAACTGTGTCAAACGCCTTCTTGCAGTCCAAGAAAATGCAATCCACCCACCCCTCTCTCTCTTGTCTTACTGCTGTCACCATGTCATAGAACTCCAGTAGGTTTGTGACACAGGATTTCCCGTCCCTGAAACCATGTTGGCTACTGTTGATGAGATCTTTCCTTTCTAGGTGTTCCACCACTCTTCTCCTGATAATCTTCTCCATGATTTTGCATACTATACATGTCAGTGACACTGGTCTGTAGTTTAATGCTTCATGTCTGTTCCTTTTTTAAAGATTGGGACTACATTTGCTGTCTTCCATGCCTCAGGCAATCTCCCTGTTTCGATAGATGTATTGAATATTGTTGTTAGGGGTACACATAGCGCCTCTGCGTGTGTCTGTGTGTGTGTGTCTGTGTGTCTGTGTCTGTGTGTGTGTGTGTGTGTGTGTCTGTGTGTGTGTGTCTGTGTGTGTGTGTCTGTGTGTGTGTGTGTGTGTGTGTGTGTGTGTGTGTGTGTGTGTGTGTGTGTGTGTGTGTGTGTGTGTGTGTGTGTCTGTGTCTGTGTGTGTGTGTGTGTGTGTGTGTCTCTGTGTCTGTGTCTGTGTGTGTGTGTGTGTGTGTGTGTGTGTGTGTGTGTGGGGTGTGTGTGTGTGTGTGTGTGTGTGTCTGTGTGTGTGTGTGTCTGTGTGTGTGTGTCTGTGTGTGTGTGTCTGTGTGTGTGTGTCTGTGTGTGTGTGTCTGTGTGTGTGTCTGTGTGTGTGTCTGTGTGTGTGTGTGTGTGTGTGTGTGTGTGTGTGTGTGTGTTGTGTGTGTGTGTGTCTGTGTGTGTGTGTCTGTACTCACCTATTTGTACTCACCTATTTGTGGTTGCAGGGGTCGAGTCCTAGCTCCTGGCCCCGCCTCTTCACCGGTTGCTACTAGGCCCTCTCTCTCCCCGCTCCATGAGCTTTATCAAAACCTCGTCTTAAAACTGTGTATGGTTCCTGCCTCCACTACGTCATTTTCTAGGCTATTCCACTGCCTTACAACTCTATGACTGAAGAAATACTTCCTACTATCTCTCTGACTCATTTGTGTCTTCAACTTCCAATTGTGGCCTCTTGTTTCTGTGTCCCCTCCCTGGAACATCCTGTCTTTGTCTGTGTGTGTGTGTGTGTGTGTGTGTGTGTGTGTGTGTTGTGTGTGTGTGTGTGTGTGTGTGTGTGTGGGGTGTGTGTGTGTGTGTGTGTGTGTGTTGTGTGTGTACTCACTAATTGTGGTTGCAGGGGTCGAGACTCAGCTCCTGGCCCTGCCTCTTCACTCATCACTACTAGGTCCTCTCCCCCTCTGCTTCCTGAGCTTTGTCATACCTCTTCTTAAAACTATGTATGGTTCCTGCCTCAACTACTTCACTTGCTAGGCTATTCCACTTCCTGATGACTCTATGACTGAAGAAATACTTCCTAACGTCCTTGTGACTCATCTGAGTCTTCAGCTTCCAATTGTGACCCCTTGTTTCTGTGTCCCCTCTCTGGAACATCCTGTCTCTGTCCACCTTGTCTATTCCCCGCAGTATCTTGTATGTCATTATCATGTCTCCCCTGATCCTTCTGTCCTCCAGTGTCATCAGTCCGATTTCCCTCAACCTTTCCTCGTACGACATTCCCCCGAGCTCTGGAACTAGCCTTGTTGCAAACCTTTGTACTTTCTTTAACTTCTTGACGTGCTTGACCAGGTGTGGGTTCCAGACTGGTGCTGCATACTCCAGTATGGGCCTAACATACACAGTGTATAGCGTCTTGAACAATTCCTTATTAAGGTATCAGAACGCTATTCTCAGGTTAGCCAGGCGCCCGTATGCTGCAGCAGTTATTTGGTTGATGTGTGCCTCCGGTGACGTGCTTGGTGTTATGGTCACCCCAAGATCTTTCTACCTGAATGAGGTCTGTAGTCTTTGTCCACCTAGCCTATACTCTGTCTGCAGTCTTCTTTGCTCCTCCCCAATCTTCATGACTTTGCATTTGGCAGGGTTGAATTCGAGAAGCCAGTTTCTGGACCACATGTCCAGCCTGTCCAGGTCTCTTTGCAGTTCTGCCTCATCCTCATCCGATTTAATTCTTCTCATCAGCTTCACATCATCTGCGATAGGGACACTTCAGAGTCTATTCCTTCCATCATGTCTTTCGCATATATCAAAAATAGCACTGGTCCTAGAACTGACCCCTGTGGGACCCCGCTCGTCACAGGCGCCCACTGTGATACCTCTTCACGTACCATGACTTGCTGTTGCCTCCCTGTCAGGTATTCCCTGATCCATTGCAGTGTCCTTCCTGTTATATGCGCCTGATCCTCTAGTTTCTGCACTAATCTCTTATGAGGAACTGTGTCAAAGGCCTTCCTGCAGTCCAGGAAAATGCAATATACCCACCCCTCTCTCTCGTGTCTTACTTCTTTTACCTTGTCATAAAACTCCAGAAGGTTTGTGACACAGGATTTGCCTTCCATGAACCCATGCTGGTTTTCATTTATAATCTTGTTCCGTTCCAGGTGTTCCACCACTCTCCTCCTGATAATCTTCTGACTTTGCATACTATACATGTCAGAGACACAGGTCTGTAGTTTAGTGCCTCGTTTCTGTTTCCTTTCTTAAATATGGGGACTACATTTGCTGTCTTCCATTTCTCAGGTAGTTGCCTACCCATCAACCTTTTATCCACCAATACATAATCTAACAAACTACTTTCATTACGTGCTACATCATACCTTGTATATTTATTTATCCTCTTTTTCATAAAATATGTATTACTTGTTACCAAATCTCTTTCTACACATAGCTCAATTAAAGGCTCCCCATTTACATTTACCCCTGGCACCCCAAACTTACCTACTACTCCTTCCAAAACATTTTTACCCACTTTAGCATTGAAATCCCCAACCACCAACTAACCCCTTTACAGTGAACTTCTTTTGTACTTTTTTCATTCTTTGTTCTTCTTCTTCCTCTTTCTACAGTGGCTCGGTCTGAGACCAGGTCTCGTGGTGGATCAGGGTATAATCAACCAGGCTGTTACTGCTGGCCACACACAAACTGACATACAAACCCCAGTCCAGCTGGTCAGGTACTGACTTAGGTGCCTGTCTACTGGCTGTCTTCAAGAAGGCACAGGACAGGCACACTTCCATGACGAATGGAGGTGTGCCTCACGGCACACCTCCATTAGTCACATCCATTAGTCAGAGGGCTGAAGAGGGGTTGTTGAGGTGGTATGGTCATTTAGAGAGAATGATGGATCTAAGTAGAATGACATGGAGAGCGTATAAATATGTAGGGGAATGAAGGCGGGGTAGGGATCGTCCTTGAAAAGGTTGGAAGGAAGGGGTAAGGGAGGTTTCGTGGGCGAGGGGCTTGGACTTCCAACAGGCATGCACGAGCGTGTTCGATAGGAGTGAATGGAGACAAATGGTATTTGGGACCTGACGAGCTGTTGGAGTGTGAACAGGGTAATATTTTGTGAAGGGATTCAGGAAAAAAGGTTATTTTTATTTAGCTGGACTTGAGTCCTTAAAATGGGAAGTACAATGCCTGCACTCTAAAGGAGGGGTTCGGGATATTAGCAGTTTGGAGGGATATGTTGTGTATCTTTATACTTATATGCTTCTAAACTGTTGTGTTCTGAGCACCTCCGCAAAAACAGTGAGTATGTGTGAGCGAGGTGAAAGTGTTGAATGATGAAAGTATTTTTTTGGGTGGGATTTTCTTTCTTTTGGGTCACCCTGCCTCGGTGGGAGACGGCCGATTTGTTAAAAAAAGAAAAAAAAATATTGGGTATAACATAAATAATGTAGAAGCATGATAAAGATGACCAAATTAATAAAGGCTGACATATGGAGAGGTATTGAAGGGTGGGTAGCGGGGGAGGGCGCAGAGGAATAAAAAAAAAAAAATGACCGAGACCATTATAGAAAATGCCTGAGTGTAACTATAGATCACTCTTATCCTATGCAAAGACTGAAAAAAGTGCAATTTTCTGTACTTTTTTTTCCCAAGTAATCAGCTATGCGTGCGTTTCCTGGAATATCTCTGAAGAAAGTTATTGACCTATTTCGTGTTATATCATCGTTAATAATGAGTGGATTGAAAGGATTTTCACAGCAAACATAAAACTGAATGTTTTAATTTTGGGTGGTGACATTTTTGAAGTATCAGTAAGGGGTGATTCCTAGATTAGTGACCAAGTCGGTAAATGAATTCATCGCTAATCTAGGAATCATCCCTTAGTGAAATTAAAAATTAAAGCATTCAGTTTTATGTTTGCTGTGAAAATCATTTCAAACCACTCATTGTTAATAATGAATGGATTGAGGTTCACAAAACATTCACATAAATTCATAAGTGGTCTTATCAAGAAATCCAAGCTCTCTAGAACAGTCATCAAACAAACAGTGGAAGTAAAACATGTAAAAGGATTTGCCCAATGACCCCCATGCATGTTAGTCTTCTGCTGGCCACAACCCTGTTATCCATCTATGGAAAAAAAAAAAATCTGGAATGTGAGCATTTTGTATTATTTTCCACACAACACATCTACGCAAGGTCTAATATTTGCATGTTACTGTATTTCTCCCTAGGTAGTAGGTTGGTATACAGCAGCCGCCCAGGGAGGTACTACCATCCTGCCAAGTGAGTGTAAAACGGAAACCTGTAATTGTTTTACATGACAGTAGGATTGCTGGTGTTTTTTTTGTCTCATAAACATGCAAGATTTCAGGTACGTCTTGCTGCTTCTTCTTACACTTAGGTCACACTACACGTACAAGCATGTATATATATACATATATATACACCCCCTCTGGGTTTTCTTCTATTTTCTTACTAGTTCTTGTTCTTGTTTATTTCCTGTTATCTCCATGGGGAAGTGGAACAGAATTCTTCCTCCGTAAGCCATGCATGTTGTAAGAGGCGACTAAAATGCCTGGAGCAAGGGGCTAGTAACCCCTTCTCCTGTATAAATTACTAAATTTAAAAAGAGAAACTTTTGTTTTTCTTTTTGGGCCACCCTGCCTCGGTGGGATACGGCCAGTTTGTTAAAAAAAAAAAAAACTGTACTTCTCATTATCCATATACACCTACCATCCGACTTACGACCAAGTTCGGTTCCAAGAAACCGGTCGTAAGTCGAAATGGTCGTAAGTCGAGCTTTACTACTGAATATCAACAAAACATTTTTGTAATGACTTTATTTTAGTGTTTTATTTTGATATTTCATGTTTTACTTTACTTTTTATGTTGTTAGTACTGTATTTTATACTGTAAGGTTTAGGATAAACACTGTGTACAGCACAAATAGTTGTTTATTTCCCAAAAATTTGGCATAAAAAACACGGTCGTAAGTCGAGTGGTCCTAAGTCGAGCAGGTCGTAAGTCGGATGGTAGGTGTACATCCCTTGCCAAATTCATCACAACTGGTCATCCAGATACAAATGTAATAAGGGTCATTCATTCTATGTCAAGTGGACCAGTGGTTCCCACCAATAAAATTCCAATAAAATTTTACACAAAGGTTCGCATATGCTATGGCCCTCAGAGAGGAGGCAGGTGAAAATTTCACCAATCCACAGCACACAATCAGCAATTTTTCAGGTTTTTGCTGTGGCAGATCTATTAGAGTATAAAAGTTGTGTAAGTAGACATACCTATACAACTTTTGGAGCTTATTTAAAAAATTGCAATCCTAAAATATATATGCTTTTACTTTTTTCATAGCATAAAACCAAAGTAGGCAAATAAATCTGTTGCGTAAAATTGAATCTTGATTTCAGCTGCCTATATCTCTACAGGAAAACATTATTTTAGTATGACATTATTGTAACCAGCTACCCAAGTGGTCAGAAATTTGCAATTTGGCCAATGTCACAAAAATTAAAAAATATGACAATTTCAAAATAGGGTCCAAAATGAACAATGCAGACATTCCAGGCTCTAAAATAACATTTTCTTTGTTCATCAGTCACGTCTCCAGGCCCCTCTGATATTACTCTTGCTTTCTATTTTGAATTTTTATTCAAACAAAAAATATAAGATTTACTGTTATGCAGACTACTGCAATATTGTAGTAATTGTATAAATAATGTCAACCCATTCATGACTGCATATCAGAATGACTAGTTGGACATTTATTGCACAATGACATCATTTGTTTACTTTTGAACATCGGCAAAAATCAAACATTTCCCCTACTTTGAGCTCCATTTCCAGGTTCTTTTTATACTAAAACCAATCAAAATCACCTTTATTTCTATAATATGTTTTCCATTCTATCAAACGAGACCAAGAAAACGAGAATAGACCCATAAATACTATATGAAAATAGACCACAAAGTTGGCATTTTAATAAAAAAAAAAGGTCAGTTTTTTTTTCTCATTATGCACTGCATGCTCCAGGATTGTTTTGATATGGTGCACACTGACCACACAGACCTATTCTCTCACATGTGGGCCTACCAGCTTTCTCCTGCTTGATTTGAAGCCGCTAGAATTTATGAGTATATATACGGCAAACACGGTACCTCGTAAGACGTATATGACCAAAACAGTCAAAGGGTTAAAGTAAGGTGATTTTTTGGCTTGTGCAACATTATGATGAAAGCTAGGCATTTTTCAGTTGCTGTTGTTATATAGCAACTAGAGCAAAAACCTCGTGTTTAGGAGTCCTTATACAATTTTCGGTAGTAATTTCAGAAATTATCTAACTTGATAGGGACCAATATTTATTCTGCAAATTAAGCTTAAAGTTGTCAAAAAGTATCTTTCTGACAAGATATGCATCATTTCTGCCCTGGCCTTACATCTTTTTTATTTTTTTTAACTTATCTGCAGTTGAGTAGTTGATCAGTTTAAGACTCTTCTTAATTATGTGATTTTCCTTTGAAAATGGATTACAGCAGTATCTTTCCTGCTGTTCATACATTGTTAAAAAAAAAAAAAAAAGCTTTGTGTTGCACACAGATTCTTGATTCCTCATTGAACTTCAAACCTGAGTGCTTACTTAACTGCTCTTGGTCTTCAGCTTCAAAATCCTTGAAAAACTTGAGGCCTATTTTCTTGGCACAGAATTTCATAGAATGGCACTTGGTTGAATTGTCGCCTAATCCAATGGCACATAGATCCAATTGCCCTGGGTTTGATTCAGTTTCAGACCTGATAAACTCTGCATATTCTAATTTTTCTGCCTACAAAAAATAAAATCCTTTTCACTCATTCAGTTGAAATAAACATCAAACAAACAAAAATTTAGACATAAATATTATAGTTCAAATTTACAAGTAAATGTTACATTGTAGAAAAAACAGCAAAGCGTACTGAAATATTCAAATATATCATAATGAAACATGTGCAACAATGTGTGATCCAACTGCATAAAATCAGTAACTTTCACAAAATTTTCAGTTTCAGTAACGTTTTGTCGAAAATCAGAAAGGTCAAAATTTGCCATCACGCTTGTCATGACACTTTTTTTTTTTTTTGACAACTTTAAGCTTAATTTGCAAAATAAATATCAGTCCCTTTCAATTCAGATAACAATTTCTGAAATCACCAAAAATTGTACAAGGACACCTACACACAAGGTTCTAGCTGTTGTTGCTCAATAACAACAGCAACTGAAAAATGCCTGGCTTTCATCATAATGTTGCACAAGCCAAAAAAATTACCTTATTTTAATGTCTGCTTTCTCCTTTCAAGGGAAAAATGCCTATCCAGAAAACAGATATGTATCTTGTAGTTTAGAATCTGCTCTTTCTAATGAAGGTTTATTTAAGAAAATTGGTTGTGCTGCTTTTTTGCTACTGGTCTTCAAATATGGCCTAAGACTCACCATGAAGTCTGTGAGGGCATTTTTAGGTATCATTAGCACAGGAACTAAAAACAGTCTGATATTTTAGGATTGTGATAGTGTCCACTTGGGTAGCTGGCTACAATAATGTCATACTAAAATTATGTTTTTCTATAGATATATAGGCAGTTGAAATCAAGATTCAATTTTACACAACAGATATTTTTGCATACTTTGGCTTCATACTGTCAAGAAAGTAAAAGCATTAAGTTTTAGGACAGTGATTTTTTAAATCAACTCAAAACAGGCATGTCTATTTACACAACTTTTACTCTGAGATCTGCCACAGCAATAACCTGAACATTGTTGATTTGTGTGCCACAGGTTGGTGAAATTTTCACCTATCTCCACTATGAGGGCCATAACATCACTACTATTCCATATCATGAACTAAATTTTCCCAAAGTTAGTTTGATATACATGCCAACCTTCAGGTAAAATTTTACTGAAATTGGAAATGGTCAGGTGGGGATGATTTGCAAAACTGGTCAACTTGACATGGAATGACCCATAAATCATACCGAAAAGTAGTGGAAAAAACTCAAGGCAATCACTTGGCACATGCATATTGGAAATGTTTTAGTCTTGGGACCTTGGTCATTCCAAATGTATATCTGGAGAGACAAAGGTCCCAGGACCAAACCATTTTTAATAAATATGTCCTAGTCCTAGAAAAGGAGGGAGAGAGGGGGTGAAAGAGGTTTTGTGTACAAGGGGCTTGGACATACAGCAAGCATTCGGAGACGAATGGTTTTTGGGACTTGAGCTGTTGCAGTGCAAGCAGGGTAATATTATGTGAAGGGATTCAGTGAAACCAGTCAGCTGGACTTGAGTCTTGGAGGTGGGAAGTACAATACCTGCACTCTAAAGGAAGGGTTTGGAATATTGGCTGTTTGGAGTGACATCTGAGCTTTGTATTTGGGTGCCTATACAAAGACTGATTATGTGTGAATGATGGTGAAAATAAGTGTTTTTTGGGTCACCCTGCCTCAGAGGGAGATGGCCAACATGTTAAAAAAAAGTCCTAGTGATCATATTTTATGTTATTTTCCACTAAGAAACATCTGCATTGTACAAAGAAGGGATACATAAAATGAGTAGAAAATACATTCAAATGCAGTAGGGGTTGGGATGGAGGGTCCTAAAAAAAAAAATTGACGTGAGGTGCAAAAACAGCAATACACCTTACAAAACTAACAATACCCAAAGTAAACTAAGCCAAAAATGTAATACTTGAATTAAACATACTAATAAGGAAAGCAAATAGCCAGTAGAAACTAAGCAAAAATGTAAACCTTCAATTTAACAGACTAATAGGTGAGGTTGTTTTGCTGTGATCATAACAACAGACAATTTTGCAACCTACAGACTTCATCCAATGTTTCCAAATTGATAGACCCAGCAGATGTTGTCCTGTACTTCCAAAGTCCATTAAATTGAGGTTTCACTGCACTACCATAAGTAAACTAGGCCAAAAACAAATACAGTGGACCCTCGCCTAATGAACGCATCGCGTAACGTTAAATCCGCCTAACGAAATCTTTGAGCGTAAAAATTTTGCCCCGCCCAAAGATAAAAAACTCGCCCAATGTGATTCGTCCGGGACCTGTCCACGCTGCCCTGTGGGTACCAGTGTTTACAAGCCGCCAGTGCAGTCGCATCTACGCATACATTCGGTACAGTTCACATTATCCCAGTGTTTTTAGTGCTTGTAAATTCAAAATAAGTCACCATGGACCCTTAGAAAGCTTCTAGTGCCAACCCTGTGGTAAAAAGGGCAAGAATTAGTATGGAATTGAAAAAAGATATTAAGGAAATGTGTGCAAAGTGGGTTAACTGCAAACCTTTATGGATGAAAATCACCTTCACCTATTGCAAGCCGTGCTGGTGACTATTACAATGACAATGTTGTGGCCCATTTTAGGCAAATCTTAAAGGAACGTGAGGTACAGAGCTCTATGGACAGATTTGCTGTGCGACAGAGATCCAGCGACTCTCAAGCTGGTCCTAGTGGCATTAAAAGAAGAAGGGAAGTAACCCCAGAAAAGGACTTGCTACCTCAAGTCCTCATGGAAGGGGATTCCCCTTCCAAACAATAACAAATTCCACCATCTCCCCTCCTCCCATCCCATCAATCATCCAGATTTTCAATAAAGGTAAGTGTCATGTATTCTTTATTTAGTAAAGTAGTAATTGTGCAAGTCTTCTTCTTTTTGGGTGTATAAAAATGTATATTTCATGTGGTAATTTTTTTTTCATACTTTGGAGTGTCAGGAACGGATTAATTTGATTTCCATTATTTCTTATGGGGAAAATTAATTCGGCTAACGATAATTTAGGCTAATGATGAGCTCTCAGGAATGGATTAATATCGTTAGGCGAGGGTCCACTGTACTGTATAACCCTAAGTGGAAGAAACATCACAAAATGTAAAAATGTATACATCCTATACTTGCCTGTGTCAGACAGTGGAGGCTGCAGGTCACACATCTGTGTGTTTCGTCGTGTGATCAGGTTCTGCTCTTCCCTTTCATCACGGTCAACTATGGTCACCTATAATAACAGTGATCAAAGCAATTACCTGGAGTGAAAGTACTATTAAAAATAAATTACTTATGCAGTAAATTGAACTTACAGAGAAAATAATTACCACAGCAGTAAACTGAATTTACAAAGTAAAAGTTGAATTTACGAAGACACTAAATAATTATAATTGATATAGTAATTTTGAAAAACTGAACAATGAAGCAATTTAATAAGCTTGCAGAGAAAAATCATACTTAAAAGACACTAAATATAGAACAAAATTCTTAAGCACTACACTTACACATTCTTTCTTTCTTTCAACACATCAGCCGTATCCCACCGAGGCGGGGGTGGCCCAAA
This sequence comes from Cherax quadricarinatus, assembly GCF_026875155.1. Classification (NCBI taxonomy): domain Eukaryota; kingdom Metazoa; phylum Arthropoda; class Malacostraca; order Decapoda; family Parastacidae; genus Cherax; species Cherax quadricarinatus. Next base: position 10,508,311 of record NC_069424.1, on the reverse strand, counting down.
AGGAAAAATGAAAGTTTCTCCTTTTACATTTAGTAATATATACAGGAGAAGGGGTTACTAGCCCCTTGCTCCCGGCATTTTAGTTGCCTCTTACAACATGCATGGCGTACGGAGGAAGAATTCTGTTCCACTTCCCCATGGAGATAAGAGGAAATAAACAAGAACAAGAACTAGGAAAATAGAAGAAAACCAAGAGGGGTATGTATATATATGCTTGTACATGTATGTGTAGTGTGACCTAAGTGTAAGTAGAAGTAGCAAGACGTACCTGAAATCTTGCATGTTCATGAGACAGAAAAAAAGGACACCAGCAATCCTACCATCATGTAAAACAATTGCAGGCTTTCGTTTTACACTCACTTGGCAGGACGGTAGTACCTTCCTGGGTGGTTGCTGTCTACCAACCTACTACCTAGGTACACTTGCACATTATCCCCATTAATAATTTTTTAATACACAGCCATCTCCCATTGAGGTGGGGCGACTGACAAAGGAGAAAGCATTCACTATCATTCATTCAATAACTATCTTGCCAAAAGTGAACAAACATCACATTTCAGATTAAACATCCCCATCCCTCCTTGAAAGTGCAGGCACTGTACTTCTTATCTCCAAGACTCAAGTTCAGGCAACCAGTTTTCCCTGAATTCCTTCATAAATGTTACGTTGCTCACACTCCAAGAGCATGTGAAATCATAAAAGGCACTTGTCTTAAATCATTCTAAACAAATTCACACAAGCCCAGACCCCTAGCACTAAAAACCTCCTTTATCCCCCTCCCTACAGCCATTCCAAGGACAACTCCTATTTTTCCTTCCCTCCACCCCAGATTTAAATACTCTCTCTGAATAGTACTTTTGGTAACCCCAGACATTCTCTTAATCTCCAAACTCCAAATTATCTTCATAATATTCACACCATGCAACCCCCTCAAATATGAGAACCCTGTTGCCTAAGCTTCCTCCTCACCGCAATGCTTAAAACCCATGCTTCACACCCATACAACACTGTTGGTTCCACTATACTACTCTGGTATATTTTCCTCTTGCCTCCATGGAAAGTTCTTTGTCTCCACAGATGCCTCAAGTCACCACTCTTTTTCCTTCAATAATTCTATGGTTTACCTCATCTTCCACAGAACCATCCACAATCAAATCCACTCCCAAATATCTGAACATATTTACCTCCTCCACACTTCCTCCAAGCTGATATCCAATCTTTCATTGCTTAGATTTTTTGATAATCTCATCATCTTGCTCTTTCCTGTGTTCACTTTTAGTTATACCTTCCCAAATTTGCTCACCAACCTTTGCAACTTCTCTTCAGAATATCTACATGATCAGTCATCAGCAAAAAAGCATCTGTGACAACTCCCACTTTACCAGATTCATTCTCTCAATCCCATACCTCTCCCTAATACCCTAGCATTTACTTCTTTTACAACCCCATCCATAAAAATGTTAAACAACCAGTAAAAGTAGGCATGCCTAAGGCCTGCTTTTACTGGAATATCATCTCCCTCTCTCCTACATACCTTAACCTGGGCCTCACTGTCACATAAAAACTCTACTGTTTTAGGTAACCTACCACCTATTACATACACATGCAACAACTGCCACATTGCTCCCCTACCACCCTATCATATATCCCTTTTCTAAATCCTTAAATGCAATAAAAAGTTCCTTACCTTCATCTAATTCTATCATTCACTCACATGCTTCAGCATTAACACTTCGTCTACATATCCCCTACCTTTCATTAATAATAATAATAGGTAGTAGGTTGGTAGACAGCAACCACCCAGGGAGGTACTACCATTCTGCCAAGTGAGTGTAAAACGAAAGCCTGCAATTGTTTTACATGATGGTAGGATTGCTGGTGTCTTTTGTCTGTCTCATAAATATGCAAGATTACAGGTATGTCTTGCTACTTCTACTTACACTTAGGTCACACTACACATACATGTACACATTTATCTATACACACTCACCTGAGTTTTCTTTGATTTTAACTTAATAGGTCTTGTTTCTTATTACTTTTCCTTTTACATCCATTGGGAAGTAGAATAAGAATCTTTCCTCCATAAGCCATGTGTGTTGTAAAAGTAAACTAAAATGCCGGAAACAATGGGCTGGTAATCCCTTTTCCTGTAATAATTACTAAGAAGAATAAGAAGAAGAAAATTTTCAAAGTGGGATGTCTGAATGTGGGTGGATGTTGTGCGAATGATAAGAAAGAGATGATTGTGGATGTTATGAATGAGAAGAAGCTGGATGCCCTGGCTTTAACCCTTTCAGGGTCCAGAGGCCAAATTTCAAAGTGTGCACCAGGGTCCAAGAATTTTCAATAAATAATTTTGTTAATTTTTCTTATGGATAAGAAACACCAATATGAAAAGCAATACAGACAGGGCTTAATACACAAAGATATTCTTAAACACTATTCATCAGCTCTCACCAAAGTAATAAAGAAAGCCAAACAACTATACTACTCCAGCAGATTCACTGACACAAGAGGAGATATAAAAGAGACTTGGAAAACACTCTCTCAGATTCTAGGGACCCACAAACTAAAAAAAACAAGAATATTGTCCTAACTAAACCTAATGAAACACCACGGCATCCCACTGACACAGTTAACAAGATAAATGACTTCTTCTCAACCATAGGATCTAATATCGCCAACGTACCAATGCCCATGGCAGGGACTACCTAGATGGGAATTTCCCAAATTCCTTCTATCATGTACCAACTGAGCCCACGGAAGTCACCGAGATTATAAAGTCACTTAAAAATAAGTCGGGGAATCTGTCTCATGTCCCACCATTATTGTACAAGCGAGAGGTCCATGTCCTTTCCATGTCCTTTCGCATGCTATTTCATTACTTTTTAACAAGTCACTAGAAACTAGCACCTTCCCAAAACTACTCAAGACAGCAAGGGTTACACCAATACATAAAGGTGGTGACCCTACAGATTTAAACAACTATAGGCCAATATCAAACTTACCATCGCTATCCAAAATCTTTGAGAAACTCGTGCACAGGAGACTATATTCATTTATAACGGCACAAAACATACTCAACCCCTGCCAATTTGGATTCAGAAAAAATAAAAGCACTAATGATGCAATTATAAAAATGCTAGATCTGCTTTACACAGCATTGGAAAATAAGGAATATCCACTAGGAATTTTTACTGACCTAAGAAAAGCTTTTGACACAGTAGACCATGGCATCCTACTCCACAAACTTGACCATAATGGTATAAGAGGCCATGTGCTTGCATATTTCAAATCTTACCTTACTAATAGGTATCAGTATGTCACCATTAAAGACACAGCATCAACAACACGGTCACTTGATATTGGAGTTCCGCAGGGAAGTGTCCTTGGTCCCCTGATCTTCCTCATTTACATCAATGATCTTCCAAACGTATCCCAACACCTGAACCCCATTCTCTTTGCTGATGACACGACTTATGTCATCTCTCACCCGAATCTTGCCACCCTCAACACCATTGTTAACAAGGAGCTGATCAAAATATCGACTTGGATGACAGCCAATAAACTTACGCTTAACACTGACAAAACCTACTATATTATGTTTGGTAGCAGAGCAGGAGTTGCGCAAATTAACATTAAGATCGACAACACTCTAATTGCCAGACATAATGAGGGCAAATTCCTAGGCCTATACCTCGACAACAACCTGAATTTCAGCACCTATATCCAACACACAACCAAAAAAGTATCCAAAACGGTTGGGATCCTCTCCAAGATACGATACTGCGTGCCGCAAAATGCCCTTCTCACACTATACCACTCACTTATTTACCCATACCTCACCTATGCTCTTTGTGCTTGGGGATCAACTGCAGCAACACACCTAAAGCCAATAATAACCCAACAAAAAGCTGCAGTAAGAATAATCACTAAATCCCATCTCTGGCAACACACCCCCCCACTCTTCACAGATCTAAACTTACTCCCTGTTCAGTACATCCACACTTACTACTGTGCAATCTACATCTACAAGACCTTAAATTCCAATATTAACCTTGACCTAAAATGCTTTCTTGATAGTTGTGACAAAACCCACAGGCATTACACCAGACACAAACATCTCTATGACATTCCCCATGTCTGACTACACCTTTACAAAAATTCAATGTATGTCAAAGGCCCTAAAATCTGGAACACCCTACCTGAAAACTCTAGAACTGCAGACATATTCATCACCTTCAAAACTACCATTAGAAAACATCGTATCTCCCTGATACACCCTGTCAACCAATTACACGAATACCACCTGGTGGTTCACACTTACACCCACTCACCCATTTGACCATAAACAGAAATATAAATCTCCATCTTAAAATAATGAATCCTAACTAGTCATAAGTTGGCCTGTGATACTCCAATACTAAACTATGCATTGTGCCAAAACAAAAGCATTCACATTGCTAAACTCACACACTAGTATTTAGTCACTTAGCCATAATACCAACTTACCTCATAATTTGTAATATTCTAAAGTTAAGAATTAATCTAAGTCTGCCCAAAATGCCTAGCCATGCTAGGTATTCTAGCGGCCCCCTCTGTAATTAGTATTTTACTACATGTAAACCACACAATAACCAAATTCTGTGAACTCAGCATTGTAATCTTTATAGTGAATAAACCTGTATGAAATGGTAGAGAATCTTTTTCTGAAGGTAATAAAACAAAAAGTACGAAAATTGATGGAAAATTGATGAAATTGTGCGCTCGCGAATTTTGATGTTTCGGTGATATTTACGCACTGGCGATTTTGCCGACTTTGATTCCCATTTTAGGCCAATTACAGTATTCCAGTCAACCAAATTCTCAGTCGATAGAATAGTATTACTTCTATTCTATCGACTGAGCACAAGAAATCGCCAAGTCAACTGTTTCAACAACAAAATAAAGTGACCGGAAATTGGTAATTTGGCCAATTTAATGCAAAATTCAAAATATTCCCATTTCAAAAGAGGGTCCAGAATAAGCAATGCAGGCATTCCTGGCACTAAACTCACATTTCCTCTTTTCATTAGTTATGTTTTGAGGCTTTACAAATGAATTCCATTTTGATTTTTTATTCACATAATGAATTTTTATTCAAACCAAAACACAGAAGATTTACTGTTATGCAATACTGTAATAATTATATAAATAATATCATCACATTTGTGAATGTATATTAGACCCACCAGCTGTCATGTATTAGACTTGTGAGGTCATTTGTTTACTCTTGAACATCAGCAAAAATTTAACATTTCTGCTAATTTTGAGCTCAGTTTCAAGCCATTTCCAGTAATAAAACCAAGCAAAATCAGCTCTATTTCTGTAGTATATCTTCTATTCTATCAAATGAGACCAAGAAATTGCAATACAACTATGAAAAATATACGAAAAAAACAATGCAAAATCGGTTTTAATCGAAAATTAAGATCTGTTTTTTCTCTCATCATGCACTGTGTGCTGCAGGATTTGTTTTATGTGATGCACATATTCCACATAGATGTATTCTCTCATATCAAGGCCAAAACTTACTGCTCACAGCTTATCAGAGTGAGCTGAGCTCATGGCGTAGATCTACGGTTTGGACCCTGAACGTAAAGCATGTACGGCACACACCCTGAAAGGGTTAAGTGAAATAAAGCTGAAGGGGGTGGGAGAGTTTCAGTGGAGAGGAATAAATGGGATAAGGAAAGGGGTTTCAAACAGTTAGAGCTAAAGGAGGAGTAGCAATAATGTTGAAGGATAAGCTATGGCAGGAAAAGAGGGACTATAAATGTATTAATTCAAGGATTATGTGGAGTAAAATAAAGGTTGGATGTGAAAAGTGGGTTCTAGTAAGCATATATGCACCTGGAAAAGAGAGAAGTGTAGAGGAGAGAGAGAGAGAGAGATTGAGATTTTGGGAAATGATGAGTGAATGCATGGGGAATTTTGAACTTGTGGTTGGGGATTTCAATGCTGAAGTGGGTAAAAATGTTGTGGAGGGAGTAGTAGGTAAATTTGGGGTGCTAAGAGGTAAATGATAATGGGGAGCCTTTAATTGAGCTATGTGAAGAAAGAGGTTTGGTAATAAGTAATACATATTTTATGAAAGAGGATAAATAAATATACAAGGTATGATATAGCACGTAATGAAAGTAGTTCGTTAGATTATGTATTGGTGGATAAAAGGTTGATGGGTAGGCTTCAAGATGTACATGTTTATAGAGGGGCAACTGATATATCGGATCATTATCTAGTTGTAGCTACCAGTTAGATGTAAGAGGTAGATGGGACAAGAGGGAAAATGGGCAACAGCAAGAAAAGAGGGAGGTGAAAGTGTATAAACTAAAGGGAGGAGGAAGTTTGGGTGAGATATAAGCAACTATTGGCAGAAAGGTGGGCTGGTGAAGTATGAGTAGTGGGGGGGGGGGGGGGTGTTTGAAGAGGGTGGAAAATTTAAAAAAAATGCAGTATTAGGAATGTGGGCAAAGTTTGTGGTTACAGGAGGGTGGGTGCAAGATGGAAAGAGGAGTGATTGTGGAATAATGAAGTAAGGGTGTCATTAAAGAGAAAAAGGTAGCTTATGAGAGTTTTTACAAAGCAGAAATGTTATAAGAAGAGTAGAGTAATGGAGAGTAAAAGAAAGGTGAAGAGAGTGCAAAAGGAGACAGATGATAAGTGAGAGAGGCACTGTTTAGAAATTTTAATAAAAGTAAGAAAAAAATTTGGAGTGAGTTAAACAAGTTAAGAAAAGCTCTAGGAACAATGGATTTGTAGTTAAAAACAGAGTAGGGAGAGTTAGTTAGATGGGGAGATGGAGGTATTGGGAGATGGGGGGGGTTTTGCCCCCCCCCCCCCCGCCGGGGCTGATGAATCTTTGAGGAACTTTTAAATGTTGACGAAGAAAGGGGAGGCCGGTAATTCATGGCACTGGCCAGGGAGGTATACCATCTTTAGGAGTAAGAAGAGCAGTATGTAAGGTGGGGGAGGTTGCATGAGGCATTACACAGAATGAAAGGAGGTAAAGCAGCTGGAACTGATGGGATCATGACAGAATGTTAAAAAGCAGGATGGATATAGTGTGGAGTGGTGGTATTTTTATTAATAAATGTATGAAAAGAGGGGAAGGTACCTAGGGATTGCGGAGAGCATGTATGTCCCTTTATATAAAGGGAAGGGGACAAGAGTGATTGTAAAAATTATAGAGGAATTAGTTTACTGAGTATACCAGGAAAAATGTACTGTAGGGTTGTTATTGAAAGAATTAGAGGTAAGACAGAATGTAGGATTGCGGATGAGCAAGGTGGTTTTAGAGTGGGTAGGGGACGTATAGATCAGGTGTTTATATTGAAGCATATATGTGAACAGTATTTAGATAAAGGTAGGGAAGTTTTTATTGCATTTATGAATTTAGAAAAGGCATATGATAGAGTGGATAGGGAAGCATTTGGATAGGGGAGTAATGTGGCAGATGTTGCAAGTACGTATATGGAATAGGTGGTAAGTTACTAAATGCTGTAAAGAGTTTTTACGAGGGCAGTGAAGTAAATGCTAGGGTGTTCGGGAGAGCGGTGGGATTAAATTATTTGGAATCAAATACAAAATGGGAATTGACACAGTTACTTTTTGCTGACGATACAGTGCTTATGGGAGATACTAAAGAAAAATTGCAGAGGTTAGTGGACGAATTTGGGAGTGTGTGTAAAGGTAGAAAGTTGAAAGTGAACATAGAAAAGAATAAGGTGATGAGGGTATAAATGATTTAGATAAAGAGAAATTGGATATCAAATTGGGGAAGAGTATGGAAGAAGTGAATGTTTTCAGATATTTAGGAGTTGACGTATCAGCAGATAGATTTATGAAGGATGAGGTTAATCACAGAACTGATGAGGAAAAAAGGTGAGTGGTGCATTAAGGTATATGTCGAGACAAAGAACATTATCTATGGAAGCAAAGAAGGGAATGTATGAAAGTATAGTGGTACCAACACTCTTATATGGATGTGAAGCTTGGATTGTAAATGCTGCAGCAAGAAGGCAGTTAGAGGCAGTGGACATGTCCTGTCTAAGGGCAATGTGTGGTGTAATTATTATGCAGAAAATTTGGAGTGTGGAAATTAGGAGAAGGTGTGGGGTTAATAAAAGTATTAGTCAGAGGGCTGAAGAGGGTTTGTTGAGGTGGTTTGGTCATTTAGAGAGAATGGATCAAAGTAGAATGACATGGAGAGCGTATAAATCTGTAGGGGAAGGAAGGGAGGGTAGGGGTCGTCTTCGAAAGGGTTGGAGGGAGGGGGTAAAGGAGGTTTTGTGGGCGAGGGGCTTGGACTTCCAGCAAGCATGCCTGAGCATGATAGGACTGATTAGAGATGAATGGTATTTGGGACCTGACGAGCTGTTGGAGTGTGAGCAGGGTAATATTTAGTGAAGGGATTCAGGGAAACCGGTTATTTTATATAGCCGGACTTGAGTCCTGAAAATGGGAAGTACAATGCCTGCACTTTAAAGGAGAGGTTTGGGATATTGGCAGTTTGGAGGGATATGTTGTGTATCTTTATACGTATATACTTCTAAACTGTTGTATTCTGAGCACCTCTGCAAAAACAGTGATTATGTGTGAGTAAGGCGAAAGTGTTGAATGATGATGAAAGTATTTTCTTTTTGGGGATTTTTTCTTTCTCTTTGGGTCACCCTGCCTCGGTGGGAGATGGCCAACTTGTTAAAAAAAAAAAAATAATAATAATTCATAAGGCTGAGGAGGGGTTGTTGATGTAGTTTGAATATTTAGAGAGGATGGAACAAACTAGGATGACTTGGAGGGTGATGAATCTGGGTGGAGGAAAGGAGTAGGGGTTGTCCCAGAAGGAACTGGAGGGAAGAGGTAAAACATGTTTTGAATGTTGGGGGCTTGGAATTCTAACAGGCTTGTCTGAGTACAAGAGACAGGAATGAGCGATGGCAAGTGGTTTTTATGACATGACATGCTGTTAGTGTGTAAGCAAAGACAAATTTATGAAGGTTGGCTAGACTTAGGTACTGGAGGTGGTAAGCAGAGTGCCTGCACTCTTAACCTCTTTTGCCGTCTGTCACATAAAACTATGTCAATGAGGCCAGGGTCCCTGAAGTAGATCTACATCATGAGTTCAGTTCACTCAGATTAGGTGTAAGCAGTAAATTTTGGGCTAGATATGAGAGAATGAGTATGTGCAGTGAATGTGCACCATATAAAAAAAATTCTGCCCCACTTGGTGCATGATGGGAAAAACAACACTGTACCGTATGGTTGAAAAAAGTGATTTGTGGTGTCTTCTCAAATGGTTTTATGTTTTATTGGCTGTTTCTTGGTATCATTTGATAACTGAAAGACATATTACTGAAACAGAGATGATTTCAAAGTGAATTTGTGGTGTCTTCTCAAATGGTTTTATGTTTTATTGGCTGTTTCTTGGTATCATTTGATAACTGAAAGACATATTACTGAAACAGAGATGATTTCAATTGATTTCAAAATTGGAAAAAGGTTGAGATTGAGCTCAAAGTAGATAAAATATTTTATTTTTGCCTATTTTCCAGAGGGCATGCAAGGCTTCCCTGTTTTCTGGGTTTTAAATAAGTCTGATTCAATTATTAAGATGCTGTAAATCATGACCAATCTTCCTTAGGGTAAATCTATTTCTGTGTGAATATAGGAGAGACCCGGGGACATGACTAATGAACAAAGGATATGTTTTGGTACCAAGAATGTTAAGATTAAGGTTCTTTATTTCAGCATGATACAATGTTTGTACAAATGTGAATGACATTAACAGTGCATGCAGAAAGCCCCTTAATATGCAGAGCATTTCAGGCAAACTCAAGGTTATCCTAAGGTTAATAAGGCAATGACTAATTAAGTGCTTATATATTGTAGCATACACAAAATATGAACACATTCTGTATTTTGATAGCTGTGAGGATTACAGATATTGAGAATAAGAATATATCATTTTCTATATGTTTACGATAATGAGAATATGGACACATAGTTTTCTCATATATATCTAATGTTGGGACATGTTAGGGAGAGGTGTTCTTTAACGGTAGTTTTGAAGATGCTCGCAGAGTGTGGCTCTGGAGATTTCTGGCATGTAGTTCCAGATTTTGTGCCCTTTTTATATACACTGAATTTTTACAGAGTTAAGTTGGACATGGGGTAAGTCATAAGAGATTTTTGTGCCTAGTATTATGTCTATGGGTCCTGTTGCAACTATCAGAAAAAAGCCTCAGGTCAGGATTAACCCTTTCAGGGTTTCAGCCATACTAGTACGGCTTACGCACCAGGGTTTTTGACGTACTAGTACGCCTAAATTCTAGCGCCCTCAAATCTAGTGAGAGAAAGCTGGTAGGCCTACATATGAAAGAATGGGTCTATGTGGCCAGTATGTGCGGTATAAAAAATATCCTGCAGCACACAGTGCGTAATGAGAAAAAAAAACTTTGACCGTGTTTTTGGATTAAAACAGCGAATTTGTACTGTATTTTTGTATGGTATTTATTGTTGTATTCTAGTTTTCCTGGTCTCATTTTATAGAATGGAAGACATATTACAGAAATTGAGATGCTTTTGACTGATTTTACAATGAAAGGTACCTTGAAATTGAGCTCAAAGTAGCAGAAATGTTCGATTTTACCAATGTTCAAAAGTAAACAAATCATGCTATGTGTCCAATACACATCAACTGGTGAGTCTAATATTCTTTCACATGTGTGCCAATATTATTTATACCATTTCTACACTAATGCAGTAGTCTGCATAACAGTAAATCTTCTATGTTTTTGTGAGAATAAAAATTCAAAGTGGAAAGCAAAAGAATGTAAGAGGGGCATGGGGACGTGACTAATGAACAGAGGAAATGTTATTTTAGTGCCAGAAATGTCTTTCTTGTTTATTCTGGACCCTATTCGGAAACTGGCATCTTTTGAAATTTGTGTGAAATTGGTAAAATTGCTAAATTCTGACCACTGTACTGGATAGTTGAAATCGATAAATGGGTGGTTTCTTGTACTCATTCGATAGAAAAAATGGAGTTCTAGCGAAATAGTTATGATTTTTGTTGACAAGTATACTGGGATTGGCCGAAAATAGGGCTTAAAGTGAGCAAAATCGCTGATGCGTAAACATCGTGGAGACCACTAACTTCGCGAGAGCATAATTCCCTAAGCTTTCCATCAAATTTCATACTTTTGGTGTCATTATGATCGGGAAAAGATTCTCTATCTTTTCATAAGAAAAAATGTTTTTTTTTTTTTTTTAAATTTGGCCGACCCTGAGAACAAGTCTCTGAGAGGGCCTGTCGACCCTGAAAGGGTTAAGAAGGGATGGGTATGCTGAAGTTCAGAGGGCTATCTGAACTGTGATGTGATCCTGCTGGCAAGACAGCAATTGAATGAATGATGGTTAGTGTGTTTCCTCTTTTTCGAGTCACCCTACCTTAATGGGAGATGGCCAGTGTGTTAAAAAGACTCAAAGGATAGTAGAATATTTTTTTTTTTTTCAACAAGTCGGCCGTCTCCCACCGAGGCAGGGTGACCCAAAAAAGAAAGAAAATCCCCAAAAAGACAATGCTTTCATCATCATTCAACATTATTAAACTTTGGCACAAGTAAATGGCTTACCTTAACCGTCATGCCATAGAGATCAACAACGGACCATACAGGTGAAGGAACACCGGTTGCAGCAACACCCTGATCCAGACCATTGATGTAATAGTGAAGTTCTCCTCCAGTTTTAATCATCATGCCTATTCGATCTCCCTCCTGGAAATGCATAATAATGTTGCGATTCAGTGTGTCATTTGGATCGTGATGTCCGTGAACTTCTGGAAAGACAGTTAGGAAATAAGTGATGGGTTTCCCTTCTCTGGCTCATTCTGCCTTAGTGGAAAATGGCTAATGTAGGTGTTCAATTATAGAAAATTCTAAAAAAGAAAATGAAAAATATATTCTATTTGGAAAAAAGCAAATTTTAAAATTTTCGTCATTAAAATTTAGAATTTCCTCTAGAGAAAAAAAATCACATATAAAACAATAAATTAGAGACAGTATTACTGAACTTTATATTCAAAAATAAAATTCATACCTCCTTCCATCACAAGCTGAATTACTCATTCATGATAAAGTTGATACATTAGCCAAGAAAAGTATCCTGAAGGAGAATGTACAATATAACTTTGGTGAATCTGTGTCTAGCATTAGGAATAATATTAGGTTGGTAGACAGCAACCACCCAGGGAGGTACTACCGTCCTGCCAAATAGTGGAAAACGAAAGCCTGTAATTGTTTTACATGATGGTAGGACTGCTAGTACAGTGGAACCTCAAAAATCGAACTGCTCCCAACTCAAGCAGTTATGTAAGCATATTTTTATAAGTGCTTTTATAAGTGTATTTTTGAGGGTCTGAAATGGACTAATCTAATTTACATTATTCCTGATGGGAATAAATTCGTTCAGTAGCAGCACACAAACAGCCTTCTGGGCCGAAGAAAGTTCGATTTTTGAGGTTCCACTGTATCTTTTTTCTGTCTCATAAAAATGCAAGATTTCAGGTATGTCTTGCTACTTCTACTTACACTTAGGTCACACTACACACACATGTACACATTTATGTATACACACTCACATGAATTTTCTTTGATTTTATCTTAATAGTTCTTGTTCTTATTGCTTTTCCTTTTATATCCATGGGGAAGCAGAATAAGAATCTTTCCTCCCTAAGCCATGCATGTTGTAAAAATCAACTAAAATGCCAGGAACAATGGGCTAGTAACTCCTTTTCCCATAAAGTCTACTAAAAAGAAAAAGAAGAAAACTGTCAAAGTGGGATGTCTGAATGTGTGTGGATGTTGTAAGAATGATAAGAAAGAGATGACTGTGGATATTATGAAAAAGAAGCTGTATGTCCTGGCTTTAAGTGAAACAAAGCTGAAGGGGGTGGCAGAGTTTCAGTGGGGAGAAATAAATGGGATTAGGTCAGGGGTTTCAAATTGAGTTAGAGCTAAAGGAGGAGTAGCAATAATGTTGAAGGATAAGTTATTGCTGGAAAAGAGGTAATATAAATGTATTAATTCAAGGATTATGTGGAGCAGCATAAGGGTTGGACATGAAAAGTTGGTTATAGAAAGAGTTTTTATGCACCTGGAGAAGAGAGAAGTGTAAAGGAGAGAGAGAGATTTTGGGAAATGTTGAGTGAGTGCGAGGGGAGTTTTGAACCAAGTGTGAGAGTACTTGTGGTTGGGTATTTCAATGCTAAAGTAGGTAAAAATGTTGTGGATGGAGTAGTAGGTAAATTTGGGGTGCTAAGCAGTAAATGAAAATGGGGAGAGTTTAATTGAGCTGTGTGTAGAAAGAGGCTTGGTAATAAGTAATACATATTCTATGAAAAAGAGAATAAATAAATATACAAGATATGATATAGCACGTAATGAAAGTAGTTTGTTAGATTATATATTGGTGGATAAAAGGTTGATGGGAAGGCTTCAGGATGTACATGTTTACAGAGGGGCAACTGATATATCGGATCATTATTTAGTTGTAACTACAGTTAGAGTAAGAGGTAGATGGGACAAAAGGAAAATGGCAACAACAAGAGAGAGGTGAAAGTGTATAAACTAAGGGAGGAAGAAGTTTGGGTGAGATATAAGCAACTATTGGCAAAAAGGTGGGCTAGTGCAAGTATGAGTAGTGGGGGGGAGGAGCTGAAGAGGGTTGGAATAGTTTTAAAAATGCAGTATTAGAATGTGGAGCAGAGGTTTGTGGCTATAGGAGGGTGGGTGCAGGAGGAAAGAGGAGTGATTGGTGGAATGATGAATTAAAGGGTGTCATTAAAGAGAAAAAGGTAGCATATGTGAGGTTTTTACAAAGCAGAAGTGTTATAAGAAGAGCAGAGTATATGGAGAGTAAAAGAAAGGTGAAGAGAGTGCTGAGAGAGTGCAAAAGGAGAGCAGATGATAGAATGGGAGAGGCACTGTCAAGAAATTTTGATGAAAATAAGAAAAAATTTTGGAGTGAGATAAGTTAAAAAAATCCTAGGGAACAAATGGATTTGTCAGTTAAAAACAGAGTAGGGGAGTTAGTAGGTAGGGAGATGGAGGTATTGGGTAGATGGCAGGAATATTTTGAGGAACTTTTAAATGTTGATGAAGAAAGGGAGACGGAAAGTTCATGCACTAGCCAGGGAGGTATAACATCTTTTAGGATTGAAGAGCAGGATGTGAATGTGGGGGAGGTGCATGAGGCATTACATAGAATAAAAGGGGGTAAAGCAGCTGGAACTGACAGGATAATTACAGAAATGTTAAAAGCAGGGGGGGATATAGTATTGGTGTGGTTGGCATTTTTGTTTAATAAATGTATGAAAGAGGGAATGGTACCTAGTGATTGGCAGAGAGCATGTATAGCTCCTTTATATAAAGGGAAGCTGGACAAAAGAGATTGTAAAAATTATAGGGGAATAAGTTTACTGAGTTATAGGTAGTAGGTTGGTAGACAGCAACCACCCAGGGAGGTACTACCGTCCTGCCAAGTGAATGCAAAACGAAAGCCTGAAATTGTTTTACATGATGGTAGGATTGCTGGTGTCCATTTTTCTGTCTCATGAGCATGCAAGGTTTCAGGTACATCTTGCTACTCCTACTTACACTTAGGTCACACTACACATACATGTACAAGCATATATATACATACCCCTCTGGGTTTTCTTCTATTTTCTTTCTAGTTCTTGTTCTTGCTTATTTCCTCTTATCTCCATGGGGAAGTGGAACAGAATTCTTCCTCTGTAAGCCATGCGTATCATAAGAGGCAACTAAAATGCCGGGAGCAAGGGGCTAGTGACCCCTTCTCCTGTATAAATTACTAAATTTAAAAAGTGGAACTTTTGTTTTTCTTTTTGGGCCACCCTGCCTTGGTGGGATACGGCCGGTTTGTTGAAAGTAGTAGTAGTAGTAGTAGCTTACTGAGTTATAGGTACAGTGTACCCCCAGTTCACGTTATTAATCCGTTCCTGAGAGCTCATCGTAAAGCAAAATTATCGGAAAGCAAATCTATTTTCCCCATAAGAAATAATGGAAATCAAATTAATCCGTGCAAGACACCCAAAAGTATGAAAAAAAAAAATTTACCACATGAAATATAAAGTTTAATGCAATAGAATAATTACAATAATAATAATAACAATAGAATAATCACAATAGAATAACTGACACTTACCTTTAATGAAGATATGGTGATGATTGATGGGATGGGAGGAGGAGAGAGTGTCGAAGTTTTTAATGTTTAGAAGGGGAATCGCTGTTTTGTAATCACAGTTGCATCTTTTGCAAGAACAGCTTCCTTGATTGCCATTTTCCTGCTCACTATAGTAGAGATGGTTGATTGGGATTTACTATACAACACGCACTCCACTTTCATACTTTGCAATTATCTCTTTCTTCATTTCAGTAGTCATTAGCACCCTTGGTCTCGATGGGTTGGCACTAGAAGCTTTCTTGGGGCCCATGGTGACTTATTTTGCAGAAACAAGCACCAAAAACAGTGATAATATGGAATGTACCGAATGTATCTTAGATGCGCGCACACTGGCTGGCTTGTAAACACTGGCACACACGGGGCAGTTCAGGCCACACGTGGACATGTCTTGTACGAATCGTATCGCATACCGGGTTTTGTAACGGGAACCCGAGGCAAATTTTTTGCGATATAATGCTTCGGATACCAGATTTATCGGATACCGATGACTTCGCGAACAGGGGGTCCACTGTAGTAGGTTGGTACACAGCAACCACCCAGGGAGGTACAACCATCCTGCCAAGTGAGTGTAAAACGAAAGCCTGTAATTGTTTTACATGATGGTAGGATTGTTGGTGTCCATTTGTCTGTCTCATGAACATGCAAGGTTTCAGGAACATCTTGCTACTTCTACGTAAACTTAGGTCAAGACACATGTGCAACATCTGGGTATCTTTATTGTAGACGTTTCGCCATCCAGTGGCTTTATCAATACAAATTCAAGGACATAACTTGAAGACAGTAGAACTATGTACAGAAGATGAGGTAATCAGTCCCTCAACCTAGGGGTAGGTGCGAAGAGCACCATAGTCGTGGAGATTCTGAAGCAGAAGAAAAGATCCTACTACTACAACTAACCCATCTCTTTGGAAAGGACCTACTTCCACTGGGGAATCCCGCCTACCAGTGAATATGCCCTCGTCTGCTTCACCTGACGTTACTATATAAGCGCCAGGATCCTTTCTTCTGCTTCAGAATCTCCACGACTATGGTGCTCTTCGCACCTACCCCTAGGTTGAGGGACTGATTACCTCATCTTCTGTACATAGTTCTACTGTCTTCAAGTTATGTCCTTGAATTTGTATTGATAAAGCCACTGGATGGCAAAACGTCTACAATAAAGATACCCAGATGTTGCACATGTGTCTTAATCTCATCTTGTCGGTATTATATACCATTCGTACGCAAACTTAGGTCACACTACACATACGTGTACAAGCATATATATACACACACCCCTCTGGGTTTTCTTCTATTTCTTACTAGTTCCTGTTCTTGTTTATTTCCTGTTATCTCCATGGGGAAGTGGAACAGAATTCTTCCTCCGTAAGCCATGCGTGTTAGAGGTGACTAAAATTCCAGGAGCAAGGGGCTAGTAACCCCTTCTCCTGTATAAATTACCAAATTTAAAGAGAGAAACTTTTGTTTTTCTTTTTGGGCCACCCTGCCTCAGTGGGATACGGCCAGTTTGTTGAAAGAAGAAAGAAGTTTACTGAGTATACCAGGATAAGTGTATGGCAGAGTTATTATTGAAAGAAATAAAGGTAAGACAGAGAGTAGGACTACAGATGAGCAAGGAGGCTTTAGAGTAGGTAAGGGATGTGTAGATCAAGTGTTTACATTGAAGCATATACAGTGGACCCCCGGTTATCAGCCGGTTTGGTTATCGGCCAATTCAGTTATCGGCCAGTTTTTTGGCGCCCGGTTATCAGTCGTTCGCTCAGTTATCGGCTGTTTGGGATGCGTCCATCCGCTGGCTGGGGCCGCTTGCACATCAGTTTGGCTTTGTCTCTCGGTGACTGAGGAAGCTTCTTCTAATACAGTGGACCCCCGGTTTGTGATATTAATCCGTTCCTGAGAGCTCATCGTAAACCAAAATTATCGAAAAGCGAATCAAATTTCCCCATAAGAAATAATGGAAATCAAATTAATCCGTGCAAGACACCCAAAAGTATGAAAAAATTTTTACCACATGAAATATTAAGTTTAATGCACACAAACTGAAGAAGACATGTACAGTTTGTAGTACTTTACTAACAATAGAATACATGACACTTACCTTTAATGAAGATCTGGTGATGATTGATGGGATGGGAGGAGAGGAAAGTGTCGAACTTATTGTTTAGAAGGGGAATCCCCTTCCATTAGGACTTGAGGTAGCAAGTCCTTTTCCAGGGTTACTTCCCTTCTTCTTTTAATGCCACTAGGGCCAGCTTGAGAGTCGCTGGACCTCTGTCACACAACAAATCTGTCCATAGTGCTCTGTACCTCCCGTTCCTTTACTATTTGTCTAAAATGGCCCACAACATTGTCTTTGTAATAGTCACCAGCATGGCTTGCAATAGCTGTGTTAGGGTGATTTTCATCCATAAAGGTTTGCAGTTCAACCCACTTTGCACACATTTCCTTAATTTTTGAAGTAGGCACAATGGATCCACAAATGGCATAGGCTTCTCAGGGTTAGCCCCAAACCCTTCAAAATCTTTCTTAATTTCCATACTAATTCTCACCCTTTTTACCACAGGGTTGGCACTAGAAGCTTTCTTGGGGCCCATGGTGACTTATTTTGCAGAAACAAGCACCAAAAACACTGATAATATGGAATGTACCGAATGTATCCTTAGATGCGAGCACACTGGCTGGCTTGTAAACACTGGGCCACACGTGGACACGTCTCGGACAAATCGCGTATGGCGGGTTTTTTAACGGAACCGAGGCAAAATTTTTGCGCTAAAATGTATCGAATATCGGATTTATTGGATACCGATGCCATCGCAAACCGGGGGTCCACTGTAAATTCAAATATTTCACTTGTTTTCCATTGTTTTTAGTGTTTTTTTTTTTGCAATGCAACTGTGAAATAAGTAACCATGGCTCCAAAGAAAGTTCCTGTGGTAAAGAAAGTGAGAAACACCATGGAATTTAAGAGTGAGGTGATAGAAAAGTTTGAGAGTGGTATGAAGATGGTGGAACTTGCCAGGATGTACAGCAAGAATAAATCAACAATTTGATCCATCCTGGCAAAAAAAGAACAAATCAAAGATGATAATGTTGCAAAAGGAGTAACTTGTCTAACTAAACAAAGGCCACCAATAATAGAAGAGATGGAAAAGTTATTATTATTGTGGATTAAGGAAAAAGCATTAGTGGGAGAGTGTTGTGGAGTCAATTGTTTGTGAGAAGGCAAAGCAGTTGCATGAGGATCTTGCAAAGAAAAATGCCTGGAACAAGTGCTGCAGTTTGTGAATTTAGGGCCAGCAAAGGATGGTTTGATAGATTTAAGAAGCGTAGTGGCATACACAGTGTTGTAAGGCATGGTGAGGCAGCCAGTTCAGACAAACAGGTGGCTGAAAAATTTGTGCAGGAATTCCAGGGGTACACAGAGGATGAAGGATTCAAACCCCAACAAGTGTTCAATTGTGACGAAACAGGCCTCTTTTGGAAGAAAATGCCAAACAGGACCTACATTGCAGATGAATGGTTCACAGAACCGACACGTTGATAAATTAGACACATGTGCAAAGTCATGATGAAAAGTTACTGCCAGGACACAAGCCTATGAAAGACAGGCTTACTCTTATGTTGTGTGGTAATGCTAGTGGGGATTTCAAAGTGAAGCCATTACTCATGTATCATTCAGAAAATCCCAGTGTGTTCAAGAAAAAAAATGTCATGAAGAACAGATTGTGCGTGATGTGGAGAGCTAATCATAAGGCATGGGTCACAAGTCAAATTTTCAAAGAGTGGGTTAATGATGTGTTTGACCCAAGTGTGAAAAAAATATCTCCTGGAAAAGAAATTGCCACTCAAGTGCCTCCTATTACTGGACAATGCTCCTGCACATCCTCCAGACTTGCAAGACCAAGTGTTTATGGACTTCAGTTTCATCACAGTGAAGTTCTTGCCTCCTAACACCACTCCTCTCCAGCGCATGGACCAGCAGGTCATTTCTAACTTCAAAAAAAACTACACAAAAGCAGTGTTTCGAAAGTGCTTTGAAGTGACCTCAGACACTCAGTTGACCCGAAGAGAGTTCTGGAGGAATCACTTCAACATCTACAACTCCACAAGCTTTATAGGTAAGGCTTGGGATTGAGTGACTTCCAGGACTTTGAACTCTGCTTGGAGAAAACTGTGGCCAGATTGTGTCCAAGAGAGGGATTTTGAAGGGTTTGAGGCAGACCCTGACCCTGCCAACCCTGTGGACTATTGTAGCACTGGGGAAATCCTTGGGGTTGGAGGTGAGTGGCGAGGATGTGGAAGAGTTGGTGGAGGAACACAGGGAAGAGCTAACCACTGAAGAGCTGCAAGAGCTTCATCACAGCAAGAGACTGCAGGTGAGGAACTTACTTCAGAGGAGGAGGAAGAGGGAGTGAAGGAGGTGTCTTCATCAGAGATTAAAGAGGTGTGTACAATGTGGCCTAGGGTGTAAGCTTTTGTATAGAAACACCTCCCTGACAAAGCTGAAACAAGCCATATCTGCAACATGTTTAGTGACAAAACCCTGTCCCACTTCAGGGAAATCTTAGAGATGCCAGAAACAGAGCACTCTGGACAGTTATTTTGTGAGAGAGCAGTCCAATGACTCTCAAGCTGTTCCTAGTGGTATTAAAAGTCAAAGAAGGGAAGTAACCCCAGAGAAGGCTTTGCTACCTAAAGTCTTTATGGATGGGGATTCCCTTTCCAAACACTATTTCCTCCATCTTTCCTCTTCCCTATCTTCCAGAAGCCAGCATTAGCCTTCAATAAGGGTATGTAATACTTACTTAATTGTTAAAAAAAATATTTTTTTTGTGAATATTTTTGTTCGGAACGGATTAATTATATTTCAATTAATTCTTAAGGGAAATATTAATTCGGTTTTCGGCCATTTCGGTTATCGGCCGACCTTCTGGAACGGATTATGGCCGATAACCGGGGGTCCACTGTAAGTGAACAGTATTGAAATAAAGGTAGGGAAGTTTTCAATGCATTTATGGGTTTAGAAAAGGCAAATGATAGAGTAGATAGGGGAGCAATGTGGCAGATGTTTCAAGTACATGGAATAGGAAATAAGTTACTAAATGCTGTAAAGAGTTTTTATGAGGATAGTGAGGCTCAGGTTAGGGTGTGTAGAAGAGAGGGAGATTACTTCCCGGTAAAAGTAGGTCTTAGACAGGGATGTGTAATGTCACCATGGCTGTTTAATATATTTATAGGTAGGGTTGTATAAGAAGTTAATGCTAGGGTGTTGGGGAGAGGGGTAGGATTGAATTATGGGGAAATCAAATACAAAATGGGAGTTGACGCAGTTACTTTTTGCTGATGATGGGAAAGGTTAGTGGACGAGTTTGGGAGGGTGTGTAAAGATAAAAAGTTGAAATTGAACATAGATAAAAGTAAGGTGATGAGGGTATCAAACGATTTAGATAAAGGAAAAATGGATATCATATTGGAGAGAGGGAGTATGGAAGAAGTGAACGTTTTTAGGTATTTGGGAGTTGACCCGTCTATGGATGGGTTTATGAAGGATGAGGTTAACCATAGAATTAATGAAGGAAAAAAAGTAAATGGTGCATTGAAGTATTCGTGAAGACAAAAAACGTTATCAATGGAGGCAAAGAAGGAAATATGTGAAAGTATATGTGAAACTTGGGTTGTAAATGGTGGAGTGAGGAGGCGGTTGCCGGCAGTGGAGATGTTCTGTCTAAGGGCAATGTGTGGGGTAAATATGATGCAGAGAATTCGGAGTGTAGGAATTAGGAGGTGAGGAGCTAATAAAAGTATTAGTCAGAGGGCTGAAGAGGGGTTGTTGAGGTGGTTTGGTCATTTAGACAGAATGGATCAAAGTAGAATGACATAGAGAGTGTATAAATCTGTACAGGAAGGAAGGCAGGGTAGGGGTTGTTCTCGAAAAGGTTGCAAGGAGGGAGTAAAGAAGGTTTTGTGGGCAAGGGGCTTGGACTTCCAGCAAGCATGCGTGAGCATGTTAGATAGGAGTGAACAGAGATGAATGGTTTTTGGGACCTGACGAGCTGTTGTAGTGTGAGTAGGGTAATATTTAGTGAAGGGATTCAGGGAAACCAGTTACAGTGGTCCCTCGTTTTTCGTAGTTCTTGGGAATCATAGATTTCAGAAATCATAGGGACATTTTCGTATAAACATGGGCTCGCTAATCATAGGTTGACTCGCGAATAGTAGTTCGTCCGGGACGCATACGCATGGTGTGAGCCGGGTCGGACTCCCTACCCAGCCAGTCTGGCATTGTTTACCAGTGAGCGAAGGTCCCCTCACGTGCTCCTATAAAATATTTCATAATATTCCACTCATTTTAGTGCTTGCAAGTACTAAATAAGCTACCATGGCTCCAAAGAAAGCTCCTAGTGCCAAGCCTGTGTAAAGAAGGTGAGAAATACGATTGAATTTAAGAAAAACATCACTGAACAATATGAAAGTGGCACAAGTGCGGCCAAACTGGCCAGGATGCATAAGAAACCCTACACAACCTTATGTTCCATAGTGGCCAAGAAAAAGGAAATCAAGGATGCTGTTGTTGCAAAGGGGGTAACTATGCTGACAAAAATGAGATCACCAGTACTCGAAGATGTTGAGAAGTTATTATTGATGTGGATAAACGAGAAACAATTAGCAGGAGATACTCTTGTGACTTCGATTATTTGTGAAAAGGCTAGGCAGTTGCACAACGATCTGGTAAAGAAACTGCCTGCAAATAGTGGTGATGTGAGTGAATTTAAGGCCAGCAAAGGCTGGTTTGAGAGATTTAAGAACCGTACTGGCATACACAGTGTGGTAAGGCATGGTGAGGCTGCCAGTTCGGACCACAAGGCAGCTGAAAAATATGTGCATGAATTCAAGAAGTACATAGAGGCTGAAGGACTGAAACCTGAACAAGTGTTCAATTGTGATGAAACAGGCCTCTTTTGGAAGAAAATGCCAAAGAGGACCTTCATTACACAGGAGGAAAAGGCAATGCCAGGACACAAGCCTATGAAAGACAGGCTGACGCTCATGTTCTGTGCTAATGCTAGTGGGGATTTCAAAGTGAAGCCATTACTAGTGTACCATTCTGAAAATCCCAAAGTGTTCAGGAAAAACAATGTTATGAAGAGTAAATTGTGTGTGTTTTGGAAATCTAATAGTAAGGCATGGGTCACGAGGGAAATTTTTGTCGAGTGGTTCAATGAAGTGTTTGGCCCTAGTGTGAAGAATTACCTCCTGGAAAAGAAATTGGATCTCAAGTGCCTGCTAGTAATGGACAATGCACCTGCTCATCCTCCAAACTTGGATGACTAATGAACTACGTTTGGTAGCATGTGCTGGAAACTTTGATATCATTGCATTAACTGAAACGTGGTATGATTTAAAGAGTTGGGATATGACTGCTGAGTGTAATATTCAGGGATTTAAGTTGTTCAATGTGGATAGATGTAATGGGAAGGGGGGAGGAGTTGCATTATATGTTCGAGAAAATATTAATTGTTGCATAAAAACAGGTATAAAAATAGATGGAGCAGTAACAGAATCTGTTTGGGAAGAGTTTGTAGAGGGTCAAGAAAAACTAATTCTAGGTGTAATATACCGACCTCCAGGCTTGGATCACGATAGAGGGAGACTTCTTTGGGACGAAATTGTTAGGGCTTCTAGACACAATAACACAGTCATAGTAGGGGACTTTAACTTTAGTCAAATTGACTGGAATTCTTTGACAGGTAATCTAGAGTCCAGTGACTTTATGGAAACAGTTCAGGACTGTTTTCTGAAGCAGAGCGTAACAGAGCCTACCAGGGGTAATAATTTGCTAGACCTAGTCTTGTCAAATAAGGAAACACTCGTGAATAATCTGGAAATCACTGAAGAGCTTGGCGCAAGTGATCACAAATTCATCACTTTTAGCATTAACTGGGAATGCAAGAATAATGATAATACAGTAAAAATCCCTGATTTCCGTTCTGCCAACTATAATGGACTTGGGGAACATCTGTCTAATCTTGATTGGAGTTATCTAGCTAATGATTTTATTGGCAATGATCATACTTGTGATTATGAAGGGATCTGCTTTTATGATTTTTTTCTTAATAATGTACACCATGCCCAGAGTACACGTATATACATTCCCCAGAGAGATATTAGGTCTAATAATAACGATCCCAAATGGGATAACAGTAGGTTAAAGCATCTATTAGGGGAGAAAAGGGGAATTTATAGGCGCATCAGAAGAGGAGAGGTTAACCTTACTGACCAATATGTTCAGCTTAAAAGAGAAGTAAAAAAGGGGATTAGAAAGGCTAAACGTGACTATGAAATCAGAGTTGCTAGTGAATCAAAGACTAATCCAAAGGGGTTCTTTCAAGTGTATAGGACGAAGGTGAAGGAAAAAGCAGGACCTATGAAAATTGGGAATGGACAGCTGACGAATAACGAACTGGAAATGTGTTCCTTATTTAATGACTATTTTTTGTCAGTTTTTACACAGGAAGATGTAAATGAGATTCCAGTAATTAACAAATATTTAGTTCCTGATGAATTTAAATTAACTAATATTACTGTCACGAGGGACATGGTTATTAACCCTTAAATGGTCCAAACGTATATATACGTTTTTTCAACATCTGAAAGTATGTAAAAAAATGTAGATCTTTTTTGTTTTACATTTGAAAACGTGTAAAAAACTTTTACCTACATTTTTTTTTTTTTTGTTATATTTGAAAATATGTAAGAAAAAGTAGATCTACTTTTGTAGCACTACGAATTTGAACCTCGATCTGTTTGGACCGTTTAAGGGTTAAACAGATAGACAAACTGAAGCAAAATAAGTCCCCGGGACCCGATGAGTTGTTTTCCAGGGTACTTAAGGAATGCAAGATGGAGCTTAGTCAGCCATTAACGAGTGTGTTTAATGCGTCCATCCTTACCGGTGTTGTGCCAGAGTTGTGGAAGATTCAATCTTTAAACTTTATTCTCTATAAGTATTACAATGCTGAGTTTACAGAATTTGGTTATTGTGTGGTTTACATGTAGTAAAATAATAATTACAGAGTGTACCACTAGAACGCCTACCATGGCTAGGCATTTCGGGCAGACTTATATTAGATCTTAGGTTTAAAATGTTACAGAATTATGAGATAAGTTGGTATTATGGCTAAGTGACTAAATACTAGTTGTGAGTTTAGCAATGTGAATGCTTTTGTTTTGGCACTATACATAGTTTCAGTATTGGAGTATCACAGGCCAACTTTTGACTAGTTAAGATTCATTATTTTGAGATTGAGATTGATATTTCTGTTTATGGTCAAATGGGTGAGTGAGTGTAAGTGTGAACCACCAGGTGGTATTCGTATTATTAGTTGACAGGGTGTATCAGGGAGATAAGATGTTTTCTGATGGTAGTTTTGAAGGTCACGAATGTGTCTGCAGTTTTGGAATTTTCAGGTAGGGTGTTCCAGATTTTAGGGCCTTTGACATACATTGAATTTTTGTAAAGGTTTAGTCGGACACAGGGAATGTCATAGAGATGTTTGTGCCTGGTGCTGTGCCTGTGGGTTCTGTCACAACTATCAAGAAAGCGTTTTAGGTCAAGGTTAATATTGGAATTTAAGGTTCTGTAGATGTAGATTGCACAGTAGTAAGTGTGGATGTACTGAACAGGGAGTAAGTTTAGATCTATGAAGAGTGGGGGGGGGGGGTTGCCAGGGATGGGATTTAGTGATTATTCTTACTGCGGCTTTTTGTTGGGTTATTATTGGCTTTAGGTGTGTTGCTGCAGTTGAACCCCAAGCACAGATAGCATAGGTGAGGTATGGATATATAAGTGAATGGTATAGTGTGAGAAGGGCAGTTTGCGGCACGTAGTATCGTATCTTGGAGAGGATCCCAACCGTTTTGGATACTTTTTTGGTTATGTGTTGGATATGGGTGCTGAAATTCAGGTTGTTGTCGAGGTATAGGCCTAGGAATTTGCCCTCATTATGCCTGGTAATTAGAGTGCTG
This sequence comes from Cherax quadricarinatus, assembly GCF_026875155.1. Classification (NCBI taxonomy): domain Eukaryota; kingdom Metazoa; phylum Arthropoda; class Malacostraca; order Decapoda; family Parastacidae; genus Cherax; species Cherax quadricarinatus. The sequence continues at coordinate 10,482,982 of NC_069424.1, read as the reverse complement.
TCGATCTTAATGTTAATTTGCGCATCTCCTGCTCTGCTACCAAACATAATGTAGTAGGTTTTGTCAGCGTTAAGCGTAAGTTTATTGGCTGTCATCCAAGTCGATATTTTGATCAGCTCCTCATTAACAATGGTGTTGAGGGTTGCAAGATTAGGGTGGGAGATGACATAAGTCATGTCGTCAGCAAAGAGAATGGGGTTCAGGTGTCGAGATACGTTTGGAAGATCATTGATGTAAATGAGGAAGATCATGGGACCAGGGACACTTCCCTGCGGAACTCCAGTATCAAGTGGCTGTGTTGTTGATGCTGTGTCTTTAATGGTGACATACTGATACCTATTAGTAAGGTAAGATTTGAAATATGCAAGCGCATGGCCTCTTATACCATAATGGTCAAGTTTGTGGAGTAGGATGCCATGGTCTACTGTGTCAAAAGCTTTTCTTAGGTCAATAAAAATTCCTAGTGGATATTCCTTATTTTCCAATGCTGTGTAAAGCAGATCTAGCATTTTTATAATTGCATCGTTAGTGCTTCTATTTTTCCTGAATCCAAATTGGCAGGGGTTGAGTATGTTTTGTGACGTTATAAATGAATATAGTCTTCTGTGCACGAGTTTCTCAAAGATTTTGGATAGCAATAGTAAGTTTGATATTGGCCTATAGTTGTTTAAATCTGTAGGGTCACCACCTTTATGTATTGGTGTAACCCTTGCCGTCTTGAGTAGTTTCGGGAAGGTGCTAGCTTCTAGTGGCTTGTTAAAAGCAATGAGATAGTATGCGAGAGGACATGGGCCACTCTCTTGTACAATAATGGTGGGACATGAGACAGATTCCCTGAGTTATTTGTAAGTAACTTTATAATCTCGGTGACTTCCGTGGGCTCAGTTGGAGCAAGATAGAAGGAATTTGGGAAATTCCCATCTAGGTAGTCCCCGGCATGGGCATTGGTACGTGGGATTTTATTGGCGAGATTAGAACCTATGGTTGAGAAGAAGTCGTTTATCTTGTTAGCTGTGTCGGTGGGTTGCAGTGGTGTTTCATTAGGCTTAGTTAGGACAATATTCTTGTTTTCTTTCAGTTTGTGGGTCCCTAGAATCTGAGAGAGTGTTTTCCAGGTCTTTTTTATATCTCCTCTTGTGTCAGTGAATCTACTGGAGTAGTATAGTTGTTTGGCTTTCTTTATTACTTTGGTGAGGACTGATGAATAGTGTTTAAGAATATCTTTGTGTATTAAGCCCTGTCTATATTGCTTTTCATATTGGTGTTTCTTATCAATGGATTTCAGAATGGTACTGGTTAGCCATGGGCAACCAAGCCGTTTGTTTGTGATCTGTTTCGTTTTTATAGGACAATGTTTGTTGTATAGTCTAAGTAGTTTGTTAAGAAAAATGTCTGTCCAGTCGTCAATACCATTGGCCTTGGAGAATTCTGTAGGCCAGTCAACAGTCTCTAGGTCAGCTGTGAACTTCCTTATTGAGGCCTCATCATGGAGTCTAAATGAGACTTTGTTGTATTCAAGTGGTGGTTTACTAATGTTTGTCAAGAGGAAGGTAGGGTAGTGGTCTGTAGTGCTATCTGTGATTATCCCTGATTTAAGGGGGGCTAGTATATTGGTCCATATGTGGTCTATTATGGTTGCACTTGTTTCAGTGAGCCTGGTTGGTTTAGTTATTGTTGGTATGAGAAGTGTGTTGTTCATATTGATGATGAAATCAGTTACAGGCTGATCATCTAGTAGGCCAAGGTTGATGTTGAAGTCTCCAGCTAAGAGAAGGTGGTGCTTATTCATTTGTCTGTTTGTTATTAGTGCCTTTAATTTCTCACTGAAGTTTGGGATGTTAGTGTGGGGTATCCGGTAAATGGCACCGATTGTTATAGGCGTCTTAAGGTTTTTTACAGTAAAATTAGCAAAAATGTATTCTCCATATTCATCACTAAAGCAATTGGTGCTGATACAAGATAATTGGTTAGAGTAATAGATTGCAATACCACCCCCAACTTGGTATGGTCTGCAGTTGTGGATTGCTGTGTATCCTGGTAGAGGGTAGATATCTATTGTGTCCTGTTTTAGCCAGGTCTCGGTAAGAATAATGCTGGAGAAGGGTGTCTTTAGTGATTCAAGGAGTGCCAGGAGGTCATCATAGTGTTTGCTTAAGGACCTGATGTTGTAGTTAAGTACTGATAGACTTTTATCATTGTTTAGGATAGTGCTGGCTTGTGATGCTGTGTAGTAAAGGCAGTTACTTTCCAATAGGTTTTGATTGTGTGTCAGATTATGTAGGTTTAGATCAGGGTCAACGTGATCAATCATCTTCTAGGTTTAAATTATGGTTATTTATATCCTGAGTTGTGTGTTGAGTTTTAGTACTGATATCTGTAGTGGTGGGAAGTTTAGACAAGTATATAGCTATAGCATTTTGGTCATGTAGAGTATAGTCACTAATACACATAATGAAGTTGGTGTTGTCTATGTGTTGTGCTGGAATGAGCTAAAGTACAACTAGGTATAAACTAATAATATAAAAATACAAATTAAAAATAGCACAAGACTCTCACTTGTAATTGCACTAAGGTCTAATGTAATGACTTTGGTATAGTCTATGTATTGACCTAGAGTGAGCAATAGTACAACTAGGTTTAATCTAATAATGTAGAAATACAAATTAAAAATAGCACCAGGCTCTCACTAGTAATTACACTATGGTCTAATATAATGACTTTTGTACTGACTATGTATTGAGCTAGAATGAGCTATAGTACAACTGAGTTTAATCTAATGATATAAAAAAGGCACAAGACTCTCAGTTGTAATTGCACTAAGGTGTTATAGAAGTTGTTTACAAGAATTAGAGTATAACTAGATTTAAATTGACAAGATAAAATATACAAGTTAAGGTAGCAAAAGAATAAAAAAAAAAGTAGAAAAAAAAAAATATGAGGTAGTTGGTACTAGTTAGCAAAAGATAGTTAAGGGCCTTGAACAATAATATACGTAATTGAAATATACACTAATTGCACACACAATATAGCCACTAAGATATGAAAACAATCTTAGAGTAGGATCTACAATATAAACTTATAATATAAAAATACAAATCGAAATGGTACTTGCAATTGCACTAGAGTCTGGTATATGTTGTTGACAAGATCAAGAGTATAACTAGATTTAAATTGACAAAATAAAATTCACAATTAAAGTACAAAAAGAATAACAGTAAAAAATAACAATGGTAATGTCTTGGTTATAATATGATAGTAAGATGGTAGACAGGTACACAGGTACACAGATACACAGGTACACAGGTACAAAGGATAATATAAAGGTTGGAGTTGAATATACAAACTTGAAAATTTGGCAACAAAATGTTATGGGAAGTATAAAATAATGTTTAATGTAAAAAAGTAAAATTGACTGGTAGTAAATATGGTGTTTAATAAAATTTTAGTAAGTAATAATGATTACAAAAAAAGTGAAAAAGTAATGTTTATTTCATTCAATATTGCACTGGTAGTTATACTTGAGGTTATTTGGCAGTACAAGGTAATTAAGAGTACTCTAAGATAGTAAATGTGATATTAAAACAGATAAAGGTAATTAGACAAGTAATGGTTATTAAATGTCAAAAATGTTGAGAGTAAATTGAAATTATAGTAAAAATGGTAATTATTAATTTTAGTAAGTAATATCAATTGATAGTATTTAAAAAAATATGAGGTAGTAATATGGACAGAGAAAGTATCAAATCAGCTAATGTTTAAGCAAACAATAGTAAATAAGAAAATTACATAAGGTGACTTATGCTTACTAGTAAAATCACAAAATGAGGTAGTTGATTATTTAATTACTAAGAGATTGTACAATGAAATTTGAACAATAATGGAGCAAAACATACACTAAACTACGTAGGCTTTTAGGTTGGACATTGTTTAGTTATTCTCTGTAAGATTAGTATCCCTGAGAAATCGTGATGGATCATTCTCGTTCGTGATTGTGTACAGTTGACCTACATTTGTTTTCCTAACTAGAATTTTCCCATCCCGTGTGAAGCATTGGTGTATTGTGTCATTATTCTCCCGCTTAAGTTTTCTGATTCTATACAGGAGGTTCTGACGTTTTTTGGTAAGACACTCGTTAATGTATACCTCTTTCTTTACTTTAATAGATGCAATAATTAAGTCTTTTTTCCTGTCATGTGAGTGGAATCTAAGCATAACACTTTTTCTACTATGGGATCCTAGTAACCTGGCTTCTTTTATTTCTGACTCTGGTACTGTAATAAAGTTGGTAGAATTACCGACAATATGTAAAGTAAAAGGACACAAGTGCAACTAATGTGACATTTATTGTGGCAACGTTTCGCTCTCCAGGAGCTTTATCAAGCCATTACAAACAATACATGGACACAGAGGGTATATAAAGGCTCTGGGTGAGGTGCAATACTAGTGAGGTACCATTTCGATGTTCACTAGTATTGGTGGTAGTAGTAGTAGTATTAGTAACAAAAATAATACAATATGGATATAAAAGCTATTACTTGGGTAACATAAAAATAGGTTGGACAAATATAGACTGGAAAGAGGCAGGTTTTTTCAGTGTTCACTCTCTGTAATGTGCTTTGTGTAGTAGAGACTATGTGATGGCAGGGTTTACTGTTTTCAGGAGGATTCTTGCTAAGACTTCGGAGATGGAGAAGCTGCCGTTGTAATAGCTTTTATATCATTTTACTCATGTACAAATTAATTGCTCTTCCATATTGTATTATTTTTGTTACTAATACTACTACTACTACTATACTACTACTACCAATACTAGTGAACATCGAAATGGTACCTCACTAGTATTGCACCTCACCCAGAGCCTTTATATACCCTCTGTGTCCATGTATTGTTTGTAATGGCTTGATAAAGCTCCTGGAGAGCGAAACGTTGCCACAATAAATGTCACATTAGTTGCACTTGACTCTGGTACTGTAACTTTTGTTTGGTCCTTTATGATCTGCAGAGTAATTTCTTTACTGTCTGTTTGGTTCATATCACTGGGAAAAAGTGGACTGTTAACTATTACTGCATCCGATAGTTTATCTTGTTCAGTTTTATCTTCTTGGAGAGCAAAGTAGTCACTGAACTGGTTATCTAAGTTGTTCTTCCATTCTTTTACTGCTTCTTCAACCTTTGTATTAAGAGATATTATTTGTTGGGTATGGCTATCTATGACTGTTTGGATGGTCTTGTCACAGTTAGTCATTCCTGGTGTTGATAACTTTTGTTCAAGACTGAGGATTTTGTTCTCGTGTCATCCTGGTGTCTTGTTTTGTTAGTGTCTCTTGAAGATTCATATTTTCAATAACTAAGTTGGAGATGCATGTCTTTAGGGTATCTGGATCGTTGGTCATACCTGAGAGACTACTTGGTAGGTTGAATCCGGGGAAGAGAGGGGAGGATGGGCTGGTGGCAGCCATGTTTGTTGTTATTGTTGTGGTGTCGCCTTGAGTGGTGGCGAGTGGGGTGGTTGCTGGGCCGGCATCCTCCTGACTACACTTGTTGAATGGCTAATGTGGTTCCTATATTCAAATCAGGGGATAAGTCCGTTCCTTCAAATTACCGTCCAATAAGCCTGACATCTATAGTGGGCAAGTTATTGGAGTCAATTATAGCTGACATTATTAGAAGTCACCTTGAAGAGCATAACTTGATAAATGAATCTCAGCATGGATTCACGAGAGGTCGTTCCTGCCTGACAAACTCACTGATGTTCTTCAATAGAACATTTGAGGCAGTTGACAGTGATAAGGAATATGATATTGTTTATTTGGATTTTAGTAAAGTCTTCGATAGAGTACCTCACAAGAGACTTTTAAGAAAAGTGGCAGCTCATGGTATAGGAGGTAAAGTTTTAGCATGGATAGAGGCATGGCTTACCAATAGAAAGCAGAGAGTTACCATTAATGGAGTGAAATCTGAATGGGGATTAGTCTCTAGTGGCATCCCACAAGGATCAGTTTTAGGCCCTCTCTTGCTCATAATTTACATTAATGACCTTGATGAAGGGATTACGAGTGACACGAGTAAGTTTGCTGATGATACAAAGATAGGCCGTATAATTCACTCTGAGGAGGATATAAATGAACTCTAGGATGATTTAGACAAATTAATGTCTTGGTCTGAAAAATGGCAGATAAAGTTCAATGTGGATAAGTGTAAGGTACTTGCCCTTGGTAATGAAAATAACCCTCGAAGCTATAATCTAGGTGAAGTAGAGCTTGATCATACAGAATGTGAAAAAGACTTGGGAGTCATGGTGAGCAGAAATCTAAAGCCAAGACAGCAGTGCCTTAGTGTGCGCAACAAGGCCAACAGATTACTTCGATTTATTTTAAGTATAAGTAACAGAAGTCCAAAAGTTATTTTGCAGCTCTATACATCATTAGTGAGACCTCATTTAGACTATGCTTGCTCAGTTTTGGTCCCCTTACTACAGGATGGATATAGACTCATTAGAGAACATACAGAGAAGAATGACTAAAATGATTTACTGTGTAAGGAACCTCCAGTATGAAGATAGACTTAAAGCCTTAAATCTCCACTCTCTGGAGAGGCGTAGAACGAGGGGAGATATCACTGAAGTTTATAAGTGGATGACGGGCATAAACAAGGGAGATATTAATAAAGTACTGAGGGTGTCAAACCAGGTAAGAACCAGAAATAATGGATTTAAGTTGGATAAATTTAGATTTAGAAAGGACATAGGTAAGTACTGGTTTTCTAACAGAGTTGTAGATGCGTGGAACAGGCTTCCCAGTGGGGTGATAGAGGCTAGGACCTTGGGTAGCTTTAAGAAGAGATTGGACAAGTATATGAGTGGGATTATTATTATTATTATTATAATCAAAAAGAAGCGCTAAGCCACAAGGGCTATACAGCGCTGCAGGGTAGGGAAGGAAGCGAGGGTATTGGATGGCAGAAGGGAGGAGGGATGATCAGCAGGTTACAGAAAACAGCGGGGCAGGGGATAGTACGAGGGTAGAGGGTAGCAAGAGATTGAAGTAGAAAGGGCTGAAGGTATCAGAATTTGTGAAGTAAGTCAGTTGTTGTCAAAAAGTCAATGAGAGAGTCCGGATGAAAGGTGGGTCCATCAACGAGAAGGGAAGGTAAAGAGAGAGTAGCGGAGCGAAGACGACGACAGAGGTAAATTCTGCGTGCTCGTTGATAAAGTGGGCAGTCCAACAGAATGTGGCTGGCTGATAATGGAGCTTGGCAATTCTCACAGAGAGGAGCAGGACGCCTCTCCATGAGATATCCATGAGTAAGACGAGTATGGCCAATGCGAAGACGGGAGAGAGTAGTCTCCCAACCTCGACACTGGTGATAAGAAGACGGCCAGTAACCTATACTCGGTTTAATAGATTGAAGTTTGTTGCCGAGCATAGTAGACCAACGTTGTTGCCAACGGGTATGAAGGTGGGAAGATATTGCAGCAAAATAGTCCGTAAATGGAATACCTCTATAAGAAACTGGTAGGTCATGTACTGCTGACCGCGCAGCAGTGTCTGCCTGTTCATTGCCCTGTACGTCAACATGACCAGGGACCCAACAAAAAACAATATCTTTATGCTTGGTAAAGATGCGGCGTAGCCAAAGTTGGATACGGAGGACTAAGGGGTGAGGTGTATCAAATTTTTGTATAGCCTGTAAAGCACTAAGGGAGTCTGAGACAACCACAAATGATGACACAGGCATAGATGCAATACGGATAAGTGCTGTAAGGATGGCATACAATTCAGCAGTAAAAATACTAGCCGAAGATAGTAAATGCCCTTGTACGGCGCTGTCCGGAAACACTGCTGCGAATCCTACGCCGTCTGAAGACTTAGAGCCATCTGTGTACACGGCAATGGCATGAGAATGAGAGTGAAAGTGGTCAAGAAAAAGAGAGCGGGAAGCGACCGTAGACAGTTGGGCTTTCAAGCAAGGGAGGGAGAAAGAACAGACTCGAACAGCTGGAACTTCCCCGGGGGTAGGGAAAAGTGAGATGCTACATGTACATAGAAAGGTGGTAGTTGAAGAGAAGACCAAGAGCGGAATGGAAAAAGGAGAAGATAGAAAGGGACGGAGGTAAGACAGGGGACGGGCGGAACAAAAAAAAGAATGTCTACTAATATCAGTGACCATTCTATAAATGGAAGGATTGCGGAGATCATGAGAGCGTACATAGTAGCGCAGGCAATGGGCATCACGGCGATCGGATAAGGATGGAACGTTCGCTTCTGTATAGAGGCTCTCGACAGGGGAAGAGCAAAAAGCACCAAGGCATAAATGTAATCCTTGGTGATGAATGGGGTTAAGGCTAGAGAGAGTAGCAGGAGATGCCGCTGAATAGATCTGGTCACCATAATCAAGTTTCGATAAAATAAGGGTGGAATGTAGGCGGAGGAGGGTTCGACGATCAGCTCCCCATGAAAGATGAGCAAGGGTTTTAAGGAGGTTCAGCCGGCTGTGACAAGTTGCCTTCAGAGAGGTAATGTGAGGTTTCCAGGATAACCTACGATCAAAGAGGAGGCCCAGAAACTTGACTGTATCACGTTCAGGGATACGGGAGCCATAGAGGTACAAAGGATGATCGGAGATGACAGAGCGTCTAGTGAAAGTAATTTGGTGGGTTTTAGTGCTGGAAAATTTAAACCCACGTGTGGTGGCCCAATTGGAAACACGGTCGACTGCATGTTGGAGAGAAACTGTAATGAGGTGACAGTCAGCGCCTGCACAGGCAATAGCGAAGTCATCAACATAGAGTGATGACCAAATATTTGATGGAAGACTAGAGGCCAAATCATTAATAGCAAGGAGAAAAAGTGTTGTGCTCAGAACACATCCCTGGGGGACACCTTCAGCTTGGATAAAGTCCAGGGAGAGCACATTATTAACCGAACACGGAAATGCCTGTCAGTTAAAAAGTTCTTAAGGAAGGAGGGTAGATTGCCTCGAAGGCCTAAGGAGTGGGCTTGGGCTAAAATATATACCTCCAAGTTGTGTCATATGCCTTCTCAAGGTAAAAAAATTATGGCAAAAATGAGTGGTTATTGCAAAGGCTTACGAACATACGTATCCAAACGTAGTAAGGGGTTATTAAACGTCCCTTACGAAAGCATTACTGAAGGGTGGAGAGACTGTTAGGTTTTTCAAACCCCCACCAAAAGTTTTTTTCAAGGGTTCCATTATTTTGCAAACTGCAAGGGTAAAGCAAGGGACGATAGTGGGGGTTTATGTCCCGTATCCCTGGTTTGGGAAAGGGAGAAAAAATTGGCGGATTTCCACAGGTGGAAGAACTCCTTGTGCCAAATAAGATTGTAAAGGGTAATAGGACTGAAGGGCTAGTGATGAAAATGTTGTCATACAAATTTAAAGTCGTCGGGGCCCAGCTCCCGAGATCGGCAAGTGAGGTGTTGCTCATTCTTAAAGTGAAAAAGGGCCATTTTAAACTTTTCTTCTCTGAGAGAGAAAAGTCCAAGGGTGTAACTCTCTGGCGACTTTGGGGGAAAGAAATGGGGGGCATAGATGGAGTCCCTGAGAAATACGGCCAATGTTTGCCAATTTCATTGGAAACATCTAGTGGGTTTGCATATCAAACCGGAAACCCCCGAGAACGGGACCCGGGTCAGGGAATATTTACCCTCAGTTTTGTATTTTTTTTTCCAGATGCACTCATGAGGGAAGCGAGGGATGGTGGACCCAATTCTCAGCAAGTGCGTTTAGCGTCACGGTTGACATGGCAGCGATCCCCGCTTCGTTTAAAACAAGGAGTCCTTTTGGGGTTCTATTGTACCGGTACCTGCCCCATAAAAAGCGTTTCAAACGTACTGCTGAGCCAAGCGGAACCCACCCCAAAATTTGGGGTATAGATGAGAAGCTGGGGTTTAAAAGGGAGGACGAGAAGGGGTGTAAAGTCATCGATGGAGGACGAAAAAAGGAACCTCTCTAAAAACGTTGGGTGTGAGTAAAGGTTCCAATTTCCCCGATAAATTGCCCGGGGGATGCGAAGAGGTGGTGAATATGAAGGGGAAGAAAGAATGTTTGGGGGGAATGATGCTGTCTGTAATCCGGGAGAACAGACCAAGTGAAGTCAAAATGGGGTGGGGGAAGAGCAGCTGAGAATCGAGAAAGAGAGAGTATGAGTCCGGGGATCAAAATGGGTGGGTCCCTGATTTAAAACATGGACGGGGGGGGTGAAAGAAAAGCCTCTAACTAAATTCCAGGGGAAATCACAGTGACCCCCCCCCCCCCCAGAGGAAATGGGGGGCATTAAAATAAAAAAAGAAACGAAGGGGGGGCGGTAATGAAAAAACAAAAAAGGAAATACCCGGAATGAAAATGCCCAAGAAGGAGAGAGATATAAAGAACAGAGCGTATACCACCTATGCAAGTGGATAGGGGCTGTGTTTTAATGCAGCGAAGTATGAACAAATAGTGTGGACAGAATACGGGGGCGTAAAAGAAGGGCATTTCTTTTAAAGGTCCCATCGGGAAAAAAATCGAAGAATAAAATAAATTATAGCCTGAGATGGGAGAGAAAACAGCAGAGTGTAATTTTGGTTCCTGAAAGCAAACACCAACGGGGGCAAACTGGGAGAGAAACATCTGAAGTCACCCGATTACCCTGAGGTGCGTTTTTCCCAATGTAAATAGGCCATGTTGGAAATGATAAAAGATATTGAAATCCGAGGAAAGGGTTTCCCTACGGATAGGGGGGTTAAAAAAAGCCCACATGGGGAGGGGGGAAAAACGTTTCAAGCAGCGGGGAACGGTGCGCTGTGAAAAAAGAGTTGCACAATGGGGGAGAGGAGAAAAAGGAACAAGGGGGATCATGTCCATTGATGGTTTGGTCTCTGCAATATTTTCAAGTTGCTTCAAGTGTTTCGGAATTCAGAGCTCGTATGGGAGACAATTTTGGGAAAGGTAGGGGGAGGATGAGTAAAGTTTGGGAACTGTATTGGACTGTACCAAGGTAGGGGGGGGGGGGGGAAAGGGTGGAGGGAACTGGGAAAAACGTGAAAGGGGGTAGAAGAGGGGAAAAACCCGGGGGGTGGCAGAAGAGGAAGAAGCCTGGGAGGGAAAGGGGGAAGGTACAGTAGAGGGGGGGGTGAACCTCTACATTGTAAAAAGAGCCCGTGAGAGGGGGGGGAACCAGGGACGAGACAGGGGGGGTTAAATGGGAGGGGGAAGATGGGTGGGGTGTTAAAGGACCTTTTTTTACTTTTGAGAATAGGGGGACGATTTGGGAGGGGTTTCAACGAGATCTCGCTTACTGAGGCTTTGAGAAGAAACGAAAAAGGGGAGATCAGATGAGGCGTTTTTAAGTAGGGACGTCTGAGCCGAGGACACAAAAGGATTAGATCAGGAGTGACGGGAGGGTAACCACAGAGGTGGGTGTAGAAGATGGGGTACCCCCGAAAGTGGGGGGGGGACGTTTGAAAACGGGAAAAGAAAGTGGGAGTTCCCTTTGGGGGGGAGATGAAAACTGCCGGCATAAAGGGGGACCTTCTTCTTTTGGGTAACGGAATTTTTCCCCCTCGTTTAAATAGACTTGACAAAGGCGAGAGTACGAAGGGTGGCCTCTGACGTTAAGGGGAAAAGGGAGATCGATTGCAAGACGTATGAGAATGGTCATCAGCACCACAGGGCGGGAATTCGGCAAAAAATCTGCAAATTTCGTGGAGGCCAAATCGCCGCAATTTCTACACTGTTTCGGTGTAGGGATCCCTTTCGGGCTTGTAACCGATGTCCGCTATATAAATTGGGGTGGGAGTTTTCGGTGTCAAAAATTAAAACGAGCCACATTGCTAGGGGATCGTCTCCGCCTGCGGGCAGGAAAGAACGTAAGTGTCTACCTTGGGATTTGGGGATCTTGGAGTTCAGCTGTTAAAAATGTCAGGCCCCATGTCGGAAAATTTTTTTGAACTATGGTAGGGGGCCCGAATGCGACCACTACAAGATTGAGGAATGTGTTTTTCAAAGTGCAGGAAAAGTACGATATGGGGGAAAAACGGGAGCTCATGAGCCTGGGGCATTTGTACGGTGATGATGGCGTACCCCTTTAAAAACCCCTAAAGAAATATCTTTCCCCAACTGGCGTATGAGTGCCTTGCCAAACTGTGGCAAAAGATAGGGATAGAGGAAGTCGGTCATAAAGTGAAGAATTTAGTCCAAATTTTTCGCTGAAACTGACGTGAAAGGGGAGTGAAGGACGTGTCGATCGTTTTGAGAAAAAGGAAGGTGGGGAAGTATCTCACAGGTAATTGTCGTTGGTGTTTAGGTGGGGGACCAGGTTGGTCCCACGGGAATGGGTCGGCGATTTTAAATTGCCGCACCCTAGAGGGAGAGGAGGAACTATTAGGAGAGCGAAGGTCCCATAATCGAAAGGGGTCATGAGGCCCCCAGACCTGAAACGGGTGAGGAAAAACACCGCAAGAGGACAGAGGCATGAGGAGTGTCTGAAAGTGGCAAAGACGAGGCGGGGGCAGAAGGGGTGCGGTACAAAAGGGGCCCCCGGGGTAGGGGTTAGGGCTAGGGGTGCTATTTGGTTAGGTATTCTTTCTTTTGTTTTTAAGAAAAAAAAAGAAAGAAGAAAAAAAAAATAAAAAAAAAAAAAAAAAAGGGGGACCAGGGGGGATGTTCCTAGGAGGAATGAAAGGGCAGAAATCCCCTCGCGCCCAAGAGGACCCCCAGCACCGAAGTAGCGCAGAGCAGCATGGAACCCGTGCCATACCCTACCCATCATGTAGTAAACAAAAAAATCGGGAAGCAACCTCACATCTGGACCTACCTCGGTGGACAAAAGAGAGGGGCGGCCGGATATCCACCACAAAATATACCCCCTTCGGGCCCCCACCCCGGGGAAACGAAAAATGGCTTCCCGAGATACCCCTCCCCGAAAGACCCCAAAGCTACTCCGGGGTACCGGGAGGATCGGGACATCCCAGGCGATCCGATTCCACGGAAAAATACGCCACCGCCAAAACCTCAAAAAATGGGGGGACCCGGTATCCTTTCCCCAAACCCAGGAACTAGCGCGCCCGTGGGGAGAAATCCCAAAGGCCGAAAAGAGGAAGGGCAAAAGGGAGGGGTGGGGAGGAGGAGGAGGAAAGGAAAAAGGGGAGGATGGGGAGGATGGGATAGGGGAGGGGAGATTGGGGGGTAATTAGGTTCGGTCTGAGGAAGAAGACCGAGAGGTCTAATTCCTCAGACCAAGAGCCTCTTCACCACGCCAAGGAGCCCCCCTTGAAGAGGTATATGAGTGGGAGGGGCTGGGTTTGATTGGTGTCATTGGGTATGGGAGTTATTTCTTGGGTAGCTTTAGGTAGAGGTTGTTTTGATAAGGACCTGCCTTGCATGGGCCAGTAGGCCTTCTGCAGTGTTCCTCCATTCTTATGTTCTTATGCTCTTATGACCTAATTTTCGAGGAGTTTGGGTTCATCACAGTAAAGTTCTTGCCCTCAAATACCACTCCTCTCCTCCAGCCCATGGACCAGCAGGTCATTGCAAACTTTACAACACTCTACACCAAAGCAATGTTTCACAGGTGCTTGATTGTGACCACAGACACTCACTTGACCCTAAGGGAATTTTGGAGAGAACACTTCAGCATCCTCCATTGCATAACCCTTATAGGTATGGCTTGGGAGGGAGTGACTACCAGGACTTTGAACTCTGCTTGGAGAAAATTGTGGCCAGATTGTGTCGACAAGAGGGATTTTGAAGGGTTTAGGACTGACCCTGATGAGCCTATGTCTGTTGCTAAATCAATTGTGGCACTGGGAAGTTCCATGGGGTTGGATGTGAGTTTGGAGGATGTGGAAGAGTTGGTGGAAGACCACAACGAAGAGCTCACCACTAAGGAGCTGCAAGAGCTTCAGCAGGACAAGCAACAGATCGTAGCTCAGAATCTTGCTGCAGAGGAGGAGGAAGAGAGATGGAAGTAGGTGCCTTCTTCAGAAATTAAAGAGATTTTTGCTATGTGGGGTAAGATGGAAAGATTTATGGAGAAACATCACCCTGACAAGGTTGTTGCAAGCCATGTTGGCAACATGTACAGTGACAAAGTCTTGGGCCATTTTAGGGAAGTGTTAAAGGGACGCCAGAAACAGAGCTCTCTCCACAGTTATTTTGTGAGACAGGACTCCAGTGACTCTCAAGCTGGTCCTAGTGGTATTAAGAAACAGAGAAGAGAAGCAACCCCAGAAAAGCAACTGGTACCTGAGGTGTTGCTGGAAGGGGATTCCCTTCCCAAAAACTGTAAACAATCCAATCTCTCTCCTCCTCCAGTCTCCCATACACTAAGAAGAATCTCCAATAAAGGTAAGTGTTATGCTGTTAATGTTTCATTCATCATTTCCCACTGTATTGTTTATGTACTACATCTATATTTCATGTAAAAAATTTTTTTGTTTTAATACTTCTGGGTGTCAGGAACGGATTAATTGTATTTACATTATTTCTTATGGGGAAAATTGATTCGAAAATCGTAGATTTCGATAATAGTATCAACTCCAGGAACGGATTAACTACGAAAAACGAGGGACCACTGTATTTTTATATAACCAGACTTGAGTTCTGGAAATGGGAAGTACAATGCCTGTACTTTAAAGGTGGGGTTTGGGATATTGGAAGTATGGAGGGATATGTTATATATCCTTATATATGCTTCCAAACTGTTGTATCTGGGTGCCTCTGCAAAAACAGTGATTGTGTATGAGTGAGATGAAAGTGTTGAATGATGAAGAAAGTATTATCTTTTGGTGGATTTTCTTATTTTTAGGGTCACCGTGCCTTGATGGGAGACGGCCAACTTGTTGAAAAAAAAAAGTAGATAATGAAACTTAATGTTATAGGAATGCAATTAAAAGCCTTAGTAGACCTATAACCCACTATGATAACATGAACATAGATAAATACATTTATGGAGCAACTTGCAATGTGAACAGACTGACTGATGTTGTAGTGGCCAGGCTTAGGCTTGGTTACAGGTACTTCTGGCAGTTTGTCAAATACACAAATGATCAAATCAAATGCAAAATATGTAGCCAGCCCTATGGTCACTATCTTGAACATTATGTGCTTAATCATCCACTTATTAACCCTTTCAGGGTCCAGAGGCCAAATTTCAAAGGGTGCACCAGTGTCCAAGAATTTTCAATAAATAATTTTGTTATGAAACGGTAGAGAATCTTTTTCTGGAGGTAATAAAACAAAAAGTATGAATTTTCATGGAAAATTGACGAAATTATGCTCTCACGAATTTTGATGTGTCAGCAATATTTACGCGTGGGTGATTTTGCCGACTTTGACTCCCAATTTAGGCCAATCACATTATTCCAGTCGACCAAATTCTTAGCTATTTTACTAGTATTACTTCTATTCTATTGGTTGAGCACAAGAAATCACCAAGTCAACTGTTTCAACTACAAAATAAAATGATCGGAAACTGACAATTTGGCCAATTAAATGCAAAATTTAAAATATTCCAGTTTCAAAACAGGGTCCAAAATAAACAATGCAGGCATTCCCGGCATTAAACTAACATTTCCTCTGTTCATTAGTTACGTTTTCAGGCTTTACAAATGAATTCCATTTTAATTTTTTATTCACATAATGAATTTTTATTCAAACCAAAAAATAGAAGATTTACTGTTATGCAATACTGTAATAATTGTATAAATAATATCACCACATTTGTGAACGTATATTAGACCCACCAGCTTGTCTGTATTAGACATGTGAAGTCATTTGTTTACTCTTGAACATCGGCAAAAATTTAATATTTCCGCTACTTTGAGCTCAGTTTCAGGCCATTTCCAGTACTAAAACCAATCAAAATTATCTCTATTTCTGTAATATATCTTCCATTCTATCAAATGGGACCAAGAAATCGCAAATACAACCATAAAAAATATATGAAAAAACACTGCAAAGTTGCTGTTTTAATAAAAAATTATGGTCTCAGTTTTTTCTCTCATTATGCACTGTGTGCTGCAAGAATTGTTTTATGTGGTGCACACATACCACATAGATGTATTCTCTCATATCTAGGTCCAAATTTACCGCTTACAGCTTATCAGAGCGAGCTGAGCTCATGGCGTAGATCTATGGTTTGGACCCTCAACGTAAAGCCGTAGATCTATGGCACGGACCCTGAAAGGGTTAAGGAATATAGAAGTGGACAGTATAATAATCTATGTGACATCTCAAGATATCCTTATTAACCCTTAAACAGTCCAAAAGTATGTATACCTTCTCTCGCATAGCGCCCCGAATTTTTTGAGAAAAAAATAGTTTTTTTCAATAGGGAAAAAAAGAGCATATGGTACCCAGGCATCCCCAATTTTTTTTCTTATGGTGCAGTGAGTGCACACACCCATTCTCTCATGTCTAGGCGACTCAGGCTTATCGTGCCAATGTTGAATGAATGACAAAGGAAACGTATATATACGTTTGGGGCTCTACGCGAGAGAATGTATATATACGTTTGGACCGTTTAAGGGTTAATGAAAATAAGATACCAGACATATTAAGCAAATTTCTTAAATTTACTTGTAACATATGAGTGAACTATAAATATAAATCCAGATGTACCCCTGTTAACCCTTTTGGGGCCTAGTTCCTAGGCCCTTCATGTATCCATATGCTCTTGCACTACTGTCCACAGGATGGATATGGGGTGCACAATAAATTAGATTTTGCCACTTTGGTGGCAAAATCTAAACTTCAGAATACAATTTTTTAGGAGCACTATGAATTTTAAAATGAAAAAATTCTCTCTTATTCAGAAAATTTCAACAGCTATTCTAGATGACAAATGGGGCTTTTCACTGTTTTGGGGAAAACATTGAATATAAGAAATGATTGCAGAGTTAAAAAATATGAATTCAAAATTCAGTAAAATTCCAAATACATGCAAGAATTTCAACTACTATAAGAAATTACTGAATACAGTCAACCCTCGAACAACAGGTTTGAACTGCGTGGGTCCACTTATACACAGATCTTTTCAATAAATATAGTATAGGTCGGCCATAACTAATCCAGTAATCAGTAATCTGGTTCCATCAGTAATCTGGCACTAATTTCAACTAGCATAATTTTAAATTTCCAGGGTAGCCACACCAACCTGCTGCTACTGTTTGATGGTGCTACTGCTGCACAAGCCATTCCAATTTCTTTTTCTCCTTTTATTGTTATAACCTGCTCACTTCTAGCCCTAGCCATGGTACCCACGAATAAATGAAATGCTTCTTGTTGTGTAAAGCACATACACCATACATTGTCCATAAAAGATAAGGTGACTTTGAAGCCACTGTCAGTTGCCATGAGCTCAGCTCACTCGGATAAACTGTGACCACTAAATTTGGGCCTACATATGAAAGAACAGACCTGTGTGGTAAGTGTGCACTATATAAAAATTCCTGCAGCACACAGTGCACAATGAGAAAAAACTGCAATAGTGGTTTTGATGTAAAACAGTGACTTTGCAGTGTATTTTCATGTTTTTTTGTGGTTGTATTCTTTTTTTTTTTTTTTTTTTTTGTATCATTTGATAGAATGGAATATACATTACAGAAATGGATATGATTTTGAGTGATTTCATGATAAAAAGTACCTTGCAATTGAGCTCTAAGTAGCGGAACTGTCCGATTTTTGCCCATGTTCAAGAGTAAACAAACGACGTCATCGTCCAAAATGTGTCCAACTAGCTGGTCTAGTATACATGGTCACGAATACATCAACATTATTTATACAATTATTACAATAATACATAACAGTAAATCTTCTATTTTTTGTGTGAATAAAAATTCAAACTGTAAAGCAAGCGTAATATAAGAGGGGCCTGGAGACGTGACTAATTACTGACAAATACGATTTGACCACTTATTAGTGGTGAAAGGATTGATGGTGGTTTCTGTACTCAGTCGAAATAGAAGGAATGTTAGCAAAATAGCAACAAGTTTGGTTTGACTGAACATGAACGTGGTAAAAATAGGCGTAAATGGGTGAAATCGCCGATACATAAATATCACCACTGGGTAAGTGTATTCAAACTACAACACTTGTAATCCGTGAAACATGTATCTCCAAAGAAATAATGTAAATCCAATTAATCCATTCCAGACTACCCAAAAGTATTAACAAATATTTTTTTTACATTAAATATCAATTTATATACAGAAAACAACGAGACATCAAGTATAAAACAATAATAACATCACAACTACCATATATGAAACATTTTTGTGTATAATAAATATGTCATTTATGTAAGAATTGTGGCAGTGAGAGAAAATAGTTCTATATGACACAATATAATTAACTTTTCACACTTACCATATATTTAAACTCTTGTTGGTGTATGAATAAAATATGTCATGTATGTTAGGAATTGTGGCAGTGAGAGAAGATAGTTCTTCAATATGACACTAATATCAACTCTACGACTTGTTTATCCATCACAATTCATCCAATATGACATAATAAACAATATCAATAACATAGAAACATGACATATAATCTAGAATGAATAAAATATGTCATTACGAATGCGAGGAATGGTGCTGTGTTGTTGTTGTTGGGTTTATGAGGGCCAATGACAGATTAAGCCGTACATAGTGGTGGTAAAGGTGGCAGCAGAGGTGGTGGTGTTGTCAGTGGCCCTATATACCTCCAATATAGGTCTCAAATTCGAAGCAATATTTCCCATAAGAAATAATAGAAATACAATTAATCCGTTCCAGAAACCCAAAAATATTCACACAAAAAATACATTTTATAGAGATTAATTACAGTTTTACATACAACAAATACTATAGTTTTTAATTATGAATAGTAATACATTTTTTTTTTTTCAACAAGTCGGTCGTTTCCACCGAGGCAGGGTGACCCAAAAAAGAAAGAAAATCCCCAAAAAGAAAATATTTCATCATCATTCAACACTTTCACCACACTCACACATTATCACTGTTTTCGCAGAGGTGCTCAGAATACAACAGTTTAGAAGCATATACGTATAAAGATACACAACATATCCCTCCAAACTGCCAATATCCCAAACCCCTCCTTTAAAGTGCAGGCATTGTACTTCCCATTTCCAGGACTCAAGTCCGACTATATGAAAATAACCGGTTTCCCTGAATCCCTTCACTAAATATTACCCTGCTCACACTCCAACAGATCGTCAGGTCCCAAGTATCATTCGTCTCCATTCACTCCTATCTAACACGCTCATGCACGCTTGCTGGAAGTCCAAGCCCCTCGCCCACAAAACCTCCTTTACCCCCTCTTTCCAACCCTTTCGAGGACGACCCCTACGCCTCCTTCCTTCCCCTATAGATTTATATGCTTTCCATGTCATTCTACTTTGATCCATTCTCTCTAAATGACCAAACCACCTCAACAACCCCTCTTCTGCCCTCTGACTAATGCTTTTATTAACTCCACACCTTCTCCTAATTTCCACACTTCGAATTTTCTGCATAATATTTACACCACACATTGCTCTTAGACAGGACATCTCCAATGCCTCCAACCATCTCCTCGCTGCTGCATTTACCACCCAAGCTTCACATCCATATAAGAGTGTTGGTACTACTATACTTTCATACATTCCCTTCTTTGCCTCCATAGATAACGTTTTTTGACTCCACATATACCTCAACGCACCACTCACCTTTTTTCCCTCATCAATTCTATGATTAACCTCATCCTTCATAAATCCATCCGCCGACACGTCAACTCCCAAGTATCTGAAAACATTCACTTCTTCCATACTCCTCCTCCCCAATTTGATATCCAATTTTTCTTTATCTAAATCATTTGATACCCTCATCACCTTACTCTTTTCTATGTTCACTTTCAACTTTCTACCTTCACACACATTCTCAAACTCATCCACTAACCTTTGCAATTTTTCTTTATAATCTCCCATAAGCACAGTATCATCAGCAAAAGGTAACTGTGTCAATTCCCATTTTGAATTTGATTCCCCATAATTTAACCCCACTCCTCTCCCGAACACCCTAGCATTTACTTCTTTTACAACCCCATCTATAAATATATTAAACAACCATGGTGACATTACACATCCCTGTCTAAGACCTACTTTTACCGGGAAGTAGTCTCCCTCTCTTCTACACACCCTAACCTGAGCCTCACTATCCTCATAAAAACTCTTTACAGCATTTAGTAACTTACCACCTATTCCATATACTTGCAACATCTGCCACATTGCTCCCCTATCCACTCTATCATATGCCTTTTCTAAATCCATAAATGCAATAAAAACTTCCCTACCTTTATCTAAATACTGTTCACATATCTGCTTCAATGTAAACACTTGATCTACACATCCCCTACCCACTCTGAAGCCTCCCTGCTCATCCGCAATCCTACATTCTGTCTTACCTCTAATTCTTTCAATTATAACCCTACCGTATACTTTTCCTGGTATACTCAGTAAACTTATTCCTCTATAATTTTTACAATCTCTTTTGTCCCCTTTCCCTTTATATAAAGGGACTATACATGCTCTCCGCCAATCCCTAGGTACCTTCCCCTCTTTCATACATTTATTAAACAAAAGTACCAACCACTCCAACACTATATCCCCCCCTGCTTTTAACATTTCTGTCATGATCCCATCAGTTCCAGCTGCTTTACCCCCTTTCATTCTACGTAATGCCTCACGTACCTCCACCACACTTACATTCTGCTCTTCTTCACTCCTAAAAGATGGTATACCTCCCTGGTCAGTGCATGAAATTACCGCCTCCCTTTCTTCCTCAACATTTAAAAGTTCCTCAAAATATTCTCGCCATCTACCTAATACCTCCTCTCCCCATCTACTAACTCCCCTACTCTGTTTTTAACTGACAAATCCATACTTTCCCTAGGCTTTCTTAACTTGTTTAACTCACTCCAAATTTTTTTCTTATTTTCATTAAAATTTCTTGACAGTGCCTCTCCCACTCTATCATCTGCTCTCCTTTTGCACTCTCTACCACTCTCTTCACCTTTCTTTTACTCTCCATATACTCTGCTCTTCTTATAACACTTCTGCTTTGTAAAAAACCTCTCATAAGCTACCTTTTTCTCTTTTATCACACCCTTTACTTCATCATTCCACCAGTCACTCCTCTTTCCTCCTGCCCCACCCTCCTATAACCACAAACTTCTGCCCCACATTCTAATACTGCATTTTTAAAACTATTCCAACCCTCTTCAACCCCCCCACTACTCATCTTTGCACTAGCCCACCTTTCTGTCAATAGTCACTTATATCTCACCCAAACTTCCTCCTCCTTTAGTTTATACACTTTCACCTCCCTCTTACTTGTTGTTGCCACCTTCCTCTTTTCCCATCTACCTCTTACTCTAACTGTAGCTACAACTAAATAATGATCCGATATATCAGTTACCCCTCTATAAACATGTACATCCTGGAGCCTACCCATCAACCTTTTATCCACCAATACATAATCTAACAAACTACTTTCATTACGTGTTACATCATACCTTGTATATTTATTTATCCTCTTTTTCATAAAATATGTATTACTTAATACCAAATTTCTTTCTATACATAGCTCAATTAAAGGCTCCCCATTTACATTTACCCCTGGTACCCCAAATTTACCTACTACTCCCTCCATAACATTTTTACCCACTTAAACATTAAAATCCCCAACCACCATTACTCTCACACTTGATTCAAAACTCCCCACTCATTCACTCAACATTTCCCCGAATCAATCTCTCTCCTCTACACTTCTCTCTTCTCCAGGTGCATACACACTTACTATAACCCACTTTTCACATCCAATCTTTATTTTACTCCACATAATCCTTGAATTTTTACATTTGTAGTCCCTCTTTTCCTGCCATAGCTTATCCTTCAACATTATTGCTACTCCTTCTTTAGCTCTAACTCTATTTGAAACCCCTGACCTAATCCCATTTATTCCTCTCCATTGAAACTCTCCCACCCCCTTCAGCTTTGTTTCACTTAAAGGCAGGACATCCAGTTTCTTCTCATTCATAACATCCACAATCATCTCTTTCTTATCATTTGCACAACATCCACGCACATTCAGACTTCCCACTTTGACAATTTTCTTCTTCTTATTCTTTTTAGTAATCTTTACAGGAAAGGGGTTACTAGCCCATTGTTCCCGGCATTTTAGTTGACTTTTACAACACGCATGGCTTACGGAGGAAAGATTCTTATTCCACTTCCCCATGGATATAAAAGGAAAAGTAATATGACCAAGAACTATTAAGATAAAATCATATTATTACTTACCTTTATTGAAGATTGGTGATGGCATCTGGAAGATAGGGAGGAGGAGAGAGGGAGTTGGGGTTAGTGTTTGGAAGGAGAATCCCCCTCCATGAGGACTTCAGGTAAAGCCCTCTCTGGGGTTACTTCCCTTCTCTGTCTTTTAATGCCACTAGGACCAGCTTGTGTTACTGGACCCTGTCTCACAAAGTAACTGTCCACAGTCTCTGTTTCTGGCACTTCTATAACATTTCCCTAAAATGGGACATGGTTCTGTCACTGAACTTGTTGCAAAGATGGCTTGTTTCAGCTTGCTCAGGGTGGTACTTCTGCACAAACATTTGGACATCGTTCCACTTGGCACAAATCTCCTTAATCTTTGAAGAAGGCACCTCATCCACTCCCTCTTCCTCCTCCTCTGAAGCAAGTTCCTCAGCTGTGGTCTGATACTGCTCCAGATGAAGCTCTTGCAGCTCTTCAGTGGTTAGCTCTTCCCTCTGGTCCTCCACCAACTCTTCCACATCCTCACCACTCACCTCCAACCCCAGGGTGTTCCCCAGTGCCACAATAGAGTCCACAACAGGCAGAGGGTGAGCTGGGTCAGGGTCAGCCTCAAACCCTTCAAAATCCCTCTTTTGGACACAATCTGGCCACAATTGTCTCCAAGCAGAGTTCAAAGTCCTGGAAGTCACTCCCTCCAAGCCTTACCTATAAGGATTATGGAGTTGTAGATGTTGAAGTGATTCCTCCAGAACTCTCTTAGGGTCAACTTAGTGTCTGTGGTCACTTCAAAGCACTTTTCAAACATTGCTTTTGTGTAGAGTTTTTTGAAGTTAGAAATGACTTGTTGGTCCATGGGCTGGAGGAGAGGAGTGGTGTTAGGAGGCAAGAACTTCAGTTATAAAACTGAAGTCCCTAGGTGGTGTTAGGAGGCAAGAACTTCAGTTATAAAACTGAAGTCCCTAGACAAGAGGTCTAATAAGTTTGGAGGATGAGCAGGAGCATTGTTCACTAGCAGGAGGCACTTGAGTGGCAATTTCTTTTCCTGGATGTATTTTCTCACACTGGGGCCAAACACTTCACTGACCCACTCTTTGAAAATTTGTCTTGTGACCCATGCCTTATGATTAGCTTTCCACAAGACATAACTTGTTCTTAAAGACATTGTTTTTCTTAAACATCTGGATTTTCTGAATGATACACAAGTAAAGGCTTCACTTTAAAATCACCACTAGCATTAGCACAGAATAAAAGAGTAAGCCTGTCTTTCATAGGCTTGTGTCCTGGCAGTGCCTTTTCCTCCTGTGTGATGAAGGTCCTTTTTGGCATTTTCTTCCAAAACAAGCCTGTTTCATCACAATTAAACACTTGTTCAGGTTTGAATTCTTCACTGTCTATGTACCCCTTAAACTCCTGTACAAACTTCTCAGCCGCCCGTTTGTCTGAACTGGCTGCCTCACCATGTCTTACAACATTGTGTATGCCACTACGCTTCTTAAATCTGTCAAACCAGCCTCTGCTGGCCTTAAATTCACTATTAGCACTGGTTCCAGGAGTTTTCTGTACCAGATCAGCATGCAACTTCCTTGCCTTTTCGCAAATAATCGTCTCTGAAACACTATCACCTGCAATCTCTTTATCCTTGATCCACATCAGCAACAACTTCTCAACCTCTTCAACTATCTGTGGTCTTTTTTTGGTAAGCATATTAACACCTTTTGCAAAATCAGCTTCCTTCATTTGTTCTTTCTTTGACAGGATAGAACCGATGGTCGACTTGTCTTTCCCATACATCCTGGCAAGCTCAACAAGTCTCACACCACTCTCATACTTCTGTATTATTTCCTTCTTCACATCTTTTGTGTTTCTCAATTTCTTTACCACAGGGGTACCACTAGCAAGTTTCTTTGGGCCCATGGTAGCTTATTTCACAGTCCCACAAGCACTAAACACAACGAAATAATCGTAAAATGTGTGAATGAGAGCGCAGGTTAGTGTTCACTCAAGCATAAACAAAGCTAGACTGCTCACGGCGCCTGCGTGGGGACGCGGACAGAGCGGGCCAGCAGACAGGTCCCGTACCCGGCGGTCCAAAATTAGGCGCGCGTTCGATAATAGGGACACAGTTTGTCCGAAAAAAATGGTCTTATTTTTATAACGTTCAATATGTGATACGTTCGATTTTTGAGGTTCCACTGTAATTTGAAACGACCATATTAGCGGAACGAAGCAAAGAGAAATGCCGTAAGTGGGGCCCTACTGTACACATTATAAAAAAGGTAAAATTTATCAAAACGTATACACACAAACAATTACAGATTCACATTTTCCATTCGAAGTCAAGACAAATGTAAGCAAGCATAGAGATACAATATAATAATAACACAGTGGACCCCTGCTTTACGATCAGCTCCCAATGCGACCAATTATGTAAGTGTATTTATGTAAGTGCGTTTGTACGTGTATATTTGGGGGTCTGACATGGACTAATCTAATTCACAATATTCCTTATGGGAACAAATTCATTCAGTAATGGCACCTGAACATACTTCTGGAATGAAATAATATCGTAAACCAGGGGTCCACTGTACTGTATAATAATATTTTTTTTTCAACAAGCTGGCCGTCTCCTACTGAGGTAGGGGTGACACATAAATAGACAAAACACTCTCACCAACATTCACACATAACACTAATAATAATAATAATAATAATAATGAAATCAGCATATGTAAGCATGTTAGAAGTGAATAGAGAAAAGTGATTTTTGGGACTTGATGAGCAGTTGGAGTGTGAGCAGGGTAATATTCTGTGAAGGGGTTCAGGGAAATTGGTTAGCCTGACTTAAGTCCTGGAGGTGAGACGTACAATGCCTGTACTTTAAAGGGGTTGGGATATTTGCTGTTTGGACTGACATCTGAACTCTCGTATCTGAGTGCCTCTGCAAAGAAAGTGATTGTGTGAATGATGGTAAAAGTATTGAATGATGGTGAAAGTATTTCTTTCTTTTTTGGGTCACCCTGCCTCAGTGGAATATGGCTGGCTCATTGGAGAAAAAAAAAGAATTCTAGGTAGTAGGTTGGTAGACAGCAACTACCCAGGGAGGTACTACTGTCCTGCCAAGTGAGTGTGGAATGCAAACCTGCAACTTTTTTACAAAATGGTAGGATGGTTGGTATATCTTGCTACTTCTACTTTTTTTTTTTTTTTTTTTAACAAATCGGCCGTCTCCCACTGAAGCAGGGTGACCCAAAAAAGAAAATCCCCAAAAAGAAAATATTTTCATCATCATTCAACACTTTCACCTCACTCAAACATAATCACTGTTTTTGCAGAGGTGCTCAGAACACAACAGCTTAGAAGCATATACATATAAAGATACAAACATATTCCTCCAAACTGCCAATATCCCAAACCCCTCCTTTCGAGTGCAGGCATTGTACTTCCCATTTCCAGGACTCAAGTCCGGTTATATAAAAATAAACTGGTTTCCCTGAATACCTTCACTAAATATTACCCTGCTCACACTCCAACAGATCGTCAGGTCCCAAATACCATTCGTCTCCATTCACTATCGAACATGCTCACGCATGCCTGCTGGAAGTCCAAGCCCCTCGCTCACAAAACCTCCCTTACCCCCTTCCTTCCAACCTTTTCAAGGACGACCCCTACCCAGCCTTCCTTCCCCTACAGATTTAAATGCTCTCCATGTCATTCTACTTTGATCCATTCTCTCTAAATGACCAAACCACCTCAAAAACCCTCTTCAGCCCACTAATACTTTTATTAACTCCACACCTTCTCCTAATTTCCACACTCCGAATTTTCTGCAGAATACACCTACCATCCAACTTACGACCTGCTCGACTTACGACCACTCGACTTACGACAGTGTTTTTTATGCCAAATTTCTGGGAAATAAACAACTATTTGTGTTGTACACAGTGTTTATCCTCAACCTTACAGTATAAAATACAGTACTTACAGCATAAAAAGTAAAGTAAAACATGAAATACCAAAATAAAACAATAAAATAAAGTCATTACAAAAATGTTTTGTTGATATTCAGTAGTAAAGTTCGACTTACGACCATTTCGACATACAACCGGTTTCTCGGAACCGAACTCGGTCCTAAGTCGGATGGTAGGTGTATTTTACACCACACATTGCCTTAGACAGGACATCTCCACTGCCTCCAACCGCCTCCTCGCTGCTGCATTCACAACCCAAGCTTCACATCCATATAAGAGTGTTGGTACTACTATACTTACACACATTCCCTTCTTTGCCTCCACAGATAACGCTTTTTGTCTCCCACATATACCTCAATGCACCACTCACCTTTTTTCCCTCATCAATTCTATGATTAACCTCATCCTTCATAAATCCATCAGCCAACACATCAACTCCCAAGTATCTGAAAACATTCACTTCTTCCATACTCCTCCTCCCCAATTTTATATACAATTATTCTTTATCTAAATCATTTGATACCCTTATCACCTTACTCTTTTCTATGTTCACTTTCAACTTTCTACCGTTAAACACACTCCCAAACTCGTCCACTAACCTTTGCAATTTTTCTTTATTATCTCCCATAAGCACAGTATCATCAGCAAAAAGCAACTGTGTCAATTCCCATTTTGTATTTGATTCCCCATAATTTAACCCCACCCCTCTCCCAAACACCCTAGCATTTACTTCTTTTACAACCCCATTTATAAATATATTGAACAACCATGGTTACATTACACATCCCTGTCTAAGACCTACTTTTACGGGGAAGTAGTCTCCCTCTCTTCTACACACCTAACCTGACCCTCACTATCCTCATAAAACTCTTTACAGCATTTAGTAACTTACCACCTATTCCATATACATGTATTGCAACATCTGCCACATTGCTCCCCTATCACTATCATATGCCTTTTTTCTAAATCCATAAATGCAATAAAAACTTCCCTACCTTTATCTAAATACTGTTCACATATATGCTTAAATGAAAAACACTTGATCTTCACATCCCCTACCCACTCTGAAACCTCCTTGCTCATCCGCAATCCTATTTTTCTGTCTAAGCTCTAATTCTTTCAATTTTTAACCCTACCGTAAACTTTTCCTGGTATACTCAGAAAAATTTATTCCTCTAAAATTTTTTAAAAATCTCTTTTGTCTCCCTTCCCTTTATATAAAGGGAACTAAAACATGCTCTCTGCCAATCCCTAGGTATCTTCCCCTCTTTCATTACATACATGTATATTAACAAAATACCAACCACTCCAACACTATATCCTCCCCTGCTTTTAACATTTCTGTATGATCTCGTCAGTTCCAGCTGCTTTACCCCCTTTCATTCTACGTAATGCCTCACACACCTCCCCCACACTCACATCCTGTTCTTCTTCACTCCTAAAAGATGTATACCTCCCTGGCCCAGTGCATGAAATTAACGCCTCCCTTTCTTCGTCGACATTTAAAGTTCCTCAAGATACTTTTGCCATCTATCCAAAATCTCCATTCCCCATCTACTAACTCCCTACTCTGTTTTTAACTGACAAATCCATTTGTTCCCCTAGGCTTTCTTAAAACCTGTTTAACTCACTCCAAAATTTTTTCTTATTTTCATTAAAATTTCTTGACAGTGCCTCTCCCACTTATCATCTGCTCTCCTTTTGCACTCTCTCACCACTCTTCACCTTTCTTTTACTCTCCATATACTCTACTCACAACATTTCTGCTTTGTAAAAACCTCTCATAAGCTAACTTTTTCTCTTTTATCACACCCTTTACTCATCATTCCACCAATCACCCCCTCCTTCCTCCTGCACCCACCCCTAAAACCCACAAACTTCTGCCCCACATTCTAATACTGCATTTGAAAAACCTATTCCAACCCTCTTCAACCCCCCACTACTCATACTTGCACCAGTCCACCTTTCTCCCAATAGTTGCTTATATCTCGCCCGAACTTCCTCCTCCCTTAGTTTATACACTTTCACCCCCTCCTTGTTGTTGCTTTTTTTCCTCTTTTTCCCATCTCCCTCTTACTCTAACTGTAGCTCAACTAAATAATGATCCGTTTATATCAGTTGCCCCTCTATAAACGTGTACACCCTGGAGCCTACCCATCAACTTTTGTCCACCAATACATAATCTAAAAAAACTACTTTCATTACGTGTTTATATCATACCTTGTATATTTATTTATCCTCTTCTTCATAAAATATGTATTACTTATTTCCAAAGCTCTTTCTACACAGAGCTCAATTAAAGGCTCCCCATTTCATTTCCCCCTGGCACCCCAAATTTACCTACTACTCCCTCCACAACATTTTTGCCCACTTTTGCATTGAAATCCCCAACCACGATTACTCTCACACTTGGTTCAAAACTCCCCATGCATTCACTCAACATTTCCCAAAATTTCTCCCTCTCCTCTCCTGTTACATATACGCTTACTATAACCCACTGTTCACATCCAATCTTTATTTTACTCCACATAAACCTTGATTTAATACATTTATAGTCTCTCTTTTCCTGCCATAGCTTATCCTTCAACATTATTGCTACTCCTTCTTTAGCTCTAACTCTATTTGAAACCCCTGACCTAATCCCATTTATTCCTCTCCACTGAAACTCTCCCACCCCCTTCAGCTTTGTTTCACTTAAAGCCAGGACATCCAGCTTCTTCTCATTCATAACATCCACAATCATCTCTTTCTTATCATTTGCACAACATCCACGCACATTCAGACTTCCCACTTTGACAATATTCTTCTTATTCTTTTTAGTAATCTTTACAGGAAAAGGGGTTACTAGCCCATTGTTCCTGGCATTTTAGTTGACTTTTACAACACGCATGGCTTAGGGAGGAAAGATTCTTACTCCACATCGCCATGGATATAAAAGGAAAAGTAATAAGACCAAGAAACTATTAAGATAAAATCAAGAAAACTCAGATGAGTGTGTATAAACAAACATGTACATGTATGTGTAGAGTGACCTAAGTGTAAGATGAAGTAGCAAGACATACCTGTAAAGGAGGTGTTGTGGGCAAGAGGTTTTTACTTCCAGCAAGCGTGCGTGAGCGTGTTAGATAGGAGTGAATGGAGACAAATGGTATTTGGGACCTGACGAGCTGTTGGAGTGTGAGGAGGGTAATATTTAGTGAAGGGATTCAGGGAAACCGGTTATTTTATATAACCGGACTTGAGTCCTGGAAATGGGAAGTACAATGCTGCGCTCTAAAGGAGGGGTTTGAGATATTGGCAGTTTGGAGGGATATATTGTGTATTTTTATATGTATATACTTCTAAACTGTTGTATTCTGTGCACCTCTGCAAAAACAGTGATTACGTGTGAGTGAGGTGAAAGTGTTGAATGATGAAAGTATTTTCATCATCTTTCTTTTTGGGTCACCCTGCCTCGGTGGGAGACAGCCGACTTGTTGAAAAAAAAAAAATATATACAATGGACCCTCAGCTAACGCTGGTAACACCTTACGTTAAATCCAGCATACGATACATTTTAACGCAAAAATTTTGCCTCGGCTAACGCTAAAAAACTCACCCTACGCAAGCGCACATCAGTTGTCCTGTGGGTGCCAGTGTTTACAAGCCAGCCAGTGCAGTCGCATCCACATATACAATCAAAACATTTCATATTATCACAGCATTTTTAGTGATTGTACCTGCAAAATAAGCCACCATGGGCCCGAAGAAAGCTTCTAGTGCCAACCCTGCAGGAAAAAGGGTGAGAATTACTATGGATATGAAGAAAGAGATTAAGAAAATGTGTACAAAGTGGCTTGAAGTGCAAACCTTTATGGATGAAAATCACCCTCACACAGCTATTGCAAGCTGTGCTGGTGACTATTACAATGACAATGTTGTGAACCACTTTAGACAAACCATAAAGGAACGGGAGGTACAGGCCTCTATGGACAGATATGTTGTGCGACAGAGGTCCAGTGACTCTCAAGCTGGTCCTAGTGGCATTAACCCTTTCAGGGTCGACAGGCCCTTTCAGAGACTTGTTCTCAGGGTCGCCCAAATTTCAAAAAAAAAAAAAAAAAAAAAAAAAAAAATTCTTATGAAAAGATAGAGAATCTTTTCCCAATCATAATGACACCAAAAGTATGAAATTTGATGAAAAACTTACGGAATTATGCTCTTGTGAAGTTAGTGGTCCCGACAATGTTTACGCATCAGCGATTTTGCCCACTTCGAGCCTTATTTTCGGCCAATTCCAGTGTACTAGTCGACAAAAATCATAACTATTTCACTAGAACTCCATTTTTTCTATCGAATGAGTACAAGAAACCACCCATTTACCAATTTCAACTATCCAATACAGTGGTCAGAATTTAGCAATTTTGCCAATTTCACACAAATTTCCAAAGATGCCAATTTCCGAATAGGGTCCAGAATAAACAAGAAAAACATTCCTGGCACTAAAGTAACATTTCCTCTATTCATTAGTCACGTCCCCACGCCCCTCTTACATTCTTTTGCTTTCCACTTTGAATTTTTATTCTCGCAAAAAATAGAAGATTTACTGTTATGCAGACTACTGCATTAGTGTAGAAATGGTATAAATAATATCAGCGCACTTGTGAAAGAATATTAGACTCACCAGTTGACGTGTAATGGACGCATAGCATGATTTGTTTACTTTTGAACTTCGGTAAAAATCAAACATTTCTGCTACTTTGAGCTCAATTTCAAGGTACTTTTCATTGTAAAGCCAGTCAAAATCATCTCGATTTCTGTAATATGTCTTCCATTCTATAAAATGAGATCAGGAAAACTAGAATACAACAATAAATACCATACGAAAATACAGTGCAAAGTCGCTGTTTTAATCCAAAAACACGGTCAAAGTTTTTTTTTCTCATTATGCACTGTGTGCTGCAGGATTTTTTTTATACCATGCACACTGATCGCATAGACCCATTCTTTCATATGTAGGCCTACCAGCTTTCTCTCATTAGATCTGAGGGCACTAGAATTTAGGCGTACTAGTACGACAAAAACCCTGGTGCGTAAGCCGCACTAGTACGGCCGAAACCCTGAAAGGGTTAAAAGAAGGGAAGTAACCCCGGAAAAGGACTTGATACCTCAAGTCCTAATGGAAGGGGATTCCCCTTCTAAACATTAACAACTTCCACTCTCTCCCCTCCTCCCATCCCATCAATCATCACCAGATCTTCAATAAAGGTAAGTGTCAGTTTGTTTGTATTAAAATTAATATTTCATGTGGTAAAAAAAAAAATTTTCTTCATACTTTGGGGTGTCTTGCACGGATTGATTTGATTTCCATTATTTCTTATGGGAAAATTAATTCAGCTAACGATAATTTCAGCATATGATGAGTTTTCAGGAACGGATTAATATCATTAGCTGAGGGTCCACTGTATATATATAATCTTTTGTTTTTCTTTTTGGGCCACCCTGCCTTGGTGGGATACGGCCGGTTTGTTGAAAAAAAAAAAATGATATATATCTCTTTATTTCAACACACCGGCCATATCCCACCGAGGCGGGGCGGCCCAAAAAGAAAAAACAAAAGTTTCTCTTTTTAAATTTAGTAATTTACACAGGAGAAGGGGTTACTAGCCCCTTGCTCCCGGCATTTTAGTCGCCTCTTACAACACGTATGGCTTACGGAGGAAGAATTCTGTTCCACTTCCCCATGGAGGTAAGAGGAAATAAACAAGAACAAGAACTAGAAAGAAAATAGAAGAAAACCCAGAGGGGTGTGTATATATATGCTTGTACATGTATGTGTAGTGTGACCTAAGTGTAAGTAGAAGTAGCAAGACGTACCTGAAATCTTGCATGTTTATGAGACAGAAAAAGACACCAGCAATCTACCATCATGTAAAACAATTACAGGTTTCCGTTTTACACTACTTGGCAGGACGGTAGTACCTCCCTGGGCAGTTGCTGTCTACCAACCTACTACGCAAAACAGCCGCTGTGAAAGAATAGTGAAATTCCAAGTAGTTTTGTGACTACTCACATTATCAAGGAACAATAAAAGTAATGCATCAGAGGAAGGCATATAAAAAGGGGCTAGACGCCACCTCACTATCACATCCCAAAAAAACAAAGTATTAGTCAGAGGGCAGAAAGAGGGCGTTGTTGAGGTGGTTTGGTCATTTGAGAGAATGGTCAATGTTAGATGACATGGAAAGCATATAAATCTATAGGGTCAGGAAGGCGAGGTAGGGGTGTCCTCGAAAGGGTTGGAGAGACGGGGTGGTTAAGAGGTTTTGTGGGCCAAGGGGCTTGGACTTCCAGCATATCGATGCGTGAGCGTGTTAGATAGGAGTGAATGGAGGTCGAATTGGTACTTGGGACATGTACGATTGTTGGGGTGGTGAGCAGGGTAATATTTAGTGAAGGGATTCAGGGAAATGTCGGTTATTTTCAGTTAGTCAGGACTTGGTCCTGGAAATGGGAAGAAGTACATTGCTGCACTTTAAAGGAGGGGTTTGGGATTTGGCGTTTGGTGGGGTCTATGTTGTATTTCTTTATTGTATATGATTATAAACATGTTGGATTTGAGCCACTCTGCAAAAACAGTGATTATCGTCGTGTGATTTTGTGGTATTGAAAGATGTAGTTGTTGATGATGATGAAAGCATGTTCTTTTGGGGGATTTTCATTCTTTATTTGGGGTCACCCTGCCTCGGTGGGAGAGAGGCCAAACTTGTTGTAGAAAAATAAATGCCCCTTTTATTTTATTCTTGTGAAGGTCTATTAGTTAATGCTAATTTTGTATTATTTTATGTTTTGTTAGGCTTTAATTTCTAATTTCATGTAGTGGGAAACCACTAGGTTTAAGTGCCGCTGTTAGCAGTTCAGGTACTGAGTCTCCCTCGTCTACGTGCCAACCTGACGTCGGGGCTTTAGCACTCATGTGGTACCATCAGTAGGTTCACAGCACTTGATCAGAGAAGGGTTTTTCCCTCCCCCCCCCCAAAAACCCCCCCCACCTTGCTTGAGAGCTTTACAGCTTTGCATGAGAGCAGCGTCCTTACACTCACTCTGACTCGCATCCATTCTAGTCCGACTTGCATTGCGAAGGGTGCATATCTCACTCGGTTAATCATTGCTCTTCATATGAGACATGTCAAGGAAAGTTCTCTCTGGTGTCATTTTTTACCCTTCATGGACTGGACTTCCGTTCTTAAGCATTGTCACTTTCGGTTATTTATACCTGGGCGAATTAATCTTTCAGTGACTGAGCAAGCTTGTTGGCCTTGTGGGTTAATTTGTGGTCTATGCTATTCGATAGTCATGCTGGATGGGGGGGGAAATGGACTAAGTCCTATCTCTTAGAGTTCTTGGATATTCTGATTACGATAGTTCTGCTAAGTCATTATTACAATTGTAAGTTACTTTGGGATATAGTCTTAATATACATCATAGGTGCATATTATTGGTGAATCCTCCGAATATTCGCAAAGCTCGACTCTAGAGGTTCATTTAGTCATATACATTGTACTGGTACCTGTTACATATGAGTTTATTGGTATAAGTGTTAAACTCCGCTATTTTATGTTAGCCTTATACATTTTTTTAAAATTCATATATTATCAGCATAAGACTACTAATAAAGATTTCAAGTTTTAGTTATTTGTTTCGTAATCTGAATTCTTATTAAAAGTTATTGTCGCCTTCCATACAAAACCCGTAAACAGGCCATATGTTCAACAGGGCGAATGTACCTTAAAAACTTACCATACCACTGGAAGAAGGTTAAGAAGACGAGTTTTGTAACTAGATAGCAACATGAAAACACTGGCCTATTATTTCTGGAAAATTTTAGGGACATTAACCAAAACGGTAATCAAACAGGAACACAAAAAATAGGCTCACCACATTGCACTTAACTACAGCACCCAACTAAGTGACCAGCAGTTGTTGTATAAACCGTACAAATGACGTTACAAAAATGGATAGAAACACTTGGAGAGCAAAAGAATATAACCCTTTGCCAAACAGTCTCCATTTCCAATGACCATAATTTTCTTTGTTAAAATCTGTTAGGTAATTGACAGTCCAAGATATTTTTTTTATATCTAACAAAACGGAAGTGGAAAAGCAATTTATTTGCGATTATATTTTATACACCCCCCACGCTTTCCATACAAATCTTAATCAAAGCTAAATTGAATACTGCACAAACATCGTAAGCATGAAAGGCAAACTATAAAGTGGATGTTAAAGTAAGAAAGAACACAGGTGTTGAGTATGACAATCACCTTTGTTGGCCAGTGGTGATGATAATATTTGGCCGTCCATTAGCCTTAGGTCCTTAAGAGCACTGATATACCACCTAGGTGAAGATTAGTTTGAAGGTCAATAAAGTGCGGTAAGAATGCCTTCTTCTTACTAATCTTTCCTAGGTGGATTTCAGAGTCTTAAGGCACTTGCTAATGACCCAAATTTTTCATCCCACACCTGCTAACAAAGGAGGTTAGAGTCGTCATACTCAAACACAGTGAATACACTATCCAAA
Organism: Cherax quadricarinatus; assembly: GCF_026875155.1. Taxonomy (NCBI): domain Eukaryota; kingdom Metazoa; phylum Arthropoda; class Malacostraca; order Decapoda; family Parastacidae; genus Cherax; species Cherax quadricarinatus. The sequence goes on along the minus strand of NC_069424.1, from coordinate 10,448,136 downwards.
ATGCATGGCTTTTTGAAAAGACCAGTCTACTTATGACCTATCAAGCTCACAAACAGTGGGAGAACACTCATCAAAAAAAGATTTTTATCTTAAAACCAGGCCACAATACCTTGAAATGCATAGTGAAGAGAAGAAACTTCTGTACGGCTTGATACTTCGGCATCCTAAACCAGCACGTGTACATGTTAAAGGTTGTGTGTTTATGTGGAGTTTTATAACTGAAGTGTCAGCATGTCTTGGTTAGACAGTGTGGAGTGTATGATGATGAATGAAGTTTTTCTTTTTTGGGCCAACCCTGCCTTAGTGAGAAATGGGCCAATGGCCAATGTGGACATGTCCGTGTGTGTGTTAATTAGGAGTGAATGGAGGACAAATGTTTTTGGAAAACCTGTCGAGCTGTTGGAGTTGTGAGCAGGGTAATATTTTGTGAAGGGATTCAGGGGGGAAACTGGTTCTCGGCTGGTCCTGAGTTCTAGAAATGCGGAAGTTCAATGCCTGCACTTTATAAAGATGGTTTAAGGATATTGCCAGTTTTGGAGGGACATCTAAATGTAGTATCAGATGTGCCTCTGAATTAGATAGTGATTATGTAGGAGTGATGGTGAAAAGTGTGGAATATGAAACTTTTTATTTTTCTTTTAGGGTTTTTTTTGCATAATATTTACAACACACATTGCCCTTAGGACTGGGACTTCTCCACTGCCTCCAACCGTCTCCTCGCTGCTGCATTTACCACCCAAGCTACATCCATATAAGGGTGTTGTACTACTATACTTTCATACCTTCCTTCTTTGCCTCCATAGATAACGGTTTTTTTGACTCCTCATATACTCAACGCACCCACTCTCCTTTTTTTCCTCATCATATTCTAGGGATTAACCTCTCCTTCATAAATCATCCGCGACACGTCAACTCCATGTTTCGTAAGCATTCACTTCTTCCATACTCCTCCTCCCAATTTTGATATCAATTTTTCTATATCTAAATCATTTGATTACCCTCATCACCTTACTTCTTTTTATATGTTCACTTTTCAACTTTCTACCTTTACCCACATTCTCATATCTCCACTAACCTTTGCATTTTTTCTTTAGACATCTCCATGAGCACAGTATCATCAGCAAAAAGTATACTGTGTCATTTCCATTTTGAATTTGATTCCCCAATAATTTATTCCCACCCCTATCCCGAACACATAGCATTTATTCTTTTACAACCCCAATCTATAATATTAATAAAAAACCATGGTGTACTTACACATCCTCCTGTCTAAGACCTACTTTTACGGAAGTTTTCTCCCTCTCTTCTACACTACCTATACCTGAGCCTCACTTATCTCATAAATGCTCTTTACAGATTTAGTAACTTACCACTATTCCATAACTTGCAACATCGCCACAGTGCTCCTCTATCCATCTAGCATATGCTTTTCTAAATCCATCAAATGCAATAAAATACTTCCTACCTTTATCTAAATACTGTTCACATAATATGCTTCAATGTAAAACACTTGATCTACACATCCCCTCCACTCTGAAAGCCGCCCTTGCTTCTTCAGCAATTATACATTCGGTCTACCTCTAATTATTTCAATTATATAACTCTACCGCTTATTACTTTCTGGTTTACTCAGTAAACATATTCCTCTATAATTTTTACAATCTTGTTTTGTCCCTTTCCCATTATATAAAGGGACTTTACATGTCTACGCCAATCCTAGGTACCTTCCCTCTTTCATACATTTATTTAAGAACAAAGTTACCAACCACTCCAACACTATATCCCACCTTGCTTTACAGTTCTGTCATGATCCTTCAGTTCCAGCGCTTTACCCCGTTTCATTCTACTTAATGCACCTCACGTACCTCCCACCACACTTCATCTGCTCTTCCTCACTCTAAATGTTGGTATACCTCCCTGGCCAGTGCATGATAATTACCGCCTCCTTCTCCTCAAACAATTTAAAAAGTTCCTCAAAGATATTCTCGCCATTACCTAATACCTCCCTCTCCCATCTACTAACTCCCCTACTCTGTTTTTAACTGCAAATCCATACTTTCCCTAGGCTTTCTTAACTTGTTTACTCACTACCAAAATTGTTTCGTATTTATCATTAAAATTTCTTGACAGTGCCTCTCCCACTCTTTCATTGCTACTTCCTTTTGCAACTCTCTCACCACTCTCTTCGCCTTTTCTTTTACTCTCCATTCTCTGAGCTCTTCTTATTAACACTTCAGCTTTGTAAAAACCTCTTGTTAGCCTACCTTTTTCTCTTTTATCAACACCCTTACTTATTCATTCCACCAATCACTCCTTTTCCTCCTGCACCCCACCCTCTTTAACACAAAACTTCTGCCACATTCTAATACTGCATTTTAAAACTATCCTACCCTCTTCAACCCCCCATACTTCATCTTTGGCACTAGCCCCACCTTTCTGCCAAAATAGTCGCTTATATTCTCGCTCGACTTCCTCTCCCTTAGTTTATACACATTTCACCTCCCTCTTTCTTGTTGTTGCCACTTCCTCTTTTCCCATCTTACCTCTTACTCTAACTGTAGCTACAAACTAAATAATGATTGATATATCGCTTGCCTCTATAAACATGTACATCCTGGAGCCTAACCATAACCTTTTATCCACCAATACATAATCTAACAAATCTACTTTCATTACGTGCTACTTTACATACTTGTATATTTATTGATTATCCTCTTTTTCATGTAATATGTATTACTTATTACCATATTTCTTTCTATACATGGCTCAATTTAAGGCTCCCCCATTTACATTTTACCCCAGGCACCCCAAATGTACCTACTTCTCCCTCCATTTATGTTGTTTTAATCTTAGTTCAAGACTTTTACCTGTTTGACCTAATAAACTTTTTTCTCAATTTTACAAGGAATTTTTACAGGTCTCCCTCAACCTTTTACGTTTTCAGCTTTCATGTGCTTCACACATTTGCGAATTCCCAACCACCAATTTCCCAGCCGCCCAATTCATATTTAAGTTTCCCAACCACCTGCAAGTCCCTACTACCCTCCACTGGACCCCCGCAATGGCAGCCAGCCCCCACCCCTCCCACCACTCTGTGTGGTGGTGATTTGTTTGTTCCTTATTTGCTATTAAATACAGTATAAATGATGTAATCCCATTCATGACTGCATTATTGGAAATGGCTATTTGACAGGTATTAGCGGTGACATCATGTGTTTACTCTTGACACAGCAAAGATCAAACATTTCTGCTACTGCTAATAATAACACTAGTAATAATAATCTTAATAATATAATACGATATATATTGAAGAAAGGGAAATTGTACATAAAAACGAGGGAGTGGTTGACCACATCGTCAGTGTGGCTTTGTTTATAGCTAGAGTGAACATTAGTCTCTGCTCTCCAAAACATTTCACCAATAATTAATTGTGTTTGGTGCTTGCTAAGACATTGTAGTGCAACTTCGGTTTATTATATTCGTATATACGTGCTAGAAGCGCTGTGTATGAATATTAGGCAGCGATTGATGGCACACTGTGAACGGCAGCGATGAGGCAGTGTGTGAAGGCAAGCTGGTGAGGCAGCAGTAATGAGGCAGCGGCTGAAAGGCAGCGGTTGTAGGCAGCGGTTGAGGCAGCGATTGAGGCAGTGGTGATGGCAGCTGTTGAGGCAGTGATTGAGGGACAGTGGGTGATGGCAGCTGTTGAGGCAGCTGTTGAGGCAGCGGTTTGACGGCCAGCAATTGAGGCAGCGATTGGGGCAGTGGTTGAGGCTGCTGTTGAAGGGCGTGCACTTGTGGGCCAGCGATTCAGGTGTGGTTGAGCGGCAGCTGTTGAGGAAGCAACTGAGGCAGTGTTGAGGCAGCTGTTGAGGCAGCTGTTGAGGCAGTGGTTGAGGCAGTGTTGAGGCAGCGATTGAGGGCAAGTGGGTGAGGCAGCTGTTGATGGCTGCTGTTGAGGCAGCGATTGAAGCAGTGGTTGAGCAGCTGTTGAGGCAGCGATTGAGGCAGTGGGTTGAGGCAGCTGTTGAGGCTGCGATTGAGGGCTAGTGGTTGAGGACGAGCTGTTGAGGAAAAGCGACTGAGGCAGTGGTTTGAGGCAGCGGTTGAGGCAGTTGGTATTTAATAACTTACATGTTCTTATTAATTAATAATACTTGTTTATTAATAGAGGTACTATTATTATTTATAACATATATGTTATTAAATACCAATGCCTCAACACTTGAATTATTGTGAAATGTTTGGAAGAGCAGGGAGACTAATGTTCACTCCAGTTTAAACACAACAAGCCCACACTGATGATGTTGTGTCAACAACTCCCTCGTATTTTTGTACAATTTCCTTCTTCATCGTATTATTATTATTATTATTATTACTATTGGTTATTATTAGCAGTAGCAGAAATGTTTGATTCTTTGCTGTGTTCAAGAGGTAAACACATTATGTCACCATCCAATCCTGTCAAATTGCCATTCAAATATGCAGTCATGAATGGGTTTACATTATTTTACTGTAAGTTTAATAGCAAATAATGAACTAAACAAAACACTCACCACACTGAGTGGTGGGGAGGGTGGCTGCCTGTTGCGGGGGGTCGGAGGGAGGGTAGTAGGGACTCGCAGTGTGTTGTGGAAGTGGTATGAGGAAGTGGTGGAGGCATTGGTGGAGGCAGTGGTGGTAGTCTGTGGTATTTAAGGATACATGGCTTCGGTACATTCCATATATTCCATTATTATCACTGTTCTTGGTGCCTTGTTTCTGCAAAATGAGTCACCATGGGCCCCAAGAAAGCTTATTGTGCCAACCCATCCAAGACCAAGGGTGCTAATGACTAATTGAAATGAAGAAGGAGATAATTGCAAAGTATGAAAGTGGACGTGCGTGTGTGTCGGGACCCCTGGCATGTTGTATAGTAAATCCCAAACAACCATCTCTACGATTGTAAGCAGGGGGAAACGGCAATCATGGTGAAGCTGTTCTTGCAAAAGGTGCAACTGTGATTACAAAACAGCGATTCCCTCGAAACATTAAAACTTCGACACTCTCCCCTCCTCCCATCCCTTCATTCATCACAGATCTTATAAAGGTAAGTGTCATTTATTCTACTGTGAATTTTTCTATTGTTATTGTTATTTTTTCTATTAACATTAAATTATATTCATGTAGTAATAGTTTTTTTTTTCATACTTTTGGGGTGTCTTGCACAGATTAATTTGATTTCCATTATTTCTAATGGGGAATTATAGATTCGCTTTCGTTAATTCTGCTTTTTCGATGAGTCTCAGGAAAAGGATTATTAATAACGTGAACGGGGCTCGGTTCCACTGTATATTTAGTTGAATAAGGCTAGTTGTCCTTTTTGGATTGTAAAAAGTATTTCTTGCAATTTGAAAAGATTTATCAATTACGGTTTTCTCCATGGGAAGTGGAACAGGAATTCATTCTTCAGTAAGACATGGTGTTGTAAGAGGCGACTAAAATGCGGGAGCAAGGGACTAGTAACCTATTCTCTGTATATTTTACTAAATGTAAGAGGAGAAACTTTCGTTTTACCCTTGTGGGCACCCCAGATTCCTCAGTGGAATACAGCTAGTGTGTGAAAGAAGAAAGTTTCTTGGGCATTCAAATCATTAGCTATTTCATAAATTTTGGATATTTCCTCATCTCATGACTCTGGACTACAAATATGCAAAGCTCTCTAAAAACATTGATGAGAAGGAAAAACAGAACGTTTAACTCTATCTTGATGTGATGAATAATAGCCGTAACATAGGAACAGTTATTTTGTAGGTTTTATTAAATTTTTAAATTTGGAATTCATTATTACTCTTAATAATTAAAAGATCTAGAAAAGCAATGAGTTATTTTCTCAAAACTCAACAGTAAAGTTTTTTGAATGGGCTAGCTATTTATATTTACCAAGGAAATGGTGTGTATATCTACATTTTGGGCAGAAGGACACAAAATTATCATCAACATATCTGAAAACCATTTAGCTCTATTAGGGAGGTTTGTGTTATGCAGCTTGTTTAAAAAAATTCAGTGGATGTTTTACATATTCTGATATCACTTGTTCACGTATTGTTCTTATTGTGTAGAAGCCTGTACTTCAAGTCATTTTATATTGGTACCAGCGGTGGTCGCACTCAGCGTTGTGTTTACCCCTGGAGAGAGGGAAGGAGAGGTTTGATGTCACCTTCACTTATCACCCTACACATCGATAGCGTCCGTCTCTCAACGAGTTAATCTGTTGTCGTGTCTGCACGTTTGAGCATCCAGACTCATGGTACAAGCTGGATCCCAGCCGAAAATTTATCGACAAATCTTCGGAGAAATGTGAGAATGGCGTCACAGTGACCACCACGCTACAACGTCCCACAGTTGACCCCACGCTGTTTCTCAACTCTCGCTGTTCAGCGTTCTCTTGTATTGTTGCTGTTGTTGTTCAGGTCAGCACAGCTGTTTCAGCAATGCCAGAGGTGAGTTTTTGTGGTGATCTTCTGCGGTCCAGTGTGTGAGCTTCTCACGTGTTTGGGGTGGGGAGGAGAGGTGAGGAAGTGGCTGTTCCTCTCTTGCCCATGCCCGCCCTGCCATACACACGCACCGCTCCTCGCGCTAGCGCCTACCATACACCACTTCACCCCACTTGCCCACTCCCTCTGCTGTGTTTTTGCGTTTTTTCGTCATGAATTCATTGCCTGTTGCTGTGTATCCAGAGTCCACGAGGCTCTCACTCGAAGCTAACGTGGATTACGACACACGTTGGGTCGTGGCCGAATGTCACGTAGACATACAAAGCCAAGTGAGTTACAGATGTCCCAAGGCTCAGGCTGTGGTCTGCTGCCCGCATTCACTCGACCGCCACCTTCTCGATGCTGCCCGACGTCATGTCGTCACGAATGTCTGCTGACGTCACCTCACGATGGTCTGCCTGACGTCACCTCGAGATGTTGCTGACGGCTCACTCCGATGTCTGCCTGACGTCACCTCGAGATGTCTGTTGACCGTCACTGATCCTGCTGTCGTCACCTTGCGACATCACGAGCCTGACATCACAATGATGTCACATCGAGTGTTCTAGTAATTATTTCAGTATGTCGAGGAAGATTGAGAGAAAATATTTGTCGTGTGTTTAATTAATTCCTCTCAGTCAGTGTTCTCACTATTTAGTATGTCTTAGTTCATTTTTATGCGCAGAACAGCATCATTTGTCTAGTTAAGCCATGTTGTACCGTAGTACAGCGGTTATTCGTGTTTTTAAAGTTGTGGTGTCCAGTGAGGTCTGCCAGCCAGACCTGAGTAGCAACCACTGTGTTTAGTCCCCTCCTGACCGTGTTTGACAGCTGATGTCTCAGCCCTGAGCGTTTGAGCCCCCGTGTACAGAAGTTTTATTGCTAGTCGCTCGTGATGTTTCTGCAGGAACGTACCTGCTACGATTACCCATCGAGCTTTGTTTCACTTTCACCTCCAGACCGTCAGAGTGCAAGTTCTATGTAGAGAAAAAGTCTGGGGAGCTTAGGACTAACCTCTGCTATACTCCCAGCTGTCGAGAGATGATACTCGCTCAAGCCGCTGCCAGCCCTGTCGGCAGGCGCTGGTCAGCCTCGTGTCAAAGGCTCAGTGAGCGCCTGCCAAATAGAAAAGGAAATATGGCACTTTGACTGCTAGCTCTCTCACTGCATCTGGTGTATGATGTTTCGACTCCAAGATGTTTCGCCAGTCGTCGCTGCCACGACTCGCTCCACAACTCGCTCACACGGTCGCCGGCAAGTGTTCAGCCCAGCCGACAGTACCAGTCGAGGGAAGTGTCCTCCTGTGTCGCTTGTCTGAACGTCATGCCCAGTTGCGAGTTTTTGTCGACGCCTTCACTCGAGGGCACCTGCATGTCGTTGCCCAGGTTGAGTGAAAAACCTGCCAGCTGACTCCTACGATGTCTGCCTTCACCGTTCCAGAGGAGACCGTACCCTTGTTACGTCTCAGCTCAGCCGCGCGATGTCTCCCGTGTTGCAGTTCTGTCCAGATGCAGGAAGGCGTGCTGTGATGGCCCATCGTCGTCACTGCCTTAGGGACCACGATAGTTTAGCCACACCCCACATGTTTTTTTCTTTCCCTCCCTGTAGGAAGTTTTTTTTTCCATGTCCATATGTATATATATGTTTTTATTTTGTAGTTTCTGTGCCCTGTTCCTCGAGAGATGAGACAGAGTTCTTTTACCAACCAGTATTGTCGCGTCGGGACGACGCGCGATAGGGTGGCTCGAGGTATGTAGACAGACTGTACTGTTGCACAGGATAGTCCATGCTGTCTGCCAGCTTTGTTACATATTTCGGCCACTCAGGATGCTGCCATTCTATAGGCCTTCCCACTTCAGTATGCCCTGACTTGCCTCGCTCTCACTCACACACGGCCTGGCATCATAACACAAGGCCCTCTAAGACTCTCTCTCGTGGGCATGGCCCTGCCAGGGCCATGGGCACAAACACACAAGCCTGCGTGTAACCAACACTTGTTATCAATAAACGAGAAAGCCTCCGAAGAAGGTATATCATTTTAATACCCGCTCTACAGCTACCAAACAAGTCATTTTAATTGCATGTTGAGGGAAAAAAGGTGAGAGTGCGTTTGGGGTATGAGGTATATGTGGAGTCAAAAACGTTATCTATGGAGGCAAAGAAGGGGAATGTATGAAGAATAGTAGTACCAACATCTCTTATTATGGATTGTGAAGCTTGGGTGGTAATGCAGCAGCGAGGAGACGGTTTGGAGGCAGTGGAGATGTCCTGTCTAAGGGCAATGTGTGGTGTAAATATTATGCAGTAAATTCGGAGGAGTGTGGAAATTAGGATAAGGTGTGGAGTTAATAAAGCATTTGTCAGAGGGCACAGAAGAGGTGTTGTTGAGGTGGTCTTGGTCATTTTGAGAGAATGGATTCCAAAGTAGAATGACATGCAATGCTTATAAATCTATAGGGGAAGGAAAGAGGGGTAGGGTAGTCCTCGAAAGGGTTGGAAAGAGGGGGTATAGGAGGTTTAAAGGAGGTTTTGTGGGGCGGAGGGCTTGGACTTCAGGCAAGGGCGTGCAGTGAGCGTGTTAGATAGGAGTGAATGGAGCGATGGATACTTGGGGGGGACCTGTAGATCTGTTGGAGTGTGAGCAGGGTTAATATTTAGTGAAGGGATTCAGGGACGGGAAACGGTTATTTATTCTTATAGTCGGCTTGAGTCCTGGAAATGGGAGGTAATTGCCTGCATTTAAAGGAGGGGTTGGGTTATTGGCAGTTTGGATGGATATGTTGTTGTATCTTTTATACGTATATGCTTCTAAACTGTTGTTATTCTGAGCACCTCTCAATGCAGTTATATAATGTCGTGAGTGTGGTGAAGGTGTTGAATGATGATGAAAGTTTTTTTCTTTTAGGGGATTGCTTTTCTTTTTTGGGTCACCCTGCCTCGGTGGGGAGACGACCAACTTGGTTGAAAAAAAAAAAAAATATATATATATATATATATTTATAACTAATATAAATTTAAAATTTAACTCTAAAATATATTATTATATTTTTTTATAATTATATATATATATATATATATATACTATATATATACTATCATATTATTAATCTATATATATACAAACACCTACCCTTGTAGGTAGTAGGTTGGTAAACTGCTAACCGTTCAGGGAGGTACAACCGTCCCGCAAGTGAATGTTAAAACGTAAGCCTGTAATTGTTTACAGAGGGTAGGATTGCTGGTTGTCTTTTGTCTGTCTCATTAAATATGCAAGATTACAGGTAAGTCTTGCTACTTTCTTCTTACACTTAGGTCACCACTAACATACTGTACAAGATTTTATACACACCCTCTGGGTTTTATTTATTTTTTTCTAATTCTTGTTCTTGTTTATTTCCTCTTATCTCCATGGGGAAGGGGAACAGTATTCTTCCTCTGTAAGCATGCGTTGTGTAAGAGGCGACTAAAAATGCCGGGAGCATGGGGCTAGTAACCCCTTCTCCTGTATATATTTACTAGAATTTAAAAGGAGAAACTTCAGTTTTTTCTTTTTTTTTTTTGGGCCACCCTCCCCCCCCCTCCTTCGGTGGGTACGGTGGTATGTTGAAAGGAGAAGAAAGAATATCCCCTACCCTTCGTAATAACTATTTTTATTAGGGAAATTAGAAGGTATGCTGTTATAAGAGTATTAGTCAGAGGGCTGAAGAGGGGTTGTTGAGGTGGTTTCGGGACATTAGAGTGAATGCAACAAATGTAGAATTCGCTTGGAGAGCGTAAAATCTGTTGAGGAAGGCAGGGTTAGAGGTTTCCTCGAAAAAAAGTTAGAGGGAGGGGGATGTTTTGTGGGCAAGGGGCTTGGACTTACAAGTGTGCCTGAGAGCGAGTGGTAGGAGTGAAACAGAGATGAATGTTTTTTGGAACCTGGATAGCTGTGGAGTTTGAGAGCAGGGTAAATATTCTGTGTAGGGGTTCAGGGAAACCGGGGGTTAACCAAACTTGAGTCCTGGAAACGGGATGTACAATGCCTGCACTTTAAAGGAAGGGTTTGGGATATTGGCAGTTTGGAGGGATATCTAAACTGGAATATCTCAGTGCCTCTGCATAGACAGTGATTATGTATGAGTGATGGTGGATGTATTGATATGATTAAGTTTCTTTCTTTTTTGTTTTTTTTTTTTTTTCTTTCTTTTTGGGTCACCCTGCCTCGGTGGGAAACAGCCAACGTGTTAAAAAAAATAAATGAGATTTTTCAGTCAAGCATAAATGCAATACACAGATGAAGTAAAAATTAATAGCTCATTTTTATGGCTCTGCTGGCTGGCACACCCCTTACTCAAGCCTGTCCAGGATTAAACTGAATCATCATCCAAGGTTTCCTCTCCATAAGTGTGGGCTTGTAAGAATTGTTTCCAGAGACACGGTTACTGTGATTTTATTCAAGAAATTATCCCCCCCCCCCCCCCCCCCCCAAAAATATATCAATTAAGCAATCCTAACGTAGTTAAATATTCTCACCCCCTTAAGTTCGTTCAAGATTGAATTTCGCCATACCTCTTATTGTGTTTCCTTTCCCATTCTTGTAAGTATATTCCGTGTGCCAATCATCATAGTGGTGCCTGATCGCATATTGCTCATGGTAGCAGGGAAGTCCCTCTCGAGTCCAGGGTTAGGGTGGTTATTCAAAACTTCCTATACTGCCAGACCATCTTGTTATCCCACCTTTTTCAATGCGAATCTGTCCATAATAAAAAATAAAATCCATAGTTATTTTTATGGTATGCAATAGATACTAATTGTCATAAATTCAATAAACCTGTCACTTCCTCAATTTTCTACCAAAAATAAACATTAAAATTCCTACTTTTATTACCAATCCTGGCCTTACTGTTAGACTACCCAAGTACTATCTGAAGAAGGAAGCTACTATTTAATGGATGCTGACATGTAAGTAATAGATAAGGTTAGTGTTACGAGTATGGCTCATATCCATTTTATTTTATTATAGGATATGCGTGGGGAGTTGTGAATCTAGTTGTGTGTGTAATGAGTGGTTGGGGGATTTCAATGCCTAAAGTGGGTTTTAAAAATGTTATGGAGGGAGTAGTAGGTATAATTTGGGGTTGCCAGGGGTAAATGTAAATGGGGGGCCTGTATTGAGCTATGTGTAGAAAGAGGATTTGGTAAGAAGTAATAATATTTTATGAAAAAGAGGATAAATAATTATACAAGTGATGTTGCATGTAATGAAATTAGTTTTGTTATTATGTATTGGTGGATAAAAGGTGATGGGTAGCTCCAGGATGTACATGTTCATAGAGGGGCAACTGATATATCGGATCATTATTTAGTTGTAGCTACAGATTAGAGTAAGAGTGTAGTTGGGAAAAGAGGAAAGGTTGGCAGCAACAAGTAGAGGGAGTTGAAAGGTGTATAAACTTAAGGGAGGGGGGGAAGTATAGGGGGAGATATAAGCGACTGTTGGCAGAAAGTTGGGCTAGTGCAAAGATGAATAGTGGGGGGGGGGGTTGATGAGGGTTGGAATGGAATGTTTTAAAAAATGCAGTAGTATTTAGAATGTGGGGCAGAAGTTTGTGGTTTATAGCGGAGGGGGGTGGTGGGCAGGTGGAAAGAGGAGTGATTGAGTGGGAATGATGAAGATAAAGGGTGTGATAAAAGAGAGACAAAAGTTAGCTTATGAGATGTTTTTACAAACAGAAGTGTTATAAGAAAGCAGAGTTATGGACTCAGTAAAAGAGAGGTGAAGAGAGGGTGAGTGAGTGCAAAAAGGAGAGCAGATGATAGCGGGGCGAGAGAGGCATGTCGCAAGATATTTTAACGAAATCAGAAAATTTTGGAGTGAGTTAAACAAGGTTAAGAAAGCCTAGGGAAAGTTATGGATTTGTTCAGTTAAAAATAGAGTAGGGGTGTTAGTAGATGGAGAGAGGGACCGGTAGTAGGTGATGGCGAGATTATTTTTTGACGGAACTTTAAAAGTTGAGAGATCAAGGGGAGGTGGTAATTTCATGCATGGGTCACGGAGGTATACCATCTTTCAGGAGTGAAGAAGTGCAGAATGTACAGTGTGGGGGAGGTACGTGAGGCATTACGTAGAATGAAAGGGGGTTTTAAAGCAGCTGGAAATGATGGGATCATGACAGAAATGTTAAAAGCAGGGGGGGGATTATAGTGTTGGAGTGGTTGGTACTTTGTTTAATAAATGTATGAAAGAGGGGAAGGTACCTAGGGATTGGCCGGGAGAGATGTATAGTCCCTTTATATAATGGGAAAGTGGGACCAACAGATTGTAAAAATTATAGAGGAATACGTTTATTGAGTTTACAGGAAAAAGTGTATGGTAGGGTTTACTAATGAAGAAATTAGAGGTAACGACAGACAGAATGTAGGCATTGCAAGATGAGAAAGGAGGTTTCAGAGTGGGTACGCCGGATGTGTAGATCAAGTGTTTAAACATGAAATGATATATGTGAACGTATTTAGTTAAAGGTAGGGAAGTTTTTATTGCATTTACTGGATTTAGAAAAGGCATATGATAGAGTGGATAGGGGACGCAATGTGGCAGATGTGCAAAGTATATGGAATAGGTGGTAAGTTAACTCAAATGCTGTAGAGTTTTTATGAGGATTGTGAGGTCTACGGTTAGGGTGGATGTGTAGAAGAGAGGGAGACTACTTCCGGTAATTGTAGGTCTTAGACAGGGATGTGTAATGTCAGCCATGGTGTTTAATATATTTTAGATGGGGTTTTGTAAAAAGAGGTTAAACTGCTGGGGTGTTCGGGAGAGGCGTTGGGTTAAAATTATGGGGAATCAAATTCAAATTGGGAATTAACTAAGTTTACTTTTTGCTGATGATACTGTGCTTATGGGGATTCTAATGAAAAAATTGCAAAGGTTAGTGGAGGGCGTTTGGGGATCGTGTGGTAAGGTTAGAATCCCTAGGCTAAAGTTGAAAGTGAACATAGAAATAGAGTAAGGTGATCGAGGGTACCAAATGAATTTAGATATAAGAAAAATTGGATATCACAAATGGGGAGGAGGAGTATGGAGAAGTGAATGTTTTCAGATACTTGGGAGTTGAAGTACCCCCGCTCGCCGCGCGATGGAGTTATGAAGGATGAGGTTAATCATAGAATTGATGAGGGAAAAAAAGGTAGAGGTGATTGGGCATTGTGTATATGTGGAGTCAAAAATACGTTATCTATGGAGGCAAAGAAGGGATATGTATGAAAGTATAGTAGTACCAACACTCTTATTTGCGTGTGAAGCTTGGGTTTGGTTAAAATGCAAGCAGCGAGGGAGGGAGGAGACGGTTGGGGGGGATTGCAGTGGAGATTGTACTGTCTAAGGGCAAAGTGTGGTGTAAATATTACGCAGAGAAATACGGAGTGTGGAAATTAGGAAAAGGCTGTGACGCCTTAATAAAAAGTATTAGTCAGAGGGCAGAAAGAGGGCGTTGTTGAGGTGGTTTGGTCATTTGAGAGAATGGTCAATGTTAGATGACATGGAAAGCATATAAATCTATAGGGTCAGGAAGGCGAGGTAGGGGTGTCCTCGAAAGGGTTGGAGAGACGGGGTGGTTAAGAGGTTTTGTGGGCCAAGGGGCTTGGACTTCCAGCATATCGATGCGTGAGCGTGTTAGATAGGAGTGAATGGAGGTCGAATTGGTACTTGGGACATGTACGATTGTTGGGGTGGTGAGCAGGGTAATATTTAGTGAAGGGATTCAGGGAAATGTCGGTTATTTTCAGTTAGTCAGGACTTGGTCCTGGAAATGGGAAGAAGTACATTGCTGCACTTTAAAGGAGGGGTTTGGGATTTGGCGTTTGGTGGGGTCTATGTTGTATTTCTTTATTGTATATGATTATAAACATGTTGGATTTGAGCCACTCTGCAAAAACAGTGATTATCGTCGTGTGATTTTGTGGTATTGAAAGATGTAGTTGTTGATGATGATGAAAGCATGTTCTTTTGGGGGATTTTCATTCTTTATTTGGGGTCACCCTGCCTCGGTGGGAGAGAGGCCAAACTTGTTGTAGAAAAATAAATGCCCCTTTTATTTTATTCTTGTGAAGGTCTATTAGTTAATGCTAATTTTGTATTATTTTATGTTTTGTTAGGCTTTAATTTCTAATTTCATGTAGTGGGAAACCACTAGGTTTAAGTGCCGCTGTTAGCAGTTCAGGTACTGAGTCTCCCTCGTCTACGTGCCAACCTGACGTCGGGGCTTTAGCACTCATGTGGTACCATCAGTAGGTTCACAGCACTTGATCAGAGAAGGGTTTTTCCCTCCCCCCCCCCAAAAACCCCCCCCACCTTGCTTGAGAGCTTTACAGCTTTGCATGAGAGCAGCGTCCTTACACTCACTCTGACTCGCATCCATTCTAGTCCGACTTGCATTGCGAAGGGTGCATATCTCACTCGGTTAATCATTGCTCTTCATATGAGACATGTCAAGGAAAGTTCTCTCTGGTGTCATTTTTTACCCTTCATGGACTGGACTTCCGTTCTTAAGCATTGTCACTTTCGGTTATTTATACCTGGGCGAATTAATCTTTCAGTGACTGAGCAAGCTTGTTGGCCTTGTGGGTTAATTTGTGGTCTATGCTATTCGATAGTCATGCTGGATGGGGGGGGAAATGGACTAAGTCCTATCTCTTAGAGTTCTTGGATATTCTGATTACGATAGTTCTGCTAAGTCATTATTACAATTGTAAGTTACTTTGGGATATAGTCTTAATATACATCATAGGTGCATATTATTGGTGAATCCTCCGAATATTCGCAAAGCTCGACTCTAGAGGTTCATTTAGTCATATACATTGTACTGGTACCTGTTACATATGAGTTTATTGGTATAAGTGTTAAACTCCGCTATTTTATGTTAGCCTTATACATTTTTTTAAAATTCATATATTATCAGCATAAGACTACTAATAAAGATTTCAAGTTTTAGTTATTTGTTTCGTAATCTGAATTCTTATTAAAAGTTATTGTCGCCTTCCATACAAAACCCGTAAACAGGCCATATGTTCAACAGGGCGAATGTACCTTAAAAACTTACCATACCACTGGAAGAAGGTTAAGAAGACGAGTTTTGTAACTAGATAGCAACATGAAAACACTGGCCTATTATTTCTGGAAAATTTTAGGGACATTAACCAAAACGGTAATCAAACAGGAACACAAAAAATAGGCTCACCACATTGCACTTAACTACAGCACCCAACTAAGTGACCAGCAGTTGTTGTATAAACCGTACAAATGACGTTACAAAAATGGATAGAAACACTTGGAGAGCAAAAGAATATAACCCTTTGCCAAACAGTCTCCATTTCCAATGACCATAATTTTCTTTGTTAAAATCTGTTAGGTAATTGACAGTCCAAGATATTTTTTTTATATCTAACAAAACGGAAGTGGAAAAGCAATTTATTTGCGATTATATTTTATACACCCCCCACGCTTTCCATACAAATCTTAATCAAAGCTAAATTGAATACTGCACAAACATCGTAAGCATGAAAGGCAAACTATAAAGTGGATGTTAAGTAAAAGAACACAGGTGTTGAGTATGACAAATCCACCTTTGTTGGCAGTGGTGATGAAAATATTTGGGTCATTAGCAAGGTCCTTAAAGAGCACTGATATACCACCTAGGAAGATTAGTAGAAGGTTCACATAAAGCTGCGGTAAGAATGCCTTCTTCTACTAATCTTCCTAGGTGGTATATCAGAGCTCTTAAGGACCTTGCTAATGACCCAAATATTATCATCACCACTGCTAACAAAGGAGGTAGAGTCGTCATACTCAACACCAGTGAATACACCATCAAAATGATGGACTTTTTGAATGACCAGTCTACATATGAACCTATCAGCTCACAACAGTGGGAGACACTCATCAAAGATTTCTTATATAAAACCAGACAAATACTGAAATGCACTAGTGAAGAGAAGAAACTTCTGTACTTGATACTCGGCAACCCTAAACCAGCACGTGTGTGTTAAGGTTGTGTGTTAATGTTGCAGTTTTATAACTGAAGTGTCAGCATGTCTTTGGTAAGACAGTGATGGAGTGAATGATGATGAGAGTTTTTCTTTTTTGGGCCACCCTGCCTTAGTGAGAAATGGCCAATGGCCAATGTGGACATGTGTGAGTGTGTTAAATAGGAGTGAATGGAGACAAATGGTTTTTGGAACCTGACGAGCTGTTGGAGTGTGAGCAGGGTAATATTTTGTGAAGGGATTCAGGGAAACTGGTTAGCTGGACCTGAGTTCTAGAAATGGGAAGTACAATGCCTGCACTTTAAAGAAGGGTTTTAGGATATTGGCAGTTTGGAGGGACATCTAAACTGTAGTATCAGAGTGCCTCTGCATAGATAGTGATTTTGTAGGAGGATGTGAAAGTGTTGAATGATGAAACTTTTTTTTTTCTTTTAGGGTTTTTTCTTTGTTTTTGGGTCACCCTGCTTCGGTGGGAAACAAATGACGTGTTAAAAAAACAAAAAAATCTTATACATATATACACACATTCATTCACACACACACATACATATAGTACATACACAAAATAACCTGGATCTGCAATATTTTTTCACTGTAGTCAATATATATATTATGATATCACCTGTTTACTGTGATGTTATTGCATACATTCATACCTTTAAATATAAGGATGGGGGGGGGGAATAATAACAACAACATATAATAAGCCATATATGAGTTGGTAGAGTAGTTTGAACTATGTCGAAGAACGAACACTAAAAAAAAAATGCTATCACTGACCAATACAAAGAGTAAAAACATGATGATAAGTAAGTACAGTGGACCCCGGTTAACGAACTTTTTTCATTCCAGTAGTATGTTCAGGTGCCAGTACTGACCGAATTTTTTCCCATAAGGAATACAGTGGACCCCCGGTTAACGATTTTAATCCGTGCAAGAGGGCTCATCGTTATGCGAAATAATCTTTTATGCGATGAATTTTCCCCATAAGAAATAATGGAAATCAAATTAATCCGTGCAAGACGCCCAAAAGTATGAAAAAAAAATTTTTTTACCACATGAAATGTTAATTTTAATACACACAAACTGAAAAAGGCATGCACAATTACATGACACTTACTTTTATTGAAGATCTGGTGATGATTGATGGGATGGGAGGAGGGGAGAGCATTATCTTCTTACTTTTTTAGAAGGGGAATCCCCTTCCATTACGACTTGAGGTAGCAAGTCCTTTTCCGGGGTTACTTCCCTTCTTCTTTAATGCCACTAGGACCAGCTTGAGAGTCACTGGACCTCTGTCGCACAAACAAATCTGTCCATAGAGCTCTGTACCTCCCGTTCCTTTACGATTTGTCTAAAATGGGCCACAACATTGTCATTGAAATAGTCACCAGCACGGCTTGCAACAGCTGTTTTTCAGGGTGATTTTCATCTATAAAGGTTTGCAGTTCAACCCACTGTGCACACATTTCCTTAATCTTTGAAGTAGGCACAATGGATTCCACAACTGGCATAGGCTTCTCAGGGTTAGCCCCAAACCCTTCAAAATCTTTCTTAATTTCCATACTAATTCTCACCCTTTTTACCACAGGGTTGGCACTAGAAGCTTTCTTGGGGCCCATGGTCACTTATTTTCCAGAAACAGCACCGAAAACACTGTAATAATACGAAATATTCCGAGTGTATGCTTGGATGTTACCGCGGAGGCTGGCTGGTAAACAATGGGACGGCCGGCACATGTGAGGCTGGCTGAGGGCACATTGGACGCGTCTCGGACGAAAATCGGTAAGCGGCAAAAATTTTGCGATAAAAGTAATCGGTATGCGGAAAAATCGCTATGTGATGCCATCGTTATGCGGGGGTCCACTGTATTGTGAAGTAGATTAGTCCATTTCAGACCCCCAAACATACACGTACAAACGCACTTACATAAATACACTTACATAATTGGTCGCATTTGGAGGTGATCGTTAAGCGGGGGTCCACTGTATATTATGAAATAGTAGGTTGGTAGACAGCAACCACCCAGGGAAGTACTACCGACCTGCCAGATGACTGTGAAACAGAAACCTGTAACTGTTTTGCATGATGGTAGGATTGCTGGTTTCTTTTTCTGTCTCATAAACATGCTAGATAACAGGGATATCTTGCTACTCCTACTTACACTTTGGTCACACTTCACAGACACGCACATGCATATATATATATATACATACATCTAGGTTTTTCTCCTTTTTCTAAATAGCTCTTGTTCTTCTTTATTTCTTCTATTGTCCATGGGGAAGTGGAAAAGAATCTTTCGTCCGTAAGCCAGGCGTGTCGTATGAGGCGACTAAAATGCCGGGAGCAATGGGCTAGTAACCCCTTCTCCTGTAGACATTTACTAAAAAAGAGAAGAAGAAAACTTTATAAAACTGGGATGCTTGAATGTGCGTGGATGTAGTGCGGATGACAAGAAACAGATGATTGCTGATGTTATGAATGAAAAGAAGTTGGATGTCCTGGCCTAAGCGAAACAAAGCTGAAGGGGGTAGGGGAGTTTCGGTGGGGGGAAAATAAATGGGATTAAATCTGGAGTATCTGAGAGAGTTAGAGCAAAGGAAGGGGTAGCAGTAATGTTGAATGGTCAGTTATGGAAGGAGAAAAGAGAATATGAATGTGTAAATTCAAGAATTATGTGGATTAAAGTAAAGGTTGGAGGGGAATTAGAAGCATAGCGTTTATGCACCTGGAGAAGAAGGGGAATGCAGAGGAAGAGAGAGAAGATATTTTGGGAGATGTTAAGTGAATGTATAGGAGCCTTTGAACCAAGTGAGAGAGTAATTGTGGTAGGGGGCCTGAATGCTAAAGTAGGAGAAAACTTTTAGAGAGGGTTTTGGTAGGTAAGTTTGGGGTGCCAGGTGTAAATGATAATGGGAGCCCTTTGATTGAACTTTGTATAGAAAGGGTTTAGTTATAGGTAAATACATATTTTAAGAAAAAGAGGGTAAAATAAGTATACAAGATATGATGTAGGGTGAAATGACAGTAGTTTGTTGGATTATGTATTGGTAGATAAAAGACTGTTGAGTAGACTTCAGGATGTACATGTTTATAGAGGGGCCACAGATATATCAGATCACTTTCTAGTTGTAGCTACACTGAGAGTAAAAGGTAGATGGGATACAAGGAGAATAGAAGCATCAGGGAAGAGAGAGGTGAAGGTTTATAAACTAAAAGAGGAGGCAGTTAGGGTAAGATATAAACAGCTATTGGAGGATAGATGGGCTAATGAGAGCATAGGCAATGGGGGGGTTGAAGAGGTATGGGGTAGGTTTAAAAATGTAGTGTTAGAGTGTTCAGCAGAAGTTTGTGGTTAAGGAAAATGGGTGTGGGGGGGA
>NC_069424.1:10409908-10427718 GCF_026875155.1 Cherax quadricarinatus | reverse complement strand
TACAAGGCAGGACATCCAGTTTCTTCTCATTCATAACATCCACAATCATCTCTTTCTTATCATTTGCACAACATCCACGCACATTCAGACTTCCCACTTTGACAATTTTCTTCTTCTTATTCTTTTTAGTAATCTTTACAGGAAAGGGGGTTACTAGCCCATTGTTCCCGGCATTTTAGTTGACTTTTACAACACGCATGGCTTACGGAGGAAAGATTCTTATTCCACTTCCCCATGGATATAAAAGGAAAAGTAATATGACCAAGAACTATTAAGATAAAATCATATTATTACTTACCTTTATTGAAGATTGGTGATGGCATCTGGAAGATAGGGAGGAGGAGAGAGGGAGTTGGGGTTAGTGTTTGGAAGGAGAATCCCCCTCCATGAGGACTTCAGGTAAAGCCCTCTCTGGGGTTACTTCCCTTCTCTGTCTTTTAATGCCACTAGGACCAGCTTGTGTTACTGGACCCCTGTCTCACAAAGTAACTGTCCACAGTCCTCTGTTTCTGGCACTTCTATAACATTTCCCTAAAATGGGACATGGTTCTGTCACTGAACTTGTTGCAAAGATGGCTTGTTTCAGCTTGCTCAGGGTGGTACTTCTGCACAAACATTTGGACATCGTTCCACTTGGCACAAATCTCCTTAATCTTTGAAGAAGGCACCTCATCCACTCCCTCTTCCTCCTCCTCTGAAGCAAGTTCCTCAGCTGTGGTCTGATACTGCTCCAGATGAAGCTCTTGCAGCTCTTCAGTGGTTAGCTCTTCCCTCTGGTCCTCCACCAACTCTTCCCACATCCTCACCACTCACCTCCAACCCCAGGGTGTTCCCCAGTGCCACAATAGAGTCCACAACAGGCAGAGGGTGAGCTGGGTCAGGGTCAGCCTCAAACCCTTCAAAATCCCTCTTTTGGACACAATCTGGCCACAATTGTCTCCAAGCAGAGTTCAAAGTCCTGGAAGTCACTCCCTCCAAGCCTTACCTATAAGGATTATGGAGTTGTAGATGTTGAAGTGATTCCTCCAGAACTCTCTTAGGGTCAACTTAGTGTCTGTGGTCACTTCAAAGCACTTTTCAAACATTGCTTTTGTGTAGAGTTTTTTGAAGTTAGAAATGACTTGTTGGTCCATGGGCTGGAGGAGAGGAGTGGTGTTAGGAGGCAAGAACTTCAGTTATAAAACTGAAGTCCCTAGGTGGTGTTAGGAGGCAAGAACTTCAGTTATAAAACTGAAGTCCCTAGACAAGAGGTCTAATAAGTTTGGAGGATGAGCAGGAGCATTGTTCACTAGCAGGAGGCACTTGAGTGGCAATTTCTTTTCCTGGATGTATTTTCTCACACTGGGGCCAAACACTTCACTGACCCACTCTTTGAAAATTTGTCTTGTGACCCATGCCTTATGATTAGCTTTCCACAAGACATAACTTGTTCTTAAAGACATTGTTTTTCTTAAACACTCTGGGATTTTCTGAATGATACACAAGTAAAGACTTCACTTTAAAATCACCACTAGCATTAGCACAGAATAAAAGAGTAAGCCTGTCTTTCATAGGCTTGTGTCCTGGCAGTGCCTTTTCCTCCTGTGTGATGAAGGTCCTTTTTGGCATTTTCTTCCAAAACAAGCCTGTTTCATCACAATTAAACACTTGTTCAGGTTTGAATTCTTCACTGTCTATGTACCCCTTAAACTCCTGTACAAACTTCTCAGCCGCCCGTTTGTCTGAACTGGCTGCCTCACCATGTCTTACAACATTGTGTATGCCACTACGCTTCTTAAATCTGTCAAACCAGCCTCTGCTGGCCTTAAATTCACTATTAGCACTGGTTCCAGGAGTTTTCTGTACCAGATCGGCATGCAACTTCCTTGCCTTTTCGCAAATAATCGTCTCTGAAACACTATCACCTGCAATCTCTTTATCCTTGATCCACATCAGCAACAACTTCTCAACCTCTTCAACTATCTGTGGTCTTTTTTTGGTAAGCATATTAACACCTTTTGCAAAATCAGCTTCCTTCATTTGTTCTTTCTTTGACAGGATAGAACCGATGGTCGACTTGTCTTTCCCATACATCCTGGCAAGCTCAACAAGTCTCACACCACTCTCATACTTCTGTATTATTTCCTTCTTCACATCTTTTGTGTTTCTCAATTTCTTTACCACAGGGGTACCACTAGCAAGTTTCTTTGGGCCCATGGTAGCTTATTTCACAGTCCCACAAGCACTAAACACAACGAAATAATCGTAAAATGTGTGAATGAGAGCGCAGGTTAGTGTTCACTCAAGCATAAACAAAGCTAGACTGCTCACGGCGCCTGCGTGGGGACGCGGACAGAGCGGGCCAGCAGACAGGTCCCGTACCCGGCGGTCCAAAATTAGGCGCGCGTTCGATAATAGGGACACAGTTTGTCCGAAAAAATGGTCTTATTTTTTAAACGTTCAATATGTGATACGTTCGATTTTTGAGGTTCCACTGTAATTTGAAACGACCATATTAGCGGAACGAAGCAAAGAGAAATGCCGTAAGTGGGGCCCTACTGTACACATTATAAAAAAGGTAAAATTTATCAAAACGTATGCACACAAACAATTACAGATTCACATTTTCCATTCGAAGTCAAGACAAATGTAAGCAAGCATAGAGATACAATATAATAATAACACAGTGGACCCCTGCTTTACGATCAGCTCCCAATGCGACCAATTATGTAAGTGTATTTATGTAAGTGCGTTTGTACGTGTATATTTGGGGGTCTGACATGGACTAATCTAATTCACAATATTCCTTATGGGAACAAATTCATTCAGTAATGGCACCTGAACATACTTCTGGAATGAAATAATATCGTAAACCAGGGGTCCACTGTACTGTATAATAATATTTTTTTTTCAACAAGCTGGCCGTCTCCTACTGAGGTAGGGGTGACACATAAATAGACAAACACTCTCACCAACATTCACACATAACACTAATAATAATAATAATAATAATAATGAAATCAGCATATGTAAGCATGTTAGAAGTGAATAGAGAAAAGTGATTTTTGGAACTTGATGAGCAGTTGGAGTGTGAGCAGGGTAATATTCTGTGAAGGGGTTCAGGGAAATTGGTTAGCCTGACTTAAGTCCTGGAGGTGAGACGTACAATGCCTGTACTTTAAAGGGGTTGGGATATTTGCTGTTTGGACTGACATCTGAACTCTCGTATCTGAGTGCCTCTGCAAAGAAAGTGATTGTGTGAATGATGGTAAAAGTATTGAATGATGGTGAAAGTATTTCTTTCTTTTTTGGGTCACCCTGCCTCAGTGGAATATGGCTGGCTCATTGGAGAAAAAAAAAGAATTCTAGGTAGTAGGTTGGTAGACAGCAACTACCCAGGGAGGTACTACTGTCCTGCCAAGTGAGTGTGGAATGCAAACCTGCAACTTTTTTACAAAATGGTAGGATGGTTGGTATATCTTGCTACTTCTACTTTTTTTTTTTTTTTTAACAAATCGGCCGTCTCCCACTGAAGCAGGGTGACCCAAAAAAGAAAATCCCCAAAAAGAAAATATTTTCATCATCATTCAACACTTTCACCTCACTCAAACATAATCACTGTTTTTGCAGAGGTGCTCAGAACACAACAGCTTAGAAGCATATACATATAAAGATACAAACATATTCCTCCAAACTGCCAATATCCCAAACCCCTCCTTTCGAGTGCAGGCATTGTACTTCCCATTTCCAGGACTCAAGTCCGGTTATATAAAAATAACTGGTTTCCCTGAATACCTTCACTAAATATTACCCTGCTCACACTCCAACAGATCGTCAGGTCCCAAATACCATTCGTCTCCATTCACTATCGAACATGCTCACGCATGCCTGCTGGAAGTCCAAGCCCCTCGCTCACAAAACCTCCCTTACCCCCTTCCTTCCAACCTTTTCAAGGACGACCCCTACCCAGCCTTCCTTCCCCTACAGATTTAAATGCTCTCCATGTCATTCTACTTTGATCCATTCTCTCTAAATGACCAAACCACCTCAAAAACCCCTCTTCAGCCCACTAATACTTTTATTAACTCCACACCTTCTCCTAATTTCCACACTCCGAATTTTTTGCAGAATACACCTACCATCCAACTTACGACCTGCTCGACTTACGACCACTCGACTTACGACCGTGTTTTTTATGCCAAATTTCTGGGAAATAAACAACTATTTGTGTTGTACACAGTGTTTATCCTCAACCTTACAGTATAAAATACAGTACTTACAGCATAAAAAGTAAAGTAAAACATGAAATACCAAAATAAAACAATAAAATAAAGTCATTACAAAAATGTTTTGTTGATATTCAGTAGTAAAGTTCGACTTACGACCATTTCGACATACAACCGGTTTCTCGGAACCGAACTCGGTCCTAAGTCGGATGGTAGGTGTATTTACACCACACATTGCCCTTAGACAGGACATCTCCACTGCCTCCAACCGCCTCCTCGCTGCTGCATTCACAACCCAAGCTTCACATCCATATAAGAGTGTTGGTACTACTATACTTACACACATTCCCTTCTTTGCCTCCACAGATAACGCTTTTTGTCTCCACATATACCTCAATGCACCACTCACCTTTTTTCCCTCATCAATTCTATGATTAACCTCATCCTTCATAAATCCATCAGCCAACACATCAACTCCCAAGTATCTGAAAACATTCACTTCTTCCATACTCCTCCTCCCCAATTTTATATACAATTATTCTTTATCTAAATCATTTGATACCCTTATCACCTTACTCTTTTCTATGTTCACTTTCAACTTTCTACCGTTAAACACACTCCCAAACTCGTCCACTAACCTTTGCAATTTTTCTTTATAATCTCCCATAAGCACAGTATCATCAGCAAAAAGCAACTGTGTCAATTCCCATTTTGTATTTGATTCCCCATAATTTAACCCCACCCCTCTCCCAAACACCCTAGCATTTACTTCTTTTACAACCCCATTTATAAATATATTGAACAACCATGGTTACATTACACATCCCTGTCTAAGACCTACTTTTACTGGGAAGTAGTCTCCCTCTCTTCTACACACCCTAACCTGAGCCTCACTATCCTCATAAAAACTCTTTACAGCATTTAGTAACTTACCACCTATTCCATATACATGTACTTGCAACATCTGCCACATTGCTACCCTATCCACTATCATATGCCTTTTCTAAATCCATAAATGCAATAAAAACTTCCCTACCTTTATCTAAATACTGTTCACATATATGCTTCAATGTAAACACTTGATCTTCACATCCCCTACCCACTCTGAAACCTCCTTGCTCATCCGCAATCCTATATTCTGTCTAAGCTCTAATTCTTTCAATTATAACCCTACCGTAAACTTTTCCTGGTATACTCAGTAAACTTATTCCTCTATAATTTTTACAATCTCTTTTGTCTCCCTTCCCTTTATATAAAGGGACTATACATGCTCTCTGCCAATCCCTAGGTATCTTCCCCTCTTTCATACATACATGTATATTAAACAAAAATACCAACCACTCCAACACTATATCCTCCCCTGCTTTTAACATTTCTGTCATGATCTCGTCAGTTCCAGCTGCTTTACCCCCTTTCATTCTACGTAATGCCTCACACACCTCCCCCACACTCACATCCTGTTCTTCTTCACTCCTAAAAGATGGTATACCTCCCTGGCCAGTGCATGAAATTAACGCCTCCCTTTCTTCGTCGACATTTAAAAGTTCCTCAAGATACTTTTGCCATCTATCCAAAATCTCCATCTCCCCATCTACTAACTCCCCTACTCTGTTTTTAACTGACAAATCCATTTGTTCCCTAGGCTTTCTTAACCTGTTTAACTCACTCCAAAATTTTTTTCTTATTTTCATTAAAATTTCTTGACAGTGCCTCTCCCACTCTATCATCTGCTCTCCTTTTGCACTCTCTCACCACTCTTCACCTTTCTTTTACTCTCCATATACTCTACTCACAACATTTCTGCTTTGTAAAAACCTCTCATAAGCTAACTTTTTCTCTTTTATCACACCCTTTACATCATCATTCCACCAATCACTCCTCCTTCCTCCTGCACCCACCCCCCTATAACCACAAACTTCTGCCCCACATTCTAATACTGCATTTGTAAACCTATTCCAACCCTCTTCAACCCCCCCCACTACTCATACTTGCACCAGTCCACCTTTCTGCCAATAGTTGCTTATATCTCGCCCGAACTTCCTCCTCCCTTAGTTTATACACTTTCACCTCCTCCTTGTTGTTGCTATTTTCCTCTTTTCCCATCTACCTCTTACTCTAACTGTAGCTACAACTAAATAATGATCCGATATATCAGTTGCCCCTCTATAAACGTGTACATCCTGGAGCCTACCCATCAACCTTTTGTCCACCAATACATAATCTAACAAACTACTTTCATTACGTGCTATATCATACCTTGTATATTTATTTATCCTCTTCTTCATAAAATATGTATTACTTATTTCCAAAGCTCTTTCTACACAGAGCTCAATTAAAGGCTCCCCATTTTCATTTACCCCTGGCACCCCAAATTTACCTACTACTCCCTCCACAACATTTTTGCCCACTTTTGCATTGAAATCCCCAACCACGATTACTCTCACACTTGGTTCAAAACTCCCCATGCATTCACTCAACATTTCCCAAAATTTCTCCCTCTCCTCTCCTGTTACATATACGCTTACTATAACCCACTGTTCACATCCAATCTTTATTTTACTCCACATAAACCTTGATTTAATACATTTATAGTCTCTCTTTTCCTGCCATAGCTTATCCTTCAACATTATTGCTACTCCTTCTTTAGCTCTAACTCTATTTGAAACCCTGACCTAATCCCATTTATTCCTCTCCACTGAAACTCTCCCACCCCCTTCAGCTTTGTTTCACTTAAAGCCAGGACATCCAGCTTCTTCTCATTCATAACATCCACAATCATCTCTTTCTTATCATTTGCACAACATCCACGCACATTCAGACTTCCCACTTTGACAATATTCTTCTTATTCTTTTTAGTAATTATTACGGGAAAAGGGGTTACTAGCCCATTGTTCCTGGCATTTTAGTTGACTTTTACAACACGCATGGCTTAGGGAGGAAAGATTCTTACTCCACATCGCCATGGATATAAAAGGAAAAGTAATAAGACCAAGAACTATTAAGATAAAATCCAAGAAAACTCAGATGAGTGTGTATAAACAAACATGTACATGTATGTGTAGAGTGACCTAAGTGTAAGATGAAGTAGCAAGACATACCTGTAAAGGAGGTGTTGTGGGCAAGAGGTTTTTACTTCCAGCAAGCGTGCGTGAGCGTGTTAGATAGGAGTGAATGGAGACAAATGGTATTTGGGACCTGACGAGCTGTTGGAGTGTGAGGAGGGTAATATTTAGTGAAGGGATTCAGGGAAACCGGTTATTTTATATAACCGGACTTGAGTCCTGGAAATGGGAAGTACAATGCTGCGCTCTAAAGGAGGGGTTTGAGATATTGGCAGTTTGGAGGGATATATTGTGTATTTTTATATGTATATACTTCTAAACTGTTGTATTCGTCACCTCTGCAAAAACAGTGATTACTGTGAGTGAGGTGAAAGTTTTTGAAGGGAGAAAGTATTTTCATCATCTTTTTTTTTGGGTCACCCTCCTCGGTGGGAGACACCCCGATTTGTTGAAAAAAAAAAAAATATATAAAATGGACCCTCAGCAACGCGGGTAACACCTTACGTTAAATCCAATACATACATTTTAAGAAAAATTTTGCCTCGGCTAACGCAAAAAAAACCCTACCCCAAGGCATCAGTTTCCCGTGGGTGCCATGTTTAAAACCCAGCCGTGCAGTCGCACCACATATAAAAATCAAAAAATTTCATATTATCACGATTTTTAGTGATTGTCTGCAAAAAAAGCCACCATGGGCCCAAAGGGAAAGCTTTTAGTGCCAACCCTGCAAAAAAAAGGGGTGAAAATTACATGGATAGAAGAAAGGTTTAAAAAAATGTGTAAAAAGTGGCTTGAATTGAAAACCCTTTATGGATAAAAATCCCCCTCACAAGCTATTGCAAGCTGTGTGGGACTATTCAATGAAATTTGTGAACCATTTTGAAAAACCCATAAAGGAACGGGGGTACAGGCCCTATGGACAGATTTGTTGTGCACAGGGGTCCAGGGGACTCTCAAGTGGTCTAGTGGCATTCCCCTTTTTCGGGTCCAGGCCCTTTCAGAGATTTTTGTTCTCGGGGTCCCCCCAAAAATTCAAAAAAAAAAAAAAAAAAAAAAAAAAATTTTTAAAAATAGGAATTTTTTTCCCCAATCATAAGACCCCAAAAGTTAAAATTTGATGAAAAACTTCGGAATTATGCTCTTGTGAAGTTAGTGGTCCCGACAATGTTTACGCATCAGCTTTTTTGCCCACTTCGACCCTTATTTTCGGCAATTCCATGACTAGTCGACAAAAATCATAACTTTTCACTAAAACTCCATTTTTCTATCAATGGTAAAGAAACCACCCATTTACCAATTTCAACTACCCAATAAGTGGTCAGAATTTAGCAATTTTGCCAATTTCACAAAAAATTCCCCAAAGTCCCCAATTTCCGAATAGGGCCCAAAAATTAAAACAAGAAAAACATTCCTGGCACTAAAGAAAAATTTTCCTCTATTCATTTGTCCGTCCTCACGCCCTCTTACATTTTTTTGCTTTCCACTTTGATTTTTTTCTCGCAAAAAATAAAAATTTTACTTTTTATGCAGACATGCTTAGTGTAGAAATGTATAAATAATATCAGCGCACTTGTGAAAAAATATTAGACTCACCAGTTGACGTGTAATGGACGCATAGATAAATTTTTTTTACTTTTTGAACTCGAAAAAATCAAACTTTTCTGCTATTTTGAGCTAAATTTCAAGGTATTTTTCATTGTAAAGCCAGTCAAAATCATCTCGATTTCTGTAATATGTCTTCCATTTTTAAAAATAGATCAGGAAAACTAGAAACAACAAAAAATCCCATACGAAAATACAGTGAAAAGTCGCTGTTTTAACCCAAAAACACGGTCAAATTTTTTTTTCTCATTAGCACGTGTGTGAGGATTTTTTTTATACCAGCCATGATCCGCATGACCCTTCTTTCATATTGGGCCTACCAGCTTTCTCTCTTAGATCTGAGGGGCTAGAATTTAGGGTACTAGTACGAAAAAAACCCTGGTGCGTAAGCCGCACTATACGCCGAAACCCTAAAAGGGTTTTAAAAGAAGAAAAACCCCCCGGAAAAGGATTTGGGATACCTAAAGTCCTAAGGGAAAGGGGATTCCCCTTCTAAACATTAACAACTTCCACTCTCTCCCCTCCCCCCATCCCATAAAACTCCCCAGATTTTCAATAAAGGTAAGTGTCAGTTTGTTTGTTTTAAAAATTTAATATTTCATGGGAAAAAAAAAAAAATTTCTTCATACTTTGGGGTGTCTTGCAGGATTGATTTGATTTCCATTTTTTCTTTGGGAAAATTAAATTCAGCTAACGAAAATTTTCAGCTATGATGATTTTTCGGAAGGGATTAAATCTTGGCTGAGGGTCCATTTGTATATATATAATCTTTTGTTTTTCTTTTTGGGCCACCCTCCCTTTGGTGGGAAAAACGGCCGGTTTGTTAAAAAAAAAAAAATGAAATATCTCTTTATTTAAAACACCCCGGGCCTTTTCCCCCCGGGCGGGGGGCCCAAAAAGAAAAAACAAAATTTCTTTTTTTAATTTTTATAATTTACACGGAGAAGGGTTACTAGCCCCTTGCTCCCGGCATTTTAGTCGCCTCTTACAAAGAGGCTTCGGAGGAAGAATTCTTTTCCACTTCCCATGGAGGTAAGAGGAAAATAAACAAGAACAAAACTAGAAAAAAAATAGAAAAAAAACCCAGGGGGGTTTGGGGTATATATATCTTGAATGTAAGTGTAGTGTGACCAAAGGGGGTAAGTAAGTAGCAAACGTACCTGAAATTTTGCATTTTTTATGAGACAGAAAAAAGACACCAGAAAACCCTCCCATCATGTAAAACAATTCGGGGTTTCCTTTTTAAACACTCACTTGGGCAGGACGGTATACCTCCCGGGCAGTTGCTGTCTACCAACCTATACGCAAAACAGCCGCTGTGAAAGAATATAAATTTCCAAGTAGTTTTGTGACTATACATTTATCAAGGAACAATAAAGTAATGCTCAAGGAAGGCATATAAAGGGTCTAGACGCCACCTCACATCACATCCCACAAAAAAGAAACCCCTATGTGCGACCATAAGAAAGGAAACACTGCAGTGGGTCCATGGCCCAAAAGTTTCGTCCTTCACGAAACCCCAAAAACATTCTACCCAAGATTGGGAATTTTTAAAATTTATTATTTGCCCAATGTATTTTTAAAATTTTTCCCCAAATTTTATTAATTATAAATGGATCTAATAATAAAAACCCAAAAGGAAATATTTATATTACTATTGTCAAAACTGCTTTTTATAAAACAAGTTTAAATTAATTCCGTCACCCCATGGACTTGCTTGATACAATTTTCTCAATTTTTTAAAAATAAATTTAAATGATTAAAATCTCTAAACATGAAAAATAGAGCATTGGGAATCTTTCCGTTCAAGCTACATTTTTTTTTTTTTTTCAAAAAGTTGGTCGCTCCCCCCGAGGCAGGGTGCCCCAAAAAAAAAAGAAAAAAAAATCCCCCCAAAAAAAAAATACTTTCATCATCATTAAAACACTTTCACCACACTCACACATTTATCACTGCTTTTGCAGGGGTGCTCAGAATAAAACAGTTTAGAAGCAATACGTATAAAGATAAAACATTCCTCCAAACTGCCAATATCCCAAACCCTCCTTTAAAAAGTGCAGCATTGATTTCCCTTTTCCCGGGACTCAAGTCCGACTATAAGAAAAAAACCCGTTTCCCTGAACCCCTTTCACTAAAATTACCCTGTCACCTCCAACAGATCGTCAGGCCCCAAGTATATTCGTCTCCATTCACTCCTATCTAACACGCTCATGCACGCTTTGGAATCCAAGCCCCTCGCCCACAAAACCTCCTTTACCCCCTTTTTTCCAACCCCTTTCGAGGACGCCCCCTCCCCCTCTTTCCTTCCCATATAGATTTATTGCTTTCCATTCATTCTACTTGACCCTTTCTCTAAATGACCAAACCCCCTTACCCCCCCTTTCGCCCTCTGACTAATGCTTTTTTTAAACTCCACACCTTCCCTAATTTCCACACTCCGAATTTTCACATAATATTTAAAACCACACATGCCCTTAGACAGGACATCTCCATGCCCCCAAACCCGTCCCCCCCCCCCCCCCCGCTGCTGCATTTCCCACCAAGCTTCACATCCATATAAGAGTGTTGGTATACAATTTTCATACTTCCCCTTCTTTGCCTCCATAGATAACGTTTTTTTGACTCACATATACCTCAACGCACCACTCACCTTTTTTTTTCCCCCATCAATTCAGATTAACCCCATCCCTTTATAAACCATTCCGCCACACGCAAATCCCAAGTATCTGAAAACATTCATTCTTCCATACCCTCCTCCCCAAATTTTATATCCAATTTTCTTTATCTAAAAATTTTTATACCCTCATACCCTTTCTCTTTTTTTATGTTCACTTTTTAAATTTCACCCTTTTCACCATTCTCAAACTCATCCACTAAACCCTTTGCAATTTTTCTTTGAAACTCCCTAAGCAAGTATATCACAAAAATAAATGTGTCAATTCCCATTTTTTAATTTGATTCCCCCTAATTTAATCCCACCCCTCTCCCCAACACCCAGCATTTACTTCTTTTCAACCCCATCTATAAAAATTTAAAAAAAACCATGGTGACATTCACACCCCGTCTAAACCCCTTTTACCGGGAAATACTCCCTCCTTTACACACCCCAACCCGAGCCCCCCCCCAATCCTCATAAAAGCTCTTTTCAGCATTTAGTAACTTACCCCCCTTTTTTTCCATAAACTTGCAACATCTGCCCATTGCTCCTCTATCCCCTTATCAAACTTTTTTAAATCCTAAATGAATAAAAAAATTCCCCACCTTTATCTAAATACTGTTCAATATATTTCAAAGTAAACACTTGATCTACACATCCCCCACCCACCTGAACCTCCTTGTCATCCGCAATTCTAATTCTGTCTTCCTCTAATTCTTTCAATTATAACTTACATATCTTTTTCCTGGTAACTCAGTAAAATTATTCCCTATAATTTTTTTCAATCGTTTTGTCCCCCTTTCCTTTTATAAAGGGACTATACATGCCTCCGCCCAAAACCAGGTACCTTTCCCCCCTTTTTATACATTTTTTTAAAACAAAAGTAACCCAAACCCCTCCAACACTATATCCCCCCCTGCTTTTAACTTTCTGCTGACCCACATTCCAGCTGCTTTAAAACCCCGTTTCATTCTACAATGCTCAGTACCCCCACCCCACTTACATTCTTTTTTTTCTTCACTCCCCAAATGATGGTAACCCCCCTGGCCCCCGTGCATGAAATTACCGCCTCCCTTTCTTCCTCAACATTTAAAAGTTCCTCAAAAAAATTTCGCCTCTACCTAATACCTTCCCCTCCCCATCTACTAACTCCCCCTACTCTGTTTTTAACTGACAAATCCATACTTTCCCTAGGCTTTCTAACTTGTTTTAAATCACTCCAAAAATTTTTTTTTTTTTCATTAAAATTTTTTTGACAGTGCCTCTCCCCCTCTTTTATCGCTTCCTTTTGCACTCTCTCACCACTCTCTTCACCTTTCTTTTACTCTCCATATACTCGCTCTTCTTATAAAACTTCGCTTTGTAAAAAAACCCCTCGTAAGCTACCTTTTCTTTTATACACCCCCTTTCTTTATCATTCCACCAAACACTCCTTTTCCCCCCTGCCCCCCCACCCTCCCCAAACCACAACTTCTGCCCCACATTCTAATACTGCATTTTTTTAAAAATTTCCAACCCCCTTCAACCCCCCCACTACTCATCTTTCATACCCACCTTTTTGCCAATAGTCGCTTATATCTCGCCCGAACTTCCTCCTCCCTTTGTTTTATACACTTTCACCTCCCTTTACTTGTTGTTGCCACCTTCCTCTTTTCCCATCTACCTCTTACCTAACTGTAGCCCACAACTAAATAAGATCTGATATATCATTTCCCCCCCATAAACATGTAATCCTGGAGCTACCCATCAACCTTTTTTTCCACCAATACATAAACTAACAATCTTTCATTACGTGCTACATCATACTTGTATATTTTTTTATCCCCTTTTTTTAAAAATATGTATTACTTATTACCAAATTTCTTTTTACACATAGCTCAATTAAAAGGGTCCCCATTTACATTTAACCCCTGGCACCCCAAATTTACCTACTACTCCCTCCATTTATTTGTTTTAATCTTAGTTCAAGCTTTTACCAGTTTGACCATAATAAACTTTTTCACAAATTTTACAAGGGAAACTTTTACAGGGCCCCCTAACATTCACGTTTTCAGCTTTCATGGGCTTCCCCACATTTGCGAATTCCCCAAACCCCCAAATTCCCCGCCGCCCAAAACATATTTAAGTTTCCCGCCACCTGCAAGTCCCTACTACCCTCCCACTGCCCCCCCCAACGGGAGCCAGCCCTCCCACCACTCAGGTGGTGAGTTTTGTTTGTTTTATTATTTTTCTATTAAACTACAGTATAAAT
Source organism: Cherax quadricarinatus (assembly GCF_026875155.1). Lineage (NCBI taxonomy): Eukaryota > Metazoa > Arthropoda > Malacostraca > Decapoda > Parastacidae > Cherax > Cherax quadricarinatus. The sequence goes on along the minus strand of NC_069424.1, from coordinate 10,413,942 downwards.
AATGTAAAACCCATTCAGACTGATATTTGGGAAAGGCTTTCAACAGGATTAGACGGTGCATCAGTGTTTACTCTTGAAAAAGCAAAGAATCAAAAAATTTCTGCTACTGCTAAACATATATGTTAAAAAACCCAAATGCCTCAACCATGAATTTATTGTGAAATGTTTGGAAAGCGGGAGCTAATTTTCACCCCAGTTAAAAAAAGCCACATGATATGTGTCAACCTCCTCGTATTTTTGTACAATTTCCTTCTTCAATCGTATTATTTTTATTATTATTATTATTATTTGTTATTATTACATTTAGCAGAAATGTTTGATTCTTGCTGTGTTCAGAGTAAACCATTATGTCCCCACCCAAATCCCTGTCCAAATACCCTTTCAAATATGCAGTCAGAATGGGTTTACTTTATTTATACTGTAGTTTAATGCAAAAAATGAAAAAACAAAACTTCCCCACACAGGGTGGGAGGGCTGGTCCCAGTTGGGGGGGTCGGAGGGGGGTAGTGGGGACCGCAGTGGTTGGGGAAAGTGGGGGAGGCATTGTGAGTTTTGTGGTATTTAAGGATAAAATTCGGTACATTCATATTATCCATTTTATCACTGTTCTTGGGCTTGTTTCTGCAAAATGAGTCACATGGGCCCCAAGAAAGCTTCTAGTGCCAACCATCAAGACCAAGGGTGCTTTGACTTTTGAAATGAAGAAAGAGTAATTGCAAAGTATGAAAGTGGAGTGCGGGTCGGACCTGGCCAAGTTGTATAGTAAACCCCAAACAACCATTCTTACATAGTAAGCGGAAAACGCAATTAAAGGGAAGCTGTTCTTGCAAAAGGGCAACTGTGATTACAAAACCAGCGATTCCCTTCTAAACTTTAAATTCGACACTCTCCCCCCTCCATCCCTTAACATCCCCAGATCTTCATTAAAGTAATTTGCATTTATTCTACTGTGATTATTCTTTTGTTATTGTAAATTATTCTATTACATTAAACTTAATATTTCATGTAGTAAAAGTTTTTTTTACTTTTGGGTGTCTTGCACAGATTAATTTGATTTCCATTTTTCTAATGGGGAAATTTCGCTTTCCGAAAATTCTGCTTTACGATGAGCTCTCAGAACGGATTAATAACGTGAACCGGGGGGCCAACTGTATTTTTAGTTGAATAAGGTAGTTGCCCCCTTTTTGGATTGTAAAAAGTATTTCTGCAATTTGAAAAGATTTATCAATTCGTTTCCCATGGGAAGTGGAACAGATTCTTCTTGTAAGCCATGCTGTGTAAGAGGCGGACTAAAATGCCGGGGGCAAGGACTAGTAACCTCTTCTCCTGTATATATTACAAATGTAAGAGGAGAAACTTTCGTTTACCTTTTGGGCCACCCCACCTCAGGGGAATACGCTAGTGTGTTGAAAGAAGAATTTCTTGGGCATTTCAAATCATTAGCTATTTCATAAATTTTGATTTTCTCTCTTGAACTCTGGACTACAAATATGCAAAGCTCTCAAAAACATGATGAGAAAACAGACAGTTTTAACTCTACTGATGTAAAGAATAATAGCGTATAGGAACATTATTTGTAGGTTTTCTGTAAATTTTAATTTGAATTCTTTTATTACCTTAAATTAAAAGACTAGAAAAAGCAATGAGTTATTTTCCCAACTCAACGTAAATTTTAAGAATGGGCTAGGCATTTAATTTCCCAAGGAAATGGTGTATATCTACATTTTGGGGCATAGACACAAAAATCATCAACATATCTGAACCATTTGCTCTATTAGGGGAGGATGTGTTAAGCACCCTTTGTTTCAAAAATTCAGTGGTTGTTTTACATATTCTGAAATCACTTGTTACTATCTTTTTGCATGATAGGAAAAAGGTGAGTGGTGCGTTGAGGTATATGTGGAGTCAAAAAACGTTATTATGGAGGCAAAGAAGGGAATGTATGAAAGTATAGTAGTCCCAACACTCTTATATGGATGTGAAGCTTGGGTGGTAAATGCAGCAGCGAGGAGACGGTTTGGAGGCGTGGAGATGTCCTGTCTAAGGGCAATGTGTGGTGTAAATATTATGCAGAAATTCGGAGTTTTGGAATTAGGAGAAGGTGTGGAGTTAATAAAAGCATTAGTAAAAGGGCAGAAGAGGGTTGTTGAGGTGGTTTGGTCATTTAGAGAGAATGGATCAAAGTAGAATGACATGGAAAGCATATAAATCTATAGGGGAAGGAAAGAGGGGTAGGGGTCGTCCTCGAAAGGGTTGGAAAGAGGGGGGAAAGGAGGTTTTGTGGGCGAGGGGCTTGGACTTCCAGCAAGCGTGCATGAGCGTGTTAGATAGGAGTGAATGGAAAACGAATGATACTTTGGGGCCTGACGATCTGTTGGAGTGTGAGCAGGGTAATATTTAGTGAAGGGATTCAGGGAAACCGGTTATTTTCTTATAGTCGGACTTGAGTCCTGGAAATGGGAAGTACAATGCCTGCACTTTAAAGGAGGGGTTTGGGATATTGGCAGTTTGGAGGGATATGTTGTGTATCTTTATTTCGTATATGCTTCTAAACTGTTGTATTCTGAGCACCTCTGCAAAAGCAGTGAAATGTGTGAGTGTGGTGAAGGTGTTGAATGATGATGAAAGTATTTTTCTTTTAGGGGATTTTATTTCTTTTTTGGGTCACCCTGCCTCGGTGGGAGACGACCAACTTGTTGAAAATAATATATATATATATTATTTTTATATTTTATATATATATAAAATATATATATATATTATATATATATATACATATATATTTTTATATATATATATATATATATATATATACATATATATATATAAAAATATTAATATATATACATATATATTATATATATATATATAAAAATATATATTATATAATATATATATATATATTTTATTATTATATATATATATATTTATAATTTTATATATATTTATATATATATATATTATATATATTATATATATATATTTTATATACACACCCCTACCTTGTAGGTAGTAGTTTGGTAGACAGCAACCGCCCAGGGGGTACTACCGTCCTGCCAAGGAGTGTAAAAAGGGAAAGCCTGTAATTGTTTTCATGATGGTAGGATTGCTGGTGTCTTTTGTTTTGTTCATAAATATGCAAGATACAGGTAAGTCTTGCTACTTCTTCTTCACTTAGGTCACACTACACTTACATGTACAAGCATATATATACACACCCCTCGTTTTCTCTATTTTCTTCTAATTCTTGTTCTTGTTTATTTCCTCTTATCTCATGGGGAGTGGAACAGAATTCTTCCTCTGTAAAGCCATGCGTTTTCGTAAGAGGCGACTAAAATGCCGGAGCAAGGGGTAGTAACCCCTTCTCCTGTTATATTACTAAATTTAAAGGAGAAACTTCAGTTTTTTCTTTTGGGGCCACCTCACCGTGGGATACGGCTGGTATGTTTAAAGAAGAAGAAGAATATCCCCTACCCTTCAGTAATAACTATTTTTAATTAGGAATTAGCAGGTGTGCAGTTACTAAGAGTATTGTCAGAGGGCTGAAGAAGGGGTTGTTGAGGTGGTTCGGTCATTTAGGAGGAATGCAAAAAAAGTAGATTTCTTGGAGAGCGTATAAATCGTAGAGGAAGGCGGTAGAGGGTCATCCTCGAAAAATTAGAGGGAGGGGATGTTTTGTGGGCAGGGGTTGGAACTTCAAATGTGCCTGGAAGCGAAATGGTAGGAGGGGAACAGAGATGAATGTTTTTTGAACCTGACTAGCGTTGGAGTGTGAGCAGGGTAATAATTCTGTGTAGGGGTTCGGCAAACCGGTTAACCAACTTTGGGCCTGGAAAACGGGATGTACAATTCTGCACTTAAAGGAAGGGTTTGGATATTGGCAGTTGGAGGGATATCTAAACTGGAATATCTCAGGCCTCTGATAGCAGTGATTATGTATGATGTGGTGAAAGTATTGAATGATTTAAAGTTCTTTCTCTTTTGGTTTTTTTTTTTTTCTTTTCTTTTGGGTCACCTGCCTCGGGGGGAAACAG
>NC_069424.1:10364328-10409408 GCF_026875155.1 Cherax quadricarinatus | reverse complement strand
CCCTTTTCCAAACCCCTCTTCAACCCCCCCCACTACTCTATTGCCCGTCCACCTTTCTCCCAATAGTTGTTATATCTCCCCCGAACTTCCTCCTCCCTTAGTTTATACACTTTCACTCCTTCCTTGTTGTTGCTATTTTCCTCTTTTCCCATCTACCTCTTATCTAACTGTAGCTACAACTAAATAATGATCGATATATCAGTTGCCCCTCTATAAACGTGTACATCCTGGAGCCTACCCATCAACCTTTTGTCCACCAATACATAATCTAACAAACTACTTTCATTACGTGCTATATCATACCTTGTATATTTATTTATCCTCTTCTTCATAAAATATGTATTACTTATTTCCAAAGCTCTTTTACACAGAGCTCAATTAAAGGCTCCCCATTTTCATTTACCCCTGGCACCCCAAATTTACCTACTACTCCCTCCACAACATTTTTGCCCACTTTTGCATTGAAATCCCCAACCACGATTACTCTCACACTTGGTTCAAAACTCCCCATGCATTCACTCAACATTTCCCAAAATTTCTCCCTCTCTCTCCTGTTACATATACGCTTACTATAACCCACTGTTCACATCCAATCTTTATTTTACTCCACATAAACCTTGATTTAATACATTTATAGTCTCTCTTTTCCTGCCATAGCTTATCCTTCAACATTATTGCTACTCCTTCTTTAGCTCTAACTCTATTTAAAAACCCTGACCTAATCCCATTTATTCCTCTCACACTGAAACTCTCCCACCCCCTTCAGCTTTGTTTCACTTAAAGCCAGGACATCCAGTTCTTCTCATTCATAACATCCACAATCATCTCTTTTTATCATTTGCACAACATCCACGCACATTCAGACTTCCCACTTTGACAATATTCTTCTTATTCTTTTTAGTAATCTTTACAGGAAAAGGGGTTACTAGCCCATTGTTCCTGGCATTTTAGTTGACTTTTACAACACGCATGGCTTAGGGAGGAAAGATTCTTACTCCACATCGCCATGGATATAAAAGGAAAAGTAATAAGACCAAGAACTATTAAGATAAAATCCAAGAAAACTCAGATGAGTGTGTATAAACAAACATGTACATGTATGTGTAGAGTGACCTAAGTGTAAGATGAAGTAGCAAGACATACTGTAAGGAGGTGTTGTGGGCAAGAGGTTTTTACTTCCAGCAAGCGTGCGTGAGCGTGTTAGATAGGAGTGAATGGAGACAAATGGTATTTGGGACCTGACGAGCTGTTGGAGTGTGAGGAGGGTAATATTTAGTGAAGGGATTCAGGGAAACGGTTATTTTATATAACCGGACTTGAGCCCGGGGAAATGGGAAGTACAATGCTGCGCTCTAAAGGGGGGTTTTGAGATATTGGCAGTTTGGAGGTTTTGTGTATTTTTTTATTATATACTTCTAAATGTTGTTTTCGTGCACCTCGCAAAAAATGATTCGTGTGAGTGAGGTAAAAAGTGTTGAATGATGAAAGTTTTTTCTATCTTTCTTTTTGGGTCCCCCTTTGCCTCGGGGGAGACCCCGATTTTGAAAAAAAAAAAATATAAAGGACCCCAGCTAACGCTGGTACCCCTTACGTTAAATCCAGCTAGAAAATTTTTAAAACGCAAAAATTTTGCCTCGGCAACGCAAAAAAAAACTCACCCTCGCAACGCACATCAGTTTTCCTGTGGGTCCCAGTGTTTACAAGCCACCATGCGTCGCACCCACATATCAATCAAAACATTTCATATTATCACAGCATTTTAGTATTGTCCCTGCAAAATAAGCCACCAGGGCCCGAAAAAAAGTTTTCTGTCCAACCCTCAGAAAAAGGGGTGAAAATTACTATGGATATGAAAAAAGAGTTTTAAGAAAATGTGTACAAAGGGCTTGAAGTGCAAACCCTTTAGGGATGAAAAATCACCCTCACACGCTATTGAAGCTGTGTGGTGATATTAAAAGAAATGTTGTGAACCATTTAGACAAACCATAAAAAAACGGGAGGTAAGGCCTCTATGGACAGATAGTTTTTGCGAAGAGGGCCAGTGACTCTCAATGGTCCTGTGGATTAACCCTTTAGGGTCGACAGGGCCCCTTTCAGAGACTTGGTTCTCAGGTCGCCCAAATTTCAAAAAAAAAAAAAAAAAAAAAAAAAAAAAAAATCTTATGAAAAAGATAGAGAATTCTTTCCCAATCATAATGACACCAAAAGTATGAAATTTGATGAAAAACTTACGGAAATTATTGCTCTTTGAAGTGAGTGGTCCCGACAATGTTTACGCTCAGCGATTTTGCCACTTCGAGCTTATTTTCGTGCCAATTCCAGTGTACTAGTCGACAAAAATATAACTATTTCACAACTGAACTCCATTTTTCTATCGAATGAGTACAAGAAACAACCCCATTTAACCCCCCCCCAAATTTTCAACTATCCAATACAGTGTCAGAATTTAGCAATTTTGCCAATTTCACACAAATTTCCAAAGATGCCAATTTCCGAATAGTGTCCAGAATTAAACAAGAAAAACTTCCTGCACTAAAGTAACAATTCCTCTATTCATTAGTCACGTCCCCGCCCCTCTTACATTCTTTTTGCTTCTCCACTTTGATTTTTTATTCTCGCAAAAATAGAAAGATTTACGTTATGCACAGACTTTACGAATTAGTGGTAGAAATGGTATAAATAATATCAGCGCACTTGAGAAAGATATTAGACCTCACAAGTTGACGTGTAATGGACGCATAGCATGATTTGTTTTACTTGAAAATTCTGGTAAAAATCAAACATTTCTGCTACTTTGAGGGTCAATTTCAGGTACTTTTCATTGTAAGCCAGTCAAAATCATCTCGATTTCTGTAATATGTCTTCCATTCTATAAAATGAGATCAGGGAAAACTAGAATACAACAATAAATACCATACGAATAATAAGTGCAAAGTCGCTTTTTAATCCAAAAACCGGTCAAAGTTTTTTTTTCTCATTATGCACTGTGTGCTGCAGGATTTTTTTTTATACCATGCACACTGATCGCATAGACCCATTCTTTCATTTGTTAGGGCTACCAGCATTTTCTCTCATTTAGATCTGAGGGCACTGAATTTAGGCATCTAGTACGACAAAAAAAACCCTGGTGCGTAAGCCGCATAGTACGGGCCGAAACCCTGGAAAGGGTTAAAAGAAGGGAAGTAACCCGGAAAAGGGACTTGAACCTCAGTCTATGGAAGGGGATTTCCCTTCTAAACATTAACAACTTCCACTCCTCCCTCTCCCATTCCCCATCAATCATCACCGATCTCAATAAAGGTAAGTGTCAGTTTGTTGTATTAAAAATTATTTTTCAGTGTAAAAAAAAAATTTTCTTCATACTTTTGGGGTGTCTTGCACGGATTGATTGATTTCCATTATTTCTTATGGGAAAATTAATTCAGCTAACGATAATTTCAGCATATGATGAGTTTTCAGGAACGGATTAATATCATTGGGCTGAGGGTCCACTGTATATATATAATCTTTTGTTTTTCTTTTTGGGCCACCCTGCCTTGGTGGGATACGGCCGGTTTGTTGAAAAAAAAAAAATGATATATATCTCTTTATTTCAACACACCGGCCATATCCCACCGAGGCGGGGCGGCCCAAAAAGAAAAAACAAAAGTTTCTCTTTTTAAATTTAGTAATTTACACAGGAGAAGGGGTTACTAGCCCCTTGCTCCCGGCATTTTAGTCGCCTCTTACAACACGTATGGCTTACGGAGGAAGAATTCTGTTCCACTTCCCCATGGAGGTAAGAGGAAATAAACAAGAACAAGAACTAGAAAGAAAATAGAAGAAAACCCAGAGGGGTGTGTATATATATGCTTGTACATGTAATGTGTAGTGTGACCTAAGTGTAAGTAGAAGTAGCAAGACGTACCTGAAATCTTGCATGTTTATGAGACAGAAAAAAGACACCAGCAATCCTACCATCATGTAAAACAATTACAGGTTTCCGTTTTACACTCACTTGGCAGGACGGTAGTACCTCCCTGGGCAGTTGCTGTCTACCAACCTACTACGCAAAACAGCCGCTGTGAAAGAATAGTGAAATTCCAAGTAGTTTTGTGACTACTCACATTATCAAGGAACAATAAAAGTAATGCATCAGAGGAAGGCATATAAAGGGTCTAGACGCCACCTCACTATCACATCCCACAACAAAGCAACACCTGATGTGCGACTCATAAGAAAGAGAACACTGCAGTAGGTCCACTGGCCAAACTAGATACGTCCTTCACGCAACCCACAAACTATTCTACCCAAGATTAGGAATTTTAAAATTTATTATTTGTCCAATGTATTATTAAATTCTTCCCAAATTTTATTAATTATAAATGGATCTAATTATATATAAACCAAAGGAAATATTTATATTACTATTGTCAAAACTGCTTTTTATGAAACAAGATTCAATTATATTCCTGTCAGCCATGGACTTGCTTGATACAACTTTCTCAACTTTTTGAAAATCAATTAAATGATTAAAATCTCTCACATGAATAAATAGAGCATTGGAATCTTGTCCAGTTCTAATGCTACATTTTTTTTTTTTTTTTTCAAAAAGTTGGTCGTCTCCCACCGAGGCAGGGTGACCCAAAAAAGAAAGAAAATCCCCAAAAAGAAAATACTTTCATCATCATTCAACACTTTCACCACACTCACACATTATCACTGCTTTTGCAGAGGTGCTCAGAATACAACAGTTTAGAAGCATATACGTATAAAGATACACAACATATCCCTCCAAACTGCCAATATCCCAAACCCCTCCTTTAAAGTGCAGGCATTGTACTTCCCATTTCCAGGACTCAAGTCCGACTATAAGAAAATAACCGGTTTCCCTGAATCCCTTCACTAAATATTACCCTGCTCACACTCCAACAGATCGTCAGGTCCCAAGTATCATTCGTCTCCATTCACTCCTATCTAACACGCTCATGCACGCTTGCTGGAAGTCCAAGCCCCTCGCCCACAAAACCTCCTTTACCCCCTCTTTCCAACCCTTTCGAGGACGACCCCTACCCCTCTTTCCTTCCCATATAGATTTATATGCTTTCCATGTCATTCTCTTTGATCCATTCTCTCTAAATGACCAAACCACCTTAACAACCCCTCTTCTGCCCTCTGACTAATGCTTTTATTAACTCCACACCTTCTCCTAATTTCCACACTCCGAATTTTCTGCATAATATTTACACCACACATTGCCCTTAGACAGGACATCTCCACTGCCTCCAACCGTCTCCCTCGCTGCTGCATTTACCACCCAAGCTTCACATCCATATAAGAGTGTTGGTACTACTATACTTTCATACATTCCCTTCTTTGCCTCCATAGATAACGTTTTTTGACTCCACATATACCTCAACGCACCACTCACCTTTTTTTCCCTCATCAATTCTATGATTAACCTCATCCTTCATAAATCCATCCGCCGACACGTCAACTCCCAAGTATCTGAAAAACATTCACTTCTTCCATACTCCTCCTCCCCAATTTGATATCCAATTTTCTTTATCTAAATCATTTGATACCCTCATCACCTTACTCTTTTCTATGTTCACTTTCAACTTTCTACCTTTACACACATTCTCAAACTCATCCACTAACCTTTGCAATTTTTCTTTAGAATCTCCCATAAGCACAGTATCATCAGCAAAAAGTAACTGTGTCAATTCCCATTTTGAATTTGATTCCCATAATTTAATCCCACCCCTCTCCCGAACACCCTAGCATTTACTTCTTTTACAACCCCATCTATAAATATATTAAAAACAACATGGTGACATTACACATCCCTGTCTAAGACCTACTTTTACCGGGAAGTATTCTCCCTCTCTTCTACACACCCTAACCTGAGCCTCCCACTATCCTCATAAAAGCTCTTTACAGCATTTAGTAACTTACCACCTATTCCATAAACTTGCAACATCTGCCACATTGCTCCTCTATCCACTCTATCATATGCCTTTTCTAAATCCATAAATGCAATAAAAACTTCCCTACCTTTATCTAAATACTGTTCACATATATGCTTCAATGTAAACACTTGATCTACACATCCCTACCCACTCTGAAGCCTCCTTGCTCATCCGCAATTCTACATTCTGTCTTACCTCTAATTCTTTCAATTATAACTCTACCGTATACTTTTCCTGGTATACTCAGTAAACTTATTCCTCTATAATTTTTACAATCTGTTTTGTCCCCTTTCCCTTTATATAAAGGGACTATACATGCTCTCCGCCAATCCTAGGTACCTTCCCCTCTTTCATACATTATTATAATCAAAAGTACCAACCACTCCAACACTATATCCCCCCTGCTTTTAACATTTCTGTCATGATCCCATCAGTTCCAGCTGCTTTACCCCGTTTCATTCTACGTAATGCCTCACGTACCTCCACCACACTTACATTCTTTTCTTCTTCACTCCTAAATGATGGTATACCTCCCTGGCCAGTGCATGAAATTACCGCCTCCCTTTCTTCCTCAACATTTAAAAGTTCCTCAAAATATTCTCGCCATCTACCTAATACCTCCCTCTCCCCATCTACTAACTCCCCTACTCTGTTTTTAACTGACAAATCCATACTTTCCCTAGGCTTTCTTAACTTGTTTAACTCACTCCAAAATTTTTTCTTATTTTCATTAAATTTCTTGACAGTGCCTCTCCCACTCTTTCATCTGCTCTCCTTTTGCACTCTCTCACCACTCTCTTCACCTTTCTTTTACTCTCCATATACTCTGCTCTTCTTATAACACTTCAGCTTTGTAAAAACCTCTCGTAAGCTACCTTTTTCTCTTTTATCACACCCTTTACTTCATCATTCCACCAATCACTCCTCTTTCCTCCTGCCCCCACCCTCCTATAACCACAAACTTCTGCCCCACATTCTAATACTGCATTTTTAAAACTATTCCAACCCTCTTCAACCCCCCCACTACTCATCTTTGCACTAGCCCACCTTTCTGCCAATAGTCGCTTATATCTCGCCCGAACTTCCTCCTCCCTTAGTTTATACACTTTCACCTCCCTCTTACTTGTTGTTGCCACCTTCCTCTTTTCCCATCTACCTCTTACTCTAACTGTAGCTACAACTAAATAATGATCTGATATATCAGTTGCCCCTCTATAAACATGTACATCCTGGAGCCTACCCATCAACCTTTTATCCACCAATACATAATCTAACAAACTACTTTCATTACGTGCTACATCATACCTTGTATATTTATTTATCCTCTTTTTCATAAAATATGTATTACTTATTACCAAATTTCTTTCTACACATAGCTCAATTAAAGGCTCCCCATTTACATTTACCCCTGGCACCCCAAATTTACCTACTACTCCCTCCATTTATGTTGTTTTAATCTTAGTTCAAGACTTTTACCAGTTTGACCATAATAAACTTTTTCACAAATTTTACAAGGAATCTTATACAGGTCTCCCTCAACATTCACGTTTTCAGCTTTCATGGGCTTCACACATTTGCGAATTCCCAACCACCAAATTCCCAGCCGCCAAATCATATTTAAGTTTCCCGCCACCTGCAAGTCCCTACTACCCTCCCACTGACCCCCGCAACTGGCAGCCAGCCCTCCCACCACTCAGTGTGGTGAGTGTTTTGTTTGTTCATTATTTGCTATTAAACTACAGTATAAATAATGTAAACCCATTCATGACTGCATATTGGAATGGCTATTCAGACAGGTATTAGACGGTGACATCATGTGTTTACTCTTGAACACAGCAAAGAATCAAACATTTCTGCTACTGCTAATAATAACAATAGTAATAATAATCTTAATAATAAATACGATATAATTGAAGAAGGAAATTGTACAAAAATACGAGGGAGTGGTTGACACATCGTCAGTGTGGCTTTGTTTATGCTAGAGTGAACATTAGTCTCCCTGCTCTTCCAAACATTTCACAATAATTCATTGTGTTTGGTGCTTGTAGATTGAGTGCAACTGGAGTGGTAGAGGCAGTGGTTGAGGCAGCGATTGAGGCACCTGTTGAGGCAGCGATTGAGGCAGTGGGTGAGGCAGCTGTTGAGGCAGCAGTTGAGGCAGCGGCTGAGGCAGCGGTTGAGGCAGCGGTTGAGGCAGCGATTGAGGCAGTGGTTGAGGCAGCTGTTGAGGCAGTGATTGAGACAGTGGGTGAGGCAGCTGTTGAGGCAGCTGTTGAGGCAGCTGTTGAGGCAGCAATTGAGGCAGCGATTGAGGCAGTGGTTGAGGCAGCTGTTGAGGCTGCGATTGAGGCAGCGATTCAGGTAGTGGTTGAGGCAGCTGTTGAGGAAGCAACTGAGGCAGCTGTTGAGGCAGCTGTTGAGGCAGCTGTTGAGGCAGTGGTTGAGGCAGCTGTTGAGGCAGCGATTGAGGCAGTGGGTGAGGCAGCTGTTGAGGCTGCTGTTGAGGCAGCGATTGAAGCAGTGGTTGAGGCAGCTGTTGAGGCAGCGATTGAGGCAGTGGGTGAGGCAGCTGTTGAGGCTGCGATTGAGGCAGTGGTTGAGGCAGCTGTTGAGGAAGCGACTGAGGCAGTGGTTGAGGCAGCGGTTGAGGCAGTGGTATTTAATAACATACATGTTATTAATAATAATAATACATTACATGTTATTAATAATATGTACTATTATTATTTATAACATATATGTTATTAAATACCAATGCCTCAACCACTGAATTATTGTGAAATGTTTGGAAGAGCAGGGAGACTAATGTTCACTCCAGTATAAACAAAGCCACACTGATGATGTGTCAACCACTCCCTCGTATTTTTGTACAATTTCCTTCTTCAATCGTATTATATTATTATTATTATTATTACTATTGTTATTATTAGCAGTAGCAGAAATGTTTGATTCTTTGCTGTGTTCAAGAGTAAACACATTATGTCACCATCCAATACCTGTCCAAATAGCCATTCAAATATGCAGTCATGAATGGGTTTACATTATTTATACTGTAGTTTAATAGCAAATAATGAACAAACAAAACACTTACCACACTGAGTGGTGGGAGGGCTGGCTGCCAGTTGCGGGGGTCGGAGGGAGGGTAGTAGGGACTCGCAGTGGTTGAGGAAGTGGTGGAGGCATTGGTGGAGTCTGTGGTATTTAAGGATACATTCGGTACATTCCATATTATCCATATTATCACTGTTCTTGGTGCTTGTTTCTGCAAAATGAGTCACCATGGGCCCCAAGAAAGCTTCTAGTGCCAACCCATCAAGACCAAGGGTGCTAATGACTATTGAAATGAAGAAAGAGATAATTGCAAAGTATGAAAGTGGAGTGCGTGTGTCGGACCTGGCCAAGTTGTATAGTAAATCCCAAACAACCATCTCTACTATAGTAAGCAGGAAAACGGCAATCAAGGAAGCTGTTCTTGCAAAAGGTGCAACTGTGATTACAAAACAGCGATTCCCCTTCTAAACATTAAAACTTCGACACTCTCCCCTCCTCCCATCCCTTCAATCATCACCAGATCTTCATTAAAGGTAAGTGTCATTTATTCTACTGTGATTATTCTATTGTTATTGTAATTATTCTATTACATTAAACTTAATATTTCATGTAGTAAAAGTTTTTTTTTTCATACTTTTGGGTGTCTTGCACAGATTAATTTGATTTCCATTATTTCTAATGGGGAAAATAGATTCGCTTTCCGATAATTCTGCTTTACGATGAGCTCTCAGGAACGGATTAATAACGTGAACCGGGGGTCCACTGTATTTTTAGTTGAATAAGGCTAGTTGTCCCTTTTTGGATTGTAAAAAGTATTTCTAGCAATTTGAAAAGATTTATCAATTACGTTTCTCCATGGGGAAGTGGAACAGAATTCTTCTTCCGTAAGCCATGCGTGTTGTAAGAGGCGACTAAAATGCCGGGAGCAAGGGACTAGTAACCTCTTCTCCTGTATATATTACTAAATGTAAGAGGAGAAACTTTCGTTTTACCTTTGGGCCACCCCACCTCAGTGGAATACAGCTAGTGTGTTGAAAGAAGAAAGTTTCTTGGGCATTTCAAATCATTAGCTATTTCATAAATTTTGGATATTTCCTCATCTATGAACTCTGGACTACAAATATGCAAAGCTCTCAAAAACAATGATGAGAAAACAGACAGTTTAACTCTATCTTGATGTGAAGAATAATAGCGTACATAGGAACAGTTATTTGTAGGTTTTCTGTAAATTTTAAATTTGAATTCATTATTACTCTTAATAATTAAAAGATCTAGAAAAAGCAATGAGTTATTTTCCTCAAACTCAACAGTAAAGTTTATAGAATGGGCTAGGCTATTTAATTTACCAAGGAAATGGTGTATATCTACATTCTTGGGCATAAGACACAAAATATCATCAACATATCTGAACCATTTAGCTCTATTAGGGAGGATTGTGTTAAGCAGCCTTGTTTCAAAAAATTCAGTGGTTGTTTTACATATTCTGAAATCACTTGTTCACTGTGATCTTATTCATGTAGAGGGAATAAAGTGATTTGCTTGAGCGTAGGTGGTGGATCAAAAAACGTTTACCCTGGAGGCAAAGAAGGAAGTATGAAGTATTAGTATACCAACACTCTTATGGTGAATGGGTGGTAAATGCAGCACGTGGAGCGTTTGGAGCAGTGGAGATGCGGTCCAAGCCAATTTGGTAAATTCTCAGAAATTCGAGTGGCGTCACAGTGGACCGCTAAGGTTGGAGTGACAACGCTGTTTCCACTCACGTGTCAGAAGGGTTGTAGGTTGTGTTGGTCTGTTAGAGGCAATGATCAAAGCCAGAGGTGAGTTTTGTGGTTTTTCCCCCCCAAAAAAAGAAGATGTCACTTTGATGTACCCTTTCAAGCAGTCTGGTGTTTGATGTTAGACCCCCAAATGTTTGCCCAGTGTCGTGCCACGACTCGCCCCACAACTCCCCGCTCCCCGGGCAGTGACACCCCCAGGACGTACCTCGAGAAGTGTCCCCCCTGAGTCGCTTGTCAGAAGTCCTGCCCAGTTGCCGAGTTTTGTCGACCCCTCACTCGAGGGCACCAGCATGTCGTGCCCAGGTTGAGTGAAAACTGCAGCGACTCCTACGATGTCTGCTTCACCGTTCCAGAGGAGACCGTACCCTGTTACGTCACAGCTCAGCCGCAGCGATGTCTCCCGTGTTGCAGTATCTGTCCAGATGAGGAAGGGTGCAGTGATGCCCATCGACGTCACTGCCTAGACCACGAGTTTAGCACACCCCACATGTTTTTTTCTTCCTCCCTGTAGGAAGTTTTTTTTTCCATGTCCATATGTATATATATGTTTTTATTTTGTGTTCTGTGCCCTGTTCCTACGAGAGAGAGACAGAGTTTCTTTTACCACCAGTATTGTCGCGTCGGGACGACGCGCGATAGGTGGCCGAGCGTATGTAGACAGCTGACTGTCTGCACAGATAGTCCATGCTGTCTGCCAGCTTAGTTCATATTTCGCGCCACTCAGGTGCTGCTATTCTATAGGCCTTCCCACTTCAGTATGCCCAGACTTGCCTCGCTCTCACTCACACAGCGGCCTGGCATCAACACACAAGGCCTCCCAGCTCTCTCTCGTGGGCATGGCCCTGCCCGGGCCATGGGCACAAACACACAAGCCTGGTGTAACCCAACACTAGTTATCAATAAACTAAGAAGCCTCCGAAGAAGTATATCATTTAACTACCCGCTCTACAGCTACCAAACAAGTCATTTATAATTGCATGATGAGGGAAAAAAGGTGAGTGGTGCGTTGAGGTATATGTGGAGTCAAAAAACGTTATCTATGGAGGCAAAGAAGGGAATGTATGAAAGATAGTATACCAACACTCTTATATGGATGTGAAGCTTGGGTGGTAAATGCAGCAGCGAGGAGACGGTTGGAGGCAGTGGAGATGTCCTGTCTAAGGGCAATGTGTGGTGTAAATATTATGCAGAAAATTCGGAGTGTGGAATTTGGAGAAGGTGTGGAGTTAATAAAAGCATTAGTCAGAGGGCAGAAGAGGGTGTTGTTGAGGTGGTTTGGTCATTTAGAGAGAATGGATCAAAGTAGAATGACATGGAAGCATATAAATCTATAGGGGAAGGAAAGAGGGGTAGGGGTCGTCCTCGAAAGGGTTGGAAAGAGGGGGTAAAGGAGGTTTTGTGGGCGAGGGGGCTTGGACTTCAGCAAGGCGTGCATGAGCGTGTTAGATAGGAGTGAATGGAGACGAATGATACTTGGGACCTGACGATCTGTTGGAGTGTGAGCAGGGTAATATTTAGTGAAGGGATTCAGGGAACCGGTTATTTTCTTATAGTCGGACTTGAGTCCTGGAAATGGGAAGTACAATGCCTGCACTTTAAAGGAGGGGTTGGGATATTGGCAGTTTGGAGGGATATGTTGTGTATCTTTTATACGTATATGCTTCTAAACTGTTGTATTCTGAGCACCTCTGCAAAAGCAGTGATAATGTGTGAGTGTGGTGAAGGTGTTGAATGATGATGAAAGTATTTTTCTTTTAGGGGATTTTATTTCTTTTTTGGGTACCCTGCCTCGGTGGGAGACGACCAACTTGTTGAAAAAAAAAAAAAATATATATATATATATATATATATATAATATATATATATTATATATTATATATATATATATATTATATATATATATATTTTATATATATATATATATATATATATATATATCACCCCACCCTACCCTTGTAGGTAGTAGGTTGGTAAACAGCAACCGCCAGGGAGGTACTCCCGTCCCGCCAAGTGAATGTAAAACGAAAAGCCTGAATTGTTTTACATGAGGGGTAGGATTGCTGGTTGTCTTTTGTCTGTCTCATAAATATGCAAGATTACAGGTAAGTCTTGCTACTTCTACTTACACTTAGGTCACACTACACATACATGTACAAGCATATATATACACACCCCTCTGGGTTTTCTTCTATTTTCTTTCTAATTCTTGTTCTTGTTTATTTCCTCTTATCTCCATGGGGAAGTGGAACAGAATTCTTCCTCTGTAAGCCATGCGTGTCGTAAGAGGCGACTAAAATGCCGGGAGCAAGGGGCTAGTAACCCCTTCTCCTGTATATATTACTAAATTTAAAAGGAGAAACTTCAGTTTTTTCTTTTGGGCCACCTCACCTCGGTGGGATACGGCTGGTATGTTGAAAGGAGAAGAAGAATATCCCCTACCCTTCAGTAATAACTATTTTTAATTAGGAAATTAGCAGGTGTGCAGTTACTAAGAGTATTAGTCAGAGGGCTGAAGAGGGGTTGTTGAGGTGGTTCGGTCATTTAGAGAGAATGCAACAAAGTAGAATTTCTTGGAGAGCGTATAAATCTGTAGAGGAAGGCAGGGTAGAGGGTCATCCTCGAAAAAGTTAGAGGGAGGGGGATGTTTTGTGGGCAAGGGGCTTGGACTTACAAGTGTGCCTGAGAGCGAGTGGTAGGAGTGAACAGAGATGAATGTTTTTTGGAACCTGACTAGCTGTTGGAGTGTGAGCAGGGTAATATTCTGTGTAGGGGTTCAGGGAAACCGGTTAACCAAACTTGAGTCCTGGAAACGGGATGTACAATGCCTGCACTTTAAAGGAAGGGTTTGGGATATTGGCAGTTTGGAGGGATATCTAAACTGGAATATCTCAGTGCCTCTGCATAGACAGTGATTATGTATGAGTGATGGTGAAAGTATTGAATGATTAAAGTTCTTTCTTCTTTTGTTTTTTTTTTTTTTCTTTCTTTTTGGGTCACCCTGCCTCGGTGGGAAACAGCCAACGTGTTAAAAAAAATAAATGAGATTTTTCAGTCAAGCATAAATGCAATACAGATGAAGTAAAAATCTAATAGCATCATTTTTATGAGCTCTGCCTGGCTGGCCCACCCCCTTACTCAAGCCCTGTCCAGGATAAACTGAATCATCATCCAAGGTTTCCTCTCCAAAGTGTGGGCTTGTTAAGAATTGTTCCAGACACGGTACTGTGACTTTTATTCAAGAAATTATATTAAAAATTTATCAATTAAGGCACCTAAGTAGTTAAATACTTCTCACCTTAAGTTCGTCAAGATTGAATTCGCCATACTCTCTATGTGTTCCTTTCCCATTTGTAAGTATTCCTGTGCCACTCATCATAGTGGTGCCTGATCGCATATTAGTCATGGTAGCAGGGAAGTCCAAGAGTCCAGGGTTATGGGTGGTAATTCCAACTTCTATACTGCCAGACCATTTGTCTACCAATCTATCAATGCGAATCTGTCAAAAAAAAAAAATCCATAGTTATTTTAAGGTATGCATAAGAAACAATGTCATAAATACAATAAACCTGTCACTTCCTCAATTTTCTACCAAAAATAAAACTAAAATTCCTACTTTTATTACCACTCCTGGCCTTACTGTTAAGATACCAAGTACTATCTGAAGAGAAGCTACTATTATACTGGATGCTGACAAGTAAGTAATAGATAAGATAGTGTTACGAGTATGGCCATATCCATTTTATTTTATAATAGGATATGCGTGGGGAGTTTTGAATCAAGTGTGAGAGTAATGGTGGTTGGGGATTTCAATGCTAAAGTGGGTAAAAATGTTATGGAGGGAGTAGTAGGTAAATTTGGGGTGCCAGGGGTAAATGTAAATGGGAGCCTTTAATTGAGCTATGTGTAGAAAGAGATTTGGTAATAAGTAATACATATTTTATGAAAAAGAGGATAAATAAATATACAAGGTATGATGTAGCATGTAATGAAAGTAGTTTGTTAGATTATGTATTGGTGGATAAAAGGTTGATGGGTAGGCTCCAGGATGTACATGTTCATAGAGGGGCAACTGATATATGGTCATTATTTAGTTGTAGCTACAGTTAGAGTAAGAGGTAGATGGGAAAAGAGGAAGGTGGCCCGCAAAAAAGTAAGAGGGGAGGGAAAGTGTATAAACTAAGGGAGGAGGAAGTTCGGGGGAGATATAAGCGACTGTTGGCAGGAAAGGTGGGCTAGTGCAAAGATGAATAGTGGGGGGGGGGGGTTGAAGAGGGTTGGAATAGTTTTAAAAATGCAGTATTAGAATGTGGGGCAGAATTTGTGGTTATAGGAGGGTGGGGGCAGGTGGAAAGAGGAGTGATTGGTGGAATGATGAAGTAAAGGGTGTGATAAAAGAGAAAAAGTTAGCTTATGAGAGGTTTTTACAAAGCAGAAGTGTTATAAGAAAAGCAGAGTATATGGACAGTAAAAGAGAGGTGAAGAGAGTGGTGAGAGAGTGCAAAAGGAGAGCAGATGATAGAGCGGGAGAGGCACTGTCAAGAAATTTTAACGAAAATAAGAAAAAATTTTGGAGTGAGTTAAACAAGTTAAGAAAGCCTAGGGAAAGTATGGATTTGTCAGTTAAAAATAGAGTAGGGGAGTTAGTAGATGGAGAGAGGGAGGTATTAGGTAGATGGCGAGAATATTTTGAGGAACTTTTAAAAGTTGAGGAAGAAAGGGAGGTGGTAATTTCATGCACTGGTCAAGGAGGTATACCATCTTTCAGGAGTGAAGAAGAGCAGAATGTAAGTGTGGGGGAGGTACGTGAGGCATTACGTAGAATGAAAGGGGGTAAAGCAGCTGGAACTGATGGGATCATGACAGAAATGTTAAAAGCAGGGGGGGATATAGTGTTGGAGTGGTTGGTACTTTTGTTTAATAAATGTATGAAAGAGGGGAAGGTACCTAGGGATTGGCGGAGAGCATGTATAGTCCCTTTATATAAAGGGAAAGGGGACAAAACAGATTGTAAAAATTATAGAGGAATAAGTTTATTGAGTATACCAGGAAAAGTGTAGGGTTTAGGGTTATAATTGAAAGAATTAGAGGTAAGACAGAATGTAGGATTGCAGATGAGCAAGGAGGTTTCAGAGTGGGTAGGGGATGTGTAGATCAAGTGTTTAAACATTGAAGCATATATGTGAACAGTATTTAGATAAAGGTAGGGAAGTTTTTATTGCATTTATGGATTTAGAAAAGGCATATGATAGAGTGGATAGGGGAGCAATGTGGCAGATGTTGCAAGTATATGGAATAGGTGGTAAGTTACTAAATGCTGTAGAGTTTTTATGAGGATAGTGAGGCTCAGGTTAGGGTGTGTAGAAGAGAGGGAGACTACTTCCCGTAAAAGTAGGTCTTAGACAGGGATGTGTAATGCCCAGCATGGTTTTTAATATATTTATAGATGGGGTTGTAAAAGAAGTAAATGCTAGGGTGTTCGGGAGAGGGGTGGGATTAAATTATGGGGAATCAAATTCAAATTGGGAATTAACACAGTTATTTTTTGCTGATGATACTGTGCTTATGGGAGATTCTAAAGAAAAATTGCAAAGGTTAGTGGATGAGTTTGGGAATGTGTGTAAAGGTAGAAAGTTGAAAGTGAACATAGAAAAGAGTAAGGTGATGAGGGTATCAAATGATTTAGATAAAGAAAAATTGGATATCAAATTGGGGAGGAGGAGTATGGAAGAAGTGAATGTTTTCAGATACTTGGGAGTTGACGTGTCGGCGGATTGGATTTATGAAGGATGAGGTTAATCATAGAATTGATGAGGGAAAAAAGGTGAGTGATGCATTGAGGTATATGTGGAGTCAAAAAAACGTTATCTATGGAGGCAAAGAAGGGAATGTATGAAAGTATAGTAGTACCAACACTCTTATATGCGTGTGAAGCTTGGGTGGTAAATGCAGCAGCGAGGAGACGGTTGGGAGGCAGTGGAGATGTCCTGTCTAAGGGCAATGTGTGGTGTAAATATTACGCAGAAAATTCGGAGTGTGGAAATTAGGAAAAGGTGTGGAGTTAATAAAAGTATTAGTCAGAGGGCAGAAGAGGGGTTGTTGAGGGGGTTTGGTCATTTAGAGAGAATGGATCAAAGTAGAATGACATGGAAAGCATATAAATCTATAGGGACAGGAAGGCGAGGTAGGGGTCGTCCTCGAAAGGGTTGGAGAGACGGGGTAAAGGAGGTTTTGTGGGCAAGGGGCTTGGACTTCCAGCAAGCGTGCGTGAGCGTGTTAGATAGGAGTGAATGGAGACGAATGGTACTTGGGACCTGACGATCTGTTGGAGTTGAGCAGGGTAATATTTAGTGAAGGGATTCAGGGAAACCGGTTATTTTCATATAGTCGGACTTGAGTCCTGGAAATGGGAAGTACAATGCCTGCACTTTAAAGGAGGGGTTTGGGATATTGGCAGTTTGGAGGGATATGTTGTATATCTTTATACGTATATGCTTCTAAACTGTTGTATTCTGAGCACCTCTGCAAAAACAGTGATTATGTGTGAGTGTGGTGAAAGTGTTGAATGATGATGAAAGCATTTTCTTTTTGGGGATTTTCTTTCTTTTTTGGGTCACCCTGCCTCGGTGGGAGACGGCCAACTTGTTGAGAAAAAAAAAAATGCCCCTTTATTTTATATCATGTTAAGGCTAATATTAATGCTAATATTGTATTATATTATGTTTTGTTAGGCTTTAATATTCTAATTTCCATGTAGTGGGAAACCACTAGGTTTAAGTGCCGGTTAGCAGTTCAGGTACTGAGGTCTCCCTCAGTCACGTGACCAACCTGACGTCGGCTTAGCACTCAGTGGTACCATCAGTAGGTTCACAGCACTTGCTCAGAGTAGGTTCACCACCCTTGCTCTGAGTAGCTTTACAGCACTTGCTGAGAGCAGGTCCTTCACACTCACTCTGACTCGCACTCCCACTTCTAGTCCGACTTGCATAGCGAAGGGAGCATATCTCACTCGGTTAATCATTGACCTCTCATAAGAGACATGTCAAGTTCTCTCTGGTGGTCATTTTTCCTTCATGACTGACTTCCTTTCTTAAGCTTGTCACTTTCGAGTTATTTATACTCGGGCGAAT
Organism: Cherax quadricarinatus; assembly: GCF_026875155.1. Lineage (NCBI taxonomy): Eukaryota > Metazoa > Arthropoda > Malacostraca > Decapoda > Parastacidae > Cherax > Cherax quadricarinatus. The sequence goes on along the minus strand of NC_069424.1, from coordinate 10,391,498 downwards.
TAATCTTTCAGCTGACTGAGCAAGCCTTGTTGGCCTTGTGGGTTAATTTGTGGTCTATGCTATTCTAAGTCATGCTGGATGGGAATGAGACTAAGTCCATCACTTACGAGTTCTGGTATATTCTGAATCGATAGTTCAGCTAAGTCATTATAACCATTGTAAGTTACTTTGTGGATAAGTCTTAATAACCATCATAGGTGCATATTATTGGTGAACCTAGTACAAAGCTCGACCTCAAGAGGTTCATTTATTCATATCAATGTACTGGTACCTACCAAGAGAAATGTAAGAGTTAAACTCCTTATTTTATGTTAAGCCTAACATTATATCATATATTAAGCTAAAACTACTAATAAAGATTCTAAGTTTTAGTTATTTGTTTCGTAATCCTGAATTCTTATTAAAAGTTATTGTTACAAAACCGTAAACAGGCCATATGTTCAACAAGAATGCTACCTTAAAACTCTACCATACCACTGGAGAAGGTTAAGAAGACGAGTTTTGTAACAGATAGCAACATGAATAACACAGCTATTATTTCTGGAAAATTTTAGGGATTACCAAAAGAATGCAAACAGGAACACAAAAAAATGGCACCCATTGCACTTAACTACAGCACCATCTCAGTGACCAGCAGTGTTGTAAAACTACCAAAAAGACGTTACAAAAATGGATAAAACACTTGGAGAGCAAAAGAAATACTAACCTTGCAAACAGTTCCATTTCCAACTGACAAATTTCTTTGTCAAATCTTGTTAGGTAATTGACAGTCACAGAAATTTTTTAAAAAACAAAACGGGTGAAAAGCATTAATTTGCTTATATTTTACCAAAGCTTTCCATACAAATCTTAATAAAGACTAATCTGGAAACTGCAAAACATCGTAAGCATGAAAGGCAAACTATAAAGTGGATGTTAAGTAAAAGAACACAGGTGTTGAGTATGACAAATCCACCTTTGTTGGCAGTGGTGATGATAATATTTGGGTCATTAGCAAGGTCCTTAAGAGCACTGATATACCACCTAGGAAGATTAGTAGAAGGTTCACATAAAGCTGCGGTAAGAATGCCTTCTTCTACTAATCTTCCTAGGTGGTATATCAGAGCTCTTAAGGACCTTGCTAATGACCCAAATATTATCATCACCACTGCTAACAAAGGAGGTAGAGTCGTCATACTCAACACCAGTGAATACACCATCAAAATGATGGACTTTTTGAATGACCAGTCTACATATGAACCTATCAGCTCACAACAGTGGGAGACACTCATCAAAGATTTCTTATATAAAACCAGACAAATACTGAAATGCACTAGTGAAGAGAAGAAACTTCTGTACTTGATACTCGGCAACCCTAAACCAGCACGTGTGTGTTAGGTTGTGTGTTAATTTTGCAGTTTTATAACTGAATTTGTCGCATGTCTTTGGTAAGACAGTGATGGAGTGAATGATGATGAGAGTTTTTCTTTTTTGGGCCACCCTGCCTTAGTGAGAAATGGCCAATGGCCAATGTGGACATGTGTGAGTGTGTTAAATAGGAGTGAATGGAGACAAATGGTTTTTGGAACCTGACGAGCTGTTGGAGTGTGAGCAGGGTAATATTTTGTGAAGGGATTCAGGGAAACTGGTTAGCTGGACCTGAGTTCTAGAAATGGGAAGTACAATGCCTGCACTTTAAAGAAGGGTTTTAGGATATTGGCAGTTTGGAGGGACATCTAAACTGTAGTATCAGAGTGCCTCTGCATAGATAGTGATTATGTAGGAGTGATGGTGAAAGTGTTGAATGATGAAACTTTTTTTTTTCTTTTAGGGTTTTTTCTTTGTTTTTGGGTCACCCTGCTTCGGTGGGAAACAAATGACGTGTTAAAAAAACAAAAAAATCTTATACATATATACACACATTCATTCACACACACACATACATATAGTACATACACAAAATAACCTGGATCTGCAATATTTTTTCACTGTAGTCAATATATATATTATGATATCACCTGTTTACTGTGATGTTATTGCATACATTCATACCTTTAAATATAAGGATGGGGGGGGGGAATAATAACAACAACATATAATAAGCCATATATGAGTTGGTAGAGTAGTTTGAACTATGTCGAAGAACGAACACTAAAAAAAAAAATGCTATCACTGACCAATACAAAGAGTAAAACATGATGATAATGTAAGTACAGTGGACCCCCGGTTAACGAACTTTTTTCATTCCAGTAGTATGTTCAGGTGCCAGTACTGACCGAATTTTTTCCCATAAGGAATACAGTGGACCCCCGGTTAACGATTTTAATCCGTGCAAGAGGGCTCATCGTTATGCGAAATAATCGTTATGCGAATGAATTTTCCCCATAAGAAATAATGGAAATCAAATTAATCCGTGCAAGACGCCCAAAAGTATGAAAAAAAAATTTTTTTACCACATGAAATGTTAATTTTAATACACACAACTGAAAAAGGCATGCACAATTAAATGACACTTAAATTTTATTGAAGATCTGGTGATGATTGAATGGGATGGGAGGAGGGGAGGGGCATTTCTTCTTACTGTTTAGAGGGGAATCCCCTTCCATTCCCACTTGAGGTAGCAAGTCCTTTTCCGGTTACTTCCCCTTCTTTTTTTTAATGCCACTAAAGGGCCAGCTTGAGAGTCACTGGACCTCTGTCGCACAACAAATCTGTCCATAGAAACTCTGTACCTCCCCTTCCTTTACGATTTGTCTAAATGGGCCACAACATTGTCATTGAATAGTCACCACACGGCTTGCAACAGCTGGTCAGGGTGATTTTCATCTATAAAAAGGGTTTTCAGTTCAACCCACTGTGCACACTTTTCCCTTAATCTTTGAAGTAGGCACAATGGATTCCACAACGGGCATAGGTTTCCCCGGGTTACCCCAAACCCTTCAAATCTTTCTTAATTTCCAACTAATTCTCCCCCTTTTTACCACAGGGTTGCCTAAACTTTTTTGGGGCCCCAGGGCCCTTATTTTCCAAAACAGCCCCGAAAACACTTAATATACAAATATTCCGATGTAGCTTGGATGTTACCGCGGGGCGGCTGGTAAAAAAGGGGACGGCCGGCACATGGAGGCTGGCTGGGGGCACTTTGGAGGGTCTCGGACAAAAAATCGTAAGGGGAAAAAATTTTGCGATAAAAGTAATCGTATGCGGAAAAATGCTATGTGGCCATCGTTATGCGGGGGTCCCCTGTATTTAATAGTTAGCCATTTCAGACCCCCAAACAAAACTCAAACCCTACATAAATACACTTACAAATTGGTCGCATTTGGAGTGTCTTTAAAAGGGGGGGGTACTGTATTTTATGAATAGGGGTTTGGTAACAGCACCACCGGGGAAAAATACCGACCTGCCGATGACTGTGAAAAGAACCTGTAACTGTTTTGCATGATGGTAGGATTGCTGGTTTCTTTTTCTGTCTCATAAACATGCTAGATAACAGGGTTATCTTGCTACTCCTACTTACATTTTGGTCACACTTCACAGACCCCGCACATGCATATATATAAAATATACATCCCATCTAGGTTTTTCTCCTTTTTCAAAATAGCTCTTGTTTTTCTTTATTTCTTCTATTGTCCATGGGGAAGGGGAAAAGAATTTTTCGTCCGTAAGCCAGGCGTGTCGTATGAGGCGAAAAAAATGCCGGGAGAAATGGGCTAGAAACCCCCTTTCCTGTAGAAAATTTACTAAAAAAAAAGAGAAGAAAAAAACTTTATAAAACTGGATGCTTGAATGTGCGTGGAGTAGTGCGGATGACAAAGAAACAGATAAATGCTGGGTGTTATGAATGAAAAGAAGTTGGATGTCCTGGCCCAAGCGAAACAAAACTGAAGGGGTAGGGGGGTTTCGGGGGGGGGAAATAAATGGGATTAAATCTGGAGTATCTGAGAGAGTTAGAGCAAAGGAAGGGGTAGCAGTAATGTTGAATGGTCAGTTATGGAAGGAGAAAAAAAGAATATGAATGTGTAAATTCAAGAATTATGTGGATTAAAGTAAAGGTTGGAGGGAATAGAAGCATAAGCGTTATGCACCTGGAGAAGAAGGAATGCAGAGGAGAGAGAGAGATTTTGGGAGATGTTAAGTGAATGTATAGGAGCCTTTGAACCAAGTGAGAGAGTAATTGTGGTAGGGGACCTGAATGCTAAAGTAGGAGAAAAATTTTTGAGAGGGTGTGGTAGGTAAGTTTGGGTGCCAGGTGTAAATGATAATGGGAGCCCTTTGATTGAACTTTGTATAGAAAGGGGTTTAGTTATAGGTAATACATATTTTAAGAAAAAGAGGATAAATAAGTATACAAGATATGATGTAGGGTGAAATGACAGAGTTTGTTGGGTTATGTATTGGTAGATAAAAGACTGTTGAGTAGACTTTAGGGATGTACATGTTTTATAAGGGGCCCACAGATATATCAGATCACTTTCTAGTTGTAGCTACACTGAGAGTAAAAGGTAGATGGGATACAAGGGGAATAGAAGCATCAGGGAAGAGAGAGGTGAAGGTTTATAAACTAAAAGAGGAGGCAGTTAGGGTAAGATATAAACAGCTATTGGAGGATAGATGGGCTAATGAGAGCATAGGCAATGGGGGGGTTGAAGAGGTATGGGGTAGGTTTAAAAATGTAGTGTTAGAGTGTTCAGCAGAAGTTTGTGGTTACAGGAAAATGGGTGTGGGAGGGGCTAGAAAATACAAGAAGAAAATAGAGAAGCAGCCCAGCCACCGTGGAGAGAAGACGTCGTCATTCCTGCTCTTCAGCTGAGCAACTCTGAACACTGTTGCTCGAGATTTTTCTTGGGTTATCCTGAGTAGTTCTTCACCAGAGCTGAGAGGAAACTTGCTTGCAGTCACTTCGAGCCCCATCCCATCAAGAGGGTAAGGCGGTGACTTGCTTTGCTTGCTCACCCCTCTCATCCCATTCCCCCCCTTCCCATCCTCCCCTCACCCCCAAAAATCAACACTGGCCCACACACCCTTTAAAATACTACATACATTGCTATCCTTCTGACTTTCCTATCTTCTTCTTTTTCGGCAACTTCGCTTTGGAGTTAACACAAGGCTTGACCATCCTACCCGTGTGGTTTTTTTAAAACCGGCCGATCTTTTTCCTTGGCCCTTCCCCTCACTACCGAGGAGGCTATCTGCCTGCAGCTTGCTGTACATCATCTCCTTCCTGCTGCTTCGTAACATCGTCTGTTGCTGCAGTAGCTCATCGTCTGCTCCGTTGTAGCATCGTCAGTTGCTGCTGTTACCACAGTCAGCTGCTGCTGCTGCTACATGCGTCTGCTGCTGCTGTAGCATCGTCCTGCTGCTGTAGCATCGACTGCTGCTGCTGTACCACCGCAGCTGCTGCTGCTGCTGTACATCGTCTGCTGCGGCTGTAGCATCTGCTGCTTGCTGCTGTTAGATCGTCTGTATGCTGCTGTACCACCGGTCAGCTGCTGCTGCTGCTGTATGCATCGTCTCTGCAGCTGTAGCATCGTCCTGCTGCTGCTGGTAGCATCGTCTGTTGCTGCTGACATCCGTCAGTTGCTGCTGTACACCGGCAAGCTGCTGCTCTGACTGTAGCACCGTTGTGTGCGTGGCTTTATTGAGAATACCAAGAAACAAATAACCCCAAAGGATTTGCCACCAGATAACCCCAAAAAAGTCAGTGTCATCGAAGACTCTAACTTAGTTCCATTGGGGGTCCTAATCTTGTCTCCCAGGATGCAACCCAACACGAAAAGAGGTTTCGACTAACACCCAGGTAACAGTGAAAAATCCTGGAACAAGCCATATTTGTGAATTAAAGCAGCAATAGGGAGGTTTGAGAGATTTAAGATCGATGGCATACACAGTGTGATAAGGCCTTTCTGGAAAGAAAATGCCAAACAGTACCAAACAGTACTCGAGGAAAATGGCACTCCCAGGACACAGTGTCCTCATCAGTCATTGCTGCATCTCAATAAAGGTAAGTGTCATTATTCTTCATTTAGTAACTAGTACATGCACAATATATACTGTGCATGTACTACTCTACTATTGTCATGTATCCTTCTCTTTGTGTATAGGAAACTGTATAATTCATGTGGTAAAATTTTTTGTTTTCATACTTTTGGGTGTCTTGCACGGATTAAATTGATTTCCATTAATTCTTTATGGGAAAAATCATTCGCATACCGATTATTTCGCAGAACAATGACACCTCTTGCTCACGGATTAAAATCGGTATGCGGGGTACCCTGTATACAGTCACTGGACACTTTCCTAGAAATTGCTGCACCTTGTGAATTCTTTGAAACATGGTGTATAATGCACAGTGGTATTTTACACTCTTAACCACACAATGCAAGAGAGTGTCTTTTCGTTTTTGTGGGTTGTTTTTGGTATTGCACAGAACGCAATACCTCTTTCATAAGCATTTTTCCTTGTGTAAAGCAGGAGGGAGGCAGTTGTATGGGGTAGTGATCAGGCCTCAGACGAGAGGGTATGTGTTGATAATTTCATGCACACTGGTCCATTGGCACTTGAATATTATTTAGTCCCTGATGACTGATAAACAAAATTCACCATATATGGGTTGTTGTTGCTCCTTCACTTTACATAATATAAGCATGGAAATATCAAGATGGAAAAAGAGTTTTATGTACTACTTATAGCTCTTGCAAACACAATCAGCAAACCCAATCTGCATGTCACATTATCCACTAAGTGCAATATTAAAGTGTAGTCCATCGACAGCAGCAGGTTTTTGGGATGGGTTCATTGGTCTCTCTATTCTGCCGGCCAACTGTCTCCCATTTCGAGTTGGTGAAATGATGCTAAAAATGTGACCATCACGTCTGTCTGCCCACAGAAATGCCATGTCATTGGCAGCCAACCCTGTATCTCACCTCTCCCAGATACCTGATCAACATAGGCATATGCTTACAATTTCCACACACTGGCCCCACATGTCCGTCAGATTCACTCACAAAAATCACTGAGTAATGTCTTGGTAACCAGATTTTTTTTTTCCAACAAACCGTGTCCATATCCCACCAGGCAGGTGGCCCAAAAAGAAACACCAAAAGTTTCTCTTTTAAAATTTAGTAATTTATACAGAAGAAGGGTTACTAGACCCTTGCCCCCGGCATTTAAGTCCCGCCTCTTACTACACTCTGTGCTTACGAGGAAGAATTCTGTTCCACTTCCCATGGAGAGATAGGAAAAAAACAAGAACAGAACTAGAAAAAAATAGAGAAAACTCAGAGGGGTGTGTATATACACAGCTTGTATATGTATGTAGTGTGACCTTAAGTGTAAGAGAAGTAGCAAGACGTACTGAATCCTAGCATGTTTATTAGACAGAAAAAAGACACCACATCCTACCACACTGTAAAACAATAAGGTGTAAAACAATTACAGGTTTTTACCATTTATCAGCATATAATGTATGCCCCTTACCAAGATATGTTCCATCACTGTTCTAACACATCAACCAAGATACCAATAACTGTCTAGTAGTATTCTCCATGTATTACTGCCAGTGTACACAGTTATATCCAAACCAACCACTTTTGACAATCACACAGTACAAAAACTTTATACCAAAGCCGTTTCCTCTTGCTTGGTATATACTGATTGAACGACAGTCTGCCCGTTGAACAAACATCAAAGACCAATCAATAACAAGCTTCCCGGAAGGATAAAAATACATACAGCACATTTGTTTCAGATACATAAACACATCCTGATCTTATAAAACCTGTCTTTCTGTCCGCCTTGTTTTGTCTGAGAAATGCAGCATATATAACCCATAGGCAGAAATCAATTCACTGTATAATCTACTAAAACCTGGGGTTGAAATCTAGGCGGTCTGTCGACTAGTATGTGGTGACCAGTGTGCTTATACACATTTGGCATAATCACATTATTGTGGCCAAAGAACAGGTACATCATCTGCCACAGTAGTGCCTCACTGGGAGCGCCCCCAATCTACCATCACCTACAACATACACCAAACGCAACAACAATGTTCAGTCCATCTATGTCTCAGGTATCCACAGCACGGGGATATGAGAGAAGCACAACAAATGTATAGATGGCCAAAGACAGATCAGATGGTGACATTCAACTCTGCTCCCAGTTTTAAATGAACAGTTAATGGCAAATGGTATCACTCCCATCACTATCCCAGAAAATGTGAAGGCTATTATGAACCCAGCCTTTTCATACAAGGAAGTATGTACCTTATTCTACACTACATCTAAAAATAAGCCTAAGTCATCCCTGGCCCAGGGATCGCCCACCTCGCAATACCCAGGTTGTCAATTCCCCTCAACCGAAAAGTCATACACCTGAACATAACAATGCCCCAGAAATTGGTGCCACTCTCCCGCACTATTGAGCAGATCCGTTGAACAGAACTTTCCCAGATAACTCACATGCCTACCTAATTTTCCCTTGGAGCGCTCCACAGTCCCCATTAACTCTTCCGAGCCTCTGCTTCTGAATTTACTGGAATATCATACCCTTTTCTGATGATGAACTCTAACGATTCTAATGAATCTTGTTTAATATTAACTCCTCTAGTGAAGAGGATGGGCATTTTTATACACAAGCAATCTACGCAGAAGTTCCCTCCTCCCTTGACAGTCCAGCAGGAATAGTGTGATACCACACCAGGACACTACTCTCCAGGCGTTCAACCGCAGTACAAGAGCGAAGTGACAAGAAAATAATGGGGATTACAATTTTCCAACTTAATTTCAGCATTTCTTAATAACCATTACATTCTTGAGGTTGAACTAATAATTACGCAAACCACGATGTTATACTTTGAACGAGACAGCTTGCAAGAGTTGATCTACATATTAAATTACGTGGTTACTGTACTGTGGAGAAATCGTAGAGGACCCTTTAGTGGTGGGTAGCCATCTTAGTTTTACATTAGGCATCAATTAAAAATATTCATGTTGAATGAAGAGACCATCTTGCAATAGAAATGACAACGTCTCATGGACAACTAGTGAAAGGAACTGGATATTTTTTTCCCCCCGAGACAACAATATATAAAGTCTATTTCCTCTACATAGGAAATTAAGCATAAATATTCCAACAATTCTAGCGGAGATGTTAAGTGCTCCATCACCCAGCCCTCTTCAACTGAGGAGCTGTAATTCCACTGGGTGACTTAAAAAGGAAAACAACCTTTATATCATGCAGCTAGAAAATTGTATTTCAATGCCCATTCTTTAAATCGTACATTGGACCCATCCAGGTACACCAGATTATACTGACAAACAGGAGACTGTGACATCTTTCACTGTCGGTATATCTCCAGTGTGAAATGTAGGATCTGACAATCCCTGTTATAATACAACTACAAACTTCTCCATTTAGAAAACTGTACATCCTAAACCCCATCTTACACCCTAGATTTTGAACCCCTCCAGGGCATTTCTGGTGACATGAGAATTTGTGTCATTGGAAAATCGTACCTGTCCACTGCAATTGATGATTCAATCAGTCCCTGATAAATGAATTATTGAAGCTACTAATGCAACTTTCAATTAAGCTCCACAAAGATTTTACACAACAATATAAACCTACTAGGAAATTTAGAGACAATCTAAGAAATTATCAACAGAATATCGAAGGCAACTTCACATCGACAACCACCAGCAGCTACACTGCTACCGAATTAAGGCAAGAATTAATTAACATGATTAGTCATCACAACGGGACATATGGAAAGTGCTATTCAAGCTAATCATTACAAACGAGCACCAGCAAAATTTTGGAGTAAGAGTCCGACAACATTTAGGGGCATAGCACAGGCTCCTACTACCTAGTTCATACTTCACTGATGAGGATGATGAAGATGTTAAATTAAAACATGACGATCCACAGGACCAGGCCTAATTTGAATGGTGAAGTATGGGAGAAAATTCTCTCCCACAATAACAAGTCCGTCAATTTAAACAATAATCATTTATCAGTGTGGTAAATGAATGGAGAGATGAGAACTTTGGATGATCTACAACCACTACCTACTCGATACTTCAACTCTTGAAGATACTCAACCGCTCACTAGACCTATTACATTACTAAGATGATTCAGGTTATTGGCAGAAGCGCAATATAGCCCTGGCCTCTCTGGAAATTAACAATGAAACAAATAAAGTTCCTCACCAGAAATTTGGTAAACCGTCTTTGTAAATAACTTTAATGCCATCTTGGCTCGGACATTTCCAGTGGTTTTTCAGACTGCAAGGAATGATCTTTCTAGTAAGCCCCAATAAAGACATTTCACCAACCTGGGAACTAATAGACCTAAATCTTTACTTGAAGTCACTGGATAAGTTATTGAGAAGGTCATTTCCAACAGATTTGAACAATATATGGAGTATTTAATCACTATTTTTACTGAAAAACAATTTGGACCTTAGAACAAACCAGAGGTTCCAAACATGCAATAAATGTTATATCCGATACTGTATGCATATGTCTAAAGCATCAGGGGAATCTGCCTTAATTGCCACCAGAGAGTTCATAAAGCTTTTGATACCTTATGGCATGAGGCCCTTATATACAAACTCATTGACCCTACCAGAACCATAACTGGACCTTTTTCTCCAGAGTAATATATAATTTTCTTAACTCAAAGAACAATAATTCCCACCTTGTCATGGTCAGGTCGGCAAGCCTTTTATACCGACAGCTGTGTCCCCACAAGGTATTCTGTCCTTTTCCACTTCTTTCAACATTTATGATGTATGACCTACTCAACCAAGTTTTAATTATACATTTGTGACACAGGTTTTGCAGATGATGTTTCTCATGTCGTCTCATCAAATCCGGAACAGGAAAATACAAGTATGAGAGAGTCATAGAAAAAAGAATATTGAACATCGTCGAACATCTAATTGGGAAAAGAAATGGAGAATTACGACTAATCTGACAAGGTCCTTAGTTAGGCACATAGATGTTTTGCATCAACAATTGAAGAATACAGGGGTATCGCCATCAGAGGTTACACCTGTAGCCTTTAGAATCCCAACAAGATCTTGGGATAATGACATAGACCGGCTGCTCCACTCAACATCTCATGTAAACTAAAAGATCAACATAGCCAAAGCCGGTCCTTAGCAGTCTCTTCGATTCAATCAAGCCTCAACATGTCAAAAAACACTCTGTAAAAAATGATAAATAAGACCAATACTTCGAATACCCTTGTGTCCCAATGTCATTAAAACAAAGACCAACATCTACGGCTACCAAAGTCCCAAATAGTGCTCTTCGCTTCAATACGAAACCAGAGATGAGACAAGTTAAAATTGCAGATTTACACATACAACAAGATATACTGCCATAAATGAACGCCCGACACTCTAAAAAAGAAACAACTCTATTCAATGGCAAGAACTATACATCCAGATAAGAGAACTCCAATCAATTGCAAATACCACGGATTATATAATCAATACTACTCCTCACAGGACTCAAAGATGACCTCCCACGAGGGTCCTGTCTTTTAATACATAAAGATATTACCATCGACCATGATATTGAGTCAACCTCCCAGACGACGGAAGATTGGGTAGCACCAGAACCCTTCTATGTATACTAAGAAAATCCTTGCCCCCAATTAGGGAGACATCTTTATATAACACCCTAATGTAAAATATGCTATTTACCATGGCTGGACACCACCTGTAAGAGCCATTGTCACGTAATTCTAAAAACTGCCAAAAATTGGGCCTTGCAATTGTCGCATAAATATCCGTTTGCAACCCCACAAAAAAAAAAAAGCAATTGCAACTTGTATAACTACACCAATTGAAGAGTCATGTACTTAAATATCTGTTATATCAATGTGAACTCGGATGGGTTAGTGTTATACCCCTTCAGAATATCTTATCATTTCACAACACTTTTTAAATTACACCAAATGGTTGGGCCACTTACCTTTATATCCTACCTCACCCCCCCCCCTCCACCGTTTTCCAATATTTCCATCCTACCCATCCCTTCTTCCTTACCCCCAACTTACCAAAGCACTGGTCATAAAAAGAAGAAGAAAAGGTGCGGAGGGAAGAGGAGCGATTTGTGGAAGATGTAAAGAGAGTATAAGGGAGAAAAAGTTAGCATATGAGAAGTTTTTCAAAGTAGAAGGTGATGCAAAGGAGGGAAGAGTATAGGAGAAAAAGAGAGAGGGTTAAGAGAGTGGTTGAAGCAATGTAAAAAGAAGCAAATGAGAGAGTGGGTAGATAGTTTATCAACAAATTGTTGTTGAAAATAAAAAAGAAAAAGTTTTTGGAGTGAGATTAACAAGTCAAGAAAGCCTATTAGAGAACAAATGGATTTTGTCAGTTAAAAATAGGAGAGAATTATTCAATGGAAGTTAGAGGTATAGGGAAGATGGGAGGGAATATTTTGAGGAATTTTAAATGTTGATGTAAGAAGGGAACTGTATTTCCTGTAAAGGGAAAGGAGGAATAACAACTTGTAGGAGTGAGAAGAGGCCAGTGTTGTGGTGTTCGGGGAAGTCTGAGGCAGTAGGTAAAATGAAAGGGGTAAGGCAGCTGGGATTGATGGGCATAAGAATAGAAATGTTAAAAGCAGGTGGGTATAATAGTTTTGGAGAGTGGTTGTGCAATTAATTAATCAATGTATGGAAGGGGGTAAGTAAACCTAAGGATTTTGGCAGAGAGTCATCGCATAGTTCCTTGTATAAAGGCAATGGGATAAAAGAGAGTGCAAAAATTATAGGGGGATAAGTCTGTTTGAGTATACCTGTAAAGTAGTAAAGTAGATAATAATTGAAAGAATTAAGAGTAAGACGGAGAATAGAAAGCAGATGAACAAGAGGCTTTAGGAAAGGTAGGGGGTGTGTGGACCAGGTGTTTTTCAGATGAAACATATAAGTAAAACATATTTAGATAAGGCTAAAGAGGTCTTTGTGGCATTTATGATTTGAAAAGGCGTATGACATGGGATAGGTGGGGGCAATGAGCAGATGTTGCAGGTGTAATGGTGTAGGAGGTAGGTTCCTGAAGAGTCGTGAAGAGTTTTTAACAGGATAGTGAGACTCAAGTTAGAGTACATCGGAAAGCAGGAAATTATTTCCCAGTAACAGTAGGCTATCGACAAGGATTTGATGCACCTGGTTTGTTTAATATCTTTATAGATGGGTTATTGTAAGAGAAGTAAATGCGAGGTCTTGGCAAGAGGCGTGGAGTTAAAAGCTAAAGAATCACACACAAAGTGGAGTTGTCACAGTTGCTCTTTGCTTGAGACACTGTGCTCTTGGGAGTTCTGATGAGAAGTTGCAGAGAATGGTTGCTGACTTTGGTAGGGTGTGCAAAAGAAGAAAATTAAAGGTGAATACAGTAAAGATAAAGGTAAGAGGATAACAAAAAGATTAAGGTGATGAAAGATTGGATACCAGATAGGAGGAATAGAGATGGAGGAGTGAAATTATTCAGGATATTTGGGAGTAGGACGTGTCAAGCGGATGGGTCTATGAGAAGATGAGGTGAATCATAGAAATGATGAGGGAAAAGGTTGAGTGCGGTGCACTTAGGAGTCCTGGGAACAAAGGAACTTTGTCTCTTGGAAGCAAAGAGGGGAAATGTATGAGAGTATAGTATTTTAAACCACACTCTTAGATGGGTGTGAAGCAATGGTGATGAATGTTGCAGCGAGGAGAAGGCTGGAGGCAGTGGAGATGTCATGTCTGAGGGCAATGTTTGGTGTGAAAATAATGCAAGAATTCGTAGTTTGGAAGTGTTAGAGGAGGTGCAGGATTTACCAAGACAGTTGTCAGGAGGGCTGAGGAAGAGTTTGTTTGAGGTGTATCGGACATGAAGAGAAAAGGAGCGCAACGAATGACCTTCAAAGGAGATGTCACAGTGCTGTAGTGGTAATGAAGGCGTGGTAGGGGACGGCCTAGGAAAGGTTGGAGGGTAGAGGTAAAGGAGGTTTTTGTGCGATGGGCTGGACTTCCAGCAGGCATTGCGTGAGCGTGATTGATAGGAGTCAGAATTAGCACAAATGGTTTTTAATACTTGTCTTTGTCTGTTTGGAGTGGACAAAGTAACATTTATGAAGGTCTTCAGGGAAACCGCGGGGGCCGGGACTTGAGTCCCTGGAGATGAAGTACAGTGCCTGCACTTCAGAAGAGGGGGTAGTTAATGTTCAGTTTTAAAAAACATAGTAGTGTAACGCACCCTTTCTTTCTGGCAAAACAGTGATGGAGTGAATGATGGTGAAAGTTTATTCTTAATTCGGGCCACCCTGCCTTGGTGGAAATTCGCCAGTGAGATAATAAAAATAAAAAAATGAGAAAATAGAGTACAAAATTTTCTAGCAACATCAACAGGAAGAACATAAGACCATCATAGTAAACCAAAAAAAAATAAGTCACAAAGATACTAGAAAAGTTTTTCCTCACAAGGTGGTAGAATACTGGAACTGGATCAGAGGTGGTATGTGCTACACCTAGTGTAGAAAGAGATTTGGTATAAGTAAACATATTTTATGAAAAAGAGAATAAATAAATATACAAGGTATGATGTAGCACGTAATGAAAGTAGTTTGTTAGATTATGTATTGGTGGATAAAAGGTTAATGGGTAGGCTCCAGGATGTACACGTTTATAGAGGGGCAACTGATATATCGGATCATTATTTAGTTGTAGCTACAGTTAGAGTAAGAGGTAGATGGGACAAGAGGAAGGTGGCAACAAAAGTAGGAGGTGAAGCAAAAGTGTATAAACAAGGGAGGAGGAAGTTTGGGGTGAGATATAACACTATTAGTGCAGAAGGAGGGCTAGTGGCAAAGATAGTATTGGGAGGTTGAAGAGGTTGGATGAGGTTTTAAAAATGCAGTATTAGAATGTGGGGCAGAAGTTTGTGTTATAGGGGTGGGTGCAGGAGAAGAGGAGTGATTGATGGAATGATGAAAGAAAGGGTGGTGATAAAAGAAGAAAAAGTTATCTTAAAAAGGTTACCAAAGCAAAGTGTTATAAGAAAAGCAGAGTAATGGAGAGTACAAGAAAGGTGAAGAGAGTGGTAGAGAATGCAAAAGGATAGCAGATGATAGAATGGAGAGAGGCACTGTCAAAAATTTAATGAAAATAAAATAATTTTTGAGTTAAACAAGTTAAGAAAAGCCTAGGGAACTAATGGATTTCAGTTACAAAACAGAGTAGGGAGTTAGTAATGGGGAAGAGGAGGTATTAGGTAGATGGCGAGAATAATTTGAGGAACTTTTAAATGTTAGGAAGAAAGGGAGGCGGTAATTTCATGCCTGGGCCCTGGGGATGTATAACATCTTTTATAGAATTAATAATGAGCAGAAGTACGTGGGTGGGAGTACGTGAGCATTAGAAGAATGAAAACTGGGTAAAGCCGCTGGAACTATGATCATGACAGGAAAAATTTTAAAAGCAGGGGATGATATAGTGTTGGATTGGTTGGCATTTTTATTTAATAAATGTAGAAAGACGAGAAGGTACCAAGGAATTGGCAGAGAGCACTGTATAAGTCCCTTTTATATAAAGGAAAGGGGGACAAGAAGATTGTAAAAATATAGAGGACTAAGTTTTACCGAGTATACCAGAAAAGTATACAGTAGGTTTCTTATTCGAAGAATAAGAGGTAAGACAGAATGTATTGATTGCAGATAGCAAGGAGGTTTCAGAGTGGGTAGGGGATTGTAGATCAAGTGTTTACATGAAGCAAATAGTGTAACAGTATTTAATAAAGGTAGGGAAGTTTTATATTGGGCATTTATGGATTTTAGAAAAGGCATATGATAGAGTGGGTATACTAGGAGTCATGTGGCAGAGTTTGCAAGTAAAAATATGAATAGGTGGTAAGTTACTAAATGCTGGTAAAGAGTTTTTATGAGATAGATGAGCTTGGGGGGGGGGGGGGGGGGGGGGGGGGGGGGGGGGGGTGGGGGAGTATAGGGTGGTAAAGAAGAGGGTGACGACTACTTCACCAGTAAAAGAAGTCTTAGACGGAGGATGTGTAATGACACCATGGTTTGTTTAATATATTTATAAATCGGTTTTAAAAGAAGTTAAATGCTAGAGTGTTCGGAAGAGGTGTAGGTATTAAATTATGGGACTCAAATGCCCAAAATGGAATTGACACAGTTTACTTTTGCTGATGATACTGTGCTTATGAAATTCAAAAGAAAAATGCAAGGTTAGTGACGAGTTTGGGATAGTGTGTAATGGTATAAAGTTGACAGTGTCACATATAAAAGAATAAGGTTATGAGGTTATTCAAATAATATAGATAAAGAAAAATGATATCCAAATTGGGGAGATGTCAGAAGTGAATGTTTTCAGATACTTGGAATTTTGACGTTCGGGCGGATGGATTTATGAAGGATGATGTTAATCATATAATGATGAGGGAAAAAGGTGCGTGGTGCATTGAGGTATATGTGGAGTCAAAAAAGCGTTAACTATGGAGAGGCAAAGAAGGGAATGGTGTGAAGTATAGTAGTACCAACACTCTTAGTATATGGATGTGAGCTTGGTGGTAAATGCAGTCAGCAGAGGAGACGGGTTGGAGGCAGAGTAAAATGACCTGTCTAAGGAGGCATGTGTGTGTAAATATTATCAGAAAATTCGAGTGTGGAAATTAGAGAAAGGTTTGGAGTATAAAAAGAGCATTGTCAGAGGGCAGAAGAGGGTTTTGAGGTGGTTTGGGTCAATAGAGAGAAGTGATCAAAGTAGAATGACATGGAGCATAAAAATACAAGATGGGGAAGGAAAGAGGGGTAGGGGTCGTCCTCCAAAGGGTTGGAAAGAGGGGTCAAGAGGTTTTGTGGGGAGGGGCTTGGACTTCCAGCAAGCGTGCAGAGCGTGTTAGATAGAAGTGAATGGGACGAATGATACTTGGGACCTGAACGATCTGTCTGGAGTTGTGAGCAGGGTAATATTTAGTGAAGGGATACAGGGAAACCGGTATTTTCATATAGTCGGAACATGAGTCCTGGAATGGGAAGTACAATGCCTGCACTTTAAAGTAGTGGTTTGGGATATTGCATTTGGAGGATATGTTGTGTATCTTTAAACTGATATGCGTCCTAAACTGGTTATTCTGGGCACCTCTGCAAAGCAGTATAATTGTGTGAGTGTGGTGAAAGTGTTGAATGATAATGAAAAGTATTTCTTTTTGGGATTTTTCTTTCTTTTTATTGGTCACCTTGCTCGGTGAGGGAGACGACCGACATGTAGAAAAAAAAAAAAAAAAATTTCAGGGAAACCGATATTTTTATATAGCCGGACTTGAGTCCTGGAAATGGGAAGTACAATGCCTGCACTCTAAAGGAGGGTTTGGGCTATTAGCATTTGGGAGGGATTTGTTTGTGTATCAGTTATAGGATATTCTTCTAAACTGTGTGTTTTCTGAGCACCTCTGCAAACAGTGATTATGTGTGAGTAAGGTGAAGGAGTTGAATATGATGAGAGATATTTCTTTTTGGGATTTTCTTTCTTTTTGGGTCACCCATGGGGGGGGGGGGGGGGGGGGGGGGGGGGGGGGGGGGGGGGGGGGGGGGGGGGGGGGGGGGGGGGGGGGGGGGGGGGGGGGGGGGGGGGGGGGGGGGGGGGGGGGGGGGGGGGGGGGGGGGGGGGGGGTGGGGGGGGGGGGGGGGGTGGGGGGGGGGGGGGGGGGGGGGGGGGGGGGGGGGGGGGGGGGGGGGGGGGGGGGGGGGGGGGGGGGGGGGGGGGGGGGGGGGGGGGGGGGGGGGGGTGGGGGTGCCTCGGTGGGAGAAGGCAGACTTGTTGAGAAGAAGACAAAAAAAAAAGCACTTAAGACAGTGGCCCATAACATTGGTTCTGCACCGTAACTAGCCGATAAGATGACTTAAGTAAATCGTAATAGACACGATTGCAAAAAACCACGGGCTGGAGTTTTGAGACTCTATGACCGCGGGTTCAATCCCGGCCGGGGGTATGGACTACAGATAAAATATTATTCAGTATAGTATACCCTCGATATAATGAATTAATAGGGGATGTCCATTATATCAGAATGCTAAAACAAATAGTAAAATTAAGTGCAATAAAGTACTCTACTGTATACCTAATATAGTACTGTACACACAGTTTATAGATATACTGCAATAAACTTCAAAAATTAAACTGTTAGGAGTATACTTTAACCAATGTATTCTGCCTATAATTTTAAATCTGTTATATTGAGGTTCATTATATTGAGGGTTTACTGTAGGTGTATTTACCTCAAAAAGTTCATTTTCTCTAAGCGCTCTACACTCAATGACCCTCCATTGTTAAATTCTCCAAAGGTCTTCTTCGTTCAGCTGTTCGGCAGCTATTAGGATAACTTAACAAGAGTTTCCACTTTTTCATGTAAATCGTAGTCTATCAGATCCTGAAGAAATATATAGTGCATATAATCATTGTGCCAGATTAAAATTCCAAGCTTGATTTGGCAACCTATATTGACAGCCATTTGAGCGCTGTTGTTTTGTTTGTAGTTGTTGTTTTCCACCCCCATTATTATTACCACTACCAATTGTTGTTATCGCCACAGCCACCCACTGCACCACACAGGTATAGCCAGAGGGATACTAGCCAACAATCCTTTATTGCAATTTATTTATTGATATTGTCTGTGCTGTCCCACAATATGTGACAAGAGGCTGGGGAGTGGCAGCATCCGACACTCGTGGAGAAGGGTTATGAGATGCTTCGCAACTACTCTCTCTTCCATCCCTCTCATCATGTAGAACATTACTATCACTGTTTGACATAAGGCTGTTTGCAATACTGATGTTTGCAACATGATTGTTTAGTGCACTACATGTACCATGACTGGTAGCTGACGTAAGGTTGGCTGCAGCTACACCATTGACAATACAAGCATGCGAGTTTACAGAAGTGTGATTATTAATGCTAGTGAGGCCACTGGGAATTGTGTCATGATGGGAGTCCAAGATGTTGGAGTCCCTCATGGATGACATCTCACTTGTAGAGTCTTCATCTAAAGTATCTGCAAAGGCAAAATAAAGTTAAATTTCTTCATGTCAACAATATTAAATATTATGAATAAATTTTAAATTATAGTCAGAGGGAAGCACTAAACTTGTAGGGGTCATGCAATGCCTTGTGACTCAAAATCATAGTAACACAATTGTAAACAAATCACAGAACAGTATGGTCCAATGAACAACACACTGACTTGTCAGTTTTAAAACTCACTTGCCATAAGTTCAAGTGCTACCTGTTCTGTGACAGAATTTTAATGCCTAGGTAACTGGAGGCAATCAGGTTTGATCCAAGGAAGTAGATGAAATCCAGTTCCTTGGATCAAGAGCCCCTCACCAGCATCAAGGAACCTTTCTTGAGGGAAAAAACAAAAAGGCTTTTCAAATTCTATTAAAATATATAAAACAATTAACCTTTTGACTGTCGCAAGCCCATTTCTGAAACTGTCTTCCTATGTCGGAAAATATTCGAAAAATAAAAAATTATTTTTTTCTTACCAAAATGTTAGGATTAATTTGCCAAGTGTTTCAACCCTAAAAAATTTTTTTTGCAATCAGTACTTACCGATATATAGAGAAGTAAAGTTGGCAGAAAATGAGCTGCATATGGCAACAGTGGCGAATGCCGCTCAACCAGTGTCTGGTGCCATACTCCTTCCTTGAGTGGAGGTGACCAGACTGGGTGGGTCATTGGGCTAATTTACTGGGGGGGTGGGTCATTGAGCTAATCTGGGGGACATAACAAGGACCTGCTACCAATGGGGGTCAGTAGGGGCCTGTAGAAGTGTTCTTCTTTCTTATGTTCTATGTTTTTGTTTTTTCACTACTTTATTTTTTCAGGTAACTTACATGACCTGTGAGACCAAAGTAAGGTGCAATGTGCATACAGGTCTTCCTCCCCATTCACAAGGGTTAGGGGATCAAGAACCTCGCAAATGTTGAAAAATCGTGAATGTCTGGTGCATAAATATACTGTAGGGAAATATAATAATAGCATTTACTTAGCCAAACAATACTGCTTCCTTAACCTATTGAGCCATGAACAATCATAAAACACATGAAAACATTGTAAAATATTGTAATAGTCTTTCTCACCTTCTTTAGTAAAGGTGAGAAAGACTACAGAATTCAAGAAAGAACTCATAGCAGAGTATCAAAGTGGAGGAGGAAGAGAGAGGGGAGAATGTGCCTTCTTCAGTCATTCTACGATACGTATGATACTAAAGCAGCACGAGTCGATAAAGGCTATAGCACCAGCCAGCGACAAAGTGTAGCATTAACAGTGTAGCAAGTCAGTTAAGTGATTAATCGATAGAAAAAGGACAGCACAAACCTAACTCCTCCAATGTTGTTGGAGTTATATAGGGCGACTGACAACACCGCCACCTCTACTGCCCCTGCTGCCACCTTCACCACCACTATGTAAGGCTTATGCTCTCAGTGGCCCTTATACATCCAACAACAACAACACAACACCACTCGTGACATACTTAATGACATATTTTATTCATTCTAGAGTATATGTCATGTTTCTACATTATTAGTATTGTTTATTATGTCATATTGGATGAATTGTGATAGATAAATAAGCCATGGAGTTGATATCAGTGCCATATTGAAGGACTATCTTGTCCTATCTCCAAACAAACACTGCCACCGCCACAATTATTAACATACGTAATGACATATTTTAAATATGGCTGGGCATCCGCGAATGTTTGAAGCCCACGAAAGAGGAACTAGTAAATGTAGGAGACCTGTATATACACTCGTCGTTTACAACACAATAAGCACACAAACATAATTATGAATATGTTTACAAAACTTGTTTACACAATACAAAAATTTTTATTACTATTGTTCTATAATGTATATATACAAATACAAGTGGTAACCCCCGCAGTCCTGATGGGCATACACGATAACGAGTAATTCCGCATATACCGCTTGCTTTAATCGCAAAAATTTTTGCCTCGCATACCCTTAAAACCCGCTCACCGATTTCGTCCGAACGCTCCAATTGCTTCACTGAGCCACAGCTCACATGATTCCGCGGTGGCATGATTACCAGCCAGCCTCCGCGGTAACATCCAAGCAATACAATCGGAACATTTCGTACTATTACATGTTTCGGTGGCTTTTTCTGGGA
The DNA here is from genome assembly GCF_026875155.1 of Cherax quadricarinatus. NCBI lineage: Eukaryota > Metazoa > Arthropoda > Malacostraca > Decapoda > Parastacidae > Cherax > Cherax quadricarinatus. The sequence goes on along the minus strand of NC_069424.1, from coordinate 10,370,317 downwards.
AAATAATTGACCATGGGCCCAAGAAAGCTTCTAGATGCCACGCTCCCTACAGCAATAAGGGTGAGAATTACAATAAGATGAAAAAACGATCATTGAAAGTAAAAAGTGGAGTCGTGTCTCCGGCTGGCCAGGTTTGTATAAAATAAACCCCCAATCAACCACGCTACATTGGTGTACAGCTGCTGCTGCTGCTGCACTGTCAGCTGCTGCTACTCTGTAGCATCGTGCTGCTGCCAGTAACATCGACTGTTCGCTGTAACCACCGTCAGCTGCTGCTGTAGCATCGTCTGCTGGCTGCTGTAACATCGTCGTTGCTGCTGTCAGCATCGTCTGTTGCTGCTGTACCAACCGTCCCATCTGCCTGCAGCTTGCTGTACATCATCTCCTTCCTGCTGCTTCGTAACATCGTCTGTTGCTGCAGTAGCTCATCGTCTGCTCCGTTGTAGCATCGTCAGTTGCTGCTGTTACCACAGTCAGCTGCTGCTGCTGCTACATGCGTCTGCTGCTGCTGTAGCATCGTCCTGCTGCTGTAGCATCGACTGCTGCTGCTGTACCACCGCAGCTGCTGCTGCTGCTGTACATCGTCTGCTGCGGCTGTAGCATCTGCTGCTTGCTGCTGTTAGATCGTCTGTATGCTGCTGTACCACCGGTCAGCTGCTGCTGCTGCTGTATGCATCGTCTCTGCAGCTGTAGCATCGTCCTGCTGCTGCTGGTAGCATCGTCTGTTGCTGCTGACATCCGTCAGTTGCTGCTGTACACCGGCAAGCTGCTGCTCTGACTGTAGCACCGTTGTGTGCGTGGCTTTATTGAGAATACCAAGAAACAAATAACCCCAAAGGATTTGCCACCAGATAACCCCAAAAAAGTCAGTGTCATCGAAGACTCTAACTTAGTTCCATTGGGGGTCCTAATCTTGTCTCCCAGGATGCAACCCAACACGAAAAGAGGTTTCGACTAACACCCAGGTAACAGTGAAAAATCCTGGAACAAGCCATATTTGTGAATTAAAGCAGCAATAGGGAGGTTTGAGAGATTTAAGATCGATGGCATACACAGTGTGATAAGGCCTTTCTGGAAAGAAAATGCCAAACAGTACCAAACAGTACTCGAGGAAAATGGCACTCCCAGGACACAGTGTCCTCATCAGTCATTGCTGCATCTCAATAAAGGTAAGTGTCATTATTCTTCATTTAGTAACTAGTACATGCACAATATATACTGTGCATGTACTACTCTACTATTGTCATGTATCCTTCTCTTTGTGTATAGGAAACTGTATAATTCATGTGGTAAAATTTTTTGTTTTCATACTTTTGGGTGTCTTGCACGGATTAAATTGATTTCCATTAATTCTTTATGGGAAAAATCATTCGCATACCGATTATTTCGCAGAACAATGACACCTCTTGCTCACGGATTAAAATCGGTATGCGGGGTACCCTGTATACAGTCACTGGACACTTTCCTAGAAATTGCTGCACCTTGTGAATTCTTTGAAACATGGTGTATAATGCACAGTGGTATTTTACACTCTTAACCACACAATGCAAGAGAGTGTCTTTTCGTTTTTGTGGGTTGTTTTTGGTATTGCACAGAACGCAATACCTCTTTCATAAGCATTTTTCCTTGTGTAAAGCAGGAGGGAGGCAGTTGTATGGGGTAGTGATCAGGCCTCAGACGAGAGGGTAGGTGTGATAAAATTCATGCACACTGGTCCATTGGGGCCACTTGAATATTATTTAGTCCCTGATGACTGATAAACAAAATTCACCATATATGGGTTGTTGTTGCTCCTTCACTTTACATAATATAAGCATGGAAATATCAAGATGGAAAAAGAGTTTTATGTACTACTTATAGCTCTTGCAAACACAATCAGCAAACCCAATCTGCATGTCACATTTATCCACTAAGTGCATATTAAGGTTGTAGTCCATCACAGCTGCAGGTTTTGGAATGGGTTCATTGGTCTCTCTATTCTGCCTGCCACTGTCTCCCATTTCGTGTTGGTGAAATGATGCTAACAATGTGACATCACGTCTGTCATGCCACAGAAATGCCATGTCATTGGCAGCCAACGCCTGTATCTCACCTCTACCAGTACCTGCATCAAACATAGGCATATGCTTACAATTTCCACACACTGTGCCCCCACATGTCCGTCATATTCACTCACAAGAAATCACTGAGTAAGGTCTTGGTAACCAGATTTTTTTTTTCCAACAAACCGTGTCCATATCCCACCAGGCAGGTGGCCCAAAAAAGAAAAACAAAAGTTTCTCTTTTTAAATTTAGTAATTTATACAGAAGAAGGGGTTACTAGACCCTTGCTCCCGGCATTTTAGTCGCCTCTTACAACACGCATGGCTTACGGAGGAAGAATTCTGTTCCACTTCCCCATGGAGATGAGAGGAAATAAACAAGAACAAGAACTAGAAAGAAAATAGAAGAAAACTCAGAGGGGTGTGTATATACACGCTTGTATATGTATGTGTAGTGTGACCTAAGTGTAAGTAGAAGTAGCAAGACGTACCTGAAATCTTGCATGTTTATGAGACAGAAAAAAGACACCAGCAATCCTACCATCATGTAAAACAATTACAGGTGTAAAACAATTACAGGTTGTGTACCAGTTATCAGCATATAATGTATGCCCCTTACCAAGATATGGTTCCATCACTGTTCTAACCACATCACCAGAGATACCCAATAACTTCCTAGTAGTATCTCTCAATGTATTACTGCCAGTGTACACAGTTATATCCAAAACCAGACCACTTTTGCAATCACACAGTACAAATAACTTTATACCAAAGCGTTTCCTCTTGCTTGGTATATACTGCTTGAACGACAGTCTGCCTTTGAACAAAATCAAAGACTCATCAATAACAAGCTTCCCGAAGGGATAAAAATACATACAGCACTTTTGTTTCAGATACATAAACACATTCCTGATCTTATATAACCTGTCGTTTCTGTCCGGCCTTGTTTTGTCTGAGAAATGCAGCATATATAACCATAGCAGAAATCAATTCACTGGTATATCACTAAAACCTGGGGTTGAAATCAGGCGGTCTGTCGACTAGTATGTGGTGACAGTGTGCTTATACACATGTGGCATAAGCACATTATTGTGGCAAAGAACAGGTACATCTCTGCCACAGTTGTGTCCTTCCACTGGTGTAGCCGTGACCTTGGTGAAAGAATTGTTTGCCATGGTGTACTCGTACTATGTGTTACTATCCCTGACAACAATTTCCATCGCGGGTTCATTAAAGAATAACTGAAAGCATTCCAGTTCAGTGGCATTGTTCCCAAGTGAACATGAAGGCCGTATTCCACTTTGTGTTTCATCAAAGTCATGGGGATTGGGAACAAAACTGGCACCTTGCCGCCAATCCTAGATGTGGTCTGCTGGTGGGTACTAGATATTGACAGGTGGTTGTGGAAGTTGTGGTTGTGCAGGTTGTGGGGGTGGTTGAAGCTGGTTGTGGCTGTGATGAGTTAGCAGTGTGGGTAGCATCATGGCCAGCTGCTGGTGCCACATGACTTATTCCACCGCCAACATCACCACCACCATCTGCTGCCCCATGCACATTATGCATCCCCATTGTAACAATATCATTGGCATCTTCACTATCAGTTCGTGGTGTAGGGCCATGAGATGTACTCAGAGATTTACTCCTTTTCCTTGAAATGGCATATGGCACACTGCCAGAATGCATGCTGCGTCGTACATACTGCCGCTGCACTGGAGAATATTCCCCCTCACTGTCACAACTCAAACTGTTTTCAATAGCTTGAAAATCACTATCACTGCTCACATCCGAGTCCTGTACATGGGGAAATAGTTTCCTCTTTCATCTTGGTACAGGTGAACGTGAAAGAGATGGCCCAGCACCAGAGGTGGAAGGTTGTGGGTCATCTGAGTTTTCATCACTAATTACGTTATTCTGGGCACTACTTTTGGTCACTCCCTCCTGAAAACCATGGAATTCACTTTCACTGTCACTTGCATCGGTGTCACAACTATCACTTGGGAACAGAAGACCACCAATTCGGTGAGGAGTAAGGTACTTCTTACTGCAAGGCATTGTGAACAAGTACTACTAAAATGGCATTCCCACAATGCACCACTGAGTCCCCGATTTTTTTTCATACTGCACACACCCATCACGCAGACCCATTCTCTCACATTTAGGCCTACTATCTTTCTCCCGCTTGATTTGAAGCCGCTAGAATTTATGCGTATTAATATGCCAAACACATTGGCTCGTAAGACATATATATACAGCCAAAATAATCAAAGGGTTAAACAATGTAAAATTTAGAAACCCAACATGACCCAAACTATTTTCACTTACTAGAATCTGGAGTGGATGGTGCAGTGACAGTAACCTGTGCACATTTGCCATACATGTCAACCACAGCATACAACATCTGTGGTAGATTAGCTGCTGCTACACCTTGACTTTCTCCATTAACAAAAAATTTCAGGTCACCCTAAAATTTAGAACTGCATTTAGTATACATGTATAACATAAAAGCCAATAAAAGCAAGTGTACATTTTTGTCTTTCCTAGGAACAAATTTATATTGTAGCTATTAAAACATCATTATAAGTAAAACAATTACATTGTACAATTTAATCATTTATGTACAGTATTTCATTTTAATGCAGAATACTTATTTTTAATTTTGCATAACTATTTCTCACAGCTTTAATCAGGTGTCAACTGAAGTACTGTTAACACCAAACAACTCCTCCTAACCTGTGATGTTCTCATGACTCCAACTCTGTCACCCTCAACCAGTTTGTCCAGGTCACAACCATAAGCTTCATGTAAGGAGCGACCATCCCTCAACACTCCTTGACCCAGCATAATCTAAAAACAAGTGATTTCATGAAAAATTAGTCACCTTACCTACATATAATATTGCCTACAGAGTAAAAATTTACAAATTCAAATGCAATTTTACTTCTACCAAATCATGAGTAGGCCAGATATATTATTTGATAAAAATGATGACCCTGGGTATAAAAAAAATAGACACCAGATAAAATATTAGAAATGTACACTTATTACAAACACTTCACAATAACTTTCAGCCACCTGAACAAAAGCATGGGTGACTGACAAACCATAATTTAGCCCTAAAAAATTGAGCTACAAATTTTTTTACCTTTCCTTTTCTTAACAAATTCTAACCAAAAATTAAACATGCTTTAATGACTTTCAAGTGTTCACATGTTGAAATTGCTAAAAGAAAAATTATAATTATTGTTTCATTAAGATTTCTTATACTCTTGGCTCTTGGTAAAAATTAAATAAAAATAAAACTTGAGTAGGTTGACACTCAAAATAGGAAAATAATTTTGACTGCATGAACCACTAAAAATATGCAAAATGAGAATTAGACTGAGCATACTCTTGACAGTTTATGAGAGTTAAATGTAATACCATTTTGTTACTAAACAGTAGGGAAATAATGCAGACAATATTCCAATTAGGCCAATTAAAACTGAATTTATTACGAGGCAATAACAGAGTAGAAACTGGAAAAAGTAAACCTGCTGAAAACCTAATTATTATGAGCTGAATACAGAATTTTCGTAACATGAATTTGGTCCTCTGCAGGTGGAAACAATTTATTACACTAAATATGGAAAAAGTCATTTATGTTGCTGATCGTAGTGAAAATAAGTACAGTAGGGAACCACTTTATGGTGTTTTGCCTTAAGGCATTCCACTAATATGGTGATTTCAAATTATGACCAAAATTTGCTATACGGTAAGCGGTCTTTCAAATAAAGCGCACCCAACCTGGTCTGTTTACATTCTCCCTGAGCACATATCTATTATGTCTGGAAATTTTCCAAAATTTCAAGTGTTTTAAAGTTATTGCATATTTTATATGTACTCTGATAATTATACTTATGTGTACCTTTCCCAAATATATTCACACTGTGCTTGCATGCAGGGACACA
>NC_069424.1:10227261-10363828 GCF_026875155.1 Cherax quadricarinatus | reverse complement strand
GTGTGTTTTTAGAATGTATGTGTTTGTAAGACTGTAGGGGTGTTGGGGGATGTGTGTGTCTTGCAAGACTGTAATGTGTTTGTAAGATGTGTGTGTCTTGTAAGATGTAGTTGTCTTGTAAAAACTGTATGTGTTATTAAGACTGTAGTGCATCTTGTAAAGGGGCAGTGTGTCTTGTAAGACTGTAGTGGGGTTGTAAGATGTAGTGTTCTTGTAAGACTGTACTGTGTCTTGTAAGACTGTAGGTGTCTTGTAAGACTGTAGTTGTTTTTGTAAGACTTTATTGAGTCTTGTAAGACGGAGTGGGGTCTTGAAAACTGTATTGTGTCTTGTAAGACTGTAGTTGCTTGTAAGCTGTAATGTGTCATTTAAAATGTGTGGTCTTGTAAGGCTGCAGTTGGGCTTGTAAGACTGTAGTGTGTCTTGTAAGACTGTATGTGTCTTGTAAGACAGTAGTGTTTTGTAAGACTGTAGTGTGTCTTGTAAGACGTAGTGTGTCTTGTAAGACTGTATTGTGTCTTTTTAAGACTGTAGTTGTCTTGTAAAAATGTAGTGTTCTTGTAAACTGTAGTGTGTCCAGTAAAACTGTAGTTATTTGTAAGACTTAGTGTGTCTATTAAACGTAGTGTGCTTTAATATGTAGTGTGTCTTGAAACTGTAGTGGGTTTGTAAGACGTAGGTGTCTTGTAAGACTGTACTGTGTTTGTAAAATGAAATGTGCTTGTAAGACTGTTGGTGTCTTGAAAGACTGTAGTTGGGCTTGTAAGACTGTAGTGTGTTTAAGACTGTACTGTGTCTTGTAAGATGTAGTGTTCTTGTAAAACAGTAGTGTGTCTTGTAAAGTTGGTGTCTTGTAAATAAGTGTGTCTATAAAGACAGAAAGGGGTCTTGTAAGCTGTAGTGTGTCTTGTAAGACATAGTGTGTTTGTAAAACGTAGTGTTCTTTAAGGGTTAGTGTGTTTAAAGACAGAAATGTGCTTTAAGGCTGTAGTGTGTCTTGTTGACTGTAGTTGTCTTGTAAGACTGTAGTTTGTCTTTTAAGCTACAGTGTGAGTGTGTCTTTTAAAACTTAAGGGACTTGTAAGACTACAGTGTGAGTTGTAAGACTGAACTGTGTCTTGTAAGCTGTAGTGTTCTTGTAAGCTGTGTGTTTTTTGAAGACTGTAAGTGTCTTTTAAGACTGTGTGCATCTTGTAAGGCTGCAGTGTGTCTTGTAAGATTAGTGTGTCTTCTAAGGGTGCAGGGGGTTTTTAAGATGTAGTGTGTCTTGTAAGACTGTAGTGTTCTTGTGAGACTAAGTGTGTCTTGTAAAACTATTGTGTCTTGTAAATCAGTGTGCCTTGTAAACTGAAGTGTGTTTGTAAGATGTAGGGTCTTGTAAAGCAGTGTGTCTTGAGACTGTAGTGTGTCTTGTAAGACTGTGTGGTTTGTAAAACTGTGTGTGTCTTGTAAAACTGTAGGTTTTTTTGTAAGACTGTAGTGTGTTATTAAGACGAGTGCTCTTGTAAAACGGCAGTGTGTCTTGAAGACTGTAGTGTGGCTTGAAAACTTGTTGTCTGAAGCTGACTGTGTCTTGTAGACTGTATGTGTCTTGAAGACGTAGTGTTCTTTTAAGACTTCAGTGGGTCTTGTAAGACGGGAGTGTGTCTTGTAAAAAAGTGGTGTGTCTTGTAAGCTGTAGTGTGTTTGTAAGACGTAAAGGTCTATTAAGACGTAGTGCGTCTTGTAAGGGTGCAGTGTGTTTGTAAGACTGTAGTGTTTCAAAAACTTAGTGTGTCTTGTAAACTGTAGTGTGTCTTGTAAAAACTGTAGTGTGCTGTAAAACGTATTGGTCTTGTAAGACTGTAGTGTGTCTTGTAAAACGTAGTGTGTCTTGTAAACTGTTGTGTCCTGAAGACGTAGTGTGTCTTGGGAAGACTCTGTGTGTCTATTAAGACGTAGTGGTTTGTAAGATGTATGTGTTTGTAAGACTGTAGTGTGTTATAAAGACAGTAGTTTTTCTTGTAAGACGTATTTTTTGTAACACTGTAGTGTGTCTTGTAAGCGTAGTGTGTCTTGTAAGACGTAGTGTGTTTTTGAAGACGTAGTGTGTCTTTTAAGCCTACTGTGTCTTGTAATTTTGTGTAGTCTTGTAAGACGTAGTGGGTCTTGTAAGACTGTGGTGTCTTGTAAGACTGTAGGTGTCTTTAAGACTTAGTGTGTCCTAATATGTAGTGGTCTTGTAAAACCTTTGGTGTCTATTAAGACTGAGTGTGATTGCAAAATGTATTGTGTCTTGCAAGATGTAGTGTGTCTTTTAAGACTTAGTGTGTCTGTAAGACTGTAGGGGTTTGTAAGACTGTAGTGGTCTTGTAAGACGGTGTGTGTCTTGTAAAACTGTTTGGGGCTTTAAGACTGTAGTGTGTCTTGAAGACTTCATGGGCTTGTAAGACGGTAGTGTTTTTCTTGTAAAACTGGGTGGTCTTTAAGACGAGTGTGTTTGTAAGACTGTAAGTGTTTTTAAGACTTAGTGCGTCTTGTAAGGGTGCAGGTGTCTTGTAAGCGTAGTGTGTCTTGTAAGCTGTAGTGTGTCTTGTAAGACTGTATGTGTCTTGTAAACGTAGTGTGTCTTGAAGACTGTATTGGTTTGTAAAAACTTGTGTGTCTTGTAAGACTGTATTTGTCTTGTAAGACGTAGGTGTCCTGTAAGACTGTAGTGGGTCTTGAAGACTCTCGTGTGTTATTTAAAACTGTGTGGTTTGTAGACTGTAGTGTGTTTGTAAGACTGTAGTGTGTCTATAAAGACGTGTTTTTTTGTAAGACTGTAGTGGTCTTGTAAAACTTTGTGTGTCTTGAAGCTGAGTGGTTTGAAACTGTATGTGTCTTGTAAGACTTAGTGTGTCTTGTAAGCTTACTGGGCTTGTAATTTTGTATATGTCTTGTAAAAACTGTAGTCGTTTGTAAGATTGTGTGTCTTTTAAGACTGAGTGGTTTGTAAGACTGTAGTGTGTCCTTAATACTGTAGGGGGCTTTTAAAAAACCTAGTGTGTCTTTAAGACTGAGTGTGTATTGCAAAACTGTATTTTGTCTTTCAAGACTGTAGTGTGTCTTGTAAGATGTAGTGTGTCTGTAAGACGTGTGTGTTTTAAGATGTAGGGGGTTTTTGTAAGACGGTAGTGTGTCTTGTAAGCTGTAGTGTGTCTTTTAAGATGAAGGTTTTCTTTTAAGACTGCAGGTGTTATTAAGACTGTAGTGCGTGTTTAAGGGTGTAGTTTGTTTGTGACGTATGGTCTTTTAAGACTGTAGTGTGTCTTGTAGGAATGTAGTGTGTCTTGAAGACTTTGTGTTCTTGTAAAACTGTATGTGTCTTGTAAGACTGTGTGGTCTTGTAAGCTTGTGTGTTTGTAAAATTCTGTGTTTTGTAAGACTGTAGTGTGTCTTGCAAGACTGTAGTTGTCTTGAAAAGCTGGTGTGTCTTGTAAGCTATAGTGGGTTATAAAGACAGTATGTGTTTGTAAGATTGTAGTGTTCTTGAAAGCTTTGTGTGTCTTGTAAGATGTAGTGTGTTTGTAAACTACGTGGTCTTGGGAAAACTTAGGTTTTGGGCTTGAAGGCTACAATGTCCTTGAATACTGAACTGTGTCTTGTAAGATGTAGTGTGTCTTTAAGATTGTAGGTGTTCTTTCAAGACTGTAAGGTTTGTAAGACTGAGTGTGTCCTGTAAAACTGTAGTGTTCTTTTTAAAACTGTAGTTTGTTTTTTAAAATGTAGGGGTCTTGTAAGACTGTATTGTCTTGTAAGACTGTAGGTGTCTTGTAAGATGTGCGGTTTTTGTTAAGACTGTAGTGGTCTGTAAGGGGTGTAATGGTCTTGTAAACTGTATGTGTCTTGTAAAACTATAGTGTGATTGTAAGACTACAGTGTGCCTTGTAAGACTGAACTGTTCTTGTAAGACTGTATGTGTCTTGTAAAATGTAGTGTGCTTGCAAGACTGTAATGTGTCTTGTAAGACTGGTTTTCATCTTGTAAGGCTGCAGTGTGTTTTGGGTTAGGTTTTCTAGGTGCAGGTGTTTGTAAGATGTGTGTGCTTGTAAGATGTAGTGGTTTGTGAACTCAGGTGTCTTTTTAAAAACTATAGGTGTCTTGTAAGACTACAGTGTGCCTTTTAAGATGAAGGTGTCTTTAAAGACTGTAGTGTGTCTTTTAAAAATTGTGTGTGTCTTTTAAGATGTAGTGTGTCTTGTAAGACTGTGTGTGTCTTGTAAGATTAGTGTGTCTATTAAAACGTATGGTATTCAAAACTGTATTGTGTTTGTAAACTGAGTATGTTTGTAAAACTTAGTTTTCTTTAGACTGTAGTGTGTTTTTTAAGACTGTTGTGTGCTTGTAGACGGTATGTGTCTTGTAAGACGTGTGTGTCTTGTAAGGATGTAGTGTGTTTGTAAACTGCAGTGTGTCATTAAGACTTAGTGCGTCTTGTAAGGGTGTAGTTTGTCTTGTAAGACTGTAGTGTGTCTTGAAGACTGTAGTGTTCTTGTAAGATGTAGTTGTCTTGTAAGACGGAGTGGTCTTGTAAACTGTAGTGGTCTTTTTAAGACTGTAGTGTTCTTGTAAAACTGCAGTGTTCTATTTAAAACTGTAGTGCGTCTTGTAAATGTAGTTGTTTGAAAGGCTTTTAGTGTGTCTTTGGGGGCTGTATGTGTCTTGTAAGATACAGTGGTCTTGTAAAGCTGTAGTGTGTCTTTTAAGACTATAGGGTGCTATAAAGCAGTAGTGTGTCTTGTAAGATTGAAGTGTGTCTTGAAAGGTGTAGTGTGTCTTGTAAGATGTATGTGTCTTGTAAGACTGTAGTGTGTCTTGTAAGACTCAGGTGTCTTGTAAGCTATAGGTGTCTTGTAAGATACAGTGTGCCCTTTTAAGATGAACTGTGTTTGTAAAGACGTAGTGTGTCTTTTTTAAAATTGTAGTTGCTTCCAAGATGTAATGTGTCTTGTAAGCTGTAGTGTTCTTGTAAGACTGTAGTGGTCCTGTAAGATGAGTGTGTCTTGTAAGACTGTGGTGTGTCTTGTAAGATTAGTGTGTCTATTAAGATGTAGGTTTTCTTTTTAAGATGTAGAGTGTCTATTAAACTGTAGTGCGTTTGTAAGGCTGCGTGTGTCTTGTAAGACTGTGTGTGTCTTGTAAGGCTGCAGTGTATCTTGTAAGACTGTATTGTGTCTTGTAGACTGTAGTGTGTCTTGTAAGAAATGTAGTGTGTCTATTTTTGATGTTGTGCGTCTTGTAAGGCTGCGGTTTGTTCTTGTAAGACTGTATTTTGTCTTGTAAGACTGTAGTGTGTCTTGTAAGACTGTAGTGTGTCTTGTAGACTGTAGTGTGTCTTGTAAGACTCTAGTTTGTCTTGTAAGACTGTAGTGTGTCTTGTAAGACTGTAGTGTGTCTTGTAAGACTGTAGTGTGTCTTGTAAGACTGTAGTGTGTCTTGTAAGACTGTACTGTGTCTTTTAAGACTGTAGTGCGTCTTGTAAGGCTGCAGTGTGCCTTGTAAGACTGTAGTATGGCTTGTAAGACTATAGTGTGTCTTGTAAGACTGTAGTGTGTCTTGTAAGACTGTAGTGTGTCTTGTAAGATTGTAGTGTGTCTTGTAAAACTATACTGTGTCTTGTAAGACTGTAATGTGTCTTGTAAGACTGTAGTGTGTCCTGTAAGACTGTAGTGTGTCTTGTAAGACTCTAGTGTGTCTATTAAGACTGTAGTGTGTCTATTAAGACAGTAGTGGGTCTTGTAAGGCTGTAGTGTGTCTTGTAAGACTGTAGTGTGTCTTGTAAGACAACAGTGTGCCTTGTAAAACCGAAGTGTGTATTGTAAGACTGTAGTGTGTCTTGTAAGACTGTAGTGTGTCTTGCAAGACTGTAATGTGTCTTGTAAGACTGTAGTGTGTCTTGTAAGACTGTAGTGTGTCTTGTAAGACTGTAGTGTGTCTTGTAAGACTGTAGTGTGTCTTGTAAGACTGTAGTGTGTGTATTAAGCCTGTAGTGCGTCTTGTAAGGCTGCAGTGTGTCTTGTAAGACTGTAGTATGGCTTGTAATACTGTAGAGTGTCTTGCAAGACTGTAGTGTGTCTTGTAAGACTGTAGTGTGTCTTGTAAGACTGTAGTGTGTCTTGTAAAACTATAGTGTGTCTTGTAAGACTGTAGTGTGTCTTGTAAGACTGCAGTGTGTCTTGTAAGATTGTAGTGTGTCTTGTAAAACTGTACTGTGTCTTGTAAGACTGTAGTGTGACTTGTAAGACTGTAGTGTGTCCTGTAAGACTGTAGTGTGTCTTGTAAGACTCTAGTGTGTCTATTAAGACTGTAGTGTGTCTTGTAAGACTGTAGTGTGTCTTCTAAGGCTGCAGTGTGTCTTGTAAGACTGTAGTGTGTCTATTAAGACAGTAGTGTGTCTTGTAAGACTGTAGTGTGTCTTGTAAGGCTGTAGAGTGTCTTGTAAGACTGTAATGTGTCTATTAAGACTGTAGTGTGTCTTGTAAGACTGTAGTGTGTCTTCTTAGGCTGCAGTGTGTCTTGTAAGACTGTAGTGTGTCTATTAAGACAGTAGTGTGTCTTGTAAGACTGTAGTGTGTCTTGTAAGGCTGTAGAGTGTCTTGTAAGACTGTAATGTGTCTATTAAGACTGTAGTGTGTCTTGTAAGACTGTAGTGTGTCTTGTAAGGCTGCAGTGTGTCTTGTAAGACTGTAGTGTGTCTATTAAGACAGTAGTGTGTCTTGTAAGACTGTAGTGTGTCTTGTAAGGCTGTAGTGTGTCTTGTAAGACTGTAGTTTGTCTTGTAAGACTGTAGAGTGTCTTGTAAGACTGTAGTGTGTATTGTAAGACTGTAGTATGTCTTGTAAGACTGTAGTAAAACTGATTTACTACCTGCAAGTAATCTGGATGAGGTAAGTGGGACTTAAGTCACAGCAGGTCACTGAACTGTAACTCCCTTGTTGCCCACTCCCTACCACTCTCACAAAAAGCTAGCTCTGAAATTAAATTAATAATTATAATATTAAAACCAGCTACTCTGATAAATTACAGTTGTGGACTGTATATGATTCGGCTTCCTGGGTACACAAAATATAATTGGTATTAACACCATTTAGTCACTGTAGATGGATCACACCACAACACCTGCCTAACACCTAGACCCTACTCTGGCCAGTTAGAGATCCAAATGGAATGACTAATGGTGCACTTCCATGTGAGTGATGTTCTGCCATCCACATGCAATTCTTGAGGTCCTGCAATTTCCTGTCCCAATTCTTCAGTAGGGGACATTAACCCAGGTTCCTAATTACAAATTCATGCCGAAAAATCCCCAGTTGACCTTCCTGAATGCACAACTCAGTCTTGTGCTCACACATTAAATTCAATATGGTGTCTCCCCCCCACAGCTGTTCTACACCCCCGCTCACTCGAAATTTCTCGAAAGGGTCAAATCAGCATCAGATTTTATTACATATTTTATTATTCATTTAAATGTTTTACATTAAGGAAATTATGTAAAAAAATTCTCCATACACCATTAGTCCTTTCATATAGATTTCTCGCCGGCCAGTTGGATTCTATTTGTTAGGTAGGAATTGTGGGGTGATCCATCTACAATATAAATGGTAAGTCGCTATATAAATTCTCTTAATTATCTAACATTTGGTACATATGTGCCTGGTGTCAGAAAATTCTTACCCTGTCTGTGTGTATTAGTGTTCCATTAATCCTTATTGGAGATCATTTCCTTGAATTTTCATACAGTCCACACTGTTTTTATAATTTACCATTAATGGTATTAATATGTTTAATATTGTAATTATTAATTTAATGTCAGGTCAAGCTTTTTTGTGAGAGTGGTGAAGGAGTGGGCATCGAAGGAGTGACAGTCCTGTGACCTACTGTGACTAAGTCCCACTTACTTCACCCAAATTACTTACATGTAATAATTCAGGCAATACCCTGTAAACCTCATGCATTTCAATGACATCAACACACTCTATTAAACATAGCAACCTTCTACATGTCCTCATAGAAATAAAGAGTATTATTATTATTATTATTATTATTATTATTATTACTACTACTACTACTACTACTACTACTACTACTACTACTACTACTACTACTACTACTACTACTACTAATACTACTTCTACTACTACTACTACACATGCAAAATGTCTCATGAATCTTGCTGAGAATGTTCCCAAAAACAGGATTCTCTCTTCGTTAAACTTATGAACACCATAAATCCGCTAATATTTTTTTTGGAACCCACACAGCCCAAAGTTAATACAAAAATACTTCCTACTAACGTACACCAGCATTAAGAGTTTGAAGCCGATTAGAAGAGGCATTCAATAATTATTACACGGGAACCAATTTGCTAAATAAACTTGGCAAATTGAAATTAACGTAGCTCAGTACTCACCTCTTTGTGGTTGCAGGAGTCGAGACTCAGCTCCTGGCCCCGCCTCTTCGCTGATCGCTACTGGGTCCTCTCTCTCCCTGCTCCATGAGCTTTATCATACCTCGTCTTGAAAGCTATGTATGGTTCCTGCCTCCACTATCTCACTTTCCAGACTATTCTACTTCCTGACAATTCTGTGACTGAAGAAATACTTCCTAACATCCCTGTGACTCACCTGAGTCTTCAACATCCAATTGTGACCCCTTGTTTTTCTGGAACATCTTGACTCTGTTCACCTTATGTATTCCTCGCAATATTATGTATGTCCTCCAGTGTCGCCAGGCCTATTTCCCTCAACCTTTCTTCGAAGGACATTCCCCTTAGCTCTGGAACTAGGCTTGTTGTAAGCCTTTGCACTTATTTTCTTGACGTGCTTGACTAGGTGTGGGTTCCAAACAGGTGCTGCATACTCCAGTATGGGCCTGACGTACACGGTGTACAGAGTCTTGAACGATTCCTTACTGAGGTATGGGAACTTTATTCTCAGGTTTGCCAGGCGCCCGTATGCTGCAGCAGTTATCTTGTTGATGTGTGCTTCCGGAGACGTGCTCGGTATTATACTCACCTCAAGATCTTTCTCCTTGAGTGAGGTTTGCAGTCTTTAGCCACCTAGCTATACTCTGTCTGCGGTCTTCTTTGCCCTTCCCCGATCTTCATGACTTTACATTTGGCTGGGTTAAATTCGAGTAGCCAGTTGCTGGACCACGTGTCCAGCCTGTCCAGGTCTCTTTGGAGTCCTGCCTGATCCTCATCTGATTTAATTATTCTCATTAACTTCACATCATCTGCAAACAAGGACACTTCTGAGTCTATCCCTTCCGTCATGTCATTCACATATACCAAAAACAGGACTAGGACTGACCCCCGTGGAAAGATGAATTACCTGGAGTTTACCTGGAGAGAGTTCCGGGGGTCAACGCCCCCGCGGCCTGGTCTGTGACCAGGCCTCATGGTGGAACAGGGCCTGATCAACCAGGCTGTTACTGCTGGCTGCACGTAATCCAACATACGAGCCACAGCCCGGCTGGTCAGGTACCGACTTTAGGTGCTTGTCCAGTGCCTGTTCGAAGACACCCAGGGGTCTATTGGTAATCCCCCTTATGTATGCTGGGAGGCAGTTGAACAGTCTTGGGCCCCTGACACTTATTGTGTTGTCTCTTAGCGTGCTAGTGACACCCCTGCTTTTCATTGGGGGGATGTTGCATCGTCTGCCGAGTCTTTTGCTTTCGTAGCGAGTGATTTTCGTGTGCAAGTTTGGTACTAGTCCCTCTAGGATTTTCCAGGTGTATATAATCATGTATCTCTCCCGCCTGCATTCCAGAGAGTACAGGTTCAGGAACTTTAAGCGCTCCCAGTAATTGAGGTGTTTAATCTCCGTTATGCGTGCCGTGAAGGCTCTCTGTACATTTTCTAGGTCAGCAATTTCACCTGCCTTGAAAGGTGCTGTTAGTGTGCAGCAATATTCCAGCCTAGATAGAACAAGCGACCTGAAGAGTGTCATCGTGGGCTTGGCATCCCTAGTTTTGAAGGTTCTCATTATCCATCCTGTCATTTTTCTAGCAGATGCGATTGATACAATGTTATGGTCCTTTAAGGTGAGATCCTCCGACATGATCACTCCCAGGTCTTTGACGTTAGTTTTTCGCTCTATTGTGTGGCTGGAATTTGTTTTATACTCTGATGAAGTTTTAATTTCCTCATGTTTACCATATCAGAGTAATTGAAATTTCTCATCGTTGAATTTCATATTGTTTTCTGCAGCCCATTGAAAGATTTGGTTGATGTCCGCCTGGAGCCTTGCAGTGTCTGCAATGGAAGACACTGTCATGCAGATTCGGGTGTCATCTGCAAAGGAAGACACGGTGCTGTGGCTTACATCCTTGTCTATGTCAGATATGAGGATGAGGAACAAGATGGGAGCGAGTACTGTGCCCTGCGGGACAGAGCTTTTCACCGTAGCCGCCTCAGACTTGACTCTGTTTACTACTACTCTGTGTGTTCTATTTGTGAGGAAATTATAGATCCACCTACCAACTTTTCCTGTTATTCTTCAGCACGCATTTTGTGCGCTATTGCGCCATGGTCACACTTGTCGAAGGCTTTTGCAAAATCTGTGTATATTACATCTGCATTCTTTTCGTCTTCTAGTGCATCTAGGACCTTGTCGTAGTGGTCCAGTAGTTGAGACAGACAGGAGCGACCTGCTCTAAACCCATGTTGCCCTGGGTTGTGTAACTGATGGGTATCTAGGTGGGTGGCGATCTTGCTTCTTAGGACCCTTTCAAAAATTTTTATGATATGGGATGTTAGTGCTATCGGTCTGTAGCTCTTTGCTATTGCTTTACTGCCCCCTTTGTGGAGTGGGGCTATGTCTGTTATTTTTAGTAACTGTGGGACGACCCCCGTGTCCATGCTCCCTCTCCATAGGATGTTAAAAGCACGTGATAGGGGCTTCTTGCAGTTCTTGATGAATACGGAGTTCCATGAGTCTGGCCCTGGGGCAGAGTGCATGGGCATTCATTTATCGCCTGTTCGAAGTCATTTGGTGTCAGGATAACATCAGATAGGCTTGTGTTTACCAAATTCGTGGCTCTCTCATAAAAAATTAATTTAGATCTTCGACTCTCAGTCTGGTTAGTGGCTTGCTAAAAACTGAGTCATATTGGGGCTTGAGTAGCTCATTCATTTCCTTGCTGTCATCTGTGTAAGACCCATCTTGTTTAAGTAGGGACCCAATACTGGATGTTGTTCTTGATTTGAATGGCATAAGAAAAGAAATACTTTGGGTTTCTTTCGATTTCATTTATGGCTTTTAGTTCTTCCCGCTATTCCTTACTCCTATAAGATTCCTTTAGCTTAAGTTCGATCGACTGAAACAAAATAAGTCGCCGGGACCTGATGAGCTTTTTTCAAGGGTTCTTAAGGAATGTAAAATGGAACTCTGTGAACCATTAACTAATATTTTTAATATATCTCTTCAAACAGGTATAGTG
This sequence comes from Cherax quadricarinatus, assembly GCF_026875155.1. NCBI lineage: Eukaryota > Metazoa > Arthropoda > Malacostraca > Decapoda > Parastacidae > Cherax > Cherax quadricarinatus. Next base: position 10,352,365 of record NC_069424.1, on the reverse strand, counting down.
TCTGATATGTGGAAGATGGCTAATGTAATTCCTATTTTTAAATCAGGGGATAAGTTGTTACCGTCAAATTACCGCCCAATAAGCCTGACCTCAATTGTAGGCAAATTACTAGAGTCAATTATAGATGAGATTATAAGAAGCCATCTGGATAAACAATCTGATTAATGATACTCAGCATGGATTCACGAGAGGCCGTACTTGTCTAACTAATTTATTAACTTTCTTCAGTAAAGCTTTTGAGGCTGTTGATCACGATAAAGAATTTGATATTATTTACTTAGATTTTAGTAAGGCTTTTGATAGAGTTCTGCACCACTGTTAAAGAAAGTGGCAGCTCATGGCATTCAGGGAAAAGTGCTCTCATGGATCGAGTCATGGCTCACAGACAGGAAGCAGAGAGTGTCCATAAATGGGGTTAAATCCGAGTGGGGATCAGTAACAAGTGGCGTTTCACAGGGATCAGTCTTGGTCCCGCTGTTGTTATCAATGATCTTGATGAGGGAATTATTAGTGATATTAGCAAATTCGCCGATGACACAAAGATAGGTAGGATAATTGATTCAAACGTAGATATCAGGGAACTTCAGGAGGATTTAGACAAACTCAGTAACTGGTCAGAAAAGTGGCAGATGCAGTTCAATGTAAATAAATGCAAGGTTCTGAAGCTCGGGAGTCTCCACAACCCTAGTACTTATAAGTTAAATAATGTAGAACTTAGCCATACAGATTGTGAAAAGGACTTGGGGGTTATGGTGAGCAGCAACCTTAAACCAAGACAGTTGATGAATGGTTCAAAGAACCGACATGTTGTTAAATTAGACACATGTGCAACTCTTGGGTATCTTTATTGAGGAAACGTTTCGCCACACAGTGGCTTCATCAGTCCATACAAAGGATAAACTTTAAGAACAGGAGGAGAATGAGGTAATCAGTCCCTCAGCCTTGAGTCGATGTGGTCAGTCCATCAATCTTGAATGGACTACGGCATAGGAGCGGAGAAGCAGCTTATAAACCGTATGGCAGGAGAGGTGCAGCAGTCGTAGGTGGTGTCACATTTGTCCAATGTGGAAGTAGGTCGTGCCCAAGGGTTAGGCAAGCGAAGAATTCCCAAGTATTAAGATCCCAAGAAGGTTGCAGTGTCCTGACAGGATTTAGATGAATGGTTCAAAGAAACCGACATGATTTTTAAAATAGAACACATGTGCAACTCTTGGAATCTTTTATGAGGAAACGTTTTCGCCACACAGTGGCTTCACATCCATACAAAGATAAACTGGAAGAAACAGGAGGAGAAGAGGACAAACAGTCCCTCACCTTGATCATGTGGTCACCATCAATCTTGAATAGAATAACGATTGAGTGACTGACCACAAACGACACAAGCTGAGGGAGCTGATTACCTCATATTCCTCCTGTTCAGATTATCCTTTTTATTGACAGATGAAGAGCCACTGTGTGGCGAAACGTTCTCCTCAATAAAGAAACCCCAAGAGTTTGCACATGTGTCTAATTTAACAACCCAAGACAGCAGACGCCTTAGCGTACGTAATAAGGCAAACAAATTACTTGGATTTATATCAAGAAAGTGTAGCAACAGAAGTTCCGTGGTTAAATTACAGCTTTCTTACATCATTAGTAAGTGCCTCACCTATTTATGCAAGCTCAGTTTTCTGGTCTCCATATTACAGAATGACATAAATTTGTAGAGAACATTCAGCGAGAATGACTAAATACATAAGCATTAGAAATCTTCCCTATAGAGAGACTGAAGAACCCTTAAATTACATTTACTAGTAAGACGAAGAATGATGGTGAGACATGATCGAATGTGTATATGTGGAGATGTTATAGCCACAAGGGCTATAACAGCATCGACGATCCCATTATGTCGGCTGGGGCTCCGCTCATACAGTCCCAGGGGGGGGGGGGGGGGGGGGGTGAAACTCGATTATGTTGAGATCCGAGTATATTGGTATTTGATATTGATGACATTTTCGTATCATATCATCATTGTTAGTGTCTCGGCATGAGTGTTTGAGGGAGTAGACGTGTGCTGGGGAACTGGACCTAACTAATTCATAGTGCCTAACCCATATTCTTTCTCCGACTGATAATCCTCAATAAAACACCTACTTATGGAAGACAGCTTCGTGTGTGAGAACTCTTATTGCGAGCCTTTACAAAGGATATACCCTAGTCAAACACTGGGAAATTGTTTCCTATTTGCAAAGGCCCTCACAGGCCTCTGCATTCCCCTGCCTTTCATTTGACCTCAGCCTTTTCGCCTCTATCAACATACAGTGTTAGAGGCGAATTTTGCTAGTCCAACTGCTAACTCGGAGCCTGCTCAAAATCCACAACTCATCGCTTTACCAACCTGGAGAATACCGACGAGTATGCAGCACCTACGTGAGTTGGTTAACCCAGGTGTGCACACACTGAAAAATACGTCTTTCACTCCAAGGACACTGTGCTAGAAGTTCTGCAAAGTTGGTGAGTGAGTAAACAATCTGTAACCGAGTATTGCAGGTTGGTAACTCATGTAGAAAGTCTGCCTCAGCCTGAGATCCTTGAGCGAGGCACACATCACCTGCCTGAGACTTTCGCCCCATATTGACTATGTAGAAAGAAAGGCGAATGTGCATTGCACATGTTACCCCTGAGTTCTCCTTTATCCCCAACTCTCCTCACTTTAAACTCCGCCGTTCGCCTCTATCAACGACGTGCAATGTAGAGGTGTTTTTGCTGCCCCCGGCTGGTACTACGAATCTGTAGTTCCGCCAGTGCTGCAGATTTGTCTGTAACAAACTATTTGCCATGAGTGGATTACGCTGACTTATGACATTGTGCTATACTCAGTACCCTACTAGGCTTAAAAGGGTGAGAAATGTCTGGCCTCTGGGTGACCTTAAAATGGCACTATACGACCCGCATGCCACTTACACCAAACTGCGTGTGTCTAGTGAGGTGAATTGTCCCCTTCCGCGACTTTCCTATTCACCGGAATCCCTTAACTCGTCGCCATTATCTACATATGGGATAAGGTGAGTTTAGCTGATCCAGCCAAACAGCGCTCCAACCAGGCCAGTGTAAGGCCCAGGCTCATCTTGTTCTAGAATCCCAGAATGCTTTTGTGAACGTATCTAACATGTTCCAGCGTACCTTCGTGTGTGAGAACTAGTTCTTATGTAGTGAAAATTTGCTGTTCAATCCAAGACACGTGTGCTAGATGTGTTAAAGTGCTGCGGTTGGAGTAATTAAACGAAGAAGTACAGTGATGGTAACTCTCGAGACGGACTGTGAGCCCAGTGAATGAACCTTGAAAATTGCACTGCGACCTGCAGGCCACTACACCCTATGCCTGTGTCTTAGCGGAGGTTGAATATCCTTTCCTTGTCCCTTCTCCCTTCCCTCGATTGAACTCAGAGCCGATCCCTCTATTTGCTTTTCTAGAGGAGGATTTTGCCAGACCACATTGGTGCTTGAAGTGTCCCGTGTCCTCTGAGCCGCACTTACAGCCGCTCATATTGCCGAGTGTCTCCTGTGTGCCTCTGCCTGCCTGCTGGCAAGCAGTGTCTGGGGGTTGGGCGCGCCTTGGCTGAGCACTGTCAAGCAATCCTTGAGGGCAGCACTAAAAAGCTAGCCAGAACAAGCTAAGCTAAGCCTGCATTATAGCGTCCCTAGGCCCAGCATGCCTGTATACATTCTGCAGTGCTGCTGGCATACCAGTGTTTCCTGTAGTGGCTGAGAACAATTTGACGAGCATTTGCAGTGCGACATTTTGAGTGGGACATGCAAGGTTCACTTATAAACATAGAGCTTGTGGTGATTGCCTGTACACAGTGAACTTTCATCTGTCATACGTGTGCTAGCATGTTAAGTGCTGCATTCCCCAACAGTTTACATTGTCATTTGTAAGCCTGTATTAGAACTTAAAAAGGCTCAGAGTTGCTTCAGTGAGCGACTCCTTACATTTGATAAATCATGTAATACATTCTACTGCTCAGTGTAACTGGAACATTAAAATACGGTTAAAATAATTAAATTGCTTGTCCAAGTGTCATTGCTGTGTTTTCTAATACATTTACTCGTTCATACGATATACAGCTAAATTCCCAGAAATATTTCAAAATTGCAGTGTTCATGCTGTGGAGTGAGTGTTGTAACTAATGCTTTTGTACTTTTTACTGTGAACAAGCTTACTCCTGCATAATGTTCCAGTTTCATGAATACTTTCTTACCTTGAGTAATTCGGGTTACCTTTCAAACTGGTTAAGCAAGAGTCAGCCTGTAACATACAAGCTCCTTGCATCGCATCTAGTGGGTCAAGCGCAGTTAAAATGTAAAAGAAAACAATTTGCAATCATTATACTTCTAGATATACCATTGGTGTAAAATTTGGTTTTTTAGATTATTTGGATCCAACAGATTGTATGTTTAACTTCGATACACCACATTTAATGACTGCAGACACGCACAGACCATAATAAACAACATAAAAAAACGCAGGTAACTCCAGAATCTGGCCTAGTGTGTGACCTTGAGAAGATCAGTGTGTTTATTCCGACCATCGGTGTATCACTCTCACCTATATTACATCAACAAAAGTGTATTCTAAGTGATAAAGATGGTACACTGATTGGTGTACTTGTAACACTTGTCATACCTAGTAACGCGTGTGGTAAGTGAGATTGTTTTTAGGTACTGGTCTTCTATCAACAGCTGCACACTATGCTTGCCATACATGTATAACATAGTAACGTGTGAGTTACCCAGGATGGAACCAAGGAAGTCGACCAGAGTGATTTATCTCATTGTCATTGAACATACCTATTTTTTTTTTTAGTAAATACTGTTTACAATCTATGGTTTTTTTTATTTTTTTTATTTGGGGGGGGGGTTTTTTTTTTTTAAAAAAAAGAGGTTGTCTTCAGCATTCCATTTGTGATGTCTCTATATTATTACTTACAGTGAGGTAACAATAAGGAGGCAGTTGCCTGACTAACTCAAGATGGAAGTTATGAAATGAATTTGAACCTCTGTTAAAATGTGATGTATGACAGATTCCTAATTTTATGCGCAATATTACCTACTTTGTCTCGACTCCTCTCTCTGCTCTCTTCTTTTCATCTTTGTAAATTGTGATAAGGTGTAAGACCACGCCTGGTACCATCCATTATATCATTATATGTACCCATATTATTAACACACATACAGAGTCTCTGAGTTGGTTTTTGGTGTGTCGTATTGAGTGTGTTGGTCTGGGTTTGAGTATGGTTTGGATGTGTTCATTGAACTTGAGCACTTTGGGTCTTTGTGATCTATTTTTGACTTTCTGACTTTTAGTGAATATTTTGCTCGTTGCATAAGCTAGAATGTAAAGATAAGCGAGATACTTGTGATGTTAGTCCTTACCACCAATTATCATCACTGCAAACATGGCAACTGTCATAGAGAACCTATATCTGCAGTGATTGAAATGATGATTAGCTTCCAACCTTTAAAAGTAAACAAAAGAGAAAAAGTGATAAAAGGGCTAGAGCGTCGACGTAGTCAGACTTCACTTGACCCGACACAATGGAGATACTACACGTCCTTGGTGCACAGATGCTGCAAGAAGTCTTTTCTTCAAAGGAATAATTGTGTTAAGCTGAACTTCCCTGAGCAACACCCCGCTGCCTGCTAAGTGTGCATGCTAATGGAAGCTGTAAACAAAGCATCCTGAACATCCAGGATCCCAATTTAGGAACAACACACACAACATAGTTTGTGGAACAGAATAAAGAGCTGATCAATGATCTACTTTAGTACACCTTATGGGATATTAAGCTGCTCCAGACCTCCAATCAGACACTCAACCAACTTTAAAAAATGGGTCAGTATAATAATCTTTAGGGATACCCTCTCTGCATGGGAACCATCCCATCTGGACTCTAAGTGAGCATATCATCAAGCTAAAAGACTTAAAGGACAATCCCAATTATAGCCATTTGGTAGTCTCTGTGCCCCTCCCCCGGAAATCTGGGTGCATGGTTTAAACGTATCCCTAAACATCGAAGTGTACCTACCCCCAAAACGTATGTATGTTACAAATGCCAGCACTATGGCCAGTAGCAGTAGACGTGAATACTACATTCTTGATGTTGGTAAGTGTTGAGCGTGGGAAACATTCCACTAGAGAATGCATCAGTAGGCCCTGACGCCGAAGATTTAATGTAATAACTGTAAAGAATGGGGAAACAGTTTCCCACAAGGACTGCAGTCAGAAACCAAAAACGAACCTTCGAGTAAACCCTGTAACAGTCCTTTAATGTAACAGAGGATGGGTCCACATCTACCACAGCCCAGATCTGAGACTGAACCTTCTGGCAAAGTTTGCAAGAACCCACCTCCTGCAAAGGATTCTGTGATACCAGAATGCCAACACACACACTTAGCTGTGGAGGGCTTGCCATCCCTGCTAGTAGCACATAAGGAACTACAGGTCTGCCCTACAATACCTATGGCTACACCTGAATATGGGGATGAGTTTGTCATTTCTCCCAAAACACCCAACTACAACAGTCTAACGGAACAACACTCAGGTAACCTCCCTGGAAAATTGGAGATAGTCAGATGCACAGGACCTACCTTGCAATGAATGGAATGAAACAGAGAACACTAAAGTAACCAGGTACCTGTTTTAAGGTGATAGGTTTAAATAAAGCACTAACCCAGAAGTGCCATCCTCTGGTAGAGGCATTGGATTCCGGCCCCCCTGACCTCCTCAAATTATAACCAACGATCCAGAAAAAAATTGAGCATCTTGAACAGATCCCTGACAAGTTTAATAAAAATTTTAGAAAGAGATGCGCTTTGAGCATGGTGATGATGATCAAAAGTTCAGCAAATCTCCGTTCATCTTCCAGCAATTTGTAGAGAAAGAAGCCCATAACTCTTCCTGTCAAGACTTGCCTTAATTACTGGCTGCCAAAATGCCGAAAAAATGCTTAAAAATAAAGGTCCTGAAGATAAAGAAACGTACAAAACTATGCTTTTCTCATTAAGTATCTTGCACGCATGTAGTCAAAGCATAATAGTTTTACCATCTTATGAGCAAGATATTGAATAACTCACAACAATGATACATAACAAATCTGTTTCATGGAACATTGGCTTCCATCAGGAAGTGGTTGCCCTGACTAACCCCCAAAAAAATTAACAAAATTAGTCAACCCAAGAATATTGATGTCATCCGTTGCAGGAATGTAGATTGAAAGATGGAGCAACCTCCACCAAACTTGCCTGATATCACTAAAACCTAATGTTCAACCAACTGGTTGTGTGATGTAATGTCAGAAAGAGCTTGCCACATACAACTCCTTTCCTTGCAGAGTCGCGTTAACATGCAGTATCATAGGTGTCAAAGTATATGCAGCGATTTTTCCATACAACATTTTTAGTCTCTATGCCCACGAACCAGCTCTCGACCTGATGCATTACCAGATCGCATCAATAGTGAACCTACATCATTCCTTGGGAGATTTAATTCCAGACATAATAATATTGGTGGATCTATAACAACACCAGAAGGTAACTAAACTAGTGAGATTGCTAAATGAGCATGATAATGTTCGAATTGTGGGCACTACTGACCTACTCACATATATGGTGGTGTAGTGATACTGGTCCTGTGGGGAGCAGCAGCAGGATAATACAGCACCACCTCTTTGGGCCCCTTAACCAACAACAACAGTTTGGTTGTGTCATGGCCGCCAACACATGTGTGTGATTCTCTCCTACTATATCCATTTATCATGACGCCCAGCTTACAAGTTAGTTCTAAATCTGTGTCCTGTAGTTAAAACTATTTCACTTGACATAAAGGCAAGACATCACCATCCCTGTAGAAGCCTTAGTAGATTTACTAGTCATTATATTTTTGATTGTTGCAGAAGTACTATGAAGATTCTATGTACAATAAAGCCTAGAGATAAGGCCTGTGTTTCTATCACAACAGGTGGGCAAACTAGTCTGTGTCTTTGATTTAATACATCTATATACGAGTACAGCCTCTGTCATAGTGATGATCTTCAATCAGATCACTTCCCAAGACTAACAACTTGTCAATCTTGATCAGATCTCAGCAAAACAAGGAGAAAATTAAACAGAAGGGAGGAAACTTATTCCTCAAACCAGAACAGCAGGAGACAACTTTATTAAACCACTTTGATCAAATGTGTATAAGAAAACGAGCCCATTGGCACACAAAAATTTTAATGATGATTTCATTACCACTAATGAATGTTCTCACAGATCAAGTGGGCAGGAATAGGAAAACAAAGACACTCCACTATAAATCACTAAAAAAAACCAATGTAACTACTATAATGACCACAGCTGCACAATCAAACAACAATGCAGCTAGGAGGATTGGAAAAGCATACCGTTAATTTAGAACCCAGACCTACTCAGAACGTTCCAAGCTGTCACTAACAAATGTCAAGGAATAGAAAGGAAGAACTTAGTCAACATGACTGGACCAGTTTGTTAGTGGATTAAATAGGTCCACTCCCATTGTAGTGTTGGCTTGGAAAGGTATAAATAAAATTAACCAGAAAAAGACTGGTCAATGTTGCTCTGCCCCTTTCCCTCTTGAAAAAGCACATGACCTCATAAATGAACTAGTCCAAAACATCCAGGCATGAAAGCTTCCATCTCATATAAAAAAAATATAGAGAGTACTTCAGAAAATGTTGAAACTGATTAATTTTTAATGAGCCAAACTATTGGATGAAGTTGATTGCCAATCTATACCGAGTAAGAAGTAGATAAAGCATTAACCAAAGGTCGATCAACTGCTCCTGGAGAGGATGGTAATGAACCAATGAATATTCTCAGAACACAAGGCACGTGCACAGATAACCTTGTTTGCACTGTATATCTCAGTTACATTGAGGGCGTTCTTTCCTTCATCCTGGACCGAAAGTCTCACTGTGCCCTATTCCCTAGCCCCAACAGCCTGAACATTTAGGCCGATCTCCTAACTAGTTGTCTTAGTAAAACTTTTGAAAGAATGAAATGCTTAACAGACTGTACTACAGAATCAGACAACACCATTCCCCCTACCCTATGGAGGTCATGAAAGGTAAAAGTGTGAAGAACTGTATTTCCACCTTTATCAGTGCACACACCAGCTAAAAACCTAGTGATTTTTTTAATAACCACTTTTCTTGATCTAAAATTCTGCATTTGATATTGCGAATCAGCACCGTTTATACTACCTTAACTAGCCACAATGAATAATGTGGTAGCAGACTACTGCTGATAATAGATACTGTCAAATAGAGTATCCTCAGTCCTTTACCAAGGCTTCAGAAGTGATTCTAAAGAAATGTCTTTAGTAAAATACCAGGGAGGAGATCTAGTCCCATGCTATTTAATATTCTGTTTAATGCTCTCCTAAATGCTCTACTGCCTCACCTAAAACCATATAGCTCTAAGCTATGCAGATGATATCATGATCCTACAACAGGGCACATAAGAAGAAGAATACCATTCTTAAAGAAGTTTCAAGCCACTTTTGTAATCGACTAGGCCCAAATAACTTTCCTCTAAAACTAATATATTAACAAGCAAACGACATCCCCCACCCATCTATATGCAGGTAAATCAATTAGCTACGTTAAAACCCTACGAATCTTGGTGAAGATGTACCCTATAACAAATCCACCCCTTTAAAATACCCCCCCCCCAAAACAAAACAAGAATGTAAAGCTAGGCTAAATGCTTCTCAAAGCATTGCTGGCAAACAATCCCAACTATGGTGCAAATGTGAGAATCGTGAGAAATGATGTACATATTCCTATGTTAGGTCCCTTAATTGACTATGCGCTCCCAAGTTGATATTATCTAGGAGAAAGTCTCGTCCTGACCCTTGAGTTAATGCAAAATGAAGCTCTCCGGATTTATCTTGGCTGTCCCAGATCTACAAAAGTTCTAAACTGAGGAAGTAACATGGTAATTCTAGTTCAGTGATAGGTAATTAGAAGGTTGAGAAACTAACCAGACACTGTCACAGTGAATCTTACCAAGTTCCCTAAGGTAAATACACACAGATCTAAATGATGTGAAAACGTGCAATAGCATTAGTTTTATAACCTGCATGAACTGTATCCCTGTAGGCAACAAGAGCATTTCAACCCCTCCATGGAAGGATTGTTCATTTAATATCACATACCTACAGAGTCCTCCAAGAAGCTCATTGCTAGTAATCCCTTCCTTAAATCTATATGGTTTAGAGCAACAGCTCAAGAGAAATTGCTCACCTAGCTGGTAGTAATAAGTTACACAAGTTATTTAACACTGATGGATCTAAACAGGAGTCTTCTGGCAGGGCTGCATCTGCTCTTGTTGCCACCTCCCTAGTTAAGAACGATAATATTATTATTATTATAATCAAGGGGGAAGCGCTAACCCCTGAGGATTAAACAGCGCCTGGGGGATGTGGAAAGGCAGTTCAGGCTTAATTCGGGGAACTGGAGCACAGATCCAATTCCCTAAATCAAGAGCCCCTCACCAACATCAAGGAACCTTCCTTGAGGGGAAGAACGATAATAAATTTGTTGAGTTAGGCATAAGAATTTACAACTGGGCGTCTACACTGTAAACTGAATTGTTTGCAATCCTAATGCGCAAAAGCTAACCTAATGACACTGAGCTTGACTCTACATCATTACTGATTCTAAGTCATCATTATAAGGCTCATATATTGACTCCAACAACATGCTATTGGGAAGCCCGGTCTAGATACTCAAAAATAAGGGACAAGGAATTAATGTACGAATGGATGCTAATGTAATCCCATATTCACACATTGATTACTCCTTCATGAAAAGTTGAAATGTTATGCCAAGAAAGAATCGAGAAGGAAATGTAGAATATACTTTGTAAAAAAATAACTGTGTCTAGCATAGAATAAGATAAGATAAGATAAGATTTCGTTCGGAGGGGGAACCCCGGAGGGTTAGCCACCAGGATAACCCAAGAAAGGTCAGTGCGTCAATCGAGGACTGTCTAACTTATATTGCCATTGGGTCCTTAATCTTGTCCCCCCAGATGCGACCCACACCAGTCGACTAATCCCAGGTAACCTATTTTACTGCTAGGTGAACAGGACAACAGTGTAAGGAAGCGTGTCGATATGTTTCCCACCCGCCGGGAATCGAACCCGTGCCCTCCGTGTGTGAAGCGAGCTGTAGCCACCAGACCAGACCGGCCAACCAAAGTAAAATTAGGAGAAAGTTAAATAATGAAAATGATTGTTATAGGAATGCCGTTAGAAGCCTGAGTAGATCTAAAACCCACTATGATAACATGAACGTAGTTTAAGTATGTTTATGGAGCAACTTGCAATGTGAACAGACTGACTGATGTTGTAGTGGCCAGGCTTAGGCTTGGTTACAAGTACTTCGGGCAGTTTGGGAGACACACAGATGATGATCAAACTAAATGTAAAATTATGTGATCAGGCATATGGTCACTCTCTTAAACATATGTGCTTAATTGTCCACTTATTGAGGAATACAGAGACAGACAGTATAATAACCTATGTGACATGTCAGATATCTTATTAATGAAAATAAGATACCAGATATAAGCAAATTTCCTAAATTTGCTTTGTAACAGATAAGTGAACTATTGATATAAATCCATATGTATTCCTGTTAACCCTTTGGGTAGTTTATTATAATAAAGGGGAAGCGCTAAACCCGGAGGATTATACAGCGCCTGGGGGAGGATGTGGAAGGCATTCAGGCTTAATTCGGGGAAACTGGAGCACAGATCCAATTCCCTAAATCAAGACCCCCTCACCAACATCAAGGAACCTTCCTTGAGGGTTAACCCTTTGGGGCCTAGTTCCTAGGCCTTTTGTGTATCCATATGCTCTCGCGCTACCGTCCAAGGATGGATATGGGGTGCACAATAAATAGCCACTTCGGTGGCAAAATCTAATCTAATTAGTGAAGATGAGGTCCAGTGTATTCTCCAGTCTAGTAGGCTCTATTTTTTTCTGGTTTAAGTTGATTTTGTGCAGAGATTTAAAAGCTCGTGTTGATTCTCGTCTGAGCTGCCTCCTGGTGTTATCCTGCAACAACTTTATTTGCTATATCCCTCCATTTTAGGTGCCTTAAGTTGAAATCCCCCGGGGCAAGATGTTGGGGGCAGGAGCGGGGAAGGTTCTCCAGACAGTGGTCAATTCTCAACAGCTGTTCCCGGATTGTTGGGACGTTGTATCGATCTTTACCGCTAAAACTTCAACTACTCATTTGAGGCATTTAGCAGTTCTGTGCAAATAAGTGACTGCGATATACAGCCCCCCTCCCTTTAGCCTGTTCACTCTGTCGCATCTGTATAGGTTGTAACCTGGGATCCATATTTCGTTGTCCAAGTGATCCTTTATGGGGTCTCGGTGAAGGCCGCAAACATTTCATTTGCCTCTGCAAGCAGTCCACAGATGAAAGGTATTTTGTTGTTCGTTTCTGGCTTTAGACCCTTATATTTGCTGCAATAGCTACCCACCTTCACGCCGTTGGCAAAAACGTTGGTCAACTCTGCTTTGGGAACAAACTTCATTCTATTAAACCGAGCATAGGTCACTGGCCCCTCTTCTTGTCATCAGTGCCGTGGTTTGGGGGACCACTCTCTCCCGTCTTCGCATTGGCCACACTCGTCTTACTCACGGGTATTCATGGAGAGGCACCCTGTACCTCTCTGTGAGCGTTTTCAAGTTCCTGTATCGATTAGCCACATTCTGTTAGACTGCCCTCTCTTTCAACGAGCACGCAGAATTTACCTCCAAAAGCCGTCTTCGTTCTACTACTCTCTCTTTACCTTCCTTCTTGCTGATGGACCTCCTTTAATCTGACTCTCTCATTGACTTCTTGACAACGACTGATTTGCTCCACAAACTCTGATGATACCTTACGCACTCCCCCCAGCCCTTTCTAGCTCAGTCTCTTGCTGCCTTTACCCCTTTTACCATCCACTTCTCCGTGTTATCCTAACCTATTACTCATCCACCTCCCTTTTGCCACCTGATGCCCTCGCTTCCTTCCTGCCCTGCAGCGCTGTATCCCCCTTGGGGCCCTTAGGCCCTTTTTGATTTAAACAATAATTTTAATGAAAAGGAAATGTCATCTTTTGGGGGGTTCTGGGGAGGGATTTTTTTTTTCCGGGCCCACTAATATCTATATCTGTTGGTTTGGGTGGAGGCCATCGACTGTGATTCCACCCCAAAATGACTGGTTTGGGTCCCACGATTTCTCCTTTTCCTGCCAGTTTTTTTTTTCCTTCCGGGTTTTAAAAATAACCCCCCCCCTTTTTTTGGTGGCGGGTTGGTTCCAGGTTTTCCCATGGTCTGGCGTTTTTTTATCTTTTTTTCCCCTTTTTGTTGATGTCCCCTGGCTTTAAGTTACAGCACGTTTTTCCCTTTACTAAAAGGGGCCCACATTTCAGGGTAAAAAAGCTTACGGGGAAGGTGTTTGCTTTTTTCCTGCTGTAAATAGGAAAACAGGTTTTATTTATTCAAAAAAAAGGGAAAAATTGGGGGACTTATACAAACCAAAAATCCCAGCGAAAACACGTGTTCAGGAAACAACAACACGGGGAAAAAATTTTTGAAGTTTTTTCAGTTTAATTATTCTCTGGGTTTTGGTTTGGATTCCAAAGTTTCCCAAGTTTTTTTTTTTAATTTTTTTATACAAATTTCCCCTGCAGTAAACAAAAAATTGATGGGAAAATATCCTGCCCTTAAAGATCATCAGCCGTTAAATACTGAACCCTTTAAGAAGGGGAAAATTCTGAAAATTATTTAACAAGGACCCCAATGGAAATAAGTCACTTCGACTTTTTGGTTATTTTTAAAATAATTTACACACACGTTACTTGTATAATAATTTGTTACCCGTACAAAATAAAAATTACAAAAATGGTTTAAAAGAAATAAATTTTATTTTTAACAAAAAGGTAAAATAATCCCCGCCGGGGGGGATTTTTTTTTAAGGGGTTTAGGGAATTCCCCGGGGGGCTGGGGGCAAAAGATTAAATTCCCCCAAATTCCAAAAGGGGGCCCCCCACCCCCTTTTCCCGAAAAAAATTTTTTTCCCCCCTTTTTTTCCAAAAAAATCCCATTTCCCCCCCCCCCATTTTTTTTTTTTTACCTTTGAAACCCCCCTTTTCCTGAGGTTTCTGCCCAGTTAATTTTAGAAAAGGTTTGGGGCGCCCCGCTCTTTAATTTTTTTAATTTTTCGTTTCCCTTCATTCACTATTCCCCAAATTTAAAAATGTAATGGTTCCCAACTGTGGCCCTCCTTTTGGTTCATTTTTCCAATAACCCCTTTTTTTCCAAGTTTAGGGTTCGGGGGTTTTTAAGTTTTTTTTTCCATGGGGGTTTTTGGGCGTTTTTAAAGTTAATGTCAAAAGGTCAGCGAAGAATCTTGTTTAGTTATTGTTTAGCGTTCCCACTCCTAGGGCGGCCCTGTCAAACCCCGCCCCCCCCCCCCTTCCCCAAAAGGCAGTAGACGATTTAGTAGTGGGGTTTAAAAATTTTTAAATTCTACTAGAAGATGGTGGGCCCTTAAATTTTTCTGGCTCCCGAGTTTTAAAAAGACTGTCCACCATTTTCATTCATTGGTGTCTTAACCTGAGAAGTAGGCGGGCAAATTTGGGGCTGACTTGGGCCTCTCATGAAAAGGCTCAGGGTGCAGATCGGCAGACCATGTTCCACCTACATACGGCCTTGGGCCCTTCCATTTTTTATTATGGCTGCCAGATCTACTACTCAGCCAACTCTTCCCTGCTCCTTAACTAAATCCTGCCCATCACTTAGGGATAGGGCTTTATACCGAGGCATTCCATATTTTCCGTGTTGACAGCATCTGTGTTGAGCCAGGCGAGCTTTCCCTAGATATACGCCATGAGAAGTTAGGTCTGTTTTGGGTTAAGTGTGCACCTGGCATCCCAACAGAGAGCTTCTCACCCTTTCCCCTTAGTCAGGTTAATACAGTCTACAGCAATCGGGTAATCCCTGAGCCTCATATAATCTGCAGCACGAAAATTGGTGACTTGACCTTTGTTATTAATAAAGTAATTCCATGATATATTGATTTGTGTTCACTTTCTCCAAGCTTTTCATTAACCTCTAAGATTATGAGAAAATTATTATAGGAAGTGCTAAACCCCAGAGGAATTATACAGCTATCAGAGAATCCTTGTTTGCCAGAACCAAGTCCAGCAGGTTATTTCCTCTGGAGTTTACCTGGAGAGTGTTCCGGGGGTCAACGCCCCTGAGGCCCGGTCTGAGACCAGGCCTCATGGTGGATCAGGGTCTGATCAACCAGACCGTTACTGCTGGCTGCACGCAATCCAACATACGAGCCACAGCCTGGCTGGCCAGGTACCGACTTTAGGTGCTTGTCCAGTACCTGCTTGAAGACAGCCAGGGGTCTATTGGTAATCTCCCTTATGTATGCTGGGAGGCAGTTGAATTATTATTATTATTATAATCAAGGGGGAAGCGCTAAACCCGGAGGATTATACAGCACCTGGAGGGGGGGGGATGTGGAAGGCATTCAGGCTTAATTCGGGGAACTGAGCACAGATCCAATCCCTAAATCAAAGCCCCTCACCAACATCAAGGAACCTTCCTTGGGGGGGGAGGCAGTTGAAGTCTTGGGCCCCTGACACTTACTGTGTTGTCTCTTAACGTGCTAGTGACACCCCTGCTTTTCATTGGGGGATGTTATTATATATTATTATATAATCAAAAAGAAGCGCTAAGCCACAAGGGCTATACAGCTGGGGATGTTGTATCGTCTGCGAATCTTTTGCTTTCGTATGATTTTCGTGTGCAAGTTCGGCACTAGTCCCTCTAGGATTTTCCAGGTGTATATAATCGTGCTATCTCTCCCGCCTGCATTGCAGGAGTACAGTCAGGAACTTTCAAGCACTCCAGTAATTGAGGTGTATCTCGTTATGCATGCCATGAAGGCTCCTGTACATTTTCTAGATCACAATTTACCTGCCTTGAAAGTGCTGTTAGTGTGCAGCAATATTCCAGCCTAGATAGAGCAAGCGACCTGAAGAGTGTCATCATGGGCTTGGCATCCCTAGTTTTGAAGGTTCTCATTATCCATCCTGTCATTTTTCTAGCAGATGCGATTGATACAATGTTATGGTCCTTGAAGGTGAGATCCTCCGACATGATCACTCCCAGGTCTTTGACGTTAGTTTCTCGCTCTATTTTGTGGCTGGAATTTGCTTTATATTCTGATTAAGTTTTAATTTCCTCACGTTTTCCATATCGGAAGAGCAAACCAAGAGATCGATACAAGAAAGAGAATGAGTATGAGGATCAAAATGGGTAAGAGTACACATATTTAAAACATGGAGGGGGAGAGAAGTGAGAAAAACCTCCAACTGAATGCCGTGAGAGTCACAGTGAGACCCCCAGAAGAAATGGTGAGCATTAAAATCCCCAAGCAACAGAAGTGGCAGCTGTAAGGAAGAAACCAGAAATGCAACATCTAGGATGGATAGTGCCCGAGGAGAGAGATACAAAGAACAGATTGTATACCACTTGTTCAAGTGGATGCAGACTGCAGTGTAATGCAACGAAGTACATACAAAATGCTGAGTACTATGACACCGGGCAGATTAGATCCTGGACAGCCTGGTGGGCGACCCAGCAGCTTCATCTATACAACGAACTTCGAGACAACGCTGTGGAGCCATCTACAATCAACATGCAGCCTATTGACCCACAAGAGGTTGTCCTCGGAGCAGTGATAATTACCTGGAGGGGAGTTATGTCCCCAAAAACGTACAAAATACTCAAAGACCTTCATCTACCAGGCTCGAAGATTGAGTTGTACGTAGTTAAGGCCCTGGAAGGTTCCATTGCACAGTGGAGAATGCATAACCAGTGGGGTGGCCTTAGGGTGCCCTAGATCTGGGTTATATGTATTACAACATCGAGTAAGGACTTCTTAAAGAGACTATGGAGTGAGAGGAGACCAAGCGGCAAGCCATCCGGCAGGTATAACATTTTAACCATACCCCGGCCGGGATTGTTTGCAATCGTGCCATTACGATTTCGTGAGTCATAACATTTTAGCCCTGTAAACAACACGGTGAAAAGGACAAAAAAAAAAAAAATGGAATACCGGTGCATATAAGAAGTGCACTTTCATTAAAGGTTTCATTGGGAAAAGGATCCAATGAATATAATAAAACATAGCCCGAGATGGGATGGATAACAGCGGAGCGTAATTTGAGTTTTAGCAAACAAACACAAACAGGAGAAAACTGGGAGAGCAACATCTGAAGCTCACCCTGGTTACCTCTGAGACCATAGATATTCCACTGTAAATAAGCCATGATTTGCAAAGAGAAAGACACATGAAATTGAAGGTAGAGGTATCTATGGACTAGAAGGGTTAGAAAAGTCCACATGTGAAGGCAGTAGAAAATGCACAAGCAGCAAAGGATTGGGACTCTGCGAAGAAAGGGGTTGTGCAGATGGAGAAGAGTGAAGAGGAGGAACAGGAGGTGGATTGGTGTCCATCAATGGTCTAGTCTTCTCAATATATTCAGATACAGCTTCAGGTGTTTCAGAGGACAAGGACATTGGAGATGGAAAGAGAAGGGCGAGTAAAGATCAGGGTGATGATGGATGTACTAAGTAGGGAGTGACAAAAGGGTAGTGGGAACTGGAGAAGAAGCTTGGGAGGGGACAGGAGAGGAGGTG
Organism: Cherax quadricarinatus; assembly: GCF_026875155.1. NCBI lineage: Eukaryota > Metazoa > Arthropoda > Malacostraca > Decapoda > Parastacidae > Cherax > Cherax quadricarinatus. The sequence continues at coordinate 10,334,577 of NC_069424.1, read as the reverse complement.
ACCTCTAAGAGGGCAGAAGAGGAAGAAACTTGGAAGGGGACAGGGGAGGAAGGGGGATGAACCTACACACTCGTAACAAAGCCAGTTAGAGGTGAAAATCCAGATACAGAGACTGGAAAGGAAAATGTGCAGGTAGAAGAAGGGAAGGAGGGGTTAAAGGAGATTTTAACAATGGGGATTTTTTGGACTTCGGAGAAGTAGAGGGGCGATGAGAAGGACTTATTGTATGAGGTCCTGTAGACACAGAAACATGAGTGAGAAGAGGAAGAGGTGAGAACAGAATGAGGTGTCGAGGCAGGGACCTCTGAGTCCAGGATAGCAAAAGAATTAGAGACAGGGGTGACTGTGGAAGGGGTGGCCACAGAGGAGGCTGTGAAGTTGGGACCCCAGAGGTGGGGATAGTTTAGTAACTCAGTAAGAAATACAGGGAAGTTTTCCCTGGAGGCACAGACGAGAGATTGCCATAGCATAAGGAAAGCCTTCTGCCTCTTTGAGACAACGAATTTCTCGCTTATTTAAGTAAACATGGCAATGGCGAGAGTAAGATGGGCGAGCCTCATGACAATTAAGGCAAGAGGGAGGTAGACTACAAGTTGTCTACCTCCCTCGGCACCACAGACCGTGCACTTGGCCATGGACCTGCAATATTTCGCTGGATGATCAAAACGCCAGCAATTTCTACACTTTTGCAGTGTAGGGATCACTTGTAAACTATGATTGGAAAGATACCCAGGAGAAGAAGTTGGTCGCAGAGTAAAGACTTAGTCCATTGTGTATTTTGAAACAGCATGCAAGGGGAGGGAGTGCTGTGCCAGTCTTTTCTGGGCAGAATGAAAAGGAAGTGAAGGAATATCATCAGGTAATGGTCTGGGGGTTTAGGTATGGAACCAGAGTTGGTCAGACATGGAACGGGCAGGTGATCTGAAAAGCGCTGCACCGTAGAGGGAGAAGCCGGAAGCATGGTTAAAGAAGTGTGGAAGTCAGATGTAGCAAAGGAGTCAGGTGCAACCCCAGAACCTAGAATGGGTGACAAAATGGCACCAACAGGAGGTACAGGGGCATGAGAAATGTCCAAAGAGTGGTCAAATAACAAGGTACAGTAGGGTCGGAACAAGGTGTGGTAGCAGAAAGGGGCACGGGTGGGACTCCATTGTTATGTCACTTTCCTTTTTTTTTTTTTTTTTTTTTAGAAAAAAAAGGGGAGGAACGTGGAGGGATAGCTCCTAAGAGGAATGAAAGAGCTGTAAATCTCCCTCCGTGCCCAAAAGGACCCCAGCACCCCAAGTAGTGCAGATGCAACATGAAATCCATGCCATACCCTACCCTTCATGCCAGTAAACCAGCAATCTGGGATAGCAACCTCACATCTACAAAGCGACCTCAGTGGACAAAAGAGAGGGCGGCCAGATACCCGCCACAAAGCATACCTCCTTCGGCCACCACCCCCCTGAATCCAAAAGGCAGCTTCCAGAGATACACCCATCACCTGAAAGACACCCAAAGCCACCCCCTGGGAGACTGGAGAGGGAGTAGGACATCCCCAGGTGATCCAGACTTCATGGGAAACTACACCACTACCACGGACCTCAACGGAATGGGATGGACCACAGTACCCTTCCCCCTACCTAGGAATTAGAGTGCCTGTGGGAAGAATCTCAAAGGCTGAAAACAGGAAGGGGATAGGGAAGGAATGGGGAGGAGGAGGAGGAGGAAAGGGAAAAAGGGGGATAGGGAGGATGGGATTGAGGGGCAATTAGGTTTGGTCTGAGGAAGGAGACCAAAAGGTCTTATTCCTCAGACCAAGAGCCTCTTCACTGCACCAAGGAGCCTCCCCCTTGAAGAGGTTCTCCTGGTAAATCTTTTGACAAATTATTATTATTATAATCAAAGGGGAAGCGCTAAACCTGGAGGATTATACAGCGCCTGGGGGGGGGGGATGTGGAAGGCATTCAGGCTTAATTTGGGGAACTGGAGCACAGATCCAATTCCCTAAATCAAGAGCCCCTCACCAACATCAAGGAACCTTCCTTGAGGGGTCTTTTGACAAAAGATCACTAACTTCCTCAAGGCCAACTTACCTCAACTGCCAACCAGCAAAGAAGCTCTGGAGCTTATAGTATCAGTGGTCCAGAGAAAAAGCTCATTTGGTCTGGAAAGATTAGTTTGTGCTGGCTCTCTGCCTTCCTTTGAAGAAAGTTTACACACAATCTTGGTACTGCTTACTGTGGAATTTTTTCCCTCCAGCTGAGGGTCAAGTATTTAAAGAGGCAGAACAACTTCCCTCTCCCACTGCCACCTATATTTGCTTTCTGGGAATGTCACCCACATTATTCACTCTGTATTCATTCAAACATTCTGGATATTTTATCACCACACCTCAGGATATTAACTATGGTACCTGGATGCAACACTAGTGATGCTGAAATGCTAAGAAGACTTAAAGTATAAATCTCTAACAGTCTTGAAAGAAGTGGAAATTTCAAAGTTTCTAGGTGGTGCACATGTGATGCAAACTGTCTGCACTTTTAGTCCAGAAGAACCAACCATTTGCATAATTAGAGAAAATAAGAAAACAACAGCTCATGCAATTAGTGTAGATTGTGACCTACTGAAAAAAATGTCAGAGATCAATATTGCTAAGAAAAAATATGCAGAATTTGCAGATAGAGAAAACAAGGAAAGGGGCCCTAATTATTGCTTAGATAAGAAAGCCACAAAGCCTTAGCCTACTCTAAACAGTGCGTTTAGTGCCGTATGGTTGGAAGACTAAAATTTATTAATATAATTATTATTATAATTTCTAAGTTCAATCAAGTTCATAATTTTTTTAATGGCGAGTGTGTGTCAGCTGATAACTGATGTTATTTTATTGATGGGAGGCATTAAACCCACAAGAGGCATATAGTGCCTGGAAATGGGAGGCATTCACATTTGATTCAAAGATTATTTTAAGTCAATTTTCTTGGATCAAGAACCCCTTGAGGGATGCTGATCATGTAGCTGTACAAGTTACCCTTCTGACAGTGCGCAAATTATTTTCAAGAACGGTTAGTCCTAACCGAGTGTGTAAACAGCTATGTTGAATGTGTATGCTATCAAGATATTACAATAGGAAGAAAGAAACATTTACACTTAGTTTCAAGGCAGCCAAATATTGTTTCACATTGCTTCTCAACACAAGGCACCATAGCTGACTGATTGTTGAATAGTTCAAGCAGTAATTTATTCCTACAGTGAAGATGTACTGTGTCGGGCCAGTAAGAACCTTGCATCCATAGTTCCTATTCTTCAATAATAATACAATAAATTACATTGCTAAACTCATATGGGTTACACAGCACTGTGGGTAGGGATATGTGAGGGAAGGAATGTGCAAAGGTTAGGAGTGTGTGAAGGGTAGTGGAGTGCAGAAGTCAGGGGCAGGCAAGAGTCAGGGGCTGGCAAGAGTCAGGGGCAGGCAAGAGTCAGGGGCTGGCAAGAGTCAGGGGCAGGCAAGAGTCAGGGACAGGCAAGGGTTAGGGTTAGTAGGGGTGGGGCTTAGGGCAACTGTAAAACAAAAATCAAAGTTAGTTTAACAGGTTAGTTTCTGTTCAACAGTCAAAAAGAAAGTCTGCAGTTAGAGAGCATGGTAAGGCGGTGAAAATGTCCTGCATGGGCACTGTCAGAAACAATTATGAATGATGAGGCAGACACGGTTGCAATGTTTGCAATAGCAGTGAGAATTACGAATAATGGCAGTAAAAATACTGGCCAAATCTAGTAAATGACCTTGGATTATTTTTTGTGAAAAAAAAAAAGTTCATTCTCCATTATTTCCCCTAGTCATGTTGCAGTCTGTGGACCCTTGAAGGCTGTATATTTACTACCCAATACAACTTTGAGACAAGGTAATGAAAAAGCTAAGTGCAGCAATAAATGACAGCTCAAGAGACTTGTGCGAGAGTTTTGGCCTAAATTTAACATCACAGATACACTTACACATTTAATAGTGTTATGGAATTAAGTGCCCCATCAAGCAAATATGCAGGTTGGGCATCACTTACGGTCTTTTGTTAATAATTTCTCTTGTTTTTTCCTCAGTAAAATTTTAGTTCCAATCAAGTGGGGCTCTGGCAAAGACTGAGATAAGTATTTGAAAATATGCATAAGGAAAATGTAAATGAACTGTTAGAAGAGGGTGATGAACCAACTGCAGAAGAGTTGCTGAAGGAGGTTAATTACTAGGAAGAGAGGCAAATAATGGAAGAACCTGGAGATAAGTTAACACTGCAACAGTTAGGCAATTTTTTTTTTTCTTTTGTACAGAAAAGGGCCCCTGACACAACCAGAAGCACTGCTCTGAAGCAGGTTCTGGAGCAGCTGATGCCTTATTTTATAAAGTACCACAGGGTAAAGGCAAGACCAAGGATGCATTATAGAATAATTGAAATCTCCAGTACAACCATCAACTATCGACAACTCAACATTCACATCAACATAGTAAATGTAACCATCCATCTTAGCCAAAAGGCTCACATCAACCCTCTCAACACAATTCCATGTCAACAAGCTTTGACAACTTGATTGTAAGGTAAACCGTAATGATTTTTACCTAGTAAAATACGTATTTAAAAAAGTTGACAAATTTGGCACTGTCAGGAATGTAATCCTGTTTTACCCACATGTTCATCACTTCACATACAGCTATTTTACACCAGGCCCCCAATTTTCAGAAATGTGTAACCAGCATATTATGAGGTTTATTATGCCTACCTATAGTATTAAGTTAATCAAAACATCTTGCTTGTGACCAGATTAAATTCTATTTGGATGGCTGCAGCAGAACACAGCTTCTAGTGCCATCCCTGTGGTAAAAAGGGCAAAAATTAGTATGAAATTAAAAAAAAAGAGATTAAGGAAATGCGTGCAAAGTGGGTTGAACTGCAAACCTTTATGGATGAAAATCACCCTGACAGCTACTGCAAGCCGTGTTTGCAACCTGTACAATGACAATACTATGGCCCATTTTAGAAAATTCTTAAAGAAACGGGAGGTACAGAGCTCTATGGACAGATTTGTTGTGCGACAGAGGTCCAGTGACTCTCAAGCTGGTCCTAGTGGCATTAAAAGAAGAGAAGTAACCCTGGAAAAGGACTTGCTTCCTCAAGTCCTAATGGAAGGGGATTCCCCTTCTAAACAATAACCTCCACACACTCCCCTCCTCCCATCCCATCAATCATCACCAGATCTTCAATAAAGGTAAGTGTAATGTATTCTATTCTTATTAGAGTAGTAATTGTGCATGTCTTCTTCAGTTTGTGTGTATTAAAATTAATATTTCATGTGATAAAAAAATTTTTTTTTTCATACTTTGTGTGGAGAAATTTTCTCCAGGAGGGGGGTATCAGCCCCCTTCAGCCCCTTTCAGCTCTGAGAGGACTGGGCCCCTCAGGGCTGAAAGGGACTGATACCCCCCTCCTGGAGAAAATTTCTCCACAAATTTTCTCCAGGAGGGGGGTATCAGCCCCCTTCAGCCCCTTTCAGCCCTGAGAGGCCCAGCCCTCTCCTGGAGAAAATTTCTCCAGGAGAGGAACGGATTAATTTGATTTCCATTATTTCTTATGGGGAAAATTAATTCGGCCAATGATAATTTCGGCTTACGACAAGCTCTCAGGAACAGATTAATATCGTAAGGCGGGGGTCCACTGTATTTTCGCATGGTTGTATTCTCGTTTTTCTGGTCTCATTTGATAGACTGGAAGATATATTACAGAAACAGATATAATTTTGATTGGTTTCACGCTGGAAAGTACAGTACCTTAAAATTGAGCACAAAGTAGCGGAAATGTTCGATTTTTGCCGATGTTCAAGAGTAAACAAATGACGTCACCATCCAATACGTTTCCAACTGGCCAGTCTAATATGCAGTCATGAATGGGTTGACATTATTGATACAATTATTACAAAATGCAGTAGTCTGCATACCAGTGTATCTTCTGTTTTTTGGGTGAATGAAAATTCTGAATGGAAAGCATGCGTAATGTAAGAGGAGACGTGACTAGTGAACAGAGAAAATGTTATTTTTAGTGCTAGGAATGTCTACATTGTTTATTCTGGACCCTATTTTGAAATTGGCATCTCTTGAAATTTGTGTGACATTTGCCAAATTACCAAATCTTGACCACTTTATTGGGTAGTTGAAATAGGTAAATGGGCAGTTTCTTGTACTCAATCGACAGAACAGAAGGAATACTAGTGAAATAGCCATGAGTTTGGTAAACTGGAACAATGGAATGGGCCATTATTATTATATAATCAGAAAGAAGCGCTAAACCACAAGGGTTATACAGTGTAGCAGGGTAGGGAAGGATGCTGGGGTAATGGGTAGTAAGAGGGAAAGGGATGATTATTAGGTTATGAAGTGTTGTGGGGCAGTGGATAGTGCAGGGGTAGAGGGTAGCTAGAGATTAAGGTGGAAAGGGCTGAGAAGAGTGCCAGAGACATCATCATCAGAGTTTGTGTAGTAAATCAGTTGCTGTTAAAAAGGCAATGAGAGAGTCTGGATTAAAGGAGGGTCCATCAGCAAGAAGGGAAGTTAAGGAAAGGGCAGCAGAGTGGAGATGACGTTGAAGGTAAATTTTGTGTGCTCGTTGATGGAGTGGGCAGTCCAACAGAATGTGGCTAACAGATATTGGAACCTGACAATTCTCACAGAGAGCAACAGGACTCCTCTCCATAAGATACCCACGAGTAAGACAAGTGTGGCCGATGCAAAGATGGGAGAGAGTAGTCTCCCAACCTTGACACTGATGACAAGACGACGGTCAGAAACCTATACTCGGCTTAAGAGAATGAAGTTTGTTGTGGAATGGGCCAAAAACAGGGTGTAAAGTGGGTGAAATCACCGATGCGTAAATATCACGGTTGGGTTAAGTGTATTTTAACTTAACCACTCTGTAATCCAGCAAAATCACTAATCCAGCACCCTACAGGTCCCAATTATGCCAGATTAGTGATGGCCATCCTGTCTAACACTGTTGCCTGTGTCTTACTCATTGACCTTTCTCACTGTTTATAGTGAGCTACACAAGTTGTCCAAAATAATATGCTAGGTCTAGATTTAAGTATGTAGGTCTTATGATTAGTTTGCTTGGAATGCATTATATAACTAGTGGCTTACTTTTGTGCCAGTTTTTGTATCAATTTATGTGTATCAACTGTTACTTGCTTGTAATGGTTCATGAGAAATAAAAAAAAATTAATTTTAATTTTAATTTTTTTTAGTATGAAAAATATGAAGAATATAAATAGTAACATTGTGGCTTAAACAATTCACAACTCCCAATTTTGAGGAATGAGGTAATCAGTCCCTGATTACCTCATTCTCCTCCTGTTCTTCAAGTTTCTCCTACGTATGGACTGATGAAGCCACTGTGTGGTGAAACGTTTCCTCAATAAAGATACCCAAGAGTTGCACATGTGTCTAATTTATCAACATGTCGGTTCCCTGAACCATTCATCTACAAACCAGTTATGAATGTTAATGGTCCAAGGACGACCATTAACATTCACGGCATATAAAGTTTTCTCCTTGAACTGAGGGTTAGTTGTGAATAAAAATAATATATTACTGCATAGGATAAGAATTGAAATCTACCATTCCCAGTTTTATTTATAATGGACATTTTGGGTTGATATTTGTCATGTTTTCATTATGCAAAGAGATTCTTTAATATAAACCTTAGACACAAGGAGCTACCTGTCAGCAACTAAAACATTCTGTTAACAAGGACTTAACTAACCAAGGAATCAAAATAGAGGAAAGATGACAAGAGTCTGAATAAGAAATACAGTAGCTTTGATTTTTACTTTGATTTAAGAAACTTGATATCCATAACTCGCTACCTCTTTGAGCAATCAAGTCATCAAGCCCATCGCAAATTTTGCAATTCAAAGAAGGGGCTTGTACTATATACAAATTCAGACTTCTCTACATGTGTAAGGGTAATTGTTGTCATAGTTAGATACTGTATAATACTGTTCCCTCAGTATCTGCAAGGTTTGCAGTCACAAATTCATCTCACCAAGAGTTTTATTTTATATCCTGATGCCCACTACCTCCTGAGCTGGAGCCATAACTAGTGTGCTCATCTACGATCTGGATTCATGTTTCAATGACTCACATGTGCTATTTCAACTTCTTGTGCAAGGTACTACAGTAACAGTACTGTAGTACTAGCTAGCCATATAGTACAACCGCTAACATTTCCACACTGTTAACTCTTGTAAAATGTTTAACTCGCTTCTTTAAATTAATAGCTCTTCAATTTTCATAATATTTTTATAATTTTTTATTTATTAAACTATTTTAATTATATTATACAATAAATGTATGGTATAAGTAATCATTTATATTATATATATCTTAGATGGCCCATTTGTAACACTACCAACGAAAAATCCAAATACAGTATAGTGTCTCGGTAAGGAGACTACTTGGGTCTGGAAAGCATTCACTCTATTCTTACTTAAATTTAAGTTATTCATTATCCACGAGAGTCTCAAGAATGCATTCCTCACGGATTCTGAGAGAGTACGGTATTGTAATTTAACTTACATAAAGTATATCAAAAGTCCTAGTCCTTTAATTTGACTGTACCTAATGTACTTTTCAGTTAATATAGTCATTGCTCACTCATCCTACCTAAATATTTTTTGTTATATTAAGATGATAACTTTTCTCAGTAACAGATATAAAAATCATATCAAGAAATTATACAACTTTCATTCAGTTTTGTACACTATTAATATCACAAATTCATTGACTAGTCTCAAGCTGCTGACTCAACTACTGCATCAAGAAACCAACATGGTGAAACATTCAAAGCAAATGCTAAGGATTATATTATCTACAAGTGTACAGTTTCATATAATAACTGAAAATTAAATACCAGTATGTAAGAAATATGGCATAGTTTTCCATTATTGCACAATATATTTTCTTTATTAGTAACTAGATCAAATTTAATGGTAGGTAAGATGCATACGCAACAGTTAGGCAACTTTATTCCGAACTATGGGACTGAACTTCTCCAGGCTGAGGGACTGACGACCTCAAATCTACGACTTCAAGGGTGATGGAATGATTACATCGTCTTCACATCGCTACTGTTCCTGCCTACTTTCTGTATTCGACTGAAGAAGCCTACTGTGTAGGCGAAACGTTTCAGAATAAAGTTGCCTAACTGTTGCCTATGTGTCTTACCTACCAACCTGTCGGTATTGTATACCATTTTGATATTCATTAAATTTAATGTTGATGTGTTCACAGTTCTTTTAAAATTTGCATATCATTATTTCTCATAAGAGCTCCTACAGCATTTGGCAAGGGACACCATGCTAATATGGTGCTCAAATAACATTTACAAAGATGATCAGGTCTGAATCAAGAGTTGCAACACTTCAGCAAGGTGTTCATGGTCTGCCATCAGGTAGTAGATGTTACTGAAGCCATCTGATTCACTGTCCAAGACAAAACACTGTGCAGTGTTTTCATAGTAGTAGCATTAATAAAAAATTTAACAACTGAACAGGAGCAGTCAATATAGGAACTTGATCTCCAGGTATTGTACATCATTCCAGCACCATATAATGTGCAGGAATATTATTACTATTGCTAGCATTTTCTAGTAAAAAATCATTCTACATTCTTTGGAAGATGGCATCCCATACTGATAAAGATACAAATCAAAGAGCTGCAGCTTACCTGAGTTAACAGAGCAATGCCAAACAAAAATGATTGTTAATTTGTAGCCCACTAACTTTAAACTTACATTTAATTATATGTATATATGTACTGGAATTGTTCTTTAATTTACAATTCTTTTAACATTATATTTTAACCAATATAAAAGCAACTTAAGTTGTATGCTCCAGTAATCATATATTGTATATTTATTAAACAGGATTATCTTACACCCTGTTTAAAATGTAATTCACATAAAAAAATTCCATAAATGTTTAAAAATTACTAAAAAATAGGCGACAAATTTTAAATAAGTTTTGGCAATATGTACTCCCACTCTAAGACTTTGACAGCTCTTTTAATCTCACAACAAAAGGGAATGACTTATTTTATCAATAATATAAACCTAAACATATTTAACCATGGAAAAAATTCTACTTTTTTTCCTTCACTACCTGTAATTTCTATAACACTGACTCAGGTACCAAAGAAAACTATAAAATTTTAATGTGAAAAACTCGCATCTTCAAGGACGTCGAAAAACTCCAGTTTTATTATTAACTACATTTCTCAACTGACATGCACATACTGTACCTACAAGTCATGGCTAAAGCATTACAATAATTCCTCATCTGCAAATGCACCAACAGTTTTCTTATGTTTCCATAGACCAACAAGTGTTGCAGATTACAGCAGCCTTTGCTTAGCAAGCTAACAGTGTATTGTGTGGCATACTATACTTGTGAAATGTAAGTCATGCCCCCTTTAATAAAATGTAATCTGGTGCTTAGTTATTAACATCCCGTGGTTTACGAAGGGAAGGAAAATGGGGTACCCTTCCTGTGCAACTTTTCGTGAAGTGAGAATACTTTTCAAAATATTTGTGCCCCAATAAAAATTCAGTAGACAATGTTCAAATAAACTCCAACAGTATTTGTAGTTAATATTTTTATGATCATTAGAAGAAAAGTTTCTCCTAATACTGCACATGCTTGAAATTGAGCCAATGCATGTACATTTTTATTTTTTTCAAAAAGCCACCTATGTTTTACATCATGTGCATCAGGCACCTGAGCTTTAGTATGAATATTATTTCAAGCAGTCACAGCCATGTCTGTGAGTGCCAGCCTCTAGAGCAGTGATTCCTGACCAGCAGGTATTTGCCCCACTTAGGGTAATTTTCCACTTTTCAACGAATAAACATTGGAGGTCTACAATGTAACTGAGTGGAAGAAAGCCAAATTGGATTTTCATGCTTACTCCTTGTTGCACAACCTAGAATAGCCCCGAAAATTTTTTTTTAGCAATGAAGTTATCAACAATCTAATAACCTATCAATAGCAACATTTGTCAAAGTTAAATCAGAGGGGTAAATTGTATTAAAGGACTACTTGACTTAAAAAAAAAATACAGCAGAAATACAAAGAACCTGAAGAGTCTGTCTCTAGTCTAAAGTCGTCATTCATTTAGCAACTCTCCATACGAATTTAGCAACTAACCAGGTTTACAAGATCTTCCCATACATACAACCCATTCTTTGTGATTCACATAGCTGTATACCAAAGAAAATGGAGTACTGTATTATATCTTCTTAGATTTGATAGTCTAAGAGTTTGCAAAGCAATTTGAAGAGATTTCTGTTAAGGCTAATGATTGGTTTATATGATGGCAATGGAATGAGAAAATTTGGAAATCACTGCTCTAGAGAAATCAGGCAAATACAGACCACACAGGTACTCACTTGTGATGGCAAGGGTCAAGTCTTAGCTCCTGGCCCACATATCCATCACAATCTGCTTGATCTGACACTTGGAGAAACTGGACACATACCTCCCCAAGTGGCAGATCAACCAGGCTGTGATGGATATGTGGGGCAGTGGACCAGCAGCAGCAATAGTTTTGTTGACCAGGCAAGCACCAGATAAGCTGGACTCCAGGAGTAGAAAAAACCTCTCAAGACTCAAAGGTTAGTGGGCCCTATCATACCTAATAGTCAAACTATACATGGAGTCTTACCTCCTCAACTTCATTGTTAAGGTCATTCCACTGTCTGACCACTCTGAGACTGAAGAAATACTTCCTGATGTTCCTGTCACTCATCTGTGTCTAGCTTCCAGCTGTGCCTTTGAGTACCTCTCAACAGACTATCAAACCTCTTAAACAGCCTGTCTCAATCTATCTATCAGTTTTGAGTACTTTTTATGTTATCATGTCTTTCCTGGCCCTGTCCCTGTCCTCCAGGGTTGTTAGATTCAATTCCTTTACCCTCTCTTTGTAGCTCATACCCCTTAGCTTTGCAATTAGTCTCACTGTATACCTTTGAATTTTCTCCAGTTTCTTAACATGCTTCCTCAAATATGGGTTCCATATTGGTGCTGAATATTCTAAGATAGACCTGACATGTTTATAAAGTATCTAGAATGACTCTTTTGTTGAGATTCCTGAAGGCCACTCTCAGATTTGCCAAGCAAGCATTGGTTGCAGAAATTATTCAGTTGATGTAAGCCTCTGGCAATATGCTAGGCATTATGCTAACTTCAAGCTCTCTTTCTTTGAATGAAGTCTGCAGTTTCTATCCCGAGTTTATACTCCATGTCTGGTCTTCTGGCCCCTTCCTCAATCTTCATAACCTTACATTTATATACAGGGCTGTGTTGCAATTCAGTTTTTCAGCAACAGTCCATCCAGGTCAAATATCAAATGAGTTTAAGCTAAGCAGTTTTAAAAAAGCATTTTCCTTCTCCGTTTTATATTCAACCGAAATATATTTAGCACTATTTTTACTTTATAATTCAAGATAAGCTGAGTAACATAAACAACAGTACAGTGGTCCCTCGAAAATCATAGTTCTCGAGAGTCGTAGATTTTGGAAATCATGGCGATATTTTCGTATAAACATGGGCTCGCTAATCATAGATTGACTTGCGAATAGTAGGTCGTCCGGGATGCGTATGCACGGTGTGAGCCGGGGCGGCCTCCCTATCCAGCCAGTCTGGCATTGTTTACCAGTGAGCAAAGGTCCCCTCGTGTGCTCCTACAAAATATTTCATAATATTCCACTCATTTTAGTGCTTGCAAGTACTAAATAAGCTACATGGCTCCAAAGAAAGCTCCTAGTGCCAAGCCTTTGGTAAAGAAGGTGAGATATATGACTGAATTTAAGAAAAACACCATTGAACAATATGAAAGTGGCTTAAGGGTGGCCGGACTGGCCAGGATGTATAACAAACCCTACACAACCATATGTTCCATCGTGGCCAAGAAAAAGGAAATCAAGGATGCTGTTGTTGCAAAGGGGGTAAATATGCTGACAAAAATGAGATCACCAGTACTTGAAGGTGTTGAGAAGTTATTACTGGTGTGGATAAACGAGAAACAATTAGCAGGAGATAGTCTCATGACGTCGATTATTTGTGAAAAGGCTAGGCAGTTGCACGACGATCTGGTAAAGAAATTGCCTGCAAATAGTGGCGATGTGAGTGAATTTAAGGCCAGCAAAGGTTGGTTTGAGAGATTTAAGAACCGTACTGGCATACACAGTGTGGTAAGGCATGGTGAGGCTGCCAGTTCAGACCACAAAGCGGCTGAAAAATATGTGCATGAATTCAAGGAGTACATAGAGGCTGAAGGACTGAAACCTGAACAAGTGTTCAATTGTGATGAAACAGGCCTCTTTTGGAAGAAAATGCCAAAGAGGACCTACATTACACAGGAGGAAAAGGCACTGCCAGGACACAAGCCTATGAAAGACAGGCTGACGCTCATGTTCTGTGCTAATGCTAGTGGGGATTTCAAAGTGAAGCCATTACTAGTGTACCATTCTGAAAAAGCCCAGTGTGTTCAAGAAAAACAATGTTATGAAGAGTAAATTGTGTGTGTTTTGGAAATCTAATAGTAAGGCATGGGTCACGAGGGAAATTTTCGTCGAGTGGTTCAATGAAGTGTTTGACTCTAGTGTGAAGAATTACCTCCTGGAAAAGAAATTGGATCTCAAGTGCCTCCTAGTAATGGACAACGCACCTGCTCATCCTCCAAACTTGGATGTACTAATTTTTGAGGAGTTTGGGTTCATCACAGTAAAGTTCTTGCCCCCGAATACCACTCCTCTCCTCGAGCCCATGGACCAGCAGGTCATTGCAAACTTTAAAAAACTCTATACCAAAGCAATGTTTGAAAGGTGTTTTAATGTGACCTCAAACACTCACTTGACCCCTAAGAGATTTTTGGAGAGAACACTTCAGTATCCTCCACTGCATAAGCCTTATAGGTAAGGCTTGGGAAGGAGTGACTACCAGGGCTTCGAACTCTGCTTGGAGAAAAATGTGGCCAGACTGTGTCGACAAGAGGGATTTTGAAGGGTTTGGGACTGACCCTGATAAGCCTATGTCTGTTGTTAAATCTATTGTGGCACTGGGGAGTTCCATGGGGTTGGATGTGAGTTTGGAGGATGTGGAAGAGTTGGTGGAAGACCACAACCAAGAGCTCACCACTGAGGAGCTGCAAGAGCTTCAGCAGGAACAGCAACAGATCACAGCTCAGAATCTTGCTGCAGAGGAGGAGGAAGAGAGATGGAAGAAGGTGCCTTCTTCAGAAATTAAGGAGATTTTTGCAATGTGGGGTAAGATGGAAAAATTTATGGAGAAAGATCACCCTGACAAGGCTGTTGTATGCCATGTTGGTAACATGTACAGTGACAAAGTCTTGGGCCATTTTAGGGAAGTGTTAAAGAGATGCCAGAAACAGAGCTCTCTGGACAGTTATTTTGTGAGACAGGACTCCAGTGACTCTCAAGGTGGTCCTAGTGGCATTAAGAAACAGAGAAGAGAAGCAACCCCAGAAAAGCAATTAGTACCTGAGGTGTTGCTGGAAGGGGATTCCCATTCCAAACTATAAATAATCCACTCTGTCTCCTCCTCCAGTCTCCCATACACTAAGCAGAATCTCCAATAAAGGTAAGTGTTATGCTGTTAATGTTTCATTCATCATTTCCCATTGTATTGTTTAACCCTTAAACGGTCCAAAGAAATTGACGTTCAAATTCGTAGTGCTACAAAAGTAGATCTACTTTTTTTTACATATTTTCAAATATAACAGAAAAATGTAGATAAAAGTTTTTTTTACACGTTTTCAAATGTAAAACAAAAAAGATCTACATTTTTTTACATACTTTCAGATGTTGAAAAAACGTATATATACGTTTGGACCATTTAAGGGTTAAGTACTACATCTATATTTCATGTAAAAATTTTTTTTGGTTTTAATACTTCTGGGTGTCAGGAACGGATTAATTGTATTTACATTATTTCTTATGGGGAAAATTGATTCGAAAATCGTAGATTTTGATAATAGTAGCTCCTCCAGGAATGGATTAAATACGAAAAACGAGGGACCACTGTACGTACTTTAATCTAGATACAGACTCAGCAAATGGTGTTGGGTCACAGGACTGCATAACAGTCTGAAAAGAAGCTTTACATTATTTGCATATGTCTCCTGTAATTATTTCCCCAAGAGCTTCTTAGGGGAAAAAATAAAGATACCTAGGTGTTGCACATGTCTAATCATTTGTCAATACTCTACAGCATTGATCTTATACCAGAGGGGGTTGCCAAAAGTGACACCCATCATCCATCAGCCACTATTTTCTCAGCTACACAGCTAAAACCATGAAGCACTCTCATGGAGTGTTGATATGGAACTGCTTTAGTGGATTAGAGATATAGGGGGATGGGGAGGGGAGGATTATGTTTCCTGCCCAAAAACACAACAATGAATAGTGCTTGTTATGTACCTGTGCTTATGGTACATTTCATCACATTCCACAAGATTCATGGCACCACATATTGTTTGCAAGTTTTCCATGTCACATGTCAAAAAGGCCAAGAAATGATCGAGGCAAAGCAATAGCTATGTTATCGAGTGACCAGGGAAAAACCCTAACTGGAATCCCATCAAAAACTGTTGGAATGAAACAAAATCAATGCTCCATCTCAAAGATACATCATCAGTGAAATACTTGACCAAGAAGTTAAAAAAAAAAATGGATTCAAGAAATGAACTTAAGTGACTTTAAAAAAAATATATATATATATACTATGTCTAACAGCATGAAATTGAAAATCAAATCACATGGAAGCATGACCAAATATCAAAGAGTGAGTGAAATTTGCTTTTCTTACCCATTATCCTGTTACTAGGAATTCCTTTGCAATTTGCACTGTCCCAACATCATTTGCAGAGTCTGTAATATATTTATAATGATTATAGAAATGTCTGATTTTTGCTATGGTTACAAGCATTAGACCAGTTAAGAAAACTGGTATCAAACCAGTATAATAAGATTCTGAATATCAAAGTAATTTTTGAGTATCAAATATTTTATATACATATAAAGTACAGTACAGTACAGTACAGAATAAGGTCAAACTGCCTGCATTTCAACTCTATCCTTATTTGTAGGAATATGCATCTTTCCTTAAAATTTATCTATTAAATGACAAAAATACAAAGCTAGTAGAACTCTTTACAAAGAACAACTCGCACTCAGTCCACATAGAAGTTTTAAAAGTAGTGTTGTATTAATATTAACAGATGGTATGCAACACTGCTGCCAGGTATATTTCACTTGAGTACATTCAGCTCAGTGGCTTAATGATCCTTGCCAAATTAATTATGTGATAACACAATCAACTTTACCTCAGCATGGCTTGCTAAATGTACAACAGCATTATGGCCCCTCACCATATAATTTCAACTAGTTGTGAAAAATAATTAAATTTACTGAAGCAAATATGTCATAATAAAGGCAACACTTCTGCCCTTAGTACAATATTACTGAAGATCGGTACAACAGTACTGAACTATGTGAATGATTACTCAAGAGGTGTCATTGTATTACAGGTTCATATATAATGTATCTTCATCCAGATATCTCATACTGGCCCTTTCCTCTGAAGCCAGAGGTAAGGGCCAATGCAGAATCATCTCAAACCTGCTTTGCTTTCTGAGATTCTCACTGCAAAGTTTTCCAAACAAGTCTATATACAAAAAATGACTGTCTACACTAAGGAAGAAAGGAGTCTAGCAAAACTAAAGATTAAAGAATGAAGAGATATACAATGAATAGCAATTTTGTTTAGTATACAGCTGTTGGTCCCTACGGGGGCACAGGTTAGAATCATTCCCTCACAAGTCATGCGTGTTTTGAGAGATGGCTAAAATGCCTGGGGCGAGGAGCTAATTGCTATCTCTTTCCTGCAATTAATATCCAAAAATTACAAAAAAGTTAATTAGATTTTGGGTGGACTGAAGCCATGCAATAATGTGAATGGTTTCAAATTTCTTTTTACAATAATGACTTTTGTCCCACAGATGTACAGTGATCCAAAGAATGAAACACATTCATAATCACTAATTTACTAGCTCTCATGCCAAAAGTGCATTAATATTACAATAATAATTATTTTTATACTCTATTCCCATGTGGACTGTTCACTGTGGGAGTGAACATTAATGGGGTTGAAGTGTGAAGGGTGACCTTCCTGCCAGAAATTATATAAACACTGGAACAATACCAATAATTAGTTGGAAAAGGGTGACTCCCCATGAAAGATTGGAAGGTACCTAATTGCAGTCCCTGCAGAGGAACCTACAACTTCATTGACCTGACACTAAAATGTTCTGAGACCCAGCAAATGGGTAACTGTGTGTCTGCTGGAGATGTGAAACAGCCAGTGTTGAACATGAAGAACAATGGGATGCAAGGAGTCAAAGCTTCGGATTGCTTGCAATATAGTACAGTACCTTTGCAAGAAGTGTGTATGCTCTGAAAGTACATCTCCAGCAAGTATTCATGGGTTATGTAATCAGGAAAGACAGGTGTGTATCCCACTTTGAAAATTCTCATAGATAACATAAGTATAATATGTATTACAAAATTTTGATGACAGTTTCAGTAAATGAGTAAACATTCCTTACATAGAGGATATGACCCAAAATTATAAAATCCATGTGAACTGCTAAAAATGCAATTTTAAAAATGTTTTGAGGAAGCTCTGCACAAACCTTGAATGAATGACAAAAATGTCTCGACAGACATATGCAGGATAGAGTGATACAACTATAGTTTTTTCAGAATATGTGAATGAAATCAAGGGTCAAGGGTGCATAATTACTGGAGATAAAAATACCATAGTAGCCTTTGAAAGAGTTCATACATAAGTAAAAGTAGACTAGAATTGCTGTACACATGTAAGAAAACAATATGGTACTAGTATCACAACTTCATTAACAAGTAATAAGTCAAGACACAATAGGCAGAAGAAATTTATTCATATAAAATAAGTGTTATGGCAAAATTATATCACAGCCAAGGCAAAGAAAAAACATCTGGCTTTCAAAATCCCTTAGTAAACCAAAGTTATGCAAGTGTGCTTCTTGCCAATAACCAAGTGCTACTAGAGCACTCAATATTTAATTCAGAACAAAATATGAAATTCTCCCTAATATATATACAAATAAACAACTCTGAAGCTTAGCTGCAATTCAAGAAGATAAAAATTTACAACCAAGTATTTTATTTCTAATGAGTATAGTAATATGAAAATAAAATGCATTTAATAAGAAAACTGCAGTCATCATCATCAGGATAAAGTAATGAGTGGTGGCTAAGAATATTTTATGAAGGATTTCCCTTTCCTCCACAAAATTTCAAGAATTGTATAGGGGTTTCAAAAAGACTTTGTGCTACTCTACCTTCAAAACCCAGGGACCACTTGCCTCAGTTTGTTCAAATTTAAAACACATACTTGCTGCATGTTCAAACTTCATCCTAACACCTCATTCACATCTTACTTTCAACTTATCCCCTCTAACCCATACTTACACACAATCTTAATCAAAGTGACCAAACCAACCTCCACATTCCAGTTATCTCAAACAAGAATATTACTGCTACCTCAAACCATCACCTCTTTGCAAAAAGTTAAATGATACTTAACACCCATACTAAAGCACTGACACTTAACCCTTTCAGGGTTTCCGACATACTAGTATGGCTTACACACCAGGGTTATTGACGTACTAGTACGCGTAAATTCTAGCACCTTCAAATCTAGCGAGAGAAAGCTGGTGGGCCTACATATGAAAGAATGGGTCTATGTGGTCAGTGTGCACAGTATAAAAAAATCCTGCAGCACACTGCATAAAGAGAAAAAAAAAATTGAGGGTGTTTTTGGTGTAAAACAGCAACTTTGCAGTGTATTTTTGTATGGTATTAATGGTTGTATTCTAGTTTTCCTGGTCTCATTTTATAGAATGGAAGACAAATTACAGAAATTGAGATGATTTTGACTGGTTTCACAATGAAAAGTATCTTGAAACTGAGCTCAAATTATCAGAAATGTTCGATTTTTACCAAAGTTCAAAAGTAAACAAGTCATGCCACACGTCCAATACACGTCAACTGGTGAGTCTAATATTTTTTCACAAGTGCGCTGATATTATTTATATCATTTCTACACTATTGCAGTAGTCTGCATAACAGTAATTCTTCTATTTTTTGAGAATAAAAATTCAAAGTGGAAAGCAAAAGAGGAGCCTGGGGACGTGACTAATGAACAGAGGAAATGTTATTTTAGTGCCAGGAATGTCTGTCTTGTTTATTCTGGACCCTATATGGAAATTGGCATCTTTTGAAATTTGTGTGAAATTGGCAAAATTGCTAATTTCTGACCACTTTATTGGATAGTTGAAATTGGTAAATGGGTGGTTTCTTGTACTTATTCGACAGAAAAAATGGAGTTCTAGCGAAATAGCTATGATTTTTGTTGACTAGTACACTGGAATTGGACGAAAATAGGGCTCATAGTGGGCAAAATCGCTGATGTGTAAACATCGTCGAGACCACTAACTTTGCGAGAGCATAAATTCCATGAGTTTTCCATCAAATTTCATACTTTTGGTGTCATTATGATCGGGAAAAGATTCTCTATCTTTTCATAAGATTTTTTTTTTTTTTTTTTTTTTTTTTCAAAAAATTTTGACCCTGAGAACAAGTTTAGGAGAGGGAGGGCCTCTCGACCCTGAAAGGATTAACATAAGAATGGAGGAACACTGCAGAAGGCCTACTGGCCCATACAAGGCAGGTCACTTCCACACTCCCAGTTTAGCATCCATGTGCAAACTTCTTTCCAGGAACTTTTGAACATGAAAGCAATTAATCCATATTCTCCAAAGTATCTAAATATGTAAACTTACTGCACTTCAGTCAATCCATTCAGATCGCTAATGTTTTATTTTCTGTACCTCTACTTAATCTCATCTCGTCTTGATTTTTCTGCTTATTCTGATATTAATTATAGCTTGGTGGTCCAAGGTTCTGTACTGATAACCTCTGGCTTGGCTGGGGATTTTGCAGCATGAGTGTTGGCAATCAAGGTATGTACAACTTTGTACATACAACTCTGAATAATCTTGAGTTATTAAGCAAGGAAGAACTTGTGTGTTTTAAGAACATAAGAACATAAGAAAGGAGGAACACTGCAGGAGGCCTGCTGGCCCATACTAGAGGTCCTTTAAAATTCATCCCACTAACAAAACATTTGCCCAACCCAATTTTCAATGCCACCCAAGAAATAAGCCCTGATGTGAAAGTCCCACTCAAATCCAACCCCCCCCACCATGTACTTCCCAACAAATTTTGAAACCCCCAAAAGCCAGCCTCAAAAACCCAACTGGGGAAACGTTCCACTCATCAAATAAGAAAAATTTTTCGTTCGGTTTTTTAACCCCCGGAGGGTTAGCCACCCAGAAAACCCCAAGAAAGTCGTGCGTCATCGAGGACTGTCAACTTTTTTCCCATTGGGTCCTTAATCTTGTCCCCCGGATGCGACCCACACCCATTCGACTAACACCCGGGTACCTATTTGCTGCTGGGTGAACAGGCAACAGGTTTAAGGAAACTTGTCAAAATGTTTCCACCCCCGGGAATCAAACCCCGGGGCCTCCCCGGTGTGAAGGGGGACTTTAGCCACCGGCCAAAAAATATTTCCTATGCCTTTCTAAATAAAAATTTATCAATTTAAATCCATTACTGGGGGTTCTCTCTTGGAGAGACCCTCAAACCTTATTAATACCCCCTTTTTAAATCCCTATCTTCCATTTAACACTTCATCGGGCTCCCCATTCTTCGTTAACAAGTGAATGAAAATTAAGGTCTTCAATCTTTTTCTAAGGAAGTTTCTAATGCATTATTAATTTATCACCCTACGCTGAATTTTTTCTAAAAATTTATGTCCTTTTTTGAAATACGGAGACCAGAACTGAGCTGCATAATCTAGGTGAGGCCTTACTAAATGATGTATAAAGCTGCAGTATGACCTCTGGACTTCTGTTGCTTACACTTCTTGATATAAACCCCAGTAATCTATTTGCCTTATTACGTACGCTTGGGCATTGCTGTCTTGGTTTAAGATTGCTGCTCACCAAAACCCCCCAAGTCCTTTTCGCAATTGTATGGCTAAGTTCTACATCATTTAACTTATAAGTACTAGGGTTATGGGCACTCCCAACTCAGAACCTTGCATTTATCTACATTGAACTGCATCTGCCACTTTTCTGACCAAAAATAGAGTTTTTTTTAATCCTTTCCCGAAGTTCCATAACCATCTACGTTTGAATCAATTATTTCCCACCATCTTTGTGTCATCGGCGAATTTGCTCATATCACTAGTAATTCCCTCATCAAGATCATTGATATATTTTATAAACAAAAACGGGCCCAAGACTGATCCCTGTGGAACGCCACTTGTTACAGATCCCCACTCGGATTTAAACCCCCTTTATGGACACTCTCTGCTTCCTGTCAGTGAAGCCATGACTCGATCCACGAGAGCACTTTCCCCCAATGCCATGAGCTGCCACTTTCTTTAACAGTCTATGGTGCGGAACTCTATCAAAAGCCTACTAAAATCTAAATAAAAAATATCAAATTCTTTATTATGGGCAACACCTCAAAACTTTACTGAAGAAAGTTAATAAATTATTAGAAAGACCGGCCCCCTTGTGAATCCTGCTGATTTTCATTTAAACAAGATGTTATGAATGGCTTTTAAATCTCAGCTATAAATTTCTTTTGTAATTTGCCCACAAATTTAGGTCAGGTTATTGGGCGGTAATTTTTACGGTCGTTTTCCCCCTGTTTTAAAAATAGGAGTTACATTACCACTTTCCCCATTCAGGGGGCCGCACCTGTTTGAAGAGAAAATTAAAAAATATTAGTTAATGGTTCACAGAGTTCCATTTTGCATTTCTTAAGAACCCTTGAAAAAAACCTCATCAGGACCCGGCGACTTATTTTGCTTCAGTCTGTCTATCTGCTTCACAACCATCTCACTAGTGACTGTGATGTTACATAATTTATCTTCTTCTAGCCCACTGTAAAAATTAATTACTGGAATATTGTTAGTGTCTTCCTGTGTAAAAACTGAGAGAAAATAATTATTTAAAATCAAGCACATTTCATTCTCTTTGTCAGTAAGGTGCCCATAGTTATTTTTAAGGGGACCTATCTTATCTCTAACTTTTGTTCTATAGACCTGGAAAAAACTTTTTGGGTTAGTTTTAGAATCCCTAGCAACTTTAATTTCATAGTCCCTTTTAGCTTTCCTTATCCCTTTTTAATGTCCCTCTTAATGTCAATATACTGATTCATAAGATGACCCTCACCTCTTTGATACGCCTATAAATTCCTTTCTTATGCCCTAGTAGATATTTGAGCCTATTATTCATCCATTTTGGGTCATTTCTATTTGATCTAATTCTTTTATATGGGATAAACGCTCTTTGAGCAGCATGTATAGTGTTCAGAAAACTGTCATATTGATAGCTCTCTTCGTTACCCCAGTCAACAGATGATAAGTGTTCTCTAAGCCCATCGTAATCTGCTAAGCGAAAATCTGGGACTGTTACTGAGTTATCGCTACTATCGTACTTCCATTCAATGCTAAAATGTAATTGATTGTGGTCGCTAGCCCATTCCTCTGAAATTCTAAATTATTAACAAGGGATTCATGTTTGCCAGAACTAAGTCAAGCAGGTTATTTCCCCTTGTAGGTTCTGTCACAAACTGCTTCAAAAAAAAATCTGAAATATTCTAAAAGTCGTATGATTCCTAAGTTCCCAGTCAAGAAATTCCAATCAACATGACTAAAGTTAAAGTCTCCTAGAATTACTACATTATCGTGCCTTGTGGCCTTAACAATTTCCTCCCATAGTAGTTTCCCTTGGTCCCTATCTAAGTTTGGGGGACGGTATATCACTCCTAAAATCAGTTTTTCATGCCCCTCTGAAAATTCTATCCAAACAGACTCTGTATGTGTTACTTCAGACTTAATACCCGTTTTTATGCAACAGTTCAAGCGATCTCGGACATACAATGCCACCCCACCCCCCTCCCAATACAGTGGACCCCCGGTTAACGAACTTTTTTCATTCCAGTAGTATGTTCAGGTGCCAGTACTGACCGAATTTTTTCCCATAAGGAATATTGTGAAGTAGATTAGTCCATTTCAGACCCCTAAACATACACGTACAAACGCACTTACATAAATACACTTACATAATTGGTCGCATTTGGAGGTGATCGTTAAGCGGGGGTCCACTGTACTTCTATCTTCTTGGAACAATTTAAAACCCTGAATATGACATTCCGCAGGCATGTCCCGACTTTTTGAGTTAAACCACGTCTCAGTTAAGGCAAATACATCAATGTTACCTACACTAGCAACTAATCTCAACTCGTCCATCTTATTCCTAGCACTACGGCAATTAGCATAATAAACATTGAAAGACTCTCCTTTCTCTTTACCCTTCCTGCTCATTTCTATTTTTCTACTAAACCTATTACTGTCCTTATCACCCAAGGTCCCTGGCTTTTCAATATCTATCTTGTTCTTATTATTACTAGTTCCCCTAGAACTCGTAATATTACTACACTGGGACTTCACTGTTTTCCTGCCAAAACCCATACCACTAACTATTCCTAGTTTAAAGTCCTAACTGCTCCCTCCACTGCAGTTGCCAGTGCTCCCACCCCACACCTAGATAAGTGAACCCCATCCCTAGCATACATGTCATTTCTGCCATAGAAGAGGTCCCAGTTGTCAATGAATGTTACCGCATTTTCCTTACAGTATTTGTCCAGCCAGCAATTGACACCAATTGCCCTGGACAACCATTCATTTCCAACTCCCCTCCTTGGCAAAATACCACATATGAGAGGGTTCCCACCCTTACTTCTAATTATTTCTATTGGTGACCTATACCTGCTAATCAGGTCCTCACTCCTACGTCTGCCAACATCGTTGCCTCCAGCACTGAGACAGATAATAGGATTGCTCCCATTACCTCTCATGATGTCATCCAGACGGCTAACAATATCCTCCATCCCAGCCCCAGGAAAGCAAACTCTCTGTCTCCTACTCCTGTCCTTCAAGCAGAACGCCCTATCCATATACCTAACTTGGCTATCCCCAACAACAACAATATTCTTACCTTCCTTAATGTCTTTCGTCGTGTCGTTCCCAGTAGTCGACTCACATTCGTCGGGTAGCACTGAGAATGTATTGGATGTTTCCACAACAGTTTCCACGGCAGTCTCTTTCTTCTTCATCGTTTCTACCTTTCCATTCGTCTTCTTGATCGTCAACTTCTTTCCCTGCTGTCCAGCCACTGACCAGTTTCCCTTCTTGACCTGAGGACTCAAAACAGGAGGACTACTCCAAATCTTTTTGTTTTCCTCGGTCAGTCGCCGAATTTCCATATTCGCCAACCTCAATTCTTCCTTAAGCTGTTGGTAAAGTTGCTCGATGGAGGGCATCTTGCTTCAATTCTAGAGAGCGCGCAAACAGGTCTTCACAGAGCCAAGTACACGTCAACACTGCACAAAAGCCAACTCAATCAGGAGCTACTGCGCAGCACGTCCACACGGCCCAATAGCGATGCGAACACACTTTTGGGCAAGGAGAGATTGATAAAATGTTCTACAATTACCCAAGACTTGAGTGTGTGCAGGGATGGCAACATGTGTTGGAGACCATCACACCATCTATATTAAAGTAGTCTCTGGTTTGGCACTGGACTTTACAGCCATGAGTTTGATCCTCAATGCCAGCAGTTGAGGTGTGTGCGTGTGTCTGACTGACTACCTATATATAGCTAGACAAGCAAAGCTTACCTCATGGTGCCCCATCTTTGGTATTTATCCCATCTACTATTTCATAAAATTTTGGAGGGTGCAACATTAGCTCCCTCTTTTACCCCATTTTATTTTTCCACTACTGTGAACAACTTTTCAGCATCCTTTCTTTATTTTATACCTATGGCCTCTTAGTCCTGCTGATGGTGATTGGAATCTCTCATATCTATTCATATCTGTTTGTAATATGGTTTTCATGTATCTGCTTTCCCTCCTAGCAGCCAAAGAGGGCATATCTAATTCTTTTAGCCTTTTTTCATAACTTAATTTTTTTTTAGTTCAGAACCATTCTTTCTCTCTCCTTCCCATTCATCCCCTCATATTTGCTTACCTCCCTCCTCCTCACATTTTCTTTCTCCTAGACTACATCTGACACAACAGTACAAGGACAGCAGCAATAGGACTGCCTCCCTCGCTCCCACTTTCACATTATACCTGGCACAACACTCATATATGCTCTCCACCCTCTTAGTTATAGTAAGGGTATTAGGTGATTGGACACAATAAGTGGGAAGGTACCAGTCAGAGTTACTGTATGCTTCAGGTTATATAGTGAGGAGGGTGATGGCATAGTATGAAAAGAGCTGCATACATCAACAACTGGACACAAAATGGATGTAGTCAATCAGTCACTGCCCAAGCATACTATAATAATTTAAATCCACTGTTCCTGACCAATCTTTATCAAACATGCACCACACATGCATAACATAAACATACACCAAACATCAATGCACATGATGAAAAAAGTAATAGGTAAATCTGATTGTTCAGCTTCACATAAATAGTACAAGTTCTTGACCAATCTCTACTAAACTAACATGAATCCTCTACACATGCACAATGTGAACACATACAAAATATTAATGTATTTAGCAAGACACTAAGAGAAAAATATTCAGAATTCAGGTTTAACAAAATCATAATCATTAAAACAATTCTTGACCAATCACTACCAATACAAGCCTTCCATACATGCATAAAATTAACATTAGCAAAATAAGAATGCATTTGTTAAAATAAATCACAGAAAAATATTTACTGAAAAAATTTAATATTTGCAATGAACACATCATTAGATTATTGCAAACTCAAATTGTTATAGCTCAGTGATATTAATTTCTGGCTTGTTTGAATCTCTATTAAAGCCCTAGGTTAGGATATTTTCTACATTAGTTTCAAATACTTATTTTTCTCATGGATTCAGCATCTTGTTAAACCATTCTTAACAGTTAGGTCTCTACCACTTAAGGAATACTCCAAATTACTTTATACCATTTTTGCATACATTGCAGAACAACTCGCATGTCTTATTTATGTCTGTCCTTTCAAGTAGTTACACTTTGATTTATTTCTTTTGAAATACTGCCTCAGACCATCATAATCTACTTATAATCTATGTCCTAAGTTTCTTTTCTCCTCCCCAAAGCCATATTTAACAACATGTACTGTATGCTGCCTCCAGTAAAACATGATCAAAGTGGGTTTAGATTAAGTTGATGAATAAGACACGTGTGCAATGCCTGGGTACCTTTAATAAGGAGACTTGCCTGCACAGCAGGTTTTTTCAATCTAATACAGATTTAACATTTATACTGTAAAAAGTAGAAGTGAAAAAAATTTCAAGGTGTCCAGTTTCTTTTACCATGATAGGTGTTCAGTCCCTTAATCTTGATCTATCTAAAGCAGATGTATGGTGATGGCAAAACATTTATACTAGAGACAGAGATGTGGTGCAGCAGTTAGTTGGAGCAGTCAAATGTAGGTAGGACTCACTAGTGGAAGTAGGTCATTCTCATATGTTGGGCTAGTGGTTAGCAATATATTAGATATCCTCTGTACCAAGATTCCAGGGTGTTGCCGTGTCACACAACACTGCAACACTAAATCCATGTGGATTATTTACTGCTCCTTCTGAAGGATAGGGGAGAAGGAGGGGGGGGTCCTTATGTTAAAGTAAAAGTGTAGCTTTGTGTAAGTGTGAAAAAAAAGTCATGGTTGGTGTAATCCACCAGTTTAAGTCTGTGTCAGTACTGGTTTGTTTGACTAGTCTATCGAATACAAGAGGGTCATTAACCCTTTCAGGGTCCGTCCCGTAGATCTACGGCTTTATGTTCAGGGTCCAAACCGTAGATCTACGCCATGAGCTCAGCTCACTCTGATAAACTGTGAGTGTTACATTTGGGCCTAGATATGAGAGAATACATCTATGTGGTATGTGTGCACCACATAAAACAGATCCTGCAGCACACTGTGCATAATGAGAGAAAAAAAATGAAATCATGAATTTTCGATTAAAACAGCAACTTTGCACTGTTTTTTCGTATGTTTTTTATAGTTGTATTTGCGATTTCTTGGTCTCATTTGATAGAATGGAAGACATATTACAGAAATAGAGATGATTTTGATTGGTTTTAGCATTGGAAATGGCTTGAAAACTGAGCTCAAAGTAGCGGAAATGTTAAATTTTTGCAGATATTCAAGAGTAAACAAACGACCTCACACGTCTAATACACGTCAGCTGGAGGGTCTAATATACATTCACAAATATGGTGATGATATTTATACAATTATTACAGTATTGCATAACAGTAAATCTTCTATTTTTTGGTGTGAATAAAATTCATTATGTGAATAAAAATCAAAATGGAATTTATTTGTAAGCCTCAAAACATAACTAATGAACAAGAATGTTAGTTTAGTGCCAGGAATGCCTACATTGTTTATTACTGGACCTATTTGAATTGGAATATTTTGAACTTGTGTGTATAATTGGCCAAATTAAACAATTTCGATCACTTTATTTTGTAGTTGAAACAGTTGAACTTGGCGATTTCTTGTGCTCAATCGATAGAATAGATGTAATACTAGTGAAATTAGCTAAGAATTTGGTTGATTGGAATAATGTAATTGGCCTAAAATGGGAGTCAAAGTCGGCAAAATCGCCGATTCGTAATATCGCTGACACATCAAAATTCGGCGAGAGCATAATTTCGTCAATTTTCCACCAATTTTCGTACTTTTTGTTTTATTACCTTCACAAAAAGATTCTCTACGATTTCATAAGAAAAAATAACAAATTTTTTTTTTTTATATTTGGACACTGGTGCGTGACTCCAGATTTGGGCCTTGGACCCTGAAAGGGTTAAAGCCGAATTTCATCAATGCACCATTAGTCAAGAATATATTAATATCTAAAACAGGGATTAAAGTAAACTCTAATTATATAAAGTTACACCATTTTGTATATATATCCCATCATAGTCTGCATTACAGGTGGGACTTTCAGAGGGGTAACTTGTGTGGGTTTTAAGTAGAAGTCAATTAAAACAGGTTTAATTATCAGCAAGACCCAACAGTCTCATGTGGCCCAAACAATCTCTAAGGAACCATTACCCATAACTGACAACTATGAAGGAAAGATAGCCAGGTAAGAAACTGCAGTACAGTGGACCCCAGGTTCGCAATACTAATCCGTTCCTGAGAGCTCATCGTAAACCAAAAATATCGGAAAGCGAATCAATTTTCCCCATAAGAAATAATGGAAATCAAATTAATCCGTGCAAGACACCCAAAAGTATGAAAAAAAAACTTTTACCACATGAAATATTAAGTTTAATGCAATAGAATAGTAATTACAATAACAATAAATAACGAAAGAATAATTGACACTTACCTTTAATGAAGATCTGGTGATGATTGATGGGATGGGAGGAGGGGAGAGTGTGGATGGTGTTTGCATTTAGAAGGGGAATCCCCTCCATTAGGACTTGAGGTAGCAAGTCCTTTTCCGGGGTTACTTCCCTTCTTCTTTTAATGCCACTAGGACCAGCTTGAGAGTCACTGGACATCTGTCACACAACATAACTGGCAGCCTCACCATGCCTAATCACACTATGTATGCCACTACGATTCTTAAATGTTTCAAACCAACCTTTGCTGGCCTTAAATTCACTCACATCACCACTAGTTGCAGGCAATTTTTTTACCAAATCATCATGCAGCTGCCTAGCCTTTTCACAAATGATTGCTTAAGAGATGCTATCTCCTGCTATCTGTTTTTCATTTATCCACACCAATAACAGTCTCTCAACATTTTCTAACACTTGCGGTCGCTGTTTCGTAATCACAGTTTCGCCTTTTGCAAGAACAGCTTCCTTGATTGCCGTTTTCTTGCTCACTATAGTAGAGATGGTTGATTGGGGTTTACTATACAACCTGACCAGCTCCGACACACGCACTCCACTTTCGTACTTCGCAATTATCTCTTTCTTCATTTCAACAGTCATTAGCACCCTTGGTCTCGAAGGGTTGGCACTAGGAGCTTTCTTGGGGCCCATGGTGACTTATTTTGCAAAAACAGGCACCAAAAACAGTGATAATATGGATAATATGGAATGTATCCTTAGATGCGTGCACACTGGCTGGCTTGTAAACACTGGCACACACGGGGCAGTTCAGGCCACACATGGACACGTCTTGTACGAACCACATCGCATACCGGGTTTTGTATCGGGAAGCGAGGCAAATTTTCTGCGATATAATGCATCGGTTACTGGATTTATCGGATACCGATAGCATCGCGAACCGGGGATCCACTATATTTAATTGTAAAATGGTTTGTTGGTTACTAACTTTGCAAGCAGTCTCACAGATTATTACATTTCCATAGGAAGCCCTGAACCCACAGGATTTAACCCCTTGACTGTCGCAACCCCAAATCCTGAGGTGTCTCCTGGTGTCGCAAAATTTCAAAAAAAAAAAAAAAAAAAAAAAAAAAAAAAAAAAAAATTGTGGAATGATAATCTTTTCCCGATTGTAATGACACCAAAAGAACGAAATTTGATGGAAAACTGACGGAATTACTCTCTCGCAAAGTTAGCGACCTCAGCGATATTTACAAATCCGCGATTTCGCTCCACTTTGAGCCCTAATTTTCGGCAAATTCCATTATTCCAGTCCAATCAAAGCCTCCATAGCTGTTTTCTTTAGAACTCATTTTTTCTATCAATTGAGTACAAAAACTGCCATTTACGCATTCCTGGCTCTATAATAAAATAACATTTTTCCTTCTTCGTATCAGCAATCACGTCTCCCAGGCCCTCTGGTATTAACTCATGCTTTTCTAATTATTCAATTTTTATTCCAACAAAAAGTAGATGCTTTACTGTTAGCCGAACTACTGCAATATTGAATAATTGTAATAAATAAATGTCAATCCTTTCATGACTGCATATTAGAATGGCTACTTGGACATTTATTGGAAAATGACATTTGTTTACTTTTGAACATCAGCAAAAATCAAACATTTCCCCTACTTCGAGCTCCATTTCAAGGTTCTTTTCATAGTAAAACCAATCAAATCACTTCTATTCTATAATATGTTTTCCATTCTATCAAATGGGACCAGGAAAACGAGACTACAACCATAAATACTATACAAAAATAGACCACAAAGTTGGCATTTTAATTAAAAAAAAAAGGTCGTAGTTTTTTTTCTCATTATGTACTGCTTGCTGCAGGATTTTTTTATATGGTGCACACTGACCACACAGACCCATTCTCTCACATGTGGGCCTATCAGCTTTCTCCTGCTTGATTTGAAACTACTAGAATTTATGAGTATATATACATCAAAAATGGTGGCTCGTAAGACGTATATATATATGACCAAAACAGTCAAAGGGTTAATACAGTGCATGCAATCTTACAGAGTCTGCAAATTCATTGTGTAGAAGCCCAAAATACCCAGGGGCCCAGTAGATGATTTCTTTGCACCTGATGATGGAACAATTATCATCAAGTGTGAAGCACCATGGGATCAGGGAGATTGCTGAAAGTCCTAATTTATATACTGAATACTAGGCTTGGTGTTGACAGTGTTCCCATCTCTCTTATATGTTGCCTCTTTAATGTTCCTATACATAAGGGGGGAGAAACCCGTCATTACATTGAGCAAATGGCCAACTAATCACTCTTGATCTCAAATCACCAGAACAGCACTCTCATTCCTCAGATCAAATCTTTTGCATCCCATTCTGCTGATGCTGTACAGCCTCTACACGTACATATTTCAAGTTCGTCTTGCATTCTACCCAATCTAATTCTTTGTACAGCAGTCAAAATCCTCCATAATGATTCTAGTCTTTTCACAGTTGCTTTTCATATTATGCAGTCCTTTATTTGTCAAATTCTTCTCTCCCTTGTACTGGTAACAATAGTGTATGGGATTTAAATAATGACAGCAACACATGGCTGATGTATCCAATTGTTAAAAAAAGTGTATTATGCCTTTACAATTTTATTTTTATATTTCTTGTGGATATCTTTCAGCTTTGTGTTCTGTATTTTAATTATTGTAACCACCAATTCTTCATACACACTGAAGGCAAAATCCTTCTCCTACTTTCCTCCCCTCTTCAACTATGCTCTACCCAGAGATTCCTGATGTTTTTCAGTTACGATATGTCTGGTGTTTTTACTACATTGTCATTTTAAATTCTAGAAGTTTTAAATCACTGTATATAAAATCTTCATAAAAGTGTTCATCTCTTTCTTGCTTGTTTTTTTTTACTTGTTTTTTTTTTTGCTATAGTTTCCACATACCCTGTTTTTGCTCCCCATGAGATACCATATGGTAGAAAATTGAATCCTGTTACTTAGTCAAGGATTATTTTCTGATCCAATCAAGAAAAGTAAGCAGCGCCTCTCGTTATGCCACAAATCACCAATTGCACTCGAGCTCACATACCTGAGGTCTGGAGTTCGAATCTCCTCCTTCATGACTGAAAACATTAAGCAAGTGTTTCATAGGACACCTGCTGTCCCTTGTTTCACCCATCAGTTTAAAATGGGTAACTGGGTGATATGTCAGACTGGTTTCGGATGCATCCTCCTGGGACAAAACTGACCTAATTTGCTCGAAAAGCTTAACATAGCAGGGGCTTACTAAGAGTAGTATGTCATTGATGCCAGCTAGGCCTGATAGGCCATGTAATGAATTTAATAAAATAAAGATATTAATTTTATATTATTTTTATTATTATTATAATGTAACAGTGAAGGTCTCCTGTCAGAAAGGGGGAGGAATGTAGGTTGAGGCATTAGCTTTGTGTCATAGTATAATCATTAC
Source organism: Cherax quadricarinatus (assembly GCF_026875155.1). Lineage (NCBI taxonomy): Eukaryota > Metazoa > Arthropoda > Malacostraca > Decapoda > Parastacidae > Cherax > Cherax quadricarinatus. Next base: position 10,302,465 of record NC_069424.1, on the reverse strand, counting down.
ATCCAGTATCCACATCTAGGGCAATGTCAGTGTATGGAATTCACATTAAATTCAATGAACTTCCTTATATAGAATTGGTTTGAGAAAACCTTAAGAAATTCTCCTCATAAGCAAGATTATGAAACATAACACTTGACCACCTTGCCGACCACTAATTCTCTAGCTATCCCTTCAAAGAAGAGACATAAAGCAACACTACTCAATGATGCACAGAGGTTCCCATCCCCTACTCATTCATATATGCAGGGACTGGGTAACTTCATATCTCTAGAATTCTGAGGTCTGGATAACTGATTTCTATGAATCTCTTCATAATATATACCTTGCTCCTCTCAACTGTGTCAAATCTAAAAAGCACTTAATCTTTCACTCGCTCACTCTGATCTAACATACTCACACATGCTCGCTGGAGGCTCAAGTTCCTAGCATTAAAAATCTTTGCATCTTCTTATCTTACCTTCCTGGAATGTCTCCTAAATCTCTGTTTGCACATGAATATACTGTACTTTCAAAAAGAATTAAGATAAAAGAGTAATACCACCACATCTACAATTAAGGTTATTAAAAAGGGGAGATCTCTTTCTGTCTTATTACCTACTGGAGGAGAGGAAGCAAGGATTACTGTATTTATTAAAATTCTCTCGATAATCTTGCCCATACATTAGCCTCACAGACTAATAAATCATACCATAAATCATGCAGGGATGACAAAAAATTATCTGGTTCACAATTAAGAGTAGTAGTTTGAAGAACTGATGCCCATAGTGAGAATATCAATACTCTGTGGTATGCCTTGAAATTGAACGATCTCATTTTCCGGCCTATGTTAGTTTTTGTAAAAAGTGCTATTAATATCAAAAACAATATTAAAGCTCTTCTTCCCATGCATACTATGGCACATGCACAAAAAAACGGAAATCAGTACAGTGAGTTTTGCATTATGACTTTCCTTATACACTATCGTATGCATTCATCTAAATGCTTCGTGGTTTACTTAATCTTCAAAGCTAAACTCCTACAGCACAACTTTCATCACCTGCATGATTTTAAAATTAAAATTTGTAAAACTTCTCTGTAGTAACAGAAGTGGATACATAAACACAGTTTGTCAAGACTAGATTATTTGAGTCCAAGGGAACTAAATAAACATTACATAGAATGATAGAAGATGGTTTCAAAGATTACTGCATACAGAAGAGCTGGTGTTAGATTCGCACTTGCCTGCCTACAGCTGTCCTAAACAGTACTAGAATCTCACACCAACAGGACAGATGCATGTATCAAATCACGCTTTTATTACTGTACATTATATAAATTCTTCTGGTTGTAGTCCTAGGCATTTTTCCCTTTTTTATTAATATTTACAATAAATATTGCTAGAACTTCTAATATGAAATTATATTAAAAAGTATTCACCGGAAAGCTTAATTTGCTTTTCTTGGGTCAACTGCATAGTGATTTGTATTCACATCTGAAAACATTTGCCAACTTCAAGATGCTTACACATCAAACATGTGCAGTCTTTTTCTTCCACTGGTTCTCAAATTTCTTGAAACACATGCTAGGGAAATGAAATTTTCCAACATTATAAATGGACACAGTAGAGCACAATTTTTCAAAATAATTATCTTACCTTATAGTGCTTCAGTGCTTCAACTTGATTACTACATTCTCAGAAAGGTTATTTCTTTCCACAACAAAATTTTATAATTTTCTCATTATGCATTTATTATACAATATGAAACTTGCACCTTTAGGATTCCTTCTGAAAAATCAATAAACAAAAATTTATATATTTGGAGGGAGGCAGAATTCATATTAGATTTTCACAGAGAATGTAACAATGAAAGCAACTGATAAATTACGAGTCCTGTATATGTGGTTATTTATTTCTCTTCGATTCTAATTAATAATGCTAGAAGCTGTGTAGCACCTCGCTCCTTGGTGACCCACTCAATACTATCTGGTTGGAGATGGGAGTCAGGAGAGGAGTGAGTGTTTGGGTCATGGTGATGAGGTGTCCAAGGGACAGAAGGAGATCCAACTTTATAAGATCCTGGTTTAACAGCAACCTGCAGCACTACCCGCACTTGTACACTTTTTCTTGTGCAAGGATCCACAAACCTGAGGACGAGCAATGTATTAAGAGTATTAGATATAGTGTACATATGAGCTGTTTAACCCTATTAAGATATTCATGGGTGTGAGTCATGAAATAAAACTGTGATAAGCATCACAATACAAATAATAAATTCTGATCGGTATGATTATATTTCAATATTTTCCTTCGCCAGGTACAGCATACTCAGGTGTAAGAGATGACAATTTCAAGAAGTATACATATCTAAGGTTAAAATGACGTGTTTATACTGATATGCCTATACCAACTGAAGTAATATTAATAATGAACAGTATAAAATATGAGAAACTTTCATTTTTTCTTTTTGAGCCACCCTGCCTCGGTGGGATATGGCCGGTTCGTCGAAAAAAAAAAAGCAGTATAAAATGTATTACAACCACTTCTTTTATTAAGCTCCTCAATATAGTGTGATTCTTTTATAGTACATACAGTACTATAAAGATTTTTCCATTCACTAATCAATTTTGTATGTACTTTTTCAATTGAATTTACAAAAATTTGCACCATAAAAGAGGTTTATATGAGCGGATTATTATTACTTTCACACATAGGAATGCTAAACCCAAAGGGGTCATAAAAAACACGTGGAGGGAGGGGGGGAATAAAATATCAGGTTTGATCAAATGAAGGGGTCAGGTCCAATTCCTTGGATCAAGAGTCCATCACTAGCATCAAGGAGCCCTCCTTCAGAGACAAAATTATTTTATTTACATGGAAGAGAACAGCTCAATTTCCTTGGTTAAAGAGAAGTAAAAGATCTTGCTTATACAGTCAGCCACAGAAAAATAATAACCATGATCCTGTTTCTCACTCTGAGGGAGGTGGGAAGGAAGCTCCCCCCCCCCCCCCAAGACAAATGGAACATATTCACTGGCAAAATATATTAGCCTGGTATAGTTATGAATACTTTTCTTTCCACACAGATGAAGACATCCAGATAAAAAGAAAACATGGTTTCCATTTATTCCAACCTCCTCCTCAGTCAAAGAGTAAACCGAACTATGATGGCAAGACAGCCATTAAATGAATAATGGTGACTTTTTTTTTTTTTTTTTTTTTTTTTTGAGAGAGAAGGGAGATCACATTGCCTTGGTGGGAGGCAGCCACTTAAGTAAACACTAAATACAGTGGAACCTCTACTTATGAGTGCCCCAAAATGGGAATTTTTCAAGATACAAGCAGTCGCTCAGGTCGAAATTTAATATGGCCTTTCCTGACACTGAAGGGGCACATCTTTCTAGAATTGGCAAGTGGGGGCCTTACCAAAGGGTGGATCTCTTGAACTGGAGAGGGGCTCTTACTCTTGACTAGGGAATTGGATCTCATTGTTTGTTGGACTGGAGGGGGGCTCTTACTCTTGATCTAGGGAATTGGATCTCAGTTGTTTGTTGGACTGGAGAGGGGCTCTTACTCTTGAACTAGGGAATTGGATCTCAGTTGTTTGTTGGACTGGAGAGGGGCTCTTACTCTTGAACTAGGGAATTGGATCTCAGTTGTTTGTTGGACTGGAGAGGGGCTCTTACTCTTGATCTAGGGAATTGGATCTCAGTTGTTTGTTGGACTATCTTAGTGAAACTTGAGCAATGTATGATGGAAAGATGCTTCTTAACCCTTTCAGGGTTGGCAGGCCCTCTTCCAAACCTGTTCTCAGGGTCGGAAAATATTTGAAGAAAAAAAAAAAAAAAAAAACTCATGAAAAGTTTTTTTTTTTCTAAACTTTATAGGCTAAAAAAATTTGTTTTGCCATCAATACTTACCAAGATATGGAGGTGTGAAGTTGACAAAGTGAACAGCATACAGCAAGATCGCCAACTGCCGGTCAACCAGTAATCTTTTTTTTTTTTTTCTATTATTTTTTAATATTTTTTTTCAAGTAACTTTTATGGCCTCTGAGACCAATATGAACACTATTTTGTAAGTTTTCTCTTTCTATACTACATAATAACTGCACAAACACTGCTGTCACTATATTGTTTACAAAACTTGTTTACAGAAATGAACAATATAAAATGTTGTTTATTACTATTTTTTTATATTTTATATACACATACAGTCACAGGACATGTTTCTAGAAGTTCTGCAGCCTGTGGAAGTCTTTGAAACATGGCATCATGCACAGTGGTGTTTTACACTCCTCACACATAAAACGAATGTCTCTGCGTTGTTGTGGGCATTTTTTTTTGTATGTGCACAGACGTAACACCTCTTCTGAGCCTTTTTCTTGAAAGCAGAAGCAGGTAGTTTTGTTAGGAAATGATCACCATGCTTCAGATGAGAAGGTAGTTGTTGATAATTTCGTGGGTGGTTTTCTATTGCAGCTGTTGTTCCTTGGTACTTGATTATTATTTGTCTGATGACAGACAGACAAAATTCGCCATATGGTAGTTTGTTTCTGGTCCTCATCTTATACATATTATAAGCATTGAGCATGGAAATGTCCAGAATATGGAAAAAGAGTTTTATATACCACTTATAACTCTTGTGAACACAATCAGCAAACCTAATCTGCATGTCACATTTGTCCACTGAATGCATACTGAGGGTGTAGTCAATCACAGCTGCAGGTTTTAGAATGGATACATTGCTCTCTCTATGCTGCCTGCCAGTGTCTGCCATTTCATTAGGTGAACTGATGACAACAGTGTGACATCTCATTTGTCATGCCACCAAAATGCCATGTTGTCATTGGCAGCAAACGCCTGCACCTCACCTTTACGAGTGCCAGCGTCGAACCTGGGCATATGTTTATGATTTGCACGCACTGTGCCACACACATCTGTCATGTTCACTCACAAGAAATCACTGAGTAATGGGCTTGTGTACCAGTTATCAGTATATAATATATGCCCCTTATCCAAGATATGGTTCCATCATTGGTATGTACTGCTTGAATGAGAGTCTTCCTTTGAGCAGAATCAAAGACTCATCAATAACAAGCTTCCTGAAGGGATAAAAATACATATTGAATTTCTGTTTCAGAAACACAAACACATTCCTAATCCTAAATAACCTGTCATTTCTGTCAGGCCTGGTTTTGTCTGAGAAGTGAAGCATACGTAATAGTAGCACAAATCGATTCGCTCCTATTATATCACTGAAATCTGGGGTTGCAATCAGGCGGTCTGTCAACCAGTATGATTTGACACTGTGCTTATACACATGTGGCATAAGCATTATTGTGGCAAACAAAAGATACATCTCAGCCACAGTTGTCTCCTTCCACTGGTGTAGGCGTGAGTTTGGTGAAAGTATTGGGTTTGCCATGGTATAATCGAAGTTTCTGTTGCTTTCCCTGACAATAATTTCCATCAGGGGTTCGTCAAAGAATAACTCAAAACATTACAGTTCAGTGGCATTGTTCCCAAGTGTACAAGATGGCCATATCCCACTTTGACTTTCATCAAAGTGATGGGCACTGGGAACAAAATTGGCAGCATCCTGCCAATCCCAGGTGCAGTCTGCTGGTGGGTACTGGATATTGACAGGTGGTTGTGGTTGTGGAGGTTGTGGTTGTGGAGGTTGTGGTTGTGGAGGCTGGTGTGGTGGGTGGGTGGGGAATGGTGGCCTTTGTTTTAGTTCAGCTGAGGCAGCAGCGTGGGTGGCAGCATGGCCCACTGCTGGTACCGCCACAACCACCAACAGATGTATGCACATTTTCCATCCCAATTGCAACACTATCATCTTCATTTTCACTATCTGTTCCTGTTGTACAGCTACGGGATGTACTCCGAGATGTATTCCTTTCCCTTGGAATAGCATATGGCACACTACCAGAGCGCACACACCGTCGTATATACTGACGCTTCACTGGAGAATATTCTACTTCACTTTCGCTACTAGAACTATTTTCAAGAGCTTGGGGTTCATATTCACTATCACTATCATCACCATTGCTCACATCTGAGTCCTGGATATGGGAAAATAAGAGTTTCCTCTTTCGTTCTGGTACAACTGAATGTGAACAAGACGGCCCAGCACCAGAGGTAGAAGGTTGAGGGTCGTCTGGGTTCTCCTCACTATTACCGGTATTATGATCATTAGTTTCAGTCACAACCTCATCAAAACCTTGAAAGTCATCTTCACTTACACTTCCATCTGCATTAGAACTGCCACTGGGGAACAAAAGTGTCCCAATTCGCCGAGGAGCGAGGAGTTTCTTACCGCGAGGCATGGTGAGCAAGGTGTACTAAAATGGTGTTCCCACAATGCACCACTGGGTCCCCGAATTTTAAGCCGCTAGAATTTACGCGTACTAGTATGGTACCAACCCTGGTGTGCAAGCCGTACTAGTACGGCACCAACCCTGAAAGGGTTACTGTACACCAAAATTGAAAGAAATCGGACCACAAATAACGGAGTTCACTTCTCAGCCATTAGCCGCCCCTTAGCGGCATATTTTCGTATGGTTTTTATGGTTGTGTTCTCGGTCTTCTGGTCTCATTTGATAGAATGGAAGATATATTACAGAAATAGATATGAATTTGATTAGTTTCATGACGAAAAGTACCTTGAAATTGAGCTCAAGTAGTGAAAATGTTCGATTTTTGCCGATGTTCAAGAGTAAACCAATGACGTCACTGTCCAATACATGTCCACCTGGCCAGTCTCATACGCAGTCACGAATGGGTTGACATTATTAATACAATTATTACAATAATGCAGTAGTCTGCATAACAGTAAATCTTCTATTATTTTTTTTTTTTTGTGTGAATAAAAATTCCAAATGGTAAGCAAGAGTAATATAAGAGGGGCCTGGAGCCATGACTAATGAACCTAGAAAATGTTGTTTTAGTGCCAGGAATGTCTGCATTGTTTATTCTGGACCCTATTTTGAAACTGGCATCTTTTGAAATTTGTGTGAGATTGTCCAAATTGCCAATTTCTGACCACTTCATTGGGTAGTTGAAATAGATGAATGGGTGGTTTCTTGTACTCAGTCGACAGAATAGAAGTAAGTTTATTCAGGTATACACAAATACAGTTACACAGATTATTGTACATAGCAGCATATGTATAGAGAACTGAGGATAACCCAAAAAAGTAAGACAAAGTGATTTATTTCCAGTCCCTGGCTTGGGCTTGCCAAATCTGACTTTTGGTAAATATTTTTTTCTCAGTCGTTTATTGGGCTATCTTATTGAAACGTGGACAATGTATGATGGAAAGATGCTTTTTAACATACACCAAAATTGAAAGAAATCTGACCATCAATAACGGAGTTCACTTCTCAGTCATTAGCCGGCCCTTAGCGGTATATTTTCATATGGTTTTTATGGTTGTATTCTCGTTTTTTGGTCTCATGTGATAAAATGGAAGATATATTACAGAAATAGATATGAATTTGATTGGTTTCATGACGAAAAGTACCTTGAATCTGAGCTCAAAGTAGCAGAAATGTTCGATTCTTTGGCGATGTTCAAGAGTATACAAATGACGTCACCATCCAATACCTGTCTGAGTGACCATTCCAATACGCAGTCATGAATGGGTTGACATTATTTATACAATTATTATAATAATGCAGTAGTCTGCATAACAGTAAATCTTCTATTTTTTGGGTGAATAAAAGTTCTAAATGGTAATAAATAATATTTTATTTATTTTTTTTTATTATCACACTGGCCGATTCCCACCAAGGCAGGGTGGCCCGAAAAAGAAAAACTTTCACCATCATTCACTCCATCACTGTCTTGCCAGAAGGGTGCTTTACACTACAGTTTTTAAACTGCAACATTAACACCCCTCCTTCAGAGTGCAGGCACTGTACTTCCCATCTCCAGGACTCAAGTCCGGCCTGCCGGTTTCCCTGAACCCCTTCATAAATGTTACTTTGCTCACACTCCAACAGCACGTCAAGTATTAAAAACCATTTGTCTCCATTCACTCCTATCAAACATGCTCACGCATACCTGCTGGAAGTCCAAGCCCCTCGCACACAAAACCTCCTTTACCCCCTCTCTCTCCAACCTTTCCTAGGCCGACCCCTACCCCGCCTTCCTTCCACTACAGACTGATACACTCTTGAAGTCATTCTGTTTCGCTCCATTCTCTCTACATGTCCGAACCACCTCAACAACCCTTCCTCAGCCCTCTGGACAACAGTTTTGGTAATCCCGCACCTCCTCCTAACTTCCAAACTACGAATTCTCTGCATTATATTCACACCACACATTGCCCTCAGACATGACATCTCCACTGCCTCCAGCCTTCTCCTCGCTGCAACATTCATCACCCATGCTTCACACCCATATAAGAGCGTTGGTAAAACTATACTCTCATACATTCCCCTCTTTGCCTCCAAGGACAAAGTTCTTTGTCTCCACAGACTCCTAAGTGCACCACTCACTCTTTTTCCCTCATCAATTCTATGATTCACCTCATCTTTCATAGACCCATCCGCTGACACGTCCACTCCCAAATATCTGAATACATTCACCTCCTCCATACATTCTCCCTCCAATCTGATATTCAATCTTTCATCACCTAATCTTTTTATCCTCATAACCTTACTCTTTCCTGTATTCACCTTTAATTTTCTTCTTTTGCACACCCTACCAAATTCATCTACCAATCTCTGCAACTTCTCTTCAGAATCTCCCAAGAGCACAGTGTCATCAGCAAAGAGCAGCTGTGACAACTCCCACTTTGTGTGTGATTCTTTATCTTTTAACTCCCGCCTCTTGTCAAGACCCTCGCATTTACTTCTCTTACAACCCCATCTATAAATATATTAAACAACCACGGTGACATCACACATCCTTGTCTAAGGCCTACTTTTACTGGGAAATAATTTCCCTCTTTCCTACATACTCTAACTTGAGCCTCACTATCCTCGTAAAAACTCTTCACTGCTTTCAGTAACCTACCTCCTACACCATACACTTGCAACATCTGCCACACTGCCCCCCTATCCACCCTGTCATACGCCTTTTCCAAATCCAAAATGCACAAAGACCTCTTTAGCCTTATCTAAATACTGTTCACTTATATGTTTCACTGTAAACACCTGGTCCACACACCCCCTACCTTTCCTAAAGCCTCCTTGTTCATCTGCTATCCTATTCTCCGTCTTACTCTTAATTCTTTCAATAATAACTCTACCATACACTTTACCAGGTATACTCAGCAGACTTATCCCCCTATAATTTTTGCACTCTCTTTTATCCCCTTTGCCTTTATACAAAGGAACTATGCATGCTCTCTGCCAATCCCTAGGTACCTTACCCTCTTCCATACATTTATTAAATAATTGCACCAACCACTCCAAAACTATATCCCCACCTGCTTTTAACATTTCTACCTTTATCCCATCAATCCCGGCTGCCTTACCCCTTTCATTTTACCTACTGCCTCACGAACTTCCCCCACACTCACAACTGGCTCTTTCTCACTCCTACAGGATGTTATTCCTCCTTGTCCTATACACGAAATCACAGCTTCCCTATCTTCATCAACATTTAACAATTCCTCAAAATATTCCCTCCATCTTCCCAATACCTCTAACTCTCCATTTAATAACTCTCCTCTCCTATTTTTAACTGACAAATCCATTTGTTCTCTAGGCTTTCTTACTTGTTAATCTCACTCCAAAACTTTTCTTATTTTCAACAAAATTTGTTGATACATCTCACCCACTCTCTCATTTGCTCTCTTTTTACATTGCTTCACCACTCTCTTAACCTCTCTCTTTTTCTCCATATACTCTTCCCTCCTTGCATCACTTCTACTTTGTAAAAACTTCTCATATGCTAACTTTTTCTCCCTTACTACTCTCTTTACATCATCATTCCACCAATCGCTCCTCTTCCCTCCCGCACCCACTTTCCTGTAACCACAAACTTCTGCTGAACACTCTAACACTACATTTTTAAACCTACCCCCATACCTCTTCGACCCCATTGCCTATGCTCTCATTAGCCCATCTATCCTCCAATAGCTGTTTATATCTTACCCTAACTGCCTCCTCTTTTAGTTTATAAACCTTCACCTCTCTCTTCCCTGATGCTTCTATTCTCCTTGTATCCCATCTACCTTTTACTCTCAGTGTAGCTACAACTAGAAAGTGATCTGATATATCTGTGGCCCCTCTATAAACATGTACATCCTGAAGTCTACTCAACAGTCTTTTATCTACCAATACATAATCCAACAAACTACTGTCATCTCGCCCTACATCATATCTTGTATACTTATTTATCCTCTTTTTCTTAAAATATGTATTACCTATAACTAAACCCTTTCTATACAAAGTTCAATCAAAGGGTTCCCATTATCATTTACACCTGGCACCCCAAACTTACCTACCACACCCTCTCTAAAAGTTTCTCCTACTTTAGCATTCAGGTCCCCTCCCTTCTCTTCCTTTGGTTTAAAGGTCCCAACATTCATTAACATCTCCCAAATCTCTCTCTCCCCTGCATTTCCCCTTTTTCTCCAGGGGTACATGCTTATTATGACCCATTCTCGCATCCAACCTTTACTTTTTAAACCCATATTTAATTTAATTTAATTTAATCCACTATTATATTTAAAATAAAGTTAAAAATAATAAAAATAATAAAATAATAATAAAACTTTAAAATGGGATAATAAAAATAACTAATATGTATAATAAAATACATGAAATAATAATGTACTATATAATAATTAAAATAAAAGACGCTTTAAAAAAGGGCCCTCATAGCTGGCAGGAATACCACAAAAAAAACCCCAAAAACAGTTATGCTGCCCCCACTTGTCACATAATGATGTATTTTTTTCATTCTAAAAAAATATCAGATTTCTATGTTATTTATATTTTTTTATTATGTCTATTAAAAATTGTATAGATAAATAAGCCTAGAGTTGAAAATTTCAAAATATTAAGTATTTTTTTCATGCCTCTGAGAGGGAATGGATTAATTGCTTTCAGTTTTTTAAATGAGAAAAACTGATCAGAATGAGCAAAATTGGTACGAGCAAGGTCACAGAACTGATTAAACTCGTAAGCAGAGGTTCACTGTAAGCAGTAAAAGGTTTTAAAGCCCAAATTTAAAGAAGCACTCTCAAGTAGTCAAAAATATTTGGGAAAAAGGAACTATGAGGCAATTTGGTGTGCCAGTAGGTATGACAGACAACTTTAAATATGGACGCATCTCTTAATTTTCATAATTGCTTTATTTTTAAAGTTTAGAAAACATAAAAAAAATACCATTAACTTTTAAAATCCTTTGTGCAGCGAAGGGTTTGGACCTTTCAAAACATATCCACAGTTCCCAAATGAAGGTTTTGGACCCCTTTCAGAACATCCACAAGTTTAGAAATAGAGAATTCTGGTGGTTAACAGTAATGTTGTCTCTTATACTTTTATGCTAGGGTCATTTATTTTTTTTGTTTAAACTCTGAAGTGTTTGGAGGAACCCATTGTTTTCTGAAACTGCTAATGCAAAAAAAAAATGGGGCGATGAAAGAAAATTTGAAAGCAAAGAGGGAAATTATTGGGCTTTTGAAGATATTTTTTACTGACCAATCAAAGTCCAGTTCTACGAGAAAACATACAGGGTCTAAGTGTTGGATACGTGTTTTAAGTGAAAGGGGGAGAAAAGGAGATTAACCTCTAACTGGTCGTCCCAAAATTACAGTGACACCCTCCCAAACAAATGATAAGAAAAAAAATTTGTAATAAAAGAATGGTGAAAATAAGGAAGAAAGCAGAAAAATTTGTCAGGGGTGATAATGGGCATGGGGGGAAAAAAACAAAGGCAACTGTGTACCATTGTCAAAAAGGTATGGGTAAGATAATACAGAGGTACAAACTGTGTCAAAACAAAAAAAAATATATTGCCCCCAAAGAATTATATTTCAGTAGTCTTGACAGGGAAAGAATCAAGCAACTGTAAAAAAAACACTCCCCGAGATAGGAATTCCGAATGGTAATAAATTAGGGCTCCTGTAAACACATAGGGGGGAAAAGTGGGATAACAATAAAACCCTTGATTTCTCTTCCTTGATATTCCACTGTGATAGGGAAAATTAGTAACCATAATGCGAGGTATCAGAAAAAAAAGGGGGTGATTTGGGCTAGGTGATTATGAAGTGAGTGTGGCAGTAGCAGTAAATTGGTAAAAAGGGTTTGGGGTGGGAAAAACTGCCAAAAGAAGTTGGAGGACAGGAGAAAATATTTTGGGCGAGAGATAGACGGAAGAAAACGATGGGTTAAAGGTCATTTTCTCACAGGTTTTGTCTTTTAATAAAAGCCATTATGACTTTAAAAACTTCAAAAGGCAGGAAGCAGAAAAGAATGAAAGAGGAAAAGGAAGCACAAAAAACTTGGCGCTCCCAAGAAAAAAGAGGTGGAGAGAGAAGGAGATCTCCTGACATAGGGAATTTGGATGGGGACACGAAGGGTAGTGGTGCCATGTGGATGGATATTTACCACAAAGGGCCCCGAAGTAGGAATCAAAGAAACAAGGTAAACTGGAACTAAAATTTTTAAACATGGGGGAAAAATTAGTTTACAGGGGAGTTTTAGTTTAGTCTTCAAGGGCTTGGGGAAAGAGTAGAAGGCCAACTAGGAAAGACTGTGGGTGGGAAAAATGTAAAAGGAAAACATGTCTTGGTAAATTTTAAAAATCGTTTTACAATATTGCTAGTTCATCTTGGCCCTAGAAAAAGGACATTAATTTCCCCTTTGGTTAGGGGAGTTTTTGGATTTTTAATTGCTCATGAATGTCTGGGTCACATTGCATAAATCTTTTTGGGTATTTAATGTGCAGGAAAGGAAGGAATGTCTGTGGATGTGACTGTGACGCTGATAAAATGATAAGGGAAAGATTAGCAGCTTGTTCAGATGCATTGATGATAATATGCATCCCCCCTTGATGGGGGGAAAGATATGTTTTGGCTAAAATGTTCACAGATCTTTCCAAAACCTTGGGGTTTTAAGGTAATTGTAGGGATTGTCAGTTTGAGGGAAAAGAATTTGTTAAAACTGTCTTTTAAATATGCTGGTAGGGAAGAGGTTACCAAAAAAGCATTTCTTAGGGTTTTGACAAAAAGTGTCAATTGGTGTCGTATTGTTAGTGTGTGTCAAGGGCAAGTGAAAGATGATTCAAGCCCGTCAGTCCTGAGACTGTAGCCATCTGAAAACAACACAGTTTGCATCAAATTACAGCCAAGGTCAGAGTCCGATGGATCAGGGTGAGACCAGTACTGGAGACAGGGGAACAAGAAAGTTCGAAAAGTATATTTTGGTTCTGACAAGATCCAAAAGGGTTCCAGGGTCAGGGAAAGGGGGCTGCAAGGGTCAGGGTCTCAGAGGAGGCAAACATGAATAGGCTATTTATGATTTTTTTTAAAAAGGTGGGGGGGGGGGGGGGGGGGGGGGGGGGGGGGGGAAAGGGGAAAAGGGTCAGCTCCCAAAAAATAAAAAAAAAAACCTCATAAAAAGTATTAGCCACCAGCGGGCCCGTGTTTTAAACCCGTGAGGTCGTTTGTTTACTCTTAAACATCGACAAAAATTTAACATTCCGCTAATTTGACTCAGTTTCAAGCCATTTCCAGTGCTAAACCAATCAAAATCATCTCTATCTGTAATATTCTTCCATTCTATCAAAAAGACCAAGAATTGCAAATACAACTATAAAAAACATACGAAAAAACACTGCAAAGTTGCTGTTTTAATCGAAAATCTTGGTTTCAGCTTTTTCTCTCTCATTATACACAGTGTGCTGCAGGATTTGTTTTATGTGGTGCACACATACCACATAGATGTATTCTCTCATATCTAGGCCCAAGTGTACCACTCACAGTTTATCAGAGTGAGCTGAGCTCATGACGTAGATCTACGGTTTGGACACTGAACGCAAAGCTGTAGATCTACGGGACGGACCCTGAAAGGGTTAAGGGTTAATACATAACACTTTTGTTTACAATTCTCGGCATAAATTATTCATTACTTCTCCCTTTGTTTATGATGGTATCTAAAGGTAGTTGTTTGAAACGATTAAACTCAGTGAACATGGTATGTCGATGGTAATAATTTGGCTCTCCACCACATTAAATATCGTGTAGCTATGTAGGTAGGTGTAGGTATGTAGCCGAGGCAGACTACATATCTACATTATTATTATAACGGATAATTATATGTATGTGCACCTGTACCTAAGTAAACTTACACACTGTGCTGGCATGCAGGAACACATTAAAATCACTAAGTGTCTTATTAGTCTTGAAGATGCCATATTAATAATTATAATAATAACAACATATAAATAATCACTCTAAGGAGCATTAACCCTTAAATTGTCCAAACGTAGATCAACATTTTTTCAACATTTGAAAGTAATGTATGTAAAAAACGTAGATTTTTTTTTTTTACATTTGAAAGTGTGTAAAAAAACTTTGATCAATGTTTTTTTTTATATTCGAAAATATGTAAAAAAACGTAGATCTACTTTTGGAGCACTACACATGTGAACATAGATCTATGTCTGGACAGTTTAAGGGTTAAATATCGTATAAAACGTTAATATAGACATTTTGCTTAATCCATCTAAATACACACCACGGTAGAATAAATTAACATAAATATGAGATGTGGTAGCCAGGTGACTTGTAGGACTTGTGGTAGCCAGGCAACTTGTAGGACTTGCGGTAGCCAGGCAACTTGTAGGACTTGTAGTAGCCAGGTGACTTGTAGGACTTGTGGTAGCCACGCGACTTGTAGGACTTGTGGTAGCCAGGCGACTTGTAGGACTTGTGGTAGCCAGGCGACTTGTGGTGGCCAGGCAACCTGTAGGACTTGTGGTAGCCAGGCAACTTGTAGGACTTGTGGTAGCCAGGCGACTTGTAGGACCTGTGGTAGCCAGGCGACTTGTAGGACTTGTGGTAGCCAGGCGATTTGTAGGACTTGGGTAGCCAGGGAACTGTAGGGCTTGTGGTAGCCAGGCAACTTTTTAGGACTTGTGGTAGCCAGCACTTGGGTGGTCTGGCAACTTGTAGGACTGTGGTAGCCAGGGAACTGTAGGACTTGTGGGGAGCCGGCACTTGTAGGACCTGTGGTAGCCAGGCACTTGTAGGGCTGTGGTAGCCAGGCGATTTGTAGGACTTGTGGTAGCCAGGCAACTTGTGGGACTTGTGGTAGCCAGGCAACTTGTAGGACTTGTGGGAGCCAGGCAAATTGTAGGACTTGTGGTAGATGAATGGTTCAGAGAACCGACACGTTGATAAATTAGACACAAGTGCAACTCTTGGGTATCTTTATTGAGGAAACATTTCCCCACACAGTGGCCTCATCAGTCCATACAAAGGAGAAACGTGAAGAAGAGGAGGAGAATGAGGTAATCAGTCCCTCAACCTTGAGTCGATGTGGTCAGTCCATCAATCTTGAATAGAAACAGCATAAGGAACGGAGAAGTCGCTGAAAATTTCCGTAGGCAGGAGAGGTACACGACCTACTTCCACATTTGTTCAATGTGGAAGTAGGTCGTGCCCAAAGGTTAGGCAAGCGAAGAATTCCCAAGTACAGTGGACCCCCGCATACCGTTGGCATCACATAATGTTAAATCCGCATACTGATACATTTAAACGCTAAGATTTTGCCTCGCAACCGCTAAAAATAGCTCAAAGCTATTCGTCCCAGGCGCATCAAATGTGCAGCCTGAGCCAGCCTCACATGTTCCGCCAGTGGCATTGTTTACCAGCCAGCCTCCGCGGTAACATCCAAGCATACAATCGGAACCATTTCGTACTATTACAGTGTTTTTGGTGATTTTATCTGCAAAATAAGTGACTATGGCCCCAAGAAAGGCTCTAGTTCCAACCCTACCCGAAATAAGGTGAGAATTACTAAAAGAGATGAAGAAAAAGGGTCATTTTCTAAGTATGAAAAGTGGAGTGCGTGGCCTCCGAGTACCAGGTGTATAGTAAACCCCAATCAACCATCGCTTTCTATTGTGTCCAAGAAAACGGCATCAAGGAGCTGTTTTGCAAAGGTTCAAATGTGTTATCGAAACAGAGATTGCAAGTGATAGAAGAATGTTGAAAAGACTCTTTTTGGTGTGGATAATGAAAACAGATAGCGGAGATAGATCTCTCAAATGATCATAATGAAAAGGCTAGGAAGTTGCAAAGAGGATTTAATTAAAAAATCCTGCAACTAGTGAGTTGTGAGTGAAATTTAAGGCCAGCAAAGGTTGGTTGAGGATTTAAGAAGTGTAGTGGCATACATAGAGTGATTAGCATGTGAGGCTGCCAGTTCGGACCACAAAAGAGCTGAAAAATATGTGCAAAGGGTCAAGGATTAACAAGACAGTGAAGGACTGGAACCGAACAAGTGTTTAATTGGAGAAAAAGGCCTGGGTTTTTGGGAAGAAAATCAGCAGGACCTTACATTACTCAGGAGGAAAAGGCACTTCCCGGGCAAAGCCTATGAAAACAGGTTACTCTTCTCATGTGTTCCATGCCTAGTGGGATTGCCCAAAATGAAGCCTTTTATTGTGTATCATTGAAACTCCCAGAGCGTTCAGGCAAAAGAATATCCTCAAGGCTAATTTGTGTGTCTGGAAGGGCCAACAGTAAAGGCATGATCACTAGGGACTTTTTCATGATGGGTACACCAAGCATTTGCCCCCAATGTTTAAAAATTACCCAACTGAAAAAAAATTAGACCTTAAGCCTCCCTGTTGTTAGACAATGCCCTGGCATCCTACAACTGGCAGAAACGACTTGTGGAGACATGAGCTTCATTAACCTTTCAGGTCCGTCCGAAGATCTACGGTCTAGGCTTAGTTCCAAAACCGAAGATCTTAGCCAAAACTAGGCCTCAAAATTTAAGCCAAACCTCAAAACCCTACATAATGAAGGGTAGGGCTGACCGGGGTGGCTGTGCGTTTTAAACAAAAATTTATCTAAGGCCTGCATAGCATTGTGGGAACGCCGGATAAGTCCCCTTGTTACCAGTTGTGAAGTCAAATTCACTCCCCGGAAAATTTGGGGCTCCCTTCCCGCTGAAAAATCTACATGATGGAGGGAATGAGCGAAATTCTAGGCTTTGATAAGTAGGAAACGAAAAATGTACTTGATATCGTAATGTGCAAAGAAACCGAAGACCTCACCCTCTACCCTGTGGCATCGTGACCCTCGGTGTTCCTAAACTAAAAAATAATTTTCCGTGGCCTGGGTCTGAAATTCAAATGACGAGATTTCTGCGTGGGAATGTGATTAAGCGGTCGACAAGGCATTAAAAATAGTGAAGTAAGGAAAAATTAACCCTGAAAGGGCGGTAATGGGCCCTTCGCTAAATTAAACCTATGTTCCCAACCATTCATCCGGATTACCCTCGGGTCAGTGGCCCTAACCTTTTTAGGTAGTGATATGAATTTGGTAACTTCATGGATGGGCCACAGATCTATGGATGGTTTAGTCTTTGGTGGATTGCACGCATGCTATCGCTGTGCCCGCGGGAACGCGCTGACTTGATCATTCAAGACAAGCGAGGTCACCCACAAAAACCCTAAAAATTATTTCCGTTCACCAGCAAACCGTATCTGGGATTGGAGAAATCCCTTTTGTTCCAGCCTAATTGTGATCGCAAAGTAATTCAATAGTCCCTTGAACCAGGCCTGAAGGAAAATCTTAATTTCTTACCCCCTTGATGGAAATTATTTCAGGGAAAGAAAATATTTTTACCCTGGCCAAAACGATTTACACAAGAAGACAACGGTGGAAAGAGAGATTTTTGAAGAAATTTTCTTTTTCAACAAAATTTAGCCCAGTTTAAAAATAAAAAAACATAAGGTCCAAGGCCAAATTTTGTCCCCCATCCTTTAAAAAAATGAATTTTCTAGACGTAGGCCCTTTTTGGGAAAAAAAACCAGACGAATGGGAAAAAATAAGGAACGGGAGTACAGGCCTCTATGGACAGATATGTTGTGCGACAGAAGTCCAGTGACTCTCAAGCCGGTCCTAGTGGCATTAAAAGAAGGGAAGTAACCCCGGAAAAGGACTTGACACCTCAAGTCTTAATGGAAGGGGATTCCCCTTCTAAACACTAAGACTCTCTCCTCCTCCCATCCCATCAATCATCACCAGATCTTCAATAAAGGTCAGTGTCATGTAACTGTGCATGTCTTTTTCAGTTAGTGTGTATTAAAATTAATATTTCATGTGGTAAAAATTTTTTTTTTCATACTTTGGGGTGTCTTGCACGGATTAATTTGATTTCCATTATTTCTTATGGGGAAAATTCATTCGCATAACGATAATTTCTTATAACAATGAGCTCTCAGGAACGGATTAATATCGTTATGCGGGGGTCCACTGTATTAAGATCCTTACATTTACTGCCCCTGTTCACCTAGCAGTAAGAAGGTACCTGGGTGTTGGTGGACTGTTGTGGGTTACATTCTGGTGGGTGTTAGTATATCTTATATAAGCTGGGCTTTGAAACGAGCTGAGGTAGGCTAACAGGTCTTATCCTATACAACTGATGTGTAAAAAAAATGTGTACCACCTTTCATGTAGTGACCTACCAGCCAAAATAGTTGCCTACCCCTGGCCTAGAAGCTGAATTACACAAGAGGAGAATTTCCCCAATCAGGCTGAATGGATAGAGGGAAGGGAGGGGTGAATTAAGACTTTAGCTAAGGAAGGATAAAAGGTTTAACCCTTTCAGGGTCCAAGGCCAAAATCTGAAGGGTGCCCAAGTGTCCAAGAAATTTAGAAAAAAAAGAAAAAAAAAATCTTACAGAATTAACCCTTTCAGGGTCCAAGGCCCAAATCTGGAGTCACGCACCAGTGTCCAAGAATTTTCAAAAAAAAAATTTGTTATTTTTTCTTATGAAATCGTAGAGAATCTTTTTGTGAAGGTAATAAAACAAAAAGTACGAAATTTGGTGGAAAATTGACGAAATTATGCTCTCGCGAATTTTGATGTGTCAGCGATATTTACGAATCGGCGATTTTGCCGACTTTGACTCCCATTTTAGGCCAATTACATTATTCCAGTCAACCAAATTCTTAGCTATTTCACTAGTATTACTTCTATTCTATCGATTGAGCACAAGAAATCGCCAAGTCAACTGTTTCAACTACAAAATAAAGTGATCGGAAATTGTTAATTTGGCCAATTTAACACAAAGTTCAAAATATTCCAATTTCAAAATAGGGTCCAAAAATGAAAAATGTAGGCATTCCTGGCACTAAACTAACATTTCCTCTGTTCATTGTTATGTTTTGAGGCTTTACAAATAAATTCCATTTTGATTTTTTATTCACATAATGAATTTTTATTCACACCAAAAAATAGAAGATTTACTGTTATGCAATACTGTATAATTGTTTAAATATCATCACCTATTTGGAATGTATATTAGACCCCCCAGCTGATGTGTATTAGACGTGTGAGGTCGTTTGTTTACTCTTGAATATCGGCAAAAATTTAACAATTCTGCTACTTTGAGCCAGTTTCAAGCCTTTTCCAGTGCTAAAACCAATCAAAATCATCTCTATTTCTGTAATTATGTCTTCCATTCTTCAGATGAGACCAAGAAATCGCAAAATAAACTATAAAAAACATACGAAAAAAAACACTGCAAAGTTGCTGTTTTAATCGAAAAATCATGATTTCATTTTTTTCTCTCATTATACACAGTGTGCTGCAGGATCTGTTTTATGTGGTGCACACATACCACATAGATGTATTCTCTCATATCTAGGCCCAAATGTACCACTCACAGTTTATCAGAGTGAGCTGAGCTCATGGCGTAGATCTACGGTTTGGACCCTGAACGTAAAGCCGTAGATCTACGGGACGGACCCTGAAAGGGTTAAAGATATTTTTGTGAAGGTAATAAAACAAAAAAAATCCTGATCAATACTTACCAAGATACAGTGGCAGGAAGTTGACCCAAAATGATCGGGTGGCGGCAACATCAGCGACTTCCACAAAATCTCATTTTATTATTTTACGTTTTTTATACTTTTTTCTTTTCTTTTCTAATTTTTTGCTTTTTCTAGTAACATTTGTGACCTGTGAGACCAATATAATGTATATTGCATAAGTGTACACTCATTGTATTCAACACAATAACTGCACTAATTTGTCATTATATTGCTTACAAAACTTGTTTACAAGTTTATTGTAAACAAAATGATGAAATATTAGTGCAATTATTGTGTTGAATACAACAGTACCATATAGTACTATATGGTACAATGGTGCCATAGGGTGCAATGGTACCACATGGTACAGTGGTACCATATGGTACAATGGCACCATATGATACAATGGTACCATTTGGTAGAATATGGTACAATGGTACCATATGATACAATGGTACCATATGGTGCTATGGTACTTTATGGTACCATGGTACCATATGGTGCAATGGTACCATATGGTACAGTGTACCATATGGTACAATAATACCATATGGTTCATTGTATCATGATACATTGTATCATATGGTACATTTTACCATATGGTACTATATGGTACTATTGTATTCAACACAATAAACACACTAATATTTTCATCATTATTTCGTTTACAATAATTGTTTACAACAAAAATATGCAAAAATGTTGTATATTAGTAATGTTCTATTATATATTTACAAATGTACAGCCACTCGACATGTTCCTTGAGGTGGATGACAAAGCGCTTTGTCTTAGAAACTGCCAAGTCACTAGCTAGCTTGCGTCGTCACTCACTCAGTCTTGCCTGGTGGCATCAACCTCTGTAACTGACCATATGATACATGGTATCATATGTTACAGGGTACCATATGGTACATTGTACTATATGGTATAGGGTACCATATGGTGCAGGGTACCATATGGTGCAGGGTACCATATGGTGCAGGGTACCATATGGTGCAGGGTACCATATGGTGCAGGACACCATATGGTACAGGACACCATATGGTACAGGACACCATATGGTACAGATACAGGGATCCCTATGGAAATAAGTCACCCTGATTTTTTTGGGTTATCCTAGGATTTTTTACATATGCTGCTATGTATGACAATCTATATAACTGTATTTGTGTACACCTGAATAAACTTACTCAAGCACATGTGGCATTGTAAGTTTATTTAGGTATACACAAATAAAGTTACATAGATTATCATACATAGCAGCATATGTTTACCTGGAGAGAGTTTACCTGGAGAGAGTTCCGGGGGTCAACGCCCCCGCAGCCCGGTCTGTGACCAGGCCTCCTTAGGTCAGTGTCCCAGGATGCAACCCACACCAGTCGACTAACACCCAGGTACCCATTTTACTGATGGGGAACATAGACAACAGGTGGAAAGAAACACGTCCAATGTTTCTACTCTGGCTGGGAATCGAACCCAGACCCTCGCCGTGTGAAGCGAGAGCGTTAGCCACCAGGCCGTTTGGAGAACCTAGGATAACCAAAAAAAGTCAGATAGACTTATTTCCATTAGGGTCCCTGTACCTTGTACCATATGGTATACTGTACCATATGATACAATGTACTATATGGTACATTGTACCATATGGTACCATGGTACCATATGGTACAATGGTACCATATGGTTCAAAACCATAGAATTCCTCTTCAGATCCACTTCCATCAGTCTTAGAACTGTAAGTTGTGAAGAGGAGAGTCAGAATTCGCCAGGAGAGCGAGTGGGGAGTGAGAGCTTCTTTGCCGCCAGGCATGATGAACAAAGCACTTTGGTGGCGTTCCCACAATGCCACGCAGGCGTCCAGATTTTTTCTATAGTGCACACACTGACCACCTAGACCCATTCTCTCAGATGTAGGCCTACCAGCCTTCTTGCGCTAAATTTGACGCCACTAGAATTTTGGCGAAGATCTACGGTTTGGACCCTCAACATAAAGCCGTAGATCTATGGCACGGACCCTGAAAAGGTTAATTCATCAAACCAAGAGCCCATTCACCACACCAAGGAACACTCACTAGAAAAGGTATATGGATATAAAAAATAGATAAATATTTTACTGCATATACTGGTACAAGCTGTACTAATATTTTTTGCTTTATGCATCTGCCTGTACACCTGACAGAAACAAGTCTTAAACCTTTATAGTGAATACTGTGTAATCTTAGAAGACACATCCTTACATAAATGTAATTTGAGGCCATGATATACAAGGTTCCCCTCACTTCATGCAGATTTGCTCTGTATGATTTCATGTATATGCAGCTAACCTTTTTCTACCAGGAATTTGCTGTATGTGGCAAAAATTTGGTCATCAGCAATTGGAATGGGTGGCTTGTGTGTGTTTTTACTCATATGCAATCACCCAAACACACCATTTGACGTTTTTAACATTTTTTTTTTTAAAAAGTTGGCCGTCTCCCACCGAGGCAGGGTGACCCAACAAGAAAGAAAAAAATCCAAAAAAAGAAAATACTTTCATCATTCAACACTTTAACCTCACTCACACATAATCACTGTTTTTGCAGAGGTGCTCAGAAAACAACAGTTTAGAAGCATATACGTACAAAGAAAGATACACAACATATCCCTCTACACTGCCAATATCCCAAACAGCGCTTTTAACCCTTTGACTGTTTCAGGCCCCTTTCTGAAACTGTCATTCTATGTCGCTCAATTTTTGAAAAAAAAAAATTATTTTTTCTTATGAAATGATAGAGAATCTTTTCCCGATGGTAATGACACCAAAAGTTCGAAATTTGGTCGAAAACTCATGGAATTATGCTCCCACGAAGTTAGCGGTCTCGGCGACATATGCGTATCGCCGATTTTACCGACTTTGAGCCCTATTTTCAGCCAATTCCATTGTTCCAGTTGACCAAACTCATAGCTATTTCTTTAGAACTCCATTTTATCTATCAGCTGAGTACAAGAAACCTCCCATTTACTAATTTGGACTACCCAATATGGTCAGAAATTGGCAATTTGGCCAATTTCGCACAAACTAAAAAAGATGCCAATTTCAAAATAGGGTCCAAAATAAACAAGGTAGACATTCGTGGCACTAAAATAACATATGCTCTGTTCATTAGTCACATCTCCAGGCCCCTCTTATATTATTATTGCTTTCTATTTTGATTTTTTATTCATACAAAAAATACAAAATTTACTGTTATGCAGACTACTGCATTATTGTAAAAATGGTATAAATAATATCAGTGCACTAGTGAAAGAATATTAGACTCCCCAGTTGACGTGTATTGGACGTGTGGTGTGATTTATTTACTCCTGAACATTGGTAAAAATCGGACATTTCCGCTATTTTGAGCTCAGTTTCAAGGTCGTTTTCATCGTCAAAGAAATGAAAATCATCTTTATTCTGTAATATGTAATACAACGATAAATATTATACGAAAATACACCTCAAAGTCGGCGTTTTATTCCAAAAAAACGATCAGTTTTTTTTTCTCATTACGCAATGTGTGCTGCAGGATTTTTTTTATGTGGTGCACACTGACCACACAGACCCATTCTCTCACATGTGGGCCTACCAGCTTTCTCCCGCTTGATTTGAAGCCGCTAGAATTATTGAGTATATATACGTCAGAAACATTGGCTCGTAAGACGTATTTATACGTCGAAAACAGTCAAAGGGTTAAAGTGCAGGCATTGTACTTCCCATTTCCAGTACTCAAGTCCAGCTATATAAAAATAACCAGTTTCCCTGAATTCCTTCACTAAGTACAGTGGACTCCCGGTTAACGATATTTTTTCACTCCAGAAGTATGTTCAGGTGCCAGTACTGACTGAATTTGTTCCCATAAGGAATATTGCGAAGTAGATTAGTCCATTTCAGACCCCCAAACATACACGTACAAATGCACTTACATAAATACACTTACATAATTGGTCACATTCGGAGGTGATCGTTATGCGGGGGTCCACTGTATTACCCTACTTGCACTCCAACAGCTCGTCAGGTCCCAAATACCATTCGTCTCCATTCACTCCTATCTAACACGCTCACACATGCTAGCTGAAAGTCCAAGCCCCTCGCCCACAAAACTTCCTTTAACCCCTCCCTTCAACCTTTTTGAGGACAACCAGTACCCCTCCTTCCTTCCCCTACAGATTCATATGCTCTCCATGTCATTCTACATTGAACCATTCTCTCTAAATGACCAAATCACCTCAACAACCCATCTTCAGCCCCTTGACTAATACTTTTATTAACTCCACACCTCATACTTTCCACACTCCGAATACTCTGCATAATATTTACACCACACATTGCCCTTAGACAGGACATCTCCACTGCCTCCAACCTCCTCCTCGCTGCAGCTTTACAACCCAAGCTTCACATCCATATAAGAGTGTTGGTACCACTATACTTTCATACATTCCCTTTCCCTCCATAGGTAATGTTTTATGTCTTCACAAATATTACTTCAATGCACAACTCACCTTCTTTCCTTCATCAATTCTATGGTTAACCTCATCCTTCATACATCCATCCGCTGACATGTCAATTCCCAAATATCTGAAAACATTCACTTCTTCCATACTCCTCTTCTCCAATTTGATATCCAATTTTTCTTTATCTAAATCATTTGATACCCTCATCATCTTACTTTTTTCTATGTTCACTTTCAACTTTCTACCTTGACACACTCTCCCAAACTCGTCCACTAACTTTTGCAAATTTTCTTTAGAATCTCCCATAAGCACACTATCATCAGCAAAAAGTAACTGTTTCAACTCCCATTTTGTATTTGATTCCCCATAATTGAATCCCACCACCTCCCCAACACCCTAGCATTTACTTCTTTTACAACCCCATCTATAAATATATTAAACAACCAAGGTGACATTACACATCCCTCTCTAAGATCTACTTTTACTGGGAAGTAGTCTCCCTCTCTTCTACACACCCTAACCTGAGCCTCACTATCCTCATAAAAACTCTTTACAGCATTTAGTAACTTACTACCAATTCCATATATTTGCAACATCAGCCACATTGTTCCCCTATCCACTTTATCATATGCCTTTTCTAAATTCATAAATGCAATGAAAACTTCCCTACCTTTACCTAAATACTGTTCACATATATGCTTCAATGTAAACACTTGATCTACACGTACCCTACCCACTCTAAACCCTCCTTGTTCATCCACAATCCTACATTCTGTCTTGCCTCTAATTCTTTCAATAACATACACTTTTCCTGGTATACTCAGTAAACTTCTTTCTTTCAACACACCGGCCGTATCCCACCGAGGCGGGGTGGCCCAAAAAGAAAAGCGAAAGTTTCTCCTTTTACATATAGCAATATATACAGGAGAAGGGGTTACTAGCCCCTTGCTCCCGGCATTTTAGGCGCCTCTAACACGCATGGCTTACGGAGGAAGAATTTTGTTCCATTTCCCCATGGTGATAAGAGGAAATCAACAGGAACAAGAGCTAGAAAGAAAATAGAAGAAAACCCAGAGGGATGTGTGTGTATATATGCTTGTACATGTACGTGTTGTGTGACCTAAGTGTATGAAGTAGTAGCAAGATGTAACTGAAATCTTGCATGTTTATGAGACAGAAAAGAGACACCAGTAATCCTGCCATCATGTAAAACAATTACAGGCTTTCATTTTACACTCACTTGGCAGGACGGTAGTACCTCCCTGGGTGGTTGCTGTCTACCAACCTACTACCTACACTCAGTAAACTTTTTTTTTTTTCAACAAGTCGGCCATCTCCCACCAAGGCAGGGTCACCCAAAAAGAAAGAAAATCCCCAAAAAGAAAATACTTTCATCATTCAACACTTTCACCTCACTCACACATAATCACTGTTTTTTCAGAGGTACCCAGAATACAACAGTTTAGAAGTATATACATATAAAAATACACAATATATCCCTCCAAACTGCCAATATCCCAAACCCCTCCTTTAGAGTGCAGGCATTGTACTTCCAATTTCCAGGACTCAAGTCCAGTTATATAAAATAACCTGTTTCCCTAAATCCCTTCACTAAATATTACCCTGCTCACACTCCAACAGCTCGTCAGGTCCCAAATACCATTTGTCTCCATTCGCTCGTATCTAACATGCTCATGCACGCTTGCTGGAAGTCCAAACCCCTCGCCCACAACACCTCCTTTATCCACTCCCTCCAACCTTTTCGAGGACGACCCCTACCCCGCCTTCCTTCCCCTACAGATTTATTAGCTCTCCATGTCATTCTACTTTGGTCCATTCTCTCTAATGACCATACCACCTCATTTACTTCTTTTACAACCCCATCTATAAATATATTAAACAACCATGGTGACATTACACATCCCTGTCTAAAACCTACTTTTACCGGGAAGTAGTCTCCCTCTCTTCTACACACCCTAACCTGAGCCTCACTATCCTCATAAAAACTCTTTACAGCATTTAGTAACTTACCACCTATTCCATTTACTTGCAACATCTGCCACAATGTTCCCCTATCCACTTTATCATATGCCTTTTCTAAATCCATAAATGCAATAAAAACTTCCCTACCTTTATCTAAATACTGTCACATATATGCTTCAATGTAAACACTTGAGCTACACATCCCCTACCCACTCTAAAACCTCCTTGCTCATCTGCAATTCTACATTCTGTCTTACCTCTAATTCTTTCAATAATAACCCTACCATACACTTTTCCTGGTATACTCAGTAAACTTATTCCTCTATAATTTTTACAATATCTTTTGTCCTCCTTCCCTTTATATAAAGGGACTATACATGCTCTCTGCCAATCCCTAGATACCTTCCCCTCTTTCATACATTTATTAAACAAAAATACCAACCACTCCAACACTATGTGTCCCCCTGCTTTTAACATTTCTGTCATGATCCCCTCAGGTCCAGCTGCTTTACCCCCTTTCATTCTACGTAATGCCTCACTCACCTCCCCTACACTCACATCCTGCTCTTCTTCACTCCTAAAAGATGGTATACCTCCCTGGCCAGTGCATGAAATTAACACCTCCCTTTCTTCGTCGACAATTAAGTTCCTCAAAATATTCTCGCCATCTACCCAAAACCTCCATCTCCCCATCTACTAACTCCCCTACTCTGTTCTTAACTGGCAAATCTATTTGTTCCCTAGGCTTTCTTAACTTGTTTAACTCACTCCAAAATTTTGTTCTTATTTTCATTAAAATTTCTTGACAGTACCTCTCCCACTCTATCATCCGCTCTCCTTCTGCAGTCTCTCACCACTCTCTTCACCTTTCTTTTACTAACCATATACTCTACTCTTCTTATAACATTTCTGCTTTGTAAAAACCTCTCACAAGCTAACTTTTTCTCTTTTATCACACCCTTTACCTCATCATTCCACCAATCACTCCTCTTTCCTCCTGTACCCACCCTCCTATAACCACAAACTTCTGCCCCACATTCTAATACTGCATTTTTAAAACTATTCCAACCCTCTTCAACCCACCCACTACTCATACTTGCACTAGCCCTCCTTTCTGCCAATAGCTGCTTATATCCCACCCAAACTTCTTCCTCCCTTAGTTCACACACTTTCACCTCTCTCTTACTTGTTGTTGCCATTTTCCTTTTGTCCCATCTACCTCTTACTCTAACTGTAGCTACAATGAAATAATGATCCGATATATCAGTTGCCCCTCTATAAGCGTGTACATCCTGAAGCCTACCCATCAACCTTTTATCCACCAATATATAATCTAACAAACTACTTTCATTATGTGCTATATCGTACCCTGTATATTTATTTATCCTCTTTTTCATAAAATATGTATTACTTATTACCAAACCTCTCTCTGCACATAGCTTAATTAAAAGCTCCCCTATTTCATTTACCCCTGGCACCCCAAATTTACCTACTACTCCCTCCACAACATTTTTACCCACTTTAGCATTGAAATCCCCAACCACAAGTACTATCACACTTGGTTCAAAACTCCCCACACAATTCCCAAAACCTCTCTCTCTCTTCTACACTTCTCTCTTCTCCAGGTGCATATACACTTACTATAACCCACTTTTCACATCCAACCTTTATTTTACTCCACATAATCCTTGAATTAATACATATATACTCCCTCTTTTCCTGCCATAACTTATCCTTCAACATTATTGCTACTCCTTCCTTAGCTCTAACTATATTTGAAACCCCTGAGCTAATCCCATTTACTTCTCTCCACTGAAAGTCTCCCACCCCCTTCAGCTTTGTTTCACGTAAAGCCAGGACATCCACCTTTTTCTCATTCATAGCATCCACAATCATCTCTTTCTCATCATTCACACAACATCCATGCACATTCAGACATCCCACTTTGACAATTTTCTTCTTTTTAGTAATCTGTACAGGAAAAGAGGTTATTAGCCCATTGTTCCCGGCATTTTAGTTGACTTTTACAACAGGCATGGCTTACGGAGGAAAGATTCTTATTCCACTTCCCCATGGATATAAAAGGAAAAGTAATAAGAACAAGAACTTTTTTTTTTCAAGAAACCGGCCGTATCCCACCAAGGCAGGGTGGCCCAAAAAGAAAAACAAAAACTTCTGTTTTTAAGTTTAGTAACTTATACAAGAGAAGGGGTTACTAGTCCCTTGTCCCCGGCATTTTAGTCGCCTCTTACAACAAGCATGGCTTACGGAGGAAGAATTCCGTTTCACTTCCCCATGGAGGTAAGATGAAATAAACAAGAACAAGAGCTAGAAAGAAAATAGCAGAAAACCCAGAGGGGTGTGTATATATATGCTTGTACATGTATGTGTAGTGTGACCTAAGTGTAAGTAGAAGTAGCAAGACGTACCTGTAATCTTGCATATTTATGAGACAAACAAAAGACACCAGCAATCCTGCCATCATGTAAAACAATTACAGGCTCTCATTTTACACTCACTTGGCAGGATGGTAGTACCTCCCTGAGTGGTTGCTGTCTACCAACCTACTATCAATATCTCATTAAATATTACTCTTAACTTATTTATATCAATATCCCTAAGAAAGACTTTAACAGAAAGAAAATAATTTACTTTCTCAGAAAGAAAATAGATTTTGGTAGTGGATCTGTGAGGGAGGCAGAGAGACAGTGAATCAGTGGGGAAGGCAATGAGAGGTAGTGAATCCATGAAGAATGCAGGGAGACAGTGAGGGAGGTAGCAAGTAAAATTATGAGAGGGGCAGTGAGAGACACGTTCACCAGTCCAGGCTCAGGCCCTCCCTCCTTAGTACCCAGCAAAGCACCCTGCCCATATCTTCCCATTCTGCTGAGCTGGGGCCACCCTCCATGGCTCAATGGTTTCCCATCCACCACCATCCCTAACCAACCATACACCTCTCCTCTCCTTGCCTGCCAAATATTCATGTAATGACACTTTGCGAATAGTCCTTGACTATTCATAAAGTATGAATGCATTTAAAAACAGAAATAAAGCAATAAGTGAAAACTGCAAAGTCTCAAAATGAATTCCTATCCTTTACATGCAATACTGGGCTCGCTGTATGCAATTTCACTTTATGCACCACCAGCCAGGAATGTACCTACCATGTAAAGCAAGGGAGACTAGTATTTTCTCTGCTTTTTCCTTACACACACTATATCATCACCACATATCTTCCATTGTACTGAGACAGAAGGAAGATGGTTATTCAGCATTTTTCAGAGAGAATCTAGAGAAGGTGCATCCTCAGCCCAACTTCTTGAATTTTTTTATCACACAAAATGTTAGGCTGTGTACACCATTTGAAGTCTTTTGAAGTGTACTTGCTACAATTAATGTCCACTTAACACTAACTTTCAATATCGACTAACACTAGCACAAAGTACATTAGTGTGATACACTACATGTGTATACTTACAGTACTGATGGAGCAAACTGGTCTGTTGAAGCATATGTTATTGTAGGAGAAAAACACAACTGGGAGCCATCACTGTCATCATCCTTGCTGCGACGACCGGCAAGGGTTGAGCTTACTCCAAGTTCACCTACACAGAGGTATAGCCATTATAATTAAGCTTTACAATTCACCCTCTACTAGTTATACAAATTACAGTCTTCGACACTTATCAAAGTTGAACATTTACCGAAAAAATTCAATAAGCTCACCGCTAAAGAGCAACTCGCCCTTGTCCAGCATCCGTCTCACTGCGCCAGGTCTGGTGCCGTGGTATGCCATGTGCCACGACTCATTGTTATCTCCCACCCCACTAACCAGGGCAAAACGACACCAGCCAAATGGCTGTGCATAGTGCTTTGGTGGACTTCCTGCAACAGACAATTATTTCAGTAATTCAGAGTACATTCACCTTACAGACCCATTCTGTCATATCTAGGCCAAGATTTACTGCTCATAGCTTATCTGAGTGAGCTGAGCTCATGACACAGAATGTGAAGGACTCTGGCACAGTTCTGTGATGGCCATTGAAAATGTTAACTTGTTACACAAGAAATCAGTTACATTAGTAATCTTCATTACACCATTAATATCTGTTACACCAGTAACCTTCATTATATCAGTAACCTATGTTACAATGGTATCAATGTATAGAATATTTCGCAGTTATCAATCCTTTTTATACATTAAACACTAGGGTTAACAAACAGTAATACTTGTACTGTTATTGAGACTTTTGTAACCAGGCCAGAAATTCATTTGCATTTTGACCCAAAACAATTTGGACAATTTTTATTTTTTTGGTACAAGAGCAGTTGTCATTAGACATCTATGGAAGAACTACCATGAAGCGCAATAATGGCAGTACTTTCACCATCCATGGAAGAATTATCATAAAGTAATAAGGCAGTACCCTCACCATCCAATGGAAGAACTACCATGAAGCAATAATGACAGTACTCTCACCTTTCATTGACAACATTTGGCAACACTCACAATCGACTGCCACTCTATGGTTTTCTAAATGTACTATACTTTTCCACTGCTTTTACCTAAATGTTATTTTTAAATTAATGTTTGGCATTTTTAAACTTGTACCAGCTTTTCTTTAGTTTCTGAGCATACACACTGACTAGGTAATTATCTTTCTTCAGTCTCTGTGTTTCTCAGAGGAAGCAAATAGTGACTGCTTCATTTAGATCACAGCCAGAAAGTTATATAAAATTATTATCCCAATGTTTCAAGTGTGCCTTCAACAGTTTTCAATGTTTAACCCTATCATAGTCTCTCATGTTACTGAGGCTAGTAGTGCTCATGTAGATCTACATCTTACTCACAATACACACTGATATGCTTTAAGTGGTAAATTTTGGCCAAGACATAAGAGAATGGGTCTGTGCAGCGAGTGCCCACATAATAAAAAAAAATAATTCCTACCCCATGTAGTGCAAGATGGGAACAACTAACATCTGACCTTGTGTTTGGTTACAAATAGCAACTTTTCTAAGATGTTTTTCATGGCACATGCAACCATTTCACTTATTACAACTAAGCATAACAAATATTTCTGGAAAAACTAAGTAACTAATACATACGAACATATGTATATTTTATATCTTGTGCTTATGGAGCTTTTTTAACACGTTGGCCATCTCCCAAGGCAGAGTGACCCAAAAAATAAAGAAGCACTTTTACCATCATTCGTATATAACCACTGTCTTTGAAGATGTGCCTAGATATGAGAGTTTAGATGTCACTCCAAACAGTCAATATCCCAAACCCTTCTTTAACCCTTTGAGGGTTTTGGTCGTACTAGTACGTCTTACGCGTAGGGGTTTTTGACGTACTAATACTCATGAATTCTAGCGGCCTCAAATCTAGTGGGAGAAAGCTGGTAGGCCTTCATATGAAAGAATGGGTCTATGTGGTCAGTGTGCACAGTCTAAAAAAAATCCTGCAGCACACAGTGCATAATGAGAAAAAAAAACTTTGACCATTTTTTTTAATAAATCAGCGACTTTGCAGTGTATTTTCATATGGTATTTATTGTTGTTTTTCAGTTTTCTTGGTTCATTTTATAGAATGGAAGACTATTACAGAAATTGAGATGATTTTGACTGGTTTTACAATGAAAGGTGCCTTTTAAATTGAGCTCAAAAATAGCAGAAATGTTCGATTTTTACCAAACTTCAAAAATAAACAAATCGTGCCAAGCGTGCAATACACGTCAACTGGTGAGTCTAATATTCTTTCACAAGTGCACCAATAATAATTTATACCATTTTTTTTCACTAATGCAGTAGTCTGCATAAACAGTAAATCTTATATTTTTTGTGAGAAAAAAAATTCAAAGTTGAAAGCCAAAGAATATAAGAGGGGCCTTGAGACGTGACTAATGGCTAGAGGAAATGTTATTTTAGTGCCAGGAATGTCTTTCTGTTTATTCTGGACCCTATTCGGAAATTGGCATCTTTTGAAATTTGTGTGAAATTGGCAAAATTGCTAAAATTTTGACCACTGTACTGGATAGTTGAATTTCATAAATGGGTGGTTTCTTGCACCCATTCGATGGACAAAATGGAGTTCTAGGGAAATATTCATGTTTTTTGTCGACTAGTACAGTGAAATTGGCCGAAAATGGGGCTCAAAGTGGGCAAAATCGCCGATGCGTAAACATCGCCGAGACCGCTAACTTTGCGAGAGCATATGTAGACAGCCTGTACTGTCAGAGCACACAGCCTAGCCGTCTGCTCTGACTAGTTCATATTTCGCGGCATTCAGTGCTGCCCTCTG
Source organism: Cherax quadricarinatus (assembly GCF_026875155.1). Classification (NCBI taxonomy): domain Eukaryota; kingdom Metazoa; phylum Arthropoda; class Malacostraca; order Decapoda; family Parastacidae; genus Cherax; species Cherax quadricarinatus. Next base: position 10,269,703 of record NC_069424.1, on the reverse strand, counting down.
TAGGCCTACCTAGGTCAGTGGGAAGCACAGCCCACCCTCTCTCACTCCGAGGCCGACCGACTTGACATACACAAGTGCTCCCCCTCCACGGACTGGCTTGTGGTCACTCCCTCACACTGCCCGTTGTGTACTCACTCCTACCCAATTAAAGCCAAACTAGTCCACGGCCATATCATTGCTACCTACGCTACCTTCATCGGCACTAAACCGCTGTTCAGCAGTAAGAACAGCAATAACAGTGGTGACAGCGGAGTCAACGGCATTGTGAGCCTCTTCAGGGTGGAGGGGTCAACACCATCGGTCGACGCCAGTCAACATCATCCGTCGTCATCCAACGCACCTGCTGGCCTAAAGAGTTATCTGTTACTCCCAGCGGCTTGACGGGACCTGAGATAGATCTTCGTCCTAGATTTTTCCCACAAAATCTGGACATAGGCGTCACGGCGTCATCTCCAGCCTTAGCAGTCACGTGTTCACCTCATCACCTTCTCTACAGCCCTTCAACACTCTCCAGCACCATTCTCCTGCCTCCTACAGCGTCCCTACGCCCTTCTCAGCTACAAGAAGTAGAGGTGAGGTCGTTTAGTGTGTTGGCTTCGTGTGGCTCCACGCGTGACCACGAGGCAGCTCTGGGGTTGGTTTATACCCTAATCAGCATGTAAACACACCAGCCTCCTCTACAGCCTTCTCTGCTACGCAACGACGTCCATCTCGCCGTCCATGTGTGTTGTGTTCTTCCCAGTTTCCTCCAAGAAGTTCTACCTTGCTTAACCACGTGGGAACCCAGTTGGCTTAGCCCCTAAGCCAGCTCAGTTCAGCGTCTACAGCAGCTCGTGACTCATCATAGTGTCTACAACTACTCAGCGTCTACGTATCTCCAGCCAGTGCAGTTTTTTTTTTTTGTGTTCCCCCCCATTTAAATTTTTTTTTTTCCCTTTCCCTTGCGTTATATTCCCATTTTCATCCCCGTTCTTTTTTTCCCCCCAGTGATTTGTTAAAAGTAAAACTTACTCGCCCCAAAGTTAAAAGTTTCACTTAAGCTTTTTTTAGCACGTTCGAGTAGTGCAGAAAAATGTTTTTTTCTCCGGTGCAAAGGGCCGCACCCAAGTCAGCGGGGCCCAGACCCCTTTTCCATGAAAACCCCAACCCAACACACTGGGGTTAAAACCCCCGGGTATCCACGTTCTTCTAATTCTTATCCCTTTCCACAAGTTCCCCCGGGCCCCTTCCTGTTTTTTTCCCAAAGCCCCAATTCTGATGATTTTTTTTCTACACATTAAAGCCCCATACCCAGTATCCCAAATGCTACGGGGCGTGTAGTGTAAATAGACATCACTGAAATTTTCCAGGCCCCGGGCGGGCAACCCAAACCTTTTCGCCCATCTCCAGCACCAAATTTTAAAAGAAAAAACAGTGACTTACCTACTTTTTCCAATATTTTGTGACTTTTTTAACGCCCCTAAAAACCAAAAACAGTTACAGTTACTGAAGCCAAAACTTCAAAAATTTGGGGTTCATTGTCACCCAGTGCACATTTTCCCATTTTACCTACACTTCTTAAATTTTGAAAATTTATTTTTGCCCCTCCTACTTTTTAAATTTCCATATTTTTTTTTTCTGCTTTTTGCACCTCATTTATTGTTTTAAAATTTGCCCAGGGGTTAACCATTTATAAAATTTCCTCCCCTTTACAGTTTACATGAAATCCCGGTGCTTTTTATTTTGTTATTGCCCCTTTCCCAAGTTCCCCACAATTTTTTTTAAACCCCCCCGGGCACGGGTTTTGTTTGTTAGTGTTTTTTTTTCTTTTAAAAAAGTGTAATCTTCAAGTACTTAATATTAGCTTTTTTCTCCCCTGCAGTGATACAATCTGTCCTAGCCCATTAAATTTTTTCTTCTGTTTCCCCTTTTAATTTGCTCTACATAAAATTCTATGTTTTATCTGTGAATATTCACCTATGTGCATTGTTTTTTGGGCAAATTTTTTATACCCAAGTCATTGATGTATTTTTGGGAACCTGCTTTTTTTACCTTTAAATTCCCAAAAATTCCTTGTAAATTTAAAATTAAATTTTTAAACCTTTTGAGTTTTGGTGAAATTTTTTTTTTTTTTTTTCCCATTGTACACCCTGCTAACCCCAGCAAAAATTTTGGGCCAAAACCCTTGAATTTAAAAAATTTGCTTTTTTAAATTAATTTTTTTTTTGTGTGCATATAGCAATTCGGGATAAAAGTTTTTTTTTTTTCTGTGTTTTTTTGGCACTATTCCATACTCTGAAAACTTTTTTTGGGGCCAATTTCCCCTTGTCCCAAGTGAATTACCCTTTTTTTAAATTGCTTTTCAATTTGCAACTGCTCCCCAAAAACCCGCAATTTTTTTTAAACTGTGTTTTCAGCACATTTTTATTTTGGTAGTACCTAAATTTTTTTTGTTTTTTGGTGAAATTTTTTGCTCCCAGGGGTTTCCCATTTTTCAACCCCCTTTTCAAAAATTTTTGTTGCCAGATTCCGGGTGAAATTTTTTGGACTACCCCTTAGCTTCATTTTGTGAAACTTCCCCTGTATACATTCACTTGCAAAACTTTCTTTTAATTTTGTTTCAAAGTGTACCACTTATTTCCCTTTTTTTTTGGTTGTTTTTGCTCAAATTTTTTTCTATCACTAAGCAGTTAACCTAGTACAGGAAGGCCCCCCCCCAAAATACGGCGGGTTTAGGTTCCAGGCCCCGCCGTAAAGCGGAAATCGCCGTAAATTGGAACACCCTTTTTTTTTCCACTTAAATGCATACAAACACTAGATAACAAGTTTACACAACAAATATTAAGTTGGGCAATAAAACCCAGGCATCAAAAAACAATAAAAAGGTAAAAATACAAAACATAGTGCACCATTACTTCCCTTTAAAAATTTATTTAGCCCTTAATCAGGGTGGGGACAAGTATATTTATTGTAAGAAATTCAAGTGGGGGTATTATTGTAAAAAGCCTCCCCGGGCCCCCCCACCCACACATACTAAAAAAATGATATTTAAGCATCCCAGACCCGAAAAAAATGTTAAAAAGTTCAACCTCATTATTTCCCCTTAAAATATTTGTAGTCTTAATTTAGGGTCAGGAGAAAGTAAAGAGATAAAACGAATAAATGAGAAGAGAAAGAAGGGTACATGAGAGGGGGCAGGCGAAAGTTATGTAAAAAAACCAGGGGAAGGTAATTTTTTGGTAAACAAACGAAATGTACACGTCTGGTTTGTGTACAAGTTACATTGTGTACGGGGTTGGGTCCCTACATTGTTTACGGTAAAATTTAATAAAAAAAGAACACACCCTTTTTCTCATGTAACATCATTTTGAGAAGAAATGAAGCTCTGAGTAAAGGGAAATTGGAAAAAAAGTAAACACGATTTTTTTTGGGGTTTAAAATCCAAGGTTCTCTCCCCACGAATTTGTTATGTATGATACCTCTATGTAACTTTATTTGTGTAAACCAAAAAACCCTTACTTACATACATACAAAAGGGAAAATAATTTTCAAACAGTTCCCCCATAACACATTTACTCTTATGTTAGATTAAAAAAAAGTTATTCTTGCCGCATTTGTACAATTTTATGGGCTCCCACATTTTAATTTTTAAGTTTATTTTTTTCTATTTTGGGTTTATTTATCATCTTTTTATGTTATGTTCGTGTTTATTATATAATTTTAAAAAAAAATATCAGGGATGGTTTAAATGAAAATGTGTAATTACCGTAATAAAAAACGACATTTAATGAGACTGGGTTTTTTAAATTACACCATTTGGCAAGCGTCGGGCACGACATCTCACATTTGTTTATTTATTCTACTGGGGGGTGTATTTTTTCTTATTTATATGTTATGAAACGTGTTTATTATATAATTTTAAAAAAAATTTATCAGGGAATTAATGAAAATTTATATTCCGAAAATACGACTTTTAAAATGAGACTCAGTATTGTTATCAAAAACCACTTTGCAAGTCTTTCGCACACATCTCACATTTTTTTTAAATTTAAATTCTACGGGTGGGGGGGTTTTTTTATTTTATTTTTTATTTTAAATGCATCGTGTTTATTATAAAATTTTGAAAAAAAATCAGGGAAAGGTTTAAAAGAAAATTTTTATATTACCGTAAAATACAAACTTTTAAAATAAAACTCAGTTTTTGTTATTATCCCCAAACTTTTCAAGTCGCCCTGCTCACACTAAACATTTTTTTTATTTATTCTACTGGGGGTGAAATTTATTTTTATTTATTTTGTTATGCATCGTGTTTTTTATATAATTTTGAAAAAAATATCATGGAGGGTTTAATGAAAATGTTATATTAACGAAATATACGACTTTTAAAAATGACTCGATGTATGAAAGTTTATTTGGGTACGGGTATACATAATATAATTATCAGAGTAAAAAATAAAATATGAAATAACTTTTAAAAACATTTAAAATTTTTTTGGGGGGGGGGTTTCCAGACAAAATTTGGAGAGCCCAGTGCTTACTGACTCATGGAAATTTGGTAAAACAAACGGGTGGGGCAGGGTGACCGTATTAGAAATCGGTGGGGGGAGCCGTATAGTGAGTTTTGGTCAAAATTTTAAAAATGCCCCAAAAATTACCCGGAAAACGCCGTAAAGCGGAACGCCGTAAAGCGGAACGCCGTAAAGCGGGGGCCCCCCTCCTGTACTGGGGTTTCTGAGTTCTCTTTGACTCTTTTTTTGAATTGTAGCCAGTGCATACCATTTCTTGCTCGGACCTTTTAAACCCTCTTCGTGACCTAATTGCTTTTAAACCAATTGACGTAAAGACTAAGACACGAAAAGGCCATCCCGTTAGTCCAGTTTTCTCCCGGGCCAAAATGGTGCCTCAGCCACTTGAACCGGGGCAGGGCATCGAACCCCACGACATTTGGAAAATTTGTGGCTCAAGCCCGACCACCAGTGGGCCGGCTCATCGCCCATCCCCCGCCCCTTATTTTTGACGGCCCGTTCAAATAGTTTAGGGGGCCAGGCTGCAGTCATGGGGGACGCCCTGTTAAAAGGCTCATTTGATAGCCCAACGAAAAAACCAGTACTTTCGTGCTGCTTTTGCAGAAAGTGGATTCCCCCAGGGTGATAATGGGTTTCCTTTGTGCAGTTAAAGGGCGGGGTTTGTAAGTTTCCCAGTTTGGGATGAACTTAAGGGGGAATTTAGGCGAAATTTTCGGCGTAGCCCCCCCAACGCCTTTAACTTTGAAAAACTTTTAACCCACGTTTTGGCCCCGAATTTTAAATTTTCCCGGGCACAAAAGGGCCCCCGGGCTTGCTTTTGCCGGTTCGAGCAAGCCCCCAAGGACTTTACTGATGCCATAAACTCCACAAAGTGGGGGAAGTGATGGCCGAATTGCGCTAAAGCCCTCACCCCCTAGCTGCTTTTGGGGCATCTTTGCGGAGGGAGGGCCGCCCCTAACCCGGGGTTCCATTGATGCGCGGGGACTGGGGGCCCCAGCACGACGTCCGGGGCATATGATCCCATCACACCTAAAGGGGCCCCCTTCCGAGAAAGGGCCCAAGGTTTGCCGCTTTGCGGATGATCCCCCTAACCCACCCTTTTCGGGGGCCGCCCCCAGGGGCCCCCCCGCGGTCCACCGGAAGTCACTTTTTCTGCTGGTAAAGACACCCCAGCCCACAAATTTTTTCTAACCCCATCCCACAAACACGCGCCTAATAAAAATTTTGACCACGGGTAACAACATAAAGGTCTAAATACAAAAAGGCAGTAAATTCGTTTTTCCTGGACCAGGGCAAAACGTCCCCCAGCGACACCACCCCCAACCTAAACCCCGTAACGTGTGGGTGCCCTTGTTTCAACTGTGGCAAATGAGGGCACAACCGAGGGAGTGTTAAAAACCCAAAAGCCCCCCCGGCAAAGAAACCGTCACAATCCCCCACGCTAGTACCCCCAGAACCGTAATTTGTCCCCACGCTCAGTTAAAAGGGAAACCCGGAAACCCCGCCCCCAAAACCTTCAGTATCAAGGTAACCGTCCCCCCCGTCCCCAAATCCCCCAACCTCGCGAGGGAGTCTGTATTTTACCACAATTTTCCGCCCAAAACCTCCCATGAGTGTAAAAAGGGCTGAAAAGAAATCTGTCAGCGGGGGGGTGGAGCAAGCAGTCGTCGCGAAATGCACGTGCTCGTAGAAGCCCCCCAAACTAGTTGGGGGGGAAGAACCGCCCCGCAAAACCACAAAAGACATAGAAACCCCCGCCCGGATTTCGCTGTATTCCGTCCCTGTCCGAAACCCTTTTCCCCCGCCCTGGGCAGTGAAACGCTTGCCGACAGTGAGGAAACAGAGTGCCCGGGACATTGTTGCCGAGACCCGTCCCTTACCTTCCGGGTCAGCCCGTCAACAAGTGTCACCTCGAGCACCCTGTGATTTCCGGGGGAATCCGTGGGCCTGTCATGCCTTCATGTTCGGTATGACAACCCATGGGGGACCGCTCATGACCCAAATGTCCACCATAAAGCCTGTTCAGCTTTTCCTAGATAAAAGGGTTTCGGTGGTTAACATTGCCGCTCCATTTTTTTCCGAGACACTGGCCTTAAACAGCGGCCATGTTGACAGAGCCTCGCCATTCAGACCTTGAAAGGAGTCCAGGTAAACCGCTGACGGTTTGCAGTTTGCAAAAAACGCTAAATTTGTGGTCCAGGGTCACAAGCTGTCCCAAAAATTTTTAGTCCCTAATGGTATTGTTTTTTCCCTGGTGACCTGCTCATAGGGGTTTAAAAACCCTGGGAGATCTTAGGGTCCCCTTTAGATCCCGCTGATGGAAAGCGGAATTCAACGGGGTGGATGTGCCCTTCTGGGGCTGGCCCCTTAGGATCCACTACGTTCTACTCTGTCTCAAAAGTAAGCACAGTGCCTAGAATCGTTGGGAAACCGGTGGTTTTTCCCTGGCACATTCTCCCCGGGGGCTCTCTTTTTCCTGAGACCTCGAGTAAAAGCTCGTTGCCCAACACCTCCTGGCCCTCAGCGCGTAGTTACCATGGGAAAACCCCCTGGGGACGCCCAGTCAAAACCCTTTACTCCCAACTTCCCGACGTTTTTTGAGAGGAAACCCCCCGCAAATTGTCAAGGCCGCAAACCCTTCGGCAGGGGGACGTCTGAAAACCCTGTCCCTGGCATCACGACAGAGTTAATGTTGTACAAAGTAGCCCTCACTTTGTCAGCTAACTTTGCCACTCCGTTTCGGTGTAAATTTAGGGAGAGCTTTTGAAGGAGACCCTTTGGGTGGTTACAACCCACAAAGTGCCCAGTTTTAAGGGCCTCTCCCTTTAACCATCCTTGCCACATGGGAACGTGGTAAGTTGCAAATCCTTGGTTTTCAACATGCATAGTCGAGAAATTTTCCCCCGCGGAAGAATACCTCACTTGTTTTGACCGTCAGATTTCCCCCTCCCGGTGAGAGTGGGGGTGAAGCCCCACTACTTTCCCCCGGAGTGCAGTTCTCCCCCGGCGAGCGGGTCGACCTTCCAACACCCGGGCCAAAGGGAGGAAAGATAAACTAGCTTTTACAGACTATCCTAAGAGGGGCCCAAAAATTCTCCAGTTTTTCAATTGTGCCCTTCTGCAGTTGCCTAGAAAGGTGATTTAAAGGGGTTTTACCCCCCTGATCCTCACCGTTAAACCACTTTACAAAGGTACTAAAACCCCTTTAGTACCCGCGTATCGCCTGCCACATGCGCAAAGAGTCTTCCGGGCCCAAGAAAAACCCTTTCACGGATGCTCCTGATGGAGTTATTGAGGAGTCCCCCTTCCCCTGGAATGCCCCCTTTTTCCCGGTTCCCAAAAAAGAAGGGGAAACCCGGGGCCCTGTTAACGATTACAGGGAAAAATGAATGCATGTCCCTTCCCCCCACCCGCTTTCCATTGCCAGTTCTGAACGACCTGTTGGGGAACAAACGGCCCATAATAAGGCTTTTCAACTCTTGATTTTTCTTCAAGGGTTCTGGCAGATCCCCCCCCGATTATGAGAGCAGAGAGTGACCGCTTTTTCTACGCCAACCCTTTGGGGGCATTACCAGTTCGGGGGATGCCCTTTTGGCTTGCCCCAAGCCCAATTTACGTTTAAGGGGGCGTTTTATGACACAATTTCCCGTTTCCCTCCTAGGTTGGGGGACGCCCCATGGTCTAAACCCGGGTGATCTCATAGTCATGGCGCAAGATGGCCAGTCACATCTTGAGAAACTTGACAGGTATTGGACGGCTAGCTCAGGGCAAATCTTTAAGGGAAAACTCTCCAAATTCATTTCCCCCCGGGAAAAAATAAAATTTTTTTGGGTCACCCAAAAGGGCCAGAATGGCATAAAGACGGACAGTCTAAAATCTCGGCCGTGCAGAAATTCCCCAGACCCATGACGGCGGGTCCAGTCTGGTCCTTCATAGGCCTGGCGGGTTTTTAAAACCCCCAACCTTTAAACGCAGGTTTTTTCCACCATTGCTGCACCCCCACAAAGCTTACTAAGAAGGAGCCCCTTTTGAGTGGGGCTGTGTTTAGGAACGAGCTTTTGTCATTTCAATTTAAAACCCCAATTTTTTTTTTAATTTAAACCCCCCCAACCCCCTTTGATTCCCTGAAATTTTACCAAGGGGATTTACCTTAGACTGATGCCAGCAAAGTTGGCAATTTGGGGGCAGTCTTGTCACAGGAAAACAATGGAAACAACACCTATTGCCTATGCACCCCTGTTTTTTACAAAGCAGAAGTCAATTTTTTCATGACAGAGCTAGAAGTTTTGCCATTTATGGGCCCTGAGTCAATTTTTTTGGGGTATCACTATCATTATCCTAACAAGATTTTCACAGATCATCTCCCCCTTAAAAAGGCCCCTTTTTTTGGGAAAAAGGGAAACCTCTCGGAAAAAAATGCTCGGTGGTACTCCGTTTTAATGGGCAAAAACCCTGAAATTTGCTATGTCCCCGGTAAGCAAAATGTTTTACTGATGCCCTTTCGAGGCATATAGGGATTCATGATGTCGCAATTCGTTCCTTTTAGGAAACTCGAGAGAGCCCAACGACAGGACCCTGTTGGGGCTCCAGTCCTTCGTTTTCCCGGGCCCAAGGAGGCCCCTTGACTTACAGGTCCCAAATCTCCCGTTCCACGAAGGATTTGGTGGGCAACCAAGGAGGGACTGTGCCCTGTTGCCAGCTGGTGGCCCCCTCAAACCGTAAAACCAACTGGGGTTTCCAATCCATGATACCAGCTTACTCTTGGGTTTTCCACAATTTCCCAAGGGGTAGCGGGACCCCCGGGGAAGGGCCCCCAGTATCAAACAGGGACGAAAGAAATATTTCTGGCCTAAGAAAGGCAGGGGGACATTGCCAAGCATGTACACCATGTGGGGTTTGCCTACAGCACAAGGGACCATTACAGTCCTAACCCCATTCTAAAGTATCCCCTTTCCCAAAAGGGGCCCTGGGAAGAATTCCGGGCGACCTGTTTGACGAAATTCTCGACCTCCCGGGGAAAAGGGGAAAAAAGCACCCCGCTTGTAATGGTAGATAACTTGACCCGGTTAAAAGTGAATTAGTAAACCCCTTCCTGATAAAACCCCCTGAAACGTCGTAGTGGGTTTCCGTAGCATGTTTTTTTTTCGTCATATTTTCCCCACGTGTCCTTTTTGTCAGACAATGGGTTCCCAGTTTATAAATGGCATAATGCAGGATCTTTGCTCCAGATTCAACAACCCTCAAGCGCCAGTAGCTCCACCCCCCCACCCGGGGAGTAATGGTCCCTTTCTGAACGTAAAAATCCAAAGTCCTGGAGGTGCTCAAGTAACCGTTTCCCCAAATTTACTACATGGGGGTGAGGCTATCCCCGATGTTTTAGTGTACATAAAATTTTTCCCCCCTCAACAGCTCGAAACGGTGAAAGGGGCACCTCATTTTGCTTTGTAAGGCAAAGACAAGCGCTTTCCATAAATTTTTGTTTACTCCACCTAGACCCACTTACATAAATGATAACCCCATGTAGTAAAAAATGAGGACAACGCGCTTGTCTTCCAAACGGGTACGGAGAACCCTTTTGAAACCCACTGAAGGTTTACTTCTGAGGGGCCAAAAAATTTCCCCCCCCCCCCCCCCAAGGGGAAAACAAAGTGGGAAACCCGGTTTTCAAATTTTTTTGCTCAACCCAGTGGGAGACCCCAGGGAAAGCACAAACTTGTCCCCCAAAATTTTTGGGGCCTTACCGTTTCCTACGACAGCTCCGTGGGAAAAATTTTGAGGTGAGGGGGTGCTTTCGGGAATATCAAGGAAACCCACCCTTTATCACAAAAAAAGAAGTTTTACCAAATGGGGGCCTAAACAGAGGGTGGGGGCCCCCCGCGTTGCAACGCCCACCATCAGCTTAAAAGTTTGGGGGCAAACCCTCTATCCCTTTTTCCCACTGCTATAGGTACGGGAAAACGGCCCCCGTAAAAGGGTCCATACTTATGGCCTGCGACCCAGGACAACAGTAAAATTTCTGTGACATTGACGGGACCTACTGACTTGTCCCGAACCCCCTACCCAGTTATCAATTGTTTGCTTGCAGAAATTTTGGTTTAAAAAGCACACCCCCATTGTATAGCTAGTCGATAAAAGAGTCAGGGTGGACAACATAAAGTAATTAGTAAAACTTTAGAAGGGGACCCAGAGTGTAATGAATTCCATGGATATAGTATTATTGTACGTTTTGTCACCAATTTTTATAACTAAAAAAGGAAAAAAGCCTGTAAATTAACGGGCAGGCAGTGCTGCCCTCTGAGTCACAATCCCCACCTTAAAAAATGCTAAATTCAGTTTTATTGTTTTCAGATGGGGAGCGTGCAACAAAAGTTCGAAAACAGTGGCCCAAATGATGTTCAGCCCTGCGGGCAAAAACCCGTATAAGAAGATTTTAGTTTTCCCGTGCTGACTCCTTTCCGGGGCCCCTATCGATGAAACAAACCGGGCAAACCAGTTTTCTCTTCCCCCCGGAGGGAGAGTTTTTTTTTTTTTTTTTCCTGTTGCGTTTTTTTTTCCATTTTTGATTTACTAGTTACGAAAGCCAGTCCCTCCCTGGGGTAGCTAGTGTAAAATTCCCTTTAACCTAAGGGGGCCCCCAGTATTGTCGCTCGGGACGACGCGAGGGGCGTGGCCGAGCAAATGTAAAAAAGCCTTCGTCAGAGCACCCAGCCTAGCCGTTTTGCCCCTGACTAGTTCATATTTTTGCGGCATTCGTTTCTGCCCTCTGTAGGCCCCGTGGGGAAAACACAGCCCACCCTCCTCACCCGAGGCCCACCGACTTGGGCATAAAAACAATGCTCTTTTTTCCCCCCGGACTGGCTTGCGGGGCACCCCTCACACTGCCCGTTTTTGTAAATCCTCCTACCCAAATTTAAAACCAAACTATCCACGGGCCCTATTCCCTTGCTAAACCCAAAGCTACCTTCAAACGGCAAATAAAACCGCGTTCAGCATAAGAACAGCAAAAACACATAATTCTGTAAAATTTTTTTTTTATCAAATTCAAACTTTTGGTGTCTTTATGATCGGGAAAAAAATTTTTCTATCATTTTTATAAAGAAAATAATTTTTTTTTTTTTAAATTTGGCTGACCCCCGAGAACGAGTTTCGGAGAGGCCCCGTCGACCCTTTAAAGGGGGTTTAAAAATGCAGGGATTTTACTTCCCCCCCTCCAGGACCCCAAGTCCGGCTAACCAGTTTCCCTGAAACCCTCCACAAAATATTACCCTGCCACTTCCTACGCTCGTCAGGGCCCAAAAGCCCAACCCCCCAACTCCCTTCACTTTTCATTTAAACCCTGCCCCAAAATGCCTGCTGCCCGTCCAACCCCTCCCATTTATGCAAATAGTGGATGAAAGGGACTTTAATTTTTTCTTTTTAAAACACTCGGGGCCCCCGTCTTCCACAAAAGGGAAGATGAAAGGGAACAAGAAAAAAACACTTTCACTTTCACTCATTTAATCACTGTCTTGCCAGGGCCCACTGACCCTTTCAGTTTAAATGACCTCCAAACCCCAACATTTTCCCCACCTCTCCTTCAGAGAACAGGCACTGTACTTTTCCCCCTCCCGGAAAATTCAAGTCCCCACTTTAGAAAAGAGTGACAATATTTGATTTTTGTTTTTCAAAATGGTTGATATTTTTAATGCTGGTTTATTTACAACTTTAAAATACTGTACCAAAGTAATGAGCAATAATGAAACAAAACTTTTTTAACAAGAAAACAGTTTTAAGAAGATTGTGAATAAATACAATATATCAAAAATGTGATTGCCCAAATTTAATTCAGTTCAAACTAAAATTGCAAAAAAAAAGATAAAAGGTTTTATTATGCATAAATCAATTCCTTGAGAAAGAGGAGACAGATAAAAGACAATTAACAGTTAAGCATTACTGGAAAGTGTACAGCTAAATAAACACTAGTATCAATATAGGTATTTATATTTTAAGTAAAATAAGACAGAGGATGAATGGTGATTTCTCTTAAACATATTTGTAGAAAAGCACATGAAAAACATATTACCTTTTGTATAGTACGGTTCATCACCCCGTATTTTGTGGCAGGTTTCGCAGTAGCACAGGTTTCCATCTGTACTGAAGTATCCCTCTGTTTGTAAAGTAAAAAATAAAGAATTTACAATGCATTTTTTTTAATGAACCCAAAAGCTCAATAAAGAATTTTAAAATACATATCCTTGGATTGTACCCATCTCATAAGTTGAGTTCTTATCAAGAATGCAGAGTCAAACACTGGTATTTTAAAAACATTAATGCCCCAAGCTTTTCGCTTCAAATAAAAATTTTGATATAAATGAAGACAAGAGTACATTTAAAGAAATTAAAATTTGACAAACATACATTTAAACATTATCTGTAATTTACATATACAGTGGTACCCCGAGTTTCGGCAACCTCCCAACTCGAACAATTATGTAAGTTTATTATTATAAGTGCTTTTGTAAGTGTATATTTGGGGGTCTGAAATGGACTAATCTAATTTACATTATTCCTTATGGGAACAAATTCATTCGGTAACGGCAGTCAAACAGCCTTCTGGAACAAACTATGGCCGAAACTCGGGGTTCCACGCTTTTTTTTTTTTTTTTGACATGCTGGCCGTCTCCCATCAAGGCAATGTGACACTATAACTGTCTTGCCATAGGTGCGTAGATATGGCAGTTCAGATGTCCCTCCACACAGCAAATATCCCAAACCCCTTCTTTAAAGTGCAGGCATTGTACTTCCCATCTCCAGGACTCAAGTCCTGCTAACCCGCTTCCCTGAATTCCTTCATAAAATATTACCCTGCTCACAATCCAACAGTTCGTCAGGTCCCAAAACCACTGTTTCCACTCCTATCTAACACGCTCACACATGCCTGCCGTAGTCCAGGCCCCTTGTGCACAAAACCTCCTTAAACCCCCTCCTTCCATCCTTTCTTAGGAAAACCCACCTACCCCCTCCTTCCTTCCACTACAGATTTAAAAACCCTCCAACCCATCCTATTTTGCTCCATTCCTCTCAAAACCAAACTACCTAAATTTAGCCCCCCCCCCAGCCCTCGGATAATACTTTTAGTAACTCAGCATCTCCTCCTAATCTCCAAACTATGAATTCTCTGCATTATACATACACCATAAGTTTTCCCTCAGACATGAAATCTCCACTGCCTCCAACCTCCTCCTCATTGCAACATTCACAACCCTGCTTCACGCCCACGAAAATGTGTTGGTATCACTATACGTACTGTCATACATTCCCTTCTTTGCTTCCATGGATGATGTTCTTTGCATCCACAGATTTCCTCAATGCACCACCCACCCTTTTTTCCCTCATCAGTTTTTATGGTTCTCCTTATCATTTATAGATTTCCCTCCACCAATAAGTCTACTCCTGAATACCCGAACACATCCACTTCCTCCATACTCCCTCTTTCTAATCACTGTTACCCTCATTGCCTTGCTCTTTCCTATGTTCAATTTTAATTTCATTCTTTTACATACTCTCCCAAATTCATCCACCAACCTTTACAACTTCTCTTCAGAATCTCCCGAAAGCACAGTATCATCAGAAAAAAGTAACTGACAACACCCATTTTGAATTAGATTCTGCATATTTTAACCTCACACCTTTTCCTATCACCCTAGCATTCACTTTTTTTTACACTCTCATTCAAAGAGATAGTGTTAAAAAATCAAACAATGCCAGGCTTGGGTTTGTGTAGCTGGGCGTCTATTTTTTTTTTTTTTATTTGGCACAAGAATCTTAAATTGAAAACCAACCATGAAATTTTATTAAATATGGGCTCACTGCATTTCCCATAGTAAGTCTTTCATATTAATGTTAATATTATCCCTTTAGTAGTGACATTTAAAGAGACGTTAAAAAGTCAAATGGTGATGGGGTTGGGTGATTGCACAAGCGTTAATTTATGTACCATATAGAATATTACTAGTAGATATAGGGTCACTGCACATAGCCAAGTCAAACAGCATAAAGCAAGAGAAACCTGAACTTGTATTTATTTTTTTATTTTTTAATAACACATCGGCTATTTCCCACCAAGGCAGGGTGGTCCAAAAAAGAAGAAACACTTTCATCACCATTTGCTCCATAACTGTCTTGCTAGAGGTGTGCCTACACTACAGTTAAAAAACTGCAATATCAATAATCCCTCCTTGAGAGCACAGGCACTATGTCCCACCTCCAGGACTCAAGTTCGGCTTGCCACTTTCCCCAAATCCCTTTATAAATGTTACTTTGCTCACACTCCAACAGCACAAAGTCCCCCCCCCCCCCCCAAAAAAAAAAAAAACACTTGTCCCCACTCACCCCAATCTAACACTCTCATGCATGCTTGCTGTAAGTCCAAGCAACATTCACCACCCATGCTTCACACCCATATAAGAGCATTGGTATAACTATACTCTCACACATTCCCCTCTTTGCTTCCATGGACAACGCTCTTTGTCTCCACAGACTCCTCAGTGCACCACTCACCTTTTTCCCGGTCATCAATTCTATGATTCACCTCGTCTTTCAAAGACCCATCTGCTAAAAAGTCCACTCCCAAATACTATCTGAATACATTCACTTCCTCCATAATCCCCCCTCCCTCCATTCTGATATCCAGTCTTTCATTGCCTAAATTTTTTGTTATCCTCATTACCTTAGTCTTTCCTATGCTCACTTTTAATTTTCTTCTTTTACATACCTTACCAAACTCGTCCAACAACCGCTCTAACTTCTGTTCAGAATCTCCCGAAAGCAAAGTGTCATCAGCAAAAAGCAAGAGTGCCAACTCCCACTTTGTGTTAGATTCTTTATCATTTAATCCCACACCACTTGCCAACACCTGAGCATTCACTTCTCTTACAACCCCATCTATAAATATATTGAACATCTATAGTGACATCACACATCCCTGTATAAGGCCTACTTTTTGAGGGGAAAGAATCGCCCTCTCTTCTACATATTCTAACTTGAGCCTCGCTATCCTAGTAAAACTCTTAACTGTTTTCAGTAACCTACCTCCTATTCCTTACATTAGCAACATCTGCCACATTGCCCCTTATCTACCCTATCTAACATACACCTTTTCAAAATCCATAAATGCTTACAAAAACTTCTATACCTTATCTTTTCTGTTCACCTATATGTTTCCACTGTAAACATTTGGTCTACACCACTCCCTAACCTTTCCCGAAAGATCTCATCTTACTCGGAATTTTTTCAATTAATTACTATACACTTTACCACATGTACGCAACCAGGCTTACAGCCTTATAAATTTTACACTCTCTTTTTTTCCCCTTGGCCTGTAGACAATAGAAATATGCATGCTCGCGGCCATCCCGAGGGTACCTTACCCTCTTCCATACAGTTAATTAAATACAAGCACTGACCACTCCAAACTCCGTCCCCACATTGACCTTTAACATTTCTGTCTTGATGCCAGCCAACCCAAGCGGCTTTACCCCCTTTCATTTACCCACTGTCTCTCACACCTCCACACTTAGAAGTTGGCTCTTTCATCACTCCTGCAGATTTTATACCTCACAGTCCAATGCACAAATCACAGCATGCCCTATCTTCATCAACATTTAACTGTTCATCAAATATTCCCAATACCTTTTAACTCTCTATCTAATAACTTCTCCTCTCCTTTTTTTAATCTGTCAATATCTATTTGTGCCATAGGCTTTCTCAACATTAATCTCATCCAAACTTTTTGTTGATTGCATATCACCACTCATTTGCCTTTCCCTTTACATTCCTTCACCCACTCTCTTAACTCTCTATCTTTCCATATACTCCTCCTCCTTGTATCACTATTACTTCTTTTTCTCTCTTACGACTCTCTTTACTGCTTCCATTCACCAATCGCTCTGTTATGCCCTATGCACCCTGTTCCTGTAACCACAAATTCTGCTGAACACACGCACAGGGTTTCAAATAGAGTTAGAGCTAAAGAAGTAGGCAGAATAATGTTGAAGGATAAGTTTGGCAGGAAAAGAGGGACTATTAAATGTATTAATTCAAGGAGTATGTGGAAGTAAAATAAAGGTTGGGATGTGAAAAAGTTGGTTATTAGTAAGCATTATGCTCTGGAGAAGAGAGAAGTGTAGAGGAGAGAGAGATATTTGGGAAAATGTTGGATGTGTATGTTGTGGGAAGTTTGAAAAACAAGTGTGAGAGTAATGTGGTTGGAGGATTTCAATGCTAAAGGGGGCAAATATGTTGTGGAGGGAGTAGTAGGTAAATTTGGGGGTGCCAGGGGTATTGTAAATGAGGGGTCTTTATATTGAGCTATGTGTAAGAAAGAGTTTTTGGTAATTAAGTAATGCATATTTATGAAGTAGAGGATAAATAAAAATTCAAGGTAGGATATAGCATGGAATGGAAATTAGTGGGTTAGATTATGTATTGGTAGATTAAGTGATGGGGTAGGTCTCCGGATGTACACGTGATTGAGGGGGCAACTGACATATCGGAGCATTTTTTAGGTGTAGACTACGTTTGAGTAAGAGGTAGATGGGGAAAAGGGGTAAGTG
Source organism: Cherax quadricarinatus (assembly GCF_026875155.1). Classification (NCBI taxonomy): domain Eukaryota; kingdom Metazoa; phylum Arthropoda; class Malacostraca; order Decapoda; family Parastacidae; genus Cherax; species Cherax quadricarinatus. The sequence goes on along the minus strand of NC_069424.1, from coordinate 10,252,605 downwards.
GCAACAACCAAGTAAGAGGGAGGTTGAAGCGTCTAAACTAGGGAGGAGGAAGTTCGGGTGAGATATAAGCACTATTGGGAGAAAGGCTGGTGCAAAGTATGAGTAGAGAGGGGGGGGGAGTGAAACAGGGTTGGAATAGTTTTAAAAAATGGCAGTATTAGAATGTGGGGCAGAAGTTTAGGGGTTATAGGGGGTGGGTGCGGAGAAAGAGGAGTGATTGGTGGAATGATGAAGGGTGTGATGAAAGGGAAAAAGTTTGCTTATGTAGGTTTTTACAAAGCAGCAGAAGTGTTATAGAAAAGTATACAGTTATGGAGAGTAAAAAGAAAGGTGATGAGAGTGGTGAGAGAGTGCAAAGGAGAAGCAGATGATAGAGTGGGGTAGGCCACTGTCAGAAATTTTAATGATAATAAGAAAAAAATTTGGGTAGTGAGTTAAACAAGTTAAGAAGAAAGCCTAGGGAAAGAATGGACCTGTCGTTTAAAAAGAGTAGGGAAGTTAGCAGAAGGGGAGGATGGAGGTTTTGAGTAGATGGCGAGGAGATTTTGGGAAACTTTCAAATGTCGACGAAGAAAGGGAAAAAGCAGTAATTTCATGCACGGGTCCAGGGGAGGTATACCATCTTCAGGAGTGAAGAGAACAGGGATGCGAGTGTGGGGTGAGGTGCATGAGCACGTACGTGATGAAAGGGGTTAAAGCTGCTGGAACTGACGGGATCAGACAGAAATGTTAAAAGCAGGAGGGATATAGTGTTGGAGTGGTTGGTATTTTTTCTTTAATAAATGTATGAAAGAGGGGAGGAAGGTATCTAGAGATGGCAGACAGAGAGCATGTTAAGTCCTTTAGATAAAGGGAGAAGACAAAAGAGATTGTAAAAATTAGAGGGAAATAAGTTTATGAGTTTTAAACAGGAAAGTTGTTTCGGTTAGGGTTACAATTGTATAAGAATTGAGGTAAGGACGAATGCAGGGATTGTGGAATAAGCAAGGAGGTTTTAGAGGGGGTAGGGGTGTGTAGATCCAAGTGTTACATTGATGATATAGGTGAACAGTATTTAGATAAGGGTAGTGAAGTTTTTATTGCATGGTTGGATTTAGAAAAAGGCAGAGGAGAGAGTGGAGTGGGGAAGCAATGTGGCTGATTGGCATGTATATGCGATTAGGTGGGTAAGTTATAAATGCTGTAAAAGAGTTTTTATGAGGATAGTGAGGCTCCAGGTTAGGGTGTGTAGAAGAGAGGGGGACTACTTCCCGTTAAAAGTAGGTCTTAGGACAGGATGTGTAATGTTCACCATGGTTGCTTAATATATTTATAGATGGTGTTGTAAAAGAAGTAAATGCTAGGGTGTTCGGGAGAGGGGTGGGGAATATTAAATTATGGGGAAATCAAATACAAAATGGGAAACTGACACAGTTGCTTTGTGCTGATGATACTGTGCTTATGGGGATTATAAAGAAAAAATTGCAAAGGTTAGTGGATGAGGTTTGGGGGAGTTGTTAAAGTTAAGGAAAAGTTGAAAGTGAACATAGAAAAAGAGTAGGTGTGAGGGGGTATATCAAATGATTTAGATAAAAGAAAATTGGATATCAAATTGGGAGGAAGTATGGGAGAAGTGAACGTATATCAGATACTTGGAAGTTGACGTGGCGGCGGATGGATTTATGAATGATGTGGTTAATATAGAATTGATGGAGGGAAAAAAGGTGAGTGGTGTGTTGAGGTATATGTGGAGACAATAAAACCATTATCTATGGAGGCAAAGAAGGGTATGGATGAAAGTATAAGTAGTACCAACACTCTTATTTGGTGTGTACATTCAACTACCCTTGTGGGGTGTGAATGTAGCAGCGAGGAGGCAGTTGGAAGGCAGTGGAGTTGTCCTGTCTAAGGCAATGTGTGGCGTTAAATATTATGCCCAGAAAATTCGGAGTGTGGGATATTAGGAGATGGTGGGGGGTTAATAAAAGTATTAGTCAGAGGGCTGAAGAGGGGTTTGTTGAGAGTGGTTTGGTCAATTTAGACGAGAAGGATCAAAGTTGAATGACATGGGGGCGTTTAAATCTGTAGGGGAAGGAAGGCGGGGTAGTGGTCGTCCTCAAAAAGGTTGGAAGGAAGGGTTAAGGGAGTTTGGTGGGCGAGGGGCTTGGCTTCCAGCAGGCGGGCTGTGAGAGTGTTCGTTGGAGTTGAATGGAGAGCGAATGGTATTTGGGACCTGGACGATCTGTTGGAGTGTGAGCAGGGTTAATATTTAGTGAAGCGGATTCAGGGAAACCGGTTGTTTTACATTGAGCCGGATGTAAGTCTGGAAATGGGAAGTATAAGGCCGGCATTTTAAAGAGGGCGTTCGGGTTATTGGCTGTTGGGAGGGATTGGTTGTGTATCTTTATTCGGATATGCTTATAAACTGGTGTGTTCTGAGCACCTCGGCAAATACAGGGATTATGTGTGGTGAGGTGAAAGTGTGAATGATGATGAAAGTATTTTCTTCTTTTTGGGTCACCCTGCCCTCGAGGGGAGACAGCCGGACTTGTTAAAAAATAAAAAAAAAACTCTTCAACCTATTGATATACTCTCCACGAGCTCATCTTTCTCCTATAGGTGTTTATATCTTCCCGTCTTCTTTTTGTTATAAAACCTTCACCTCTCTCTTGCTGTATTCCATTCTCCCGGGGAGCCATCTACCTTTTACGATCAATGTAGCGGGAACTATAAAATGTGTCATGGACACCTCTTTGAACATGAATATTCTTAAAGTCCAACTCAATCAGTCTTTTATCTTACCCAATAGACAGTCCACAATACTGTCATTTTGCCCTATATCATATCCTTGTTATACTTATTTATCCCTTGTTTCTTAAATTGTATTACCTAGGATCAAACCATTGCATACAAAGTTCAGTCAAGGCCCCACCATGAATTCATTTAAACCTGGTACACAAACTACTTACAACACCCTAATTAAACATTTCTCCACTATAGCATGTAGGTCCCCTAAGACAAAAGTCTTTCTCACTGGTTTTAATAGTTCTTAAACAACTTGCGTAACATCTCCAACACCTTTTTTCTTTCATTTCTCTTTTTCTCTTTCGCTTTCTCCTTTCTTTCTATGGTTTTTCTTGTCTTTCCTTTTCCTTTCTTTCTTTTTTGTTTCTTTCTATTTACTTTATTTCTTTTCTTTTTTCTTTCTCTTTCTCTCTTTTCCTTTCCTTCCCTTTTCTCTTTCTTTCTTTCTCTTTCTTTTTCTTTTTCTGTTTTCTGTTTCTTTCTTTTTTTCTTTCCTTTTTCTTGCTTCTCTCTTTTTTTTTTTTTTACACAGGGTTTGCAAGGTTAAGGATTCCTGATTTTATTGACAAGCTATTTACAGGTAAGGATTCCTAACTTTATTGGCAAGCTAAGAGCTGTTACTTATCAAGCTCTTTTGAAAAGCATTTTTGTTGTTATGAGACATACAAGTAGGAACAGGATGAAGTTGGGAGCATCTGTGGGCCAGCATTTTCATTTGATCAACTGACTTTATCTCGTTGACATCATTATTCTGTACGAATGTGTTCCATACTCGAGTCATCCTGGGTATATAGGATCTCAGATGGAGTGACGTTCTGGAGAAGGGTACAGCCAGAGCGAAGTTGCTGTTTTCTGCCCGTCTTGTGGCATAAAAGCTTGTTTCACGCTGTCCTCGAAGTGGATCCAAGTGGTACTTTGACAATATTAGACTTGCACATAACAGTAAGGCCACCCACATCCCTCCTATGTTGAAGGCTCTGCTGAAATGACAGATCTATCCAGGATGGGTCCAGGCGAGAGATGAGACGTCTTGCTCTGTTCTCTACTCTGTCAAGCAGGCAGATGAGAGGGAGGGCAGGCAAACCAAGAAAGTGGAGCATACTCAAGGTGCAAGCGTACTTGTGCCTCGTACAGAATCTTGAAACCCCTACTGTCAAGTAGAGGCGAGATACGGCGAAGTGCTGTAAGCTTCCTGGCTGCCTTGTTTGCAAGATTTACAACATGGTTCTTCATGGTTAGTTCGGAGTCAAATTTCACCCAAAGGATATCAACTTTTTCTCCAGGTGCCAACACCCTCTCATTCATCCTTACTACTGCACCTGCATTACCATCATGGTGCCTAGAGACGATCATCATTTGCGTTTTCTCAGGTGCAAATGTTACTTGCCATCTATTTCCCCAAGCTGATATAGCTCTCAGCTGGTGATTGATGTAGCTTAGAGCAGCTGGCATTTCTTCTCTTGGATAAGTGAATGTTATTGTACAGCCGTCTGCATATGCATGTGATTCTGGGATGAAATGAAGGTGGTCGATGAAGTAGACATTCCATAACAATGGACCCAGGACGCTTCCTTGTGGAACACTTGCCGCAATAGGATGTCTTGCTGATTCTGTTCCATTGAGAACTACACTTAGAGATCTACCATGAAGGTAATCACTGAGGAGACATAGCGTAGAGCCTGCAATTCCCAGTGCTTGAAGTTTTGCGAAGAGGCCCTGGTGCCACACCCGGTCGAAAGCACCAGCAATATCCAGTGCTACCACATAGCTGACTTTGGATTCATCCAGTGACTGGTGCCACTTAGTGGAGAGGTTTAACAACAGATCAGCAGCAGAGTAACCTTTCCTGAAGCCATATTGACAATCACAAAGTAGTGAATGGTAGTCAAAAAACACTGTCATTTGTCTTGAGATTATTGTCTCAAGGATCTTACCAGTGATTGACAGGAGTGACACTGGTCTGTAGTTGCTGATTTCTGCTCTGCTCTTCTTTTTGTGAACAGGGACTACATTTGCCTCGTTCCATAGAGAGGGCCATTTACACTGTACTAGGCAGTGCTGAAAGATGCGAATTAGAGGTGCTGCTAGCTGGTCTGCACATCTTCTCAACAATCTTGGGCTCAACTTGTCTGGGCCCACAGCCTTTTCTTGGTCAAGCGATTTAAGAAGGAAATGCACCTCCTCCTGCCTTATTGTCACCACTGACAGTTTTGACACAGTTCTTGCAGCTAGCCAAGGAGGGTCCCTTGCTGGATCAGGAACTTGCATTTTGGTAGCAAAGTGTTCAGCAAAGAGGTCCGCCTTCTCTTGACTACTAGTAGAGGTGGTCCCATCCTGTCGATTTAGAGGTGGAATGAGTTCATCAGGCAGATAACCTTGTCTGTCCTTGACCAGGGACCACCAGGTTTTGGAGCCTACCCTACCTGATGCTAGCTTTCTTTTAGTGTCCACCTCCCATTTAGCAATGGCCCACTTTTGAACATCACCCATATGCCTACAGGCTTGCCTGTGCAAGTTCCTGTTATAGGTGGTAGGATGTCTCTTATACATACCTTCGCCATGCTTTGTACTTAGCAGTAGCAGCCTCTCTACAATGAAAGCCAAACCAAGGCTGATCCATAGGCTTCGTCACATACTGCCGGTGAGGAATGTGTTTTTGTTGTAGATTAAGGATGTGTCCAGTGAAGGCTTTCACTTGGTTGTCAACATCCCCTTGGAGAAGAGCATTCCAATTGGTGGTGGCAAGCTCAGAGCGAAGGGCTGGCCAATTACCTCTTTCCCATACCCAGGTTGTGCGTGTGGACTCCTCAACTCGTTCTGTTGGGATCTTAAGTGTCTTAAAAACAGCCTTGTGGTCAGATGATCCAACATAGCCGAGGGGTTGACAAGTGACTATGCCTTCTGCCAGATCACTCACTACTGGGTCAACGGAGGAGCCAGAGATGTGAGCAGGGAAATCAACAAAGTTTCTCATGTCAAACACTGCAAGAAGGTCATCAAAGTCCCTCTGTATAAGGTGCTGGTTGAGGCCACCAACAATTATGATATGTTGACAGTTGTGTTGTAGCAGAAGGGAGTCAATATTTTCCATTAGGAAGTAGATGGGATCTGCATGTTGCCACTGAGGTCTGTACATTGCACATGCTAGTACAGAGGTACTAGTGTTTATGCAGAGCTTGTAGAACATCATTTCAAGATGCGTATGGGTGGCAACATCAATGTGCTGGGCATAAACACTTTTAGAAAAGCACACAGCAACACCTCCTCCTTGCCCTTGCCTGTCTCTTCTCATCCATGAGGTTTTTTTTTATTTTTTTTATTATCACAATGGCCGGTTCCCACCAAGGCAGGGTGGCCCGAAAAAGAAAAACTTTCACCATCATTCACTCCACCACTGTCTTGCCAGAAGGGTGCTTTACACTACAGTTTTTAAACTGCAACATTAACACCCCTCCTTCAGAGTGCAGGCACTGTACTTCCCATCTCCAGGACTCAAGTCCGGCCTGCCGGTTTCCCTGAACCCCTTCATAAATGTTACTTTGCTCACACTCCAACAGCACGTCAAGTATTAAAAACCATTCGTCTCCATTTACTCCTATCAAACACGCTCACGCACGCCTGCTGGAAGTCCAAGCCCCTCGCACACAAAACCTCCTTTACCCCCTCCCTCCAACCTTTCCTAGGCCGACCCCTACCCCATCTTCCTTCCACTACAGACTGATACACTAATACAATAATAACTCTACCATACACTTTACCAGGTATACTCAACAGACTTATCCCCCTATAATTTTTGCACTCTCTTTTGTCCCCTTTGCCTTTATACAAAGGAACTATGCATGCTCTCTGCCAATCCCTAGGTACCTTACCCTCTTCCATACATTTATTAAATAATTGCACCAACCACTCCAAAACTATATCCCCACCTGCTTTTAACATTTCTATCTTTATCCCATCAATCCCAGCTGCCTTACCCCCTTTCATTTTACCTACTGCCTCACGAACTTCCCCCACACTCACAACTGGCTCTTCCTCACTCCTACAAGATGTTATTCCTCCTTGCCCTATACACAAAATCACAGCTTCCCTATCTTCATCAACATTTAACAATTCCTCAAAATATTCCCTCCATCTTCCCACTACCTCTAACTCTCCATTTAATAACTCTCCTCTCCTACTTTTAACTGACAAATCCATTTGTTCTCTAGGCTTCCTTAACTTGTTAATCTCACTCCAAAACTTTTTCTTATTTTCAACAAAATTTGTTGATAACATCTCACCCACTCTCTCATTTGCTCTCTTTTTACATTGCTTCACCACTCTCTTAACCTCTCTCTTTTTCTCCATATACTCTTCCCTCCTTGCATCACTTCTACTTTGTAAAAACTTCTCATATGCTAACTTTTTCCTCCCTTACTACTCTCTTTACATCATTCCACCAATCGCTCCTCTTCCCTCCCGCACCCACTTTCCTGTAACCACAAACTTCTGCTGAACACTCTAACACTACATTTTTAAAAAACCTACCCCATACCTCTTCGACCCCATTGCCTATGCTCTCATTAGCCCATCTATCCTCCAATAGCTGTTTATATCTTTCCCTAACTGCCTCCTCTTTTAGTTTATAAACCTTCATCTCTCTCTTCCCTGATGCTTCTATTCTCCTTGTATCCCATCTACCTTTTACTCTCAGTGTAGCTACAACTAGAAAGTGGTCTGATATATCTGTGGCCCCTCTATAAACATGTACATCCTGAAGTCTACTCAACAGTCTTTTATCTACCAAAACATAATTCAACAAACTACTGTCATTTTGCCCTACATCATATCTTGTATACTTATTTATCCTCTTTTTCTTAAAATATGTATTATCTATAACTAAACCCCTTTCTATACAAAGTTCAATCAAGGGGCTCCCATTATCATTTACACCTGGCACCCCAAACTTACCTACCACACCCTCTCTAAAAGTTTCTCCTACTTTAGCATTCAGGTCCCCTACCACAATTACTCTCTCACTTGGTTCAAAGGCTCCTATACATTCACTTAACATCTCCCAAAATCTCTCTCTCTCCTCTGCATTCCTCTCTTCTCCAGGTGCATACACGCTTATTATGACCCACTTTTCGCATCCAACCTTTACTTTAATCCACATAATTCTTGCATTTACACATTCATGTTCTCTTTTCTCCTTCCATAACTGATCATTCAACATTACTGCTGCCCCTTCCTTTGCTCTAACTCTCTCAGATACTCCAGATTTTAATCCCATTTATTTCCCCCACTGAAACTCCCCTACCCACTTCAGCTTTGTTTCGCTTAGGGCCAGACATCCAACTTCTTTTCATTCATAACATCAGCAATCATCTGTTTCTTGTCATCTGCACTACATCCACGCACATTCAAGCATCCCAGTTTTATAAAGTTTTTCTTCTTCTCTTTTTTAGTAAATGTCTACAGGAGAAGGGGTTACTAGCCCATTGCTCCCGGCATTTTAGTCGCCTCATACGACACGCATGGCTTACGGAGGAAAGATTCTTTTCCACTTCCCCATGGACAATAGAAGAAATAAAGAAGAACAAGAGCTATGTAGAAAAAGGAGAAAAACCTAGATGTATGTATATATATATATGCATGTGCATGTCTGTGAAGTGTGACCAAAGTGTAAGTTGGAGTAGCAAGATATCCCTGTTATCTAGCGTGTTTCTGAGACAGAAAAAGACACCAGCAATCCTACCTATGCAAAACGTTACAGGTTTCTTTTTCACGTCATCTGGAGGAGGGTAGTATTCCCTGGATGGTTGTGTCTCCAACCAAACCCCTTTCTCCCAAACCTCTACCTAGAGGTGTACCCGAAATTCTTGCAAAATTTTCGGTTTCCCTGTCACCCAAAATTTGTTTCAACAACGCTATCTTTTCGGGACGTTGGTGCTCAAAAACTGTGTGGAGCCCCCAAAACATTAGTAATGAAAACCTTAATGTTGGCGACAAGATGTGTAGACTGGCCTCATGATGATATGTGTCAGCTTAGGTGGTGGGTGTGTGGGCATGTAAGGTGCCTCCCCTTTGAGAGGGGGTAGGGTACTGAGGCAGCGCGGGAGTGGTCTGTGGTTTGTATAAGGCCCAATACCACCTGTGGGCTGGGATAGGGTAGCTGAGGGGGTGAGTGTGAGTGTGTTCACCAATTCAGAGATCTGGGTTTGTTCTGGAACAGGTCTTAAACAGGTGGTCCGTTGTCAAGTTCCTTTTTTTCCCGACACTGGTCCCTATGTCCTTCTTGTAGCGTAATTAAAATGGATCTCGCAGGCATTTGGGGGCATGTCCCCCTTCCGGTGACGCGAGAGCACAGTAGGTGCCGGGGAGGGTGGATATGATTTGTTGCATCAGGGTTTTTCGCGATTTTCCTCAGGTTTGCTGCGGGAAACGTGTTAGTGGGGTGAGAAAACTTTGTGTCTTCCTCTCCACGTCCTTTTCCCACGCCCTCGCCCCCCCTCTACCAGTTCTGAAGATGTGTCCTGCTGTTCGAACTTTGGGCAGTAGGTGTTCAGGTGAAGTGATAGTTCCGATTATTAAACTGCCCCAATTTTTTGGTGGAGAAACTCCTGCTCAAAAACTTGCTGATAAAAGCTGCTGCCAGATTTGGAATGTGTGGCGGTGTGCTGACAGGTGTGGTCAGAGATGGTATGTGCACTGTTGTGGATGGCGGGGGCTGAAGCAGAGATGTAGGTTTTTTGGGAGAATTAACAGACCCAAGGTTTCCTTCTTTGCTGGGAAGAGGTTTTTCCCCTGTGTGGTGGTCAGGGAATTGTTTTAGAATTCTAAAAAGGTAGTGTTTTAAAACTCGTAGTCTGTGGGCTTAGCGATGACAAAATTCCACAGTTTTTACCCTGAGTTAAGCTGTGTGAGATTTCCAGTTTTTGTCAATGTGCCACCATCAGCGAGAGCTTACGTCACTTGATGAGGTTGCAGGGCCTTTACTATGCTTGGAGGTTATCAAATGATTTGAGGGCTCTGAAGTGTTCCGTGATGGATTATCTTTGCTGTGACTTTACAAAACAGCCCCGAGGGCCCGTCGATCTTTGGACGAATCCCTGAGGGAGGGCTTCTGAACCTTCCCCCTGTAGCTCCGGTTGTGTCCAAATTTACCCCGGATTTTGGTTCCCTTTAATTTTTGAAATTTTCAAAACCCGGCTGCAACAAAATTCTTTTTTGGAATGCAATCGTGTGGCAGTAGTTGGGAAAAAGTAGGTTCCTTACATTAAGAAAAAAAATTTTGTCCCCCTTTTGGTATACCCCCAAAATGCAGTAATCTGGGCAATAGCCAGTAGTAGATATTTTGTATTTTGCGATTGAAGTCATCCCAGAGGAGGTTTTAGGTTTTTCAATTAAGTTCCCAGGAGAGAGAGGGTGGGTGGTGGTATGTGGGGGGGGTGGAGTATCGTGGGTGGGGGGGTTGTTTATAGGGGGTGGGGTGAGGGCAGGGAGGGCCGACGAGCTGGAAATGTTGCCTTTCCACTATGATTAATAAACATGTTTAGCTATCCACTTTTCCACTATGGAAGATGTTACACAAAACAAAGTTGATTGTACCAGTCACGTTGTTATAAAGACCCCGATGCTGTACATCGCCAAAACACAATAATTTTAGATGCCACTGTGAAGGGAATAGTGAGTCACTCTAGGCCTGCCGCTGTCCCCCCCTCACCCTATCTTCACCAACCACACTTAAATATCCCCGATATTACTTTATTCCTTCAGGGAGGAGTTGGCTTCTTTTACTAAGTGTTGTAGGTAGGACTTCGTCATGAACAGTTTTTATCCCCACCAAACCCCCGTATTTTAAATTATATTAGAAAGTTTGTGGAGCACACTGTGAACGTTTATCCCCTCTTTTCTTTTTCTTTCTTTCTTTTCTTTTTTCTTTCTTTTCTTTTCTTTCTTTCTCTTTTTTTCTTTCCCTTTTTTCTTTTTTTTTCTTTTTCTTTCTTTCTCTTTCTTTCTTTCTCTCTCTTTTTTTCTCTTTCTTTCTTTCTTTTTTTTTTTTCACAGGGTTTTTTACAAGGTTAAGGTCCCTGCTTTTTTTGACAAGTATTTACAGGTTTAAGGATTTTCCCAAAATTTTTGGCAAGCTGAGCTTTTACCCCTCAGTCATTTGAAAGCATTTTATTGTTGAGACATACAAGTAGGGAAAAAGGATGAAGTTGGAGCCATTGTGGGCCGCATTTTTATTTGATCAAGATTTTTCTCGTTCACATCATTAGCTGTACGAAAGTGTTCCATACTCGAGTCATCCTGGGGGATATAGGTCTCAGATGGAATGATGTTTGGAGAAGGGTACAGCAGAGTGAAATTGGCTTTCTGTTTCACGCTGTCCCCGAAGTGGATCTCTTCTTTTTTTCTCTCTCTTTCTTTTTCTCTCTCTTTCTTTTTCTCTCTCTTTCTTTTTCTCTCTCTTTCTTTTTTTTCTCTCTCTCTCTCTCTCTTTTTCTCTCTCTCTCTCTCTTTCTTTTTCTCTCTCTCTCTCTTTCTTTTTCTCTCTCTCTCTCTCTCTCTCTTTCTTTTTTCTCTCTCTTTTCTCTCTCTCTCTCTCTCTTTCTTTTTCTCTCTCTCTTCCTCTCTCTCTTTCTTTCTCTCTCTCTCTCTCTCTCTCTCTCTTTTTCTCTCTCTTTTTTTCTCTCTCTCTCTCTCTTTTTCTCTCTCTTTTTTTCTCTCTCTTCTCTCTCTTTTTCTCCCCCTCTTTTTCTCTCTCTCTCTCTCTCTTTTCCTCTCTCTCTCTTTTTCCTCTTTTCTCTCTTTTTCTCTCTCTCTCTTTTTTTCTCTCTCTCTCTTTTTCTCTCTCTTTTTTCTCTCTCTTTTTCTCTCTTTTTCTCTCTCTTTTCTCTTTTTTTTTCCTCTCTTTTTTCTCTTCTCTCTTCTCCTCTCTCTCTCTTCTCTCTTTCTCTCTCTCTCTCTCTCTCTCTCTCTCTCTCTCTCTCTCTCTCTCTCTCTCTCTCTCTCTCTCTCTCTCTCTGCTCAGCTTATTGCAAGCTCAGCACACTCCAACCCACACAATATTCTCAACACTCCTTCCCCACACCATTTGCTCAGACATTTACACTTTCACTGTTATCAATAAGAAGGTGAATAGCATATGTAAAGTGTATTGTATCAGATAAGATGGAAAAACAAAAATGGGAGGAGGGAATGTGAAAGAGGGAGGAAGATAAAGAAACAGGAGAGAGAGAGAGAGAGAGAGAGAGAATACAAGAGAGGGAGAGAAAGAGGAAGAGGAATTCATCTGAGCACTTTACAACTGTTCTTCAGTTCACTGTTAAAAAACAAATCAAATAAGACAGACAAGAGTATGGCTAACAAAAATTTTTCAGAAAGATACTAACATCATAAGTGAAGGGGGGAATATTGTACATGAGAGGAAGATATCCATTATAATTATTATTATATTCATGGAAAAAAAAAACACTAGGCACTGAAAAAAACTAGGGAATAATGAGGTTTGATCCAAGGGAAGGAAGAGCAGCTCAAATTCCTTGAATCATTGGCATTAAAGCACCATATTGACGGAATACCTATGTTGTGTGTAAAGAAAGATCTTTATGTGATGAAATAGAGAATGGTGACAGCTATTCAAAAGAAAACAAAGGATAAGTCTTTGTCTTCCATACGGAGCATAAAATAATATTTTCTTTAAAAGTTTACATGTCTAGGTTTACAAGTCTTCCACATAAGTGTTAAGTTACATTCTGGGACATGCTAAAATGTGAAAGACAGGTACTCTGTGAAGGAATAAATTTTTCAATAAAAATAATGAAAGGTTTGAATGGAAAACTTTTGTACTCAAAAATTACAAAAAATTTATTTCTCACCTGGCAAGGCCAATGAAGCCTTGAATCGATGACACATATTTTGGTATTCACAGTTCTTCACAACACTGCTGTCTGGTAAAGCTCTTACAACACCCTTAAGGGAGCAAACAAAACATCTTAATATCTCTACATACAGAAAATTTTTAATAGATTGTCATGTAAAGTTCTTTCAAGTCATTAAAGGATATATACTGTACTCTCAATTTTCAGGGCTAAGAGAAACCCTGTCAAAAAGTTTATAGAGAATTTTCATTTAACGCTTTGACTGTCGCAACCCCAAATTCTAGTGTCTCTCCGTGTCGCAAAATATTCAAAAAAAAAAAAAAAAATTATGAAATGAAAGAGAATCTTTTCCCAATGGTAATGACACCAAAAGTATTAAATTTGATGGAAAACTTACGGAATTATGCTCTCACGAAGGTAGCGATCTCAGTGATACATACACATCAGCAATTTCGCCCTTGAGCCATATTTTCGGCCAATTCCACTGTTCCAGTTGACCAAACTCATAGCTATTTCTGTAGAACTCCATTTGTTCTATCAACTGAGTATAAGAAACCACCCATTTACCGATTTCAACTACCCAATAAAGTGGTCAGAAATTGACAATTTGGCCAATTTCACGCAAATTAAAAAAGATGCCACTTTCAAACTAGGGTCCACAATAAATAATGCAGACATCCCTGGCACTTTAAAATAACATTTTCTCTGTTCATTAGTCACATCTCCAGGCCCCTCTAATATTATTCTTGCTTTCTATTTTGAATTTTTACTCACACAAAAAATAGAAGATTTACTGTTATGTAGACTACTGCATTACTGTAATAATTATATAAATAATGTCAACCCATTCGTGACTGCATATTAGAATGGCTAGTTAGATGCTTACTGGATGGTGACGTCATTTGTTTACTCTTGAACATTGGCAAAAATCAAACATTTCCACTTCTTTGAGTTCAATTTCGAAGTCCTTGTCATCATGAAGCCAATTAAAATGATCTCTAATTCTGTAATAAGTCTTCCGGTCTATCAAATGAGACCAAGAAAACAAAAATACGATCATAAATACTACAGTGGACCCTCGATAATCATAAGGCTCGAAAGTCGTAATTTTCAGAAACAGTAACTTTTTTCCGTCAAAACATTGACTCACAAATCGTCGTTTGACTCGCAAATAGTTGTTCATCTCGGACGCATACTCACGGCCATGAGCCACCTCGCACTCCCTTCCCAGCCAGTGTGGCATTGTTTACCAGTGAGTGACGGTCCCCTCACTTCTTCATACAAAATATTTCATAATATGCCATTCATTTTAGTGCATGCAGCTGCTAAATAAGCTACCATGGCTCCAAAGAAAGCTCCTAGTGACATGCCTTTGGTAAAGAAGGCAAGAAATACAACTGAATTCAAGAAAAACATCATTGAACAACATGAAAGTGGCATACGTGTGGCTGAATTGGCCAGGATGTATAAGAAACCTCATACAACCATAGCTTCCATCATGACCAAGAAAAAGAAAATCAAGGAAGCTGTTGTTGCAAAGGGGGTAAATATGCTGACAAAAATGAGATTTTTTTGCCAGTACTCGAAGATGCTGAGAAGTTATTGTTGGTGTGGATCAACGAGAAACAATTAGCAGGAGATAGTCTTATGCAATCACTTATTTATGAAAAGGCTAGGCAGTTGCATGATGATCTCAGAGAAATTGCCTGCAACGAGTACTGATATTTGTAAATTTAAGGCCAGCAAAGGCTGGTTTGAGAGATTTAAGAACCGTAGTGGCATACACAGCTTGATAAGGCATGTCGAGGCTGCCAGTTCAGACAAAATTGCAGCTACAAAATTCCTAAGTGAATTCAAGGAGTACATACAGACTGAACAATTAAAACCACAACAAGTGTTCAATTGTGACGAAACAGGCCTCTTTTGGAAGAAAATGCCTAAAAGACTTAAATTACTCAGGAGGAAAAGGGACTGCCAAGACACAAGCCTATGAGAGACAGTTACTGGGTACCATCTGAAAACCCGTTACTAGTGTACCTTTAAAAATTCCGAGTTTTCAAGAAAAACAATGTTATGAAGATAAATTTGTGTGGTCTTGGAGAGTAATGTAAGGCAGTGTCACAGGGAAATTTTCGCGATGGTTCAAGAATTTTTTGGCCCGTGGAAAATTACCCCCTAGAAAGAAATTGGATTCAAGTGTCTCCTTAATGGAAAATGCACCTGCTCATCCTCAAAACTGGGTGACCAATTCTGGGGAGTATGGGTTCATCCAGTAAAGTTCTTGCCCCTTATCCCCCTCCTCTCCTCTAGCGCTTTACCCAGATCATTCAAATTTTAAAAAAGCTCTACCCCAAAAGCACTGTTTCAAAGGTGCTTTAAGTGCCCTCAGACCTCCTTGACCCAAGAGAGTTTGGAAAGATCACTTCATACCTCCTTTTGCTAAGCCTTTAAGGTAGGCTTGGGAGGGAGTGACTCCCCGGGACTTTCAACCGTTGGGAAAAAAAACTGTGGCCAGATTTTTCCCCACAAGAGGGGCGCCCTGACGAGCCTAGGGAAAAGTTTGGAATCTATGTGGCTTTGGGGGATTTTCCATGGGGTTGGATGATTTGGAGGATGTGGATGAGTTGGTGGAACCACAAGAAGAGTTAACCACTGGGGGAGTGCAAGAGCTTCCCCGGGAACAGCAATAGACCGCAGTCAAAATTTTTGCGAGAAGAGGAAAAAGAGAGCTGGAAAGAAGTTGCCTTCTTCAAAAAATTTAAAGGGGAATTTTTGAAGTGGGGGGGATAAAAAGTTTAAATGGAAAAATCACCTTGACAAGGCTGTTTTCAAAACAATTTTGGCAATTGTACGTGACCAAAGTCTTAGACCCTTTTAGGTAAGTTTTTTAAAAAGCAAACCAGAAACAGAGCTCTTGGGCCCTTTTTTTGCGAGACAGGGCCCAGTGATCTCAAGCTGGTTCTAGTGGCATTAAGAAACAGGAAAAAAAGTAACCCCCCGAAAAGGACTTGGTACCGAGGGGTTGATGGAAAGGGATTTTCCCCCTTCCCAAAAAGTAAATAACCAATCTCTCCCCCCCTCCAGTCTTTTCCTACACTAAAAAAATTGAAAATAAAGTTTAAGTCTTATGCGTTAATGTTTCATTTTTCATGTCCCATTTTTATGTGTATGTACTACATCTATAATCTGAAAAAAAAATTTTTTTTTTAATCTTCTGGGGGCGGGAACGAAATTTAATTTTTTTTTTTTTTTTAAAAATTGGCCGTCCCCCACCGAGGCAGGGTGGGCCCAAAAAAAAAGAAAATCCCCAAAAAAAAAATATTTCATCATCATTCAAAACTTTTACCCCGCTCACACATATCAGTTTTTTTCAGAGTGTCAGAACACAACAGTTTAGAAGCATATACGTAAAAAGATACAAAACATATCCCTCCAAACTGCTAATATCCCGAACCCCTCCTTTAGATTGCAGGCATTGTACTTCCTATTTCCAGGACTCAAGTCCGGCTATAAAAAATAACCAGTTTCCCTGAATCCCATCACTAAATATTACCCTGCTCACACTCCAACAGATCATCAGGTCCCAAATACCATTAGTCTCCATTTACTACTATCGAACACACTCATGCACGCCTGCTGGAAGTTCAAGCCCCTCACCCACAAAACCTCCCTTACCCCTTCCTTCCAACCTTTGCTAGGACGACCCCTACCCCACCTTCCTTCCCCTACAGATTTATACGCTCTCCATGTCATTCTACTTTGATCCATTCTCTCTAAATGACGAAACCACCTCAACAACCCCTCTTCAGCCCTCTAACTAATACTTTTTTAACTCCACACCTTCTCCTAATTTCCACACTCTGAATTTTCTGCATAATATTTACACCACACATTGCCTTCTAGACAGGACATCTCCACTGCCTCCAACTGCCTCCTCACCGATGTATTCACTACCCAAACTTCACACCCATATAAGAGAGTTGGTAATACTATACATTCATACATTCCCTTCTTTGCCTCCATAGATAATGTTTTTTGTCTCCACACATACCTCAAAGCACCACTCACCTTTTTTCCCTCATCAATTCTATGATTAACCTCATCCTTCATAAACCCATCCGCCGATACGTCAACTCCCAAGTATCTGAAAACGTTCACTTCTTCCATACTACTCCTCCCCAATTTGATATCCAATTTTTCTTCATCTAAATCATTTGATACCCTCATCACCTTACTCTTTTCTATGTTCACTTTCAACTTTCTACCTTTACACACACTCCCAAACTCATTAACTAACCTTTGCAATTTTTCTTTAGAATCTCCCATAAGCACAGTATCATCAGCAAAAAGTAACTGTGTCAATTCCCATTTTGTATTTGATTCCCCATAATTTAATCCCACCCCACTCCCTAACACCCTACCTTTTACTTCTTTTACAACCCCATCTGTAAATATATTAAACAACCATGGTGACATTACACATCTCTGTCTAAGACCTACTTTTACTTGGAAGTAGTCTCCCTCCCTTTTACACACCCTAACCTGAGCCTCACTATCCTCATAAAAACTCTTTACAGCATTTAGTAACTTACCACCTATTCCATATACTTGCAACATCTGCCACATTGCTCCCCTATCCACTCTACCATATGCCTTTTCTTAATCCATAAATGCAATAAAAACTTCCCTACCTTTATCTAAATACTGTTTACATATATGCTTCAATGTAAACACTTGATCTACACATCCCCTACCCACTCTAAAACCTCCTTGCTCATCTGCAATCCTACATTCTGTCTTACCTCTAATTCTTTCAATTATAACCCTACCGTACACTTTTCCTGGTATACTCAGTAAACTTATTCCTCTATAATTTTTACAATCTCTTTTGTCCTCCTTCTCTTTATATAAAGGGACTATACATGCTCACTGCCAATCCCTAGGTACCTTCCCCTCTTTGATACATTTATTAAACAAAAATACCAACCACTCCAACACTATATCCTCCCCTGCTTTTAACTTTTCTGTCATGATCCTGTCAGTTCCGGCTGCTTTACCCCCTTTCATTCTATGTAATGCCTCACTCACCTCCCCCACACTCACATCCTGTTCTTCTTCACTCCTAAAAGATGGTATACCTCCCTGGCCAGTGCATGAAATTACCGCTTCCCTTTCTTCGTCGATATTTAAAAGTTCCTCAAAATATTCTCGCCATCTACCCAAAACCTCCATCTCCCCATCTACTAACTCCCCTACTCTGTTTTTAACTGACAAATCCATTCGTTCTCTTGGTTTTAACTTGTTTAACTCACTCCAAATTTTTTGGTTATTTTCATGAAAATTTCTTGACAGTGCCTCTGCCACTCTATCATCTGCTCTCCTTTTGCACTCTCTCACCACTCTCTACACCTTTCTTTTACTCTCCATATACTCTGCTCTTCTTATAACACTTCTGCTTTGTAAAAACCTCTCATAAGCTAACTTTTTCTCTTTTATCACACCCTTTATTTCATCATTCCACCAATCACTCCTCTTTCCTACTGCACCCACCCTCCTATAACCACAAACTTCTGTCCCACATTCTAATACTGCATTTTTAAAACTATTCAATCCTCTTCAACCCCCCCCCCACTACTCATACTTACACCAACCCACCTTTCTGCCAATAGTTACTTATATCTCACTCGGACTTCCTCCTCCCTTAGTTTATACACTTTCACCTCCCTCTTGCTTCTTGTTGCCATTTTCCTCTTTTCCCATCTACCTCTTACTCTAACTGTAGCTACAACTAAATAATGATCCGATATATCAGTTGCCCCTCTATAAACTTGTACATCCTGGCGCCTACCCATCAACCTTTTATCCACCAATACATAATCTAACAAACTACTTTCATTATGTGCTATATCATACCTTGTATATTTATTTATCCTCTTCTTCATAAAATATGTATTACTTATTACCAAACCTCTTTCTACACATAGCCCAATTAAAGGCTCCCCATTTTCATTTACCCCTGGCACCCCAAATTTACCTAACCTCTACACTCCCTCCACAACTTTTTTTACCCACTTTAGCTTTAAAAATCCCCAATCACGATTACTCTCACACTTGGTTCAAAACTCCCCATGCATTCACTCAACATTTCCCAAAATATCTCTCTCTCCTCTATACTTCTCTCTTCTCCAGGTGCATATACGCTTACAATAACCCTCTTTTCACATCCAACCTTTATTTTACTCCACATAATCCTTGAATTAATACATTTATAGTCCCTCTTTTCCTGCCCTAACTTATCCTTTAACATTATTGCTACTCCTTCTTTAGCTCTAACTCTATTTGAAACCCCTGATGTAATCCCATTTATTCCTCTCAAATGAAACTCTCCCACCCCCTTCAGCTTTGTTTCACTTTAAGCCAGGGCATCCAGCTTCTTCTCATTCATAACATCCACAATCATCTCTTTCTTATCATTTGCACAACATCCACGCAGATTCAGACTTCCCACTTTGACAATTTTCTTCTTATTCTTTTTAGTAATTATTACAGGAAAAGGGGTTACTAGCCCATTGTTCCTGGCATTTTAGTCGACTTTTACAACACGCATGGCTAACGGAGGAAAGATTCTTATACCACTTCCCCATGGATATAAAAGAAAAAATAATAAGACCAAGAACTATTAAGATAAAAGAAAAAAAAACTCAGATGAGTGTGAATAAACAAACATGTACATGTATGTGTAGTGTGACCTAAGTGTAAGTAGAAGTAGCAAGACGTACCTGTAATCTTGCATATTTATGAGACAGACAAAAGACACCAGCAATCCTACCATCATGTAAAACAATTACAGGCTTTGTTTTCACACTCACTTGGCAGGAAGGTAGTACCCCCCTGGGTGGTTGCTGTCTATCAACCTACTACCTATAATTAATTATCTTCTTTCTTTCAACACACCGGCCGTATCCCATCGAGGCGGGGTGGCCCAAAAGGAAAAACGAAAGTTTCTCCTTTTACAT
The DNA here is from genome assembly GCF_026875155.1 of Cherax quadricarinatus. NCBI lineage: Eukaryota > Metazoa > Arthropoda > Malacostraca > Decapoda > Parastacidae > Cherax > Cherax quadricarinatus. The sequence goes on along the minus strand of NC_069424.1, from coordinate 10,232,939 downwards.
TTAGTAATATATACAGGAGAAAGGGTTACTAGCCCCTTGCTCCCGGCATTTTAGTTGCCTCTTACAACACGCATGGCTTACGGAGGAAGAATTCTGTTCCACTTCCCCATGGAGATAAGAGAAAATAAACAAGAACAAGAACTAGAAAGAAAATAGAAGAAAACCCAGAGGGGTGTGTATATATATGCTTGTACATGTATGTGTAGTGTGACCTAAGTGTAAGCAGAAGTAGCAAGACTTACCTGAAATCTTGCATGTTTATGAGACAGAAAAAAGGACACCAGCAATCCTACCATCAGGTAAAACAATTACAGGCTTTCGTTTTACACTCACTTGGCAGGACGGTAGTACCCCCCTGGGTGGTTGCTGTCTATCAACCTACTACCTATAATTAATTATATTTACATTATTTCTTATGGGGAAAATCGTTTTCGAAAATCGTTAATTTTGAAATAGTCACATTTCCTGGAATGGATTAATTACGAAAAATGAGGGTCCACTGTATATGAAAACACACCTCGAAGCGTTTTAATCCGAAAACATGGTCGGAGTTTTTTTTTTTTTGCTAATAATGCACTGTGTGCAGGGTTTTTTGTATACTGGCGCACACTGACCACACAGACCCATTCTCTCACGTGGGGGCCTACCAACTTTCTCCCCCCCGCTTGACTGAAGCCGCTAGAACTTTGACGTATTAATACGTCAAAAAACACTGGCTCGTAAGACGTATTTATATGACACCAACAGTCAAAGGGTTAAAGAAAAAATTAGTAATACACTGTATTCTGAGAGAATACACAGATGTATAACAATAAACAATAAAAAACCTGTTACAATCTAAGAGGCACAATTTTTTTTTTTTTTCAACAAGTCGATCGTCTCCCACCGAGGCAGGATGACCCAAAAAGAAAGAAAATCCCCCAAAAGAAAATACTTTCATCATTATTCAACACTTTCACCTCATTCATACATAATCACTGTCTTTGCAAAGGTGCCCAGATACAACAGTTTAGAAGCATATCTTTCTTTCTTTCAACACACCGGCCGTATCCCACCGAGGCGGGGTGGCCCAAAAGGAAAAACGAAAGTTTCTCCTTTTACATTTAGTAATATATACAGGAGAAGAGGTTACTAGCCCCTTGCTCCCGGCATTTTAGTTGCCTCTTACAACACGCATGGCTTACGGAGGAAGAATTCTGTTCCACTTCCCCATGGAGATAAGAGAAAATAAACAAGAACAAGAACTAGAAAGAAAATAGAAGAAAACCCAGAGGGGTGTGTATATATATGCTTGTACATGTATGTGTAGTGTGACCTAAGTGTAAGCAGAAGTAGCAAGACTTACCTGAAATCTTGCATGTTTATGAGACAGAAAAAAGGACACCAGCAATCCTACCATCAGGTAAAACAATTACAGGCTTTCGTTTTACACTCACTTGGCAGGACGGTAGTACCCCCCTGGGTGGTTGCTGTCTATCAACCTACTACCTATAATTAATTATATTTACATTATTTCTTATGGGGAAAATCGTTTCGAAAATCGTTAATTTTGAAAATAGTCACATTTCCTGGAATGGATTAATTACGAAAAATGAGGGTCCACTGTATATGAAAACACACCTCGAAGCGTTTTAATCCGAAAACATGGTCGGAGTTTTTTTTTTTTTGCTAATAATGCACTGTGTGCAGGGTTTTTTGTATACTGCGCACACTGACCACACAGACCCATTCTCTCACGTGTGGGCCTACCAACTTTCTCCCGCTTGACTTGAAGCCGCTAGAACTTTGACGTATTAATACGTCAAAAACACTGGCTCGTAAGACGTATTTATATGACACCAACAGTCAAAGGGTTAAAGAAAAAATTAGTAATACACTGTATTCTGAGAGAATACACAGATGTATAACAATAAACAATAAAAAACCTGTTACAATCTAAGAGGCACAATTTTTTTTTTTTTTCAACAAGTCGATCGTCTCCCACCGAGGCAGGATGACCCAAAAAGAAAGAAAATCCCCCAAAAGAAAATACTTTCATCATTATTCAACACTTTCACCTCATTCATACATAATCACTGTCTTTGCAAAGGTGCCCAGATACAACAGTTTAGAAGCATATATGAAGATATATAACATATCCCTCCAAACTGCCAATATCCCAAACCCCTCCTTTAAAGCGCAGGCACTGTACTTCCCATTTCCCACTTTTCGAGGATGACCCCTACCCCGCCTTCCTTCCTCTACAGATTTATTAGCTCTCCAAGTCATTCTACTTTGATCCATACTCTCTAAATGACTAAACCACATCACCAACCTCTCTTCAGCCCTCTGACTAATACTTTTATTAACTCCACACCTTCTCCTAATTTCCACACTCCGAAATCTCAGCATATTTACAGCACACATTGCCCTTAGACAGGACATCTCAACTGACTCCAGCCACCTCCTCACTGCAGCATTTACAACCCAAGCTTCACACTCATATAAGAGTGTTGGTATCACTATACTTTCATACATTCCCTTCTTTACCTCCATGGATAAAGTTTTTTTTGTCTCCACAAATACTTCAACGCACCACTCACTCTTTTTTCCTTCATCAATTCTATGATTAACTTCATCCTTCATAAACCCGTCCACTGACACGTCAACTCCCAAATACAATCTGAAAACATTCACTTCTTCCATACTCCTTCTCTCCATTGTGATATCCAATTTTTCTTTATCTAAATCATTTGATACCCTCATCACCTTACTCTCATCTATGTTCACTTTCAACTTTCTTCCTTTACACACCCTCCCAAACTTGTTCACTAACCTTCGCAACTTTTCTTTAGAATCTCCCATAAGTACAGTATCATCAGCAAAAAGTAACTGTGTCAACTTCCATTTTGTACTTGATTTCCCATAATTTAATCCCACCCCTCTCCCCAACACCCTAGCATTTACTTCTTTCACAACACACTCTATAAATACACTAAACAACCATGGTGACATTACAAATCCCCGTCTAAGACATACTTTTACTGGGAAGTAATCTCCCTCTCTTCTACACACCCTAACCTGAGCCTCACTATCCTCATAAGAACTCTTTACAGCATTTAGTAACTTACTACCTATTCTATACACTTGTAACATCTGCCACATTGCTCCCCTATCCACTCTATCATATGCCTTTTTTAAATCCATAAATGCAATGAAGACTTCCCTACCTTTATCTAAATACTGTGCACATATATGCTTTAATGTAAACACTTGATCTACATATTCGCTACCCACTCTAAAGCCTCCTTGCTCATCTGCAATCCCACTCTCTGTCTTACCTCTAATTCTCTCAATATTAACCCTACCATACACTTTACCTGGTATACTCAGTAAACTTATTCCCCTACAATTTTTACACTCTCTTTTGTCCCATGTTTCTTTGGCACATGTTTCAACAATTTGTAATATATACCTTCTGACAACAGGAACATTAACTTTTCTAGCTTATTCGAGGATAAGGTATTATTCAGAAATTTTCTACACATTTTGAAGTCAGCTTGACTTCTTTTGTAACAGAAGAGCCATCTTCTAAATTTCCACACTCCAAATTCTCAGCTTAATCTTCACATCACACATTGCTCTCAAACCTCCTCCTCACTGCAAAGTTGAAAGTCCAAACCTCACACCATTAACCCCTTGACTGTCGCAACCCCCAATCCTGAGGTGTGTCTCCTGGTGTCACAAAATTTCCCCCCCAAAAAATTATTTTTTCTTGTGAAATGATAGAGAATCTTTTCCTGACTGTAATGACACCAAAAGAACGAAATTTGATAGAAAACTGACGGAATTACGCTCTCACGAAGTTAGCGACCTTGGCGATATTTACAAATCGGCGATTTCACCCACTTGAGCCCTATTATCGGTTAATTCCACTGTTCCAGTCGATCAAACTCATAGCCATTTCTTTAGAACTCCATTTGTTCTATCGATTGAGTACAAGAAACTGCCCATTTACTGATTTCAATTACCCAATAAAGTGGTCAGAAATTTGCAATTTTGCCAATTTCACAAAAATTAAAAAATATGAATTCCAAAATAAGGTCCAGAATAAACAATGCAGACATTCCTGGCTCTAAAATAACATTTTCTTTGTTCATCAGTCACATCTCCAGGCCCCTCTGATATTACTCTTGCTTTCTATTTTGAATTTTTATTCATACAAAAAAGGTAGTAGGTTGGTAGACAGCAACCACCCAGGGAAGTACTACCGTCCTGCCAGATGACTGTGAAACAGAAACCTGTAACTGTTTTGCATGATGGTAGGATTGCTGGTTTCTTTTTCTGTCTCATAAACACGCTAGATAACAGGGATATCTTGCTACTCCTACTTACACTTTGGTCACACTTCACAGACACGCACATGCATATATATATACATACATCTAGGTTTTTCTCCTTTTTCTAAATAGCTCTTGTTCTTCTTTATTTCTTCTATTGTCCATGGGGAAGTGGAAAAGAATCTTTCCTCCGTAAGCCATGCGTGTCGTATGAGGCGACTAAAATGCTGGGAGCAATGGGCTAGTAACCCCTTCTCCTGTAGACACTTACTAAAAAAGAGAAGAAGAAAAACTTTATAAAACTGGGATGCTTAAATGTGCGTGGATGTAGTGCGGATGACAAGAAACAGATGATTGCTGATGTTATGAATGAAAAGAAGTTGGATGTCCTAGCCCTAAGTGAAACAAAGCTGAAGGGGGTAGGAGAGTTTCAGTGGGGGGAAATAAATGGGATTAAATCTGGAGTATCTGAGAGAGTTAGAGCAAAGGAAGGGGTAGCAGTAATGTTAAATGATCAGTTATGGAAGGAGAAAAGAGAATATGAATGTGTAAATTCAAGAATTATGTGGATTAAAGTAAAGGTTGGATGCGAGAAGTGGGTCATAATAAGCGTGTATGCACCTGGAGAAGAGAGGAATGCAGAGGAGAGAGAGAGATTTTGGGAGATGTTAAGTGAATGTATAGAGCCTTTGAACCAAGTGAGAGAGTAATTGTGGTAGGGGACCTGAATGCTAAAGTAGGAGAAACTTTTAGAGAGGGTGTGGTAGGTAAGTTTGGGGTGCCAGGTGTAAATGATAATGGGAGCCCTTTGATTGAACTTTGTATAGAAAGGGTTTTAGTTTATAGGTAATACATATTTTAAGAAAAAGAGGATAAATAAGTATACAAGATATGATGTGGGCGAAATGACAGTAGTTTGTTGGATTATGTATTGGTAGATAAAAGACTGTTGAGTAGACTTCAGGATGTACATGTTTATAGAGGGGCCACAGATATATCGGATCACTTTCTAGTTGTAGCTACACTGAGAGTAAAAGGTAGACGGGATACAAGGAGAATAGAAGCATCAGGAAGAGAGAGGTGAAGGTTTATAAACTAAAAGAGGAGGCAGTTAGGGTAAGATATAAACAGCTATTGGAGGATAGATGGGCTAATGAAGCATAAAGGGAATGGGGTCGAAGAGGTATGGGGTAGGTTTAAAAATGTAGTGTTAGAGTGTTCAGCAGAAGTTTGTGGTTACAGGAAAGTGGGTGCGGGAGGAAGAGGAGCGTGGTGGAATGATGATTAAAGAGATAGTAAAGGGGGAAAAAGTTAGCATTGAGAAGTTTTTAAAAAGTAAAGTGATGGGGGGAAAAAAAA
>NC_069424.1:10204955-10226761 GCF_026875155.1 Cherax quadricarinatus | reverse complement strand
TGGAACCGCCTGTGCTAACACGCACACTTTTTGGGGCCTTCCTTCCTTATACACACTGCTTTAAACAATGGAAGGTTACTCAGCCCTAAAAACAACTTCATCAGTTTTCTAAGGCTGGCTCCTCAGGAAAATTAATGCTTTAGAAAAAGAAAAAAAAACTGACAAAAAAAAAAAACACTTTATTATTTAAAAAAAATAAAAAAAAAAACCTTAAATATGAAATTTGATCCTACATTAAAAAAAAATAAAAAATGAAAAATAAAATGAACTGAATTCAACGCTAAAAATATAAAACTTGGGGCTGGTGTTGGTGACACTGCTGTTTTGAAATCTCCCTTTTGCTGATGATGTGGGGGGATGGGTTCAGGTTTTGGTGCAACCCCGGGCCCGGCTCTTCAAGAGTCATAGCCGTAAATAATTTCCCCAGGTACGGGGAAACAGGTTTTTTACCGCTGCAATGATGAAGGGTTACGCCTGATCTTCATACATGTGCACGGGCAAGTATATAAAAACATAGGCGTCTCAGGACTTAGTCCATCTTAAATTCTCTCGGGGGTTGGCGGGTGCCCCATTTGATTCCAAAAGCTGGAAAGAGAAGGTTACCCACTGCTTAAGAAATCATCTCCAGATAAGTAAAAATACCTAAAAGACGTGGTGATTATTAAGACATGTAACATGAGCAAGAATGAAAGGACAAGTTTATTATTGGCAAAATTTAAGTTTCAACCAATAATCCACTAGAATTGACGGGCAGTATTCAGTAGTGGGGGAGCTGGGGTCGATGATTACTTTTTGGGCCCGGGAGCCCCACACATCCCCTTTTGGGGGGGGGGGAAAAAAGGGGGGGGGGGAAGGGTAGGGGAAAGAATGCCCCACCTTAAAAGCAGCGGCAATCAACTATCACATTCGGGGTGGGGGAAAAAAAGGGGGGAAAATGGGGGAGCTAGATTACCCGCCTAAAAAGTACCCGGGCAATCAGACATTGTTACTATTACCCCCTCGCAATCCTATTATTAATTTTTTCCTCACCTCCCCCATACCAAGAGTATAAAAATAGGCGGGGAAAAAAGTTTAACACGGGGAAAGTCGCGTAAGACAACAAATCTTCTACTGACTGTCACAATTTAACCAGTAAGAAATAATTGGATAAACCATTGATATACACTTATGGAACTTAAAAACTTTGGGGAGCCATTGTCCACCTCAAAGGTGACTGTTGGTTCCCCCTTTAAAAATTTCTAGGATATCAGAGGTTTTGATCCGTTTCTAAAATGAATTCTTTTCCCGTAGATAAAATTTAAACTTAGAGATACCAGCTGTTTTTAATAATCTTTCCCGGCCTGTTGTCCGATAAATCTAGTATACCAGGAATGCAGAATACAGTGTTTTTTAGTAGCAACTAACCCGTATTTAATGGTACTTAGGGGAGTGGGGGTGACTTTATTGTTTTTTTTTTCCTTGAAAAAACGAGAGTTATTTAAAAATTTAAATAAAACCCTTTGTGTTACCACGGTCGCAATATCCCAACAAAGTAGCAATTATTACTACAGAAAAAAGCTTTCCTTCCCCCAAAAATTTGCCCAGTCAACTATATTGTTTAAATGAATTTATTGTGGTGGAGAAGAAAAAAAAATAGAGAACCCTGATACAGCGATTGTAAAAAGGTTGAGGTCGACCTTTTCTTCATTGAAGGAGTGCCAGCAGTCCCCGGTTTCAACACGCAAGTTATACTTTTGTATAAATTTAAAAATCACATATTATTTGGGGGAAGAAAAATTTTCCCCGTAAAATCCTTCATGTGTTGCTCAAATCCCCAAACCAGTATGGTTTAAAATAAGTGCCCCAAAGTCAAACAATGGGCCCTGGTCCAAACCCCTTTGGGACTGGTCCAACCCTGTATTTGGAAAAAACCCCCTTGGACTGGCCAAACCCCTTAACGGGTTTTCAAACGGTTTCGTTGTGCCCCACCTAGCAGGTTTTTAAAATAGAATTTTCAAGGGGTTTGTAGTAAATTGCAGAAAAATAAAACCCATTAAATCATTTAAAAGGGCTGTGTGTGCCCTGTGGTCAGCAAAAAAAACGGGTTCCCCAGCATAAATTGTAAATTTCTGGGGAAAATTTGGGGTGTCACCCCCCTTGTGCAGAATCCAAAAAACTAGTACAAGCAGTATTAAAACGGGGGGAAGTTTTTTTTGGTTCCCCAAAAGAAAATAAATCTGTGGACAAAAATCACAAGGGTAAAAAAAAGGGGTAAACCCATCAAAGCTGTTTTCCCAAAAAAAACCCTGGAAGTTTTCCCAAACAAAAGATGGGAACATAAAAATCCGGCGGAATGGTACGCCCTTGTATGGCCAGGGGAGTCAGAAACTTAAGGCGGGAAATGATGTCCTGGAATCAGAAAAATGGGGGGTGATAGTGCTGTCCTGGGGGGGGCCCGAAATGGGGAAGTTTGGAGTCTTTTCCTGGGAGACGAAAATGGTGAAGTTAGAGGGGGCTGTCCTGGGGGGACAGTAAGGGTGAACTGGAGATGCGGTTCTGGGAGAACAGAAAATGGGAAAGGGGGGGAGATGCTGTCCGGGGAAACAGAAAAGGGTGAAGCGGAAAATTTTGCCCAGGTAGTGGGGAATTATACCGGGAAGGAATACATATAAATGACCCCCTGGGGGAAGGACCCAAATGTAGGGAAAAAAGGTGTAGTCAAAGATAAGATAAAACCAATTTTGGGCCAAACAAAAAAACCCCAGGAAAAAGAAACAAGAGGACTCCATAGAAATGTGAGGATATTTTAAAACCAAAAAAAACCTGGGGGAGCTCCATTGTTGGTGCAGGGGGGAAAATAGAAGAAAGGGCCGGGGAAAACCATGCACCAACAGGGAATACAGTCACAGCCCCCAAAAGGGAAAAGGGAAAAACCAACCCTGTGCACATATAGGGCACCGGAAATCTGCGGCATGGGAAATCGGGAAAAAAACAGATGGGACGTCCCAACAATGACCACCCAAAGGAAAAATTGTAAAGCCCATATGAAAACAGGAAAATGAAAACCCCCCTTTCCCTGTAAGCTTTTTCACCCGAACTGGCCCCTCTTCATACAGGAAAAAAATGTGCTATAACTTAAATTCCCGGCATACCATCTAAAGGGGACAAAAAGAACAAACACCCCAGGCCAGGGGGAAAACCGGGGTAGCCACACCCACCCCAAAGAGGGAGAGGTTTTTTATGCAAAAGGGAAAAAAAAAATTTGGCAGGAAAGGGGCCAGAAACCGTCCCCAAAAACCAGTCATTCCTGGAGTGGAACCACAGTCGTGGCTCCCCCTCCAAACCAACAGTTAAGATACTTGGGGGAAAAAAAAATCCCCCCCCGGTACCAAAAAATACCCCCAGTCCAAAAAATTTCTTTTTTTGCAAATATAAAGGGCAAAAGCCAGCAACAAACAAAAAAAAAACCTTTTCCCTTTCCGGGGACTGCTTGCAGGGGGGAAAAGACAAGTTCTTTGGTTTTCCCAACTGAGACCCCAAAAGGATCCCCTTGGGACAACGAAATATGGATCCCAGGTTACCCCTTTAAAACAGATGGCCCAGAGGGGGGGAAACCCAAAAGGGGGGGGGGTTTGGGGGCCTGTACATTAAAAGGGGCCCCTTTTTTTCCCCACAAAAATGCAAAATGCCTCAAATGATGTATTTGGAATTTTTAGCAGAAAAGGTCGAAAACCCAAAAACCCTAGTGATTGGGTTTAGTCTACAAGCCTCCGGTTTGAACACCCCAAAATTTTTCCGGGCACAGCTGTTAAAAAATCCCCACTGTCGGGAAAACCTTCCAGCTCCTCACCCAAACTTCCCTCCTGGGGGGTTTTAACTTTAAAGGGACCTAAAATGGAGGAATATTTGCAAATAATATTGTTGCGTAATAAAAAACCAGGAGGCAGCTCTGATGAAAAAACCCCCACTCACGCGAGCTTTTAAATCTCGCCCCAAAAAATTTAATTTAAAAAAAGCAAAAAATAGAGGGCCAAAAAGAATGGGGGAATACATAACCTCATCTTCAAAACAAGATGATCTATAAGGGAAAAAATCACCCTATCCCAAAAAAAATATACTCAGATCACCCAAAATAAATTTGGGGGCCCATGTAAGCGCCGGGGGCCCCAGACCGCCCTAATGAGATTAGTCACGAGGGGGCATTCACCAAATTCAATTCAATAACAAAAAAAATAAAGTGGGACCAAATAAAAACCCAAATCCTAACCGATATAAGCTGGGGGAAAATATAAATAACCCCCACCCGGGCCCCAACTTATGCCCAGAACCCGATTAACTCGGTGGCACTCGATGTATGCACAAGGCTTTTTCCCCCTAAGAAAAAAAGGGGGAATGTAAAACAAAAAAGAGACAGGCGCTCCCCTTTTTAGGCGACGGAAAAAGGAAAAACAGGGCGGCTAAAAAAGGGTTCCCAAAATATCTGAAAAGCGTAGGGAGACACTGGTCAGAGAAATAGCAAGCATCGAATTAAACCCAAAAGAATCCTTTAGGAGTCAGGGGAAACCCCGGGGGGAAAGGGAAATAAAAGCCATTTAAAAGAAATCGAAAAAACCCCAAAATATTTCTTTTCCTATGGGCCCAAAACAAAATTTGAAACAACGTCCCCGTATTGGGCCCCTACTTTTAAAAAAGATGGGGGCCTACACAGGACAGCAAGGAAAGAGCCTTTAAGTCCCCAAAATGGGCTCAGTTTTTTTGCAACCGCTAACCAGATGAGAGCGAAAATCAAAAAAAGAATTTTTTTTTGAGAGAGCCCAAAAATTTGATTAACCCAAAACTATCCAGTTATCCTTACCCCAATTACTTCGAACAGGCGATAAATGACAAAGCCCATGCACTCTTGCCCCAGGGCCGACTCATGGAACTGTGTTTCAAAAAAGAACTGGGGAAGAACCCCCATCACGAGCCTTTTTCCCTTTCCCAGGAAAAGGGAGCAAGGGCACGGGGGGCGTTCCCCCCCGTTACTAAAAACAACAGGGCATAGCCCCCAACCCCCAAAGGGGGCAGTTTTAAAACAACAAGGGAAAGAACTACAGGGCCAAAATTTTGCCTAACATCCCATATCAAAAAATCTTTTGAAAGGGGCCTAAAAGCAAGATCACCACGCATCTAGAAAACCCCTCAGTTTTCACAAACCCCGGGCAACATGGGTTTAGAACAGGTCGCTCCCGTCTGTCTCAAATATTGGAACCCCTACGCAAGGGGCCCAAATGCACTAGAAGACAAAAAGAATGCCCGGTGTAATATATAAAAGGCTTTTCAAAAGCCTTTGACCAAATGTGCCAGGGCCCTAATAGCGCACAAAATGCGTCTTTAAAAAAAAAGCAGGGGAAAAATTTGGTCGATGGGTCATAATTTTTCCCCACTAACAAAAAACAGAGGGGTAGTCGTAACAGAGTAAAGTCCAGGCAGGCAAAGGTGAAAAGCTCTGTTCCCCAAGGCACAGGGACTCGCTCCCCCTCTTGTTCCTCATCCTTTTTAAACCCCAAGACAAGGATGTCAGCCACAGCCCCCGTGTCTTCCCTTTTCAGATGCCCCCCGAATGCATGACAGTGTCTTATTGCAGACACTGCAAAGCTCCAGGCAGACATCAAACCCAAAACTTTTTAATGGGGGGCAGGAAACAATATGAAATTCAACGATGAGAAATTTTTAAATTTCTTTGAAAAGGGTAAAATAGGGGAAAATTTAAAATTTTAAAAAAAAGGGACAAAACAAATTTTGGCCACCAAAAAGAGCGAAACACAAATCAAAAAACCCCGGGGGTGATCATGCGGAGGATCTCACCTTTAAGGGGCCAAACATTGTATCAACGCAAAAATTTCTAAAAAATGACAGGATGGATAATGAGAACCTTCAAAACTAGGGGGGCCCAAGCCATGAAACATCTTTAGGGGCACATGTTCTAAACAAAGGGTGGGGAATTTGCTGCACACTAACAGCACCCTTTTAAGGCAGGTGAAATTGCCGACCTAGAAAAAAGTACAGAGAACTTTCACGGCGCGCATAAAAGGAGATAAAACACCTCAATTATTGGGAGCGCTTGAGGTTCCTGAACCTGTATTCCCTGGAACGCAGGAGGGAGAGATACATGATTATATACACCTGGAAAATCCTAGAGGGACTAGTACCGAACTTGCACACGAAAATCACTCACTACGAAAGCAAAAGACTTGGCAGACGATGCACCATCCCCCCAATGAAAAGCAGGGGTGTCACTAGCACGTTAAGAGACCATACAATAAGTGTCAGGGGCCCGAGACTGTTCAACTGCCTCCCAGCACACATAAGGGGGATTACCAACAGACCCCTGGCAGTCTTCAAGCTGGCACTGGACAAGCACCTAAAGTCAGTTCCAGATCAGCCGGGCTGTGGCTCGTACGTTGGTTTGCGTGCAGCCAGCAGCAACAGCCTGGTTGATCAGGCTCTGATCCACCAGGAGGCCTGGTCTCAGACCGGGCCGCGGGGGCGTTGACCCCCGGAACTCTCTCCAGGTAAACTCCAGGTAAACACAAGGGCCAAACATTCCTTTTCTATGGTGGAGTATATCGTTTCTGCAGGAGGGAAGTTTTAGATTTAATAAATATACAGGATCTAGGAGTGTGTGTATTTTGTGCAGTAAGCACCTGACACCTATTGCAAGAACTACACTTCTTTGTAACCTGAGAGTACATGCTTGGCCAAAAATAAGTGTGTTTGAGCTTATGCCACGTCTTATGATGGGTCAAGTGTTTGGTCGCTGGCAAATCATGAGTCATTTGAAGAACAGTCTCTCGACATGGTTTAGGAACAACAAGTAGGGAATAATCTATCACTGAAGAATGAGATTTAAATACAGATTTATGTAAGATACCATTAATATATTCAAACTTATGAGATACGTATCTCCCATGGATAACTTTGTTGTTAAAAGCTTGTTTATGACAATCCCGAAGTGAAGGGCAATTGCGCTGTATATTGACAAAGTCATCCTTGGACATAAACTCTGGGAAAATAAAAGGACTTACGGTGGGAGAAGAGGAGGTAGGAGAAGCCGGGGTTATGGTCTGAGCCCTAGTCAAGACATTGAGAGTGCTGGAGGCAATACCCTTACTTTCACCCGACGAGTGGACAGGTGATCCTGCTACTTCACTATCGAGAGCAGTATCATCTGTTTCCACCCCCAAATAAACAGTACGAGATAATGCAGCTTCCAGTGTGGAATTGTTAAGGGGATTATTTAACTTGCAAGGAAGAACTGAAAAACTTAGATCCACGGGTGGTGGCGAAAGATCCGCCTCTGAAGGAAGAACGGCAACTTTAATGTCACTCACTATTATAGAACAAGTAATTGGGGCTAGTACTGCATTAGTCCAACCGGTGAACCATTTAGTTTTCAAGTAACAACGTATTGTAGGGAAAGTATTTTCACGACCCAAGTAATCTGAAAGAATAGAGGACACACGAGAGGTTTTAAAGTAAGGGAACAGTTTGTCCAAAATTACGATGCACGTACATCCAGTGTCACGTAATATGTCTGAGACTTTTATACCATTAACTGCTCCTGAACAGAAAGGTGCTTGGTCATTACCGTCAACAAAACATCTTCCAACTTTCTCTATTTTCTTGGAAGGACAATCAGGATGTTTATGTCCGATAGCACCACACCGATGACATGTTGGTATAATAGCTGGTGACTTTGCTTCTACTGTAGGCTTCTTAATCTTTGGTTCAGGTGAACCATTGCCCTTAGGGTTCGATCCCTTTAGGTCTTTATAGGAACTGTGAGCCTCAGCATACAAGTCAGCGGCCTCAGCAACTTCCTCAGCTTTAATCAGGTTAAGTTCTCTAATGAATGTTCTTATCTGGTGGGGAAGAGCTGTCAGGAACTGGTCAGCAACCATGAAGTCTCTAAGAGATTCATAACTGTGATCAATTCCTGAACTCTCTATCCAAAAGTCGAACAAACGAAAGTGTGTTACCTGTAACTGCTGAAAGTTTGGGCTATGCTGTAAGGTGGTGTACCTGAAATCTTTCCTGTAAGAATTTGTGGTTTTTTGATATGCTTTAAGGATTGCCTTCTTCAGTAGGTTATAATTACATATGATATCCTGTGACAAAGTTTCATAGATATTCAAAGCTGTACCAGAAAATAACATTCCTAACCTGGTAGCCCAGGTGTCAGCAGGCCATTCACAGAGGGTAGCGGTATTTTCAAACCTGATAATGTATGAAGTAACATCTTCACCCTCTGTGAAGGGAGGTAAATTAGGCGTTGGAATATGTGCACTAGCTGCATGATGTTCAATTACTCCTTCCTCTAATTGTTGTTGTGTAAGAGTTAACTTTTTATTCTCTAATTCAAGGCGAGCTTTTTCGAGCTCGCGATCTTTTTCACTCTCTCTCTTAACTCAAGTTCTCTAGCTTTTTCCTCACATTCTCTAGCTTTTTCCTCACATTCTCTAGCTTTTTCCTCACGTTCTCTAGCTTTTTCCTCATGTTCTCTAGCTTTTTCCTCAACTTCTCTATCCTTTGCTCTTTCCTCAAGTTCTCTTAATTTAACTTGTTCCTCACGTACTCTAGCTCTCTCCTCACGATCAAGTCTATCATGCTCCTTTTTGTCTTCTCTCTTTCTAACTGTCTATCTTGGTTTTCTCTTTCGATTCTCTCTCCTTTTTCTCTTCTCTTTCGATTCTCTCTCTCTCCTTTTCCTCTTGTCTTTCCCTTTCTGTCTCTCTTCTCTTGCAATTCTCTCTCTTTCAATTATTTCCTGGATCTTAGCACTAATGAAAGATTCTAAATTTTTCCCTGTTATTCCTAACTTACTTCCAGCGTTCATCCAAAACTGGTATTCCTCCACACTTGCAAGAATAACTTAAGCTACCAGGGGAAAAATGAAATGGGTATCAAAGAAAACAGAGGGTTCAATTCCTGCTCTGCTCGAACTGTAAATAAACCAGAGGGCTCGATCCCTACTTCAATTAAACAATATGTATTAATGAAAATGAAGGGTTCTATGCCGGCTCCGAGCAAACAATAAGTAAAATGGGGTCCCTTGACCATCCAATCTTCTCACCAACAAATCAAGAGTGTCCTACGACACTTCCCTTGATATAATAAAGAACTCAATGAAACAAATTGTCACTGGAAAATCTCGGGTCCCTAGAGTCTAATCCTCCAAAGTGTTTCAAGCTCACACAAAAATAGGTGGCAGAATTAACTAGTATTCCTGCCTTGGCTTGACTTACAATAAATTGAGACTATAACAATCACCAAATCTTTTAAATACCTGTACTGTAGTCCTACCATAGAGAATGATTACTCATGGCTGGTGGTAACCATGTGTGGTATGCAGCATTGAAGTTCCAATGGTAGATTCGTGATGGAGTTGAATCTTGATTCAGTCGAGCGAATCCTGGCAAGGTCGCCACTTGTGAAGGTTTACTCAGCCCTGTAACAACTTCAGTCAGTATTACTAAGGCTGGCTCCTCCTCAGGAAAATTAATGCATAGGAAAAGAACAAAAACTGACAAACATAAACACTTTATTATTTAGAAAATATAAAATATAAAACACTTACATATGAAATATTGATCCTACATTAAAGAAAATGAAAAATGAAAAATATAAATGATATCTGAATTCAACGCTAATATATATAAAACTTGGGTGTCTGGTGTTGGTGACACTGCGTGTTGTTGAAATCGTAGCCTTTGCTGATGATGTGGGGGGATGGGTCGCAGGTGTTGGTGACAACCCACCGGCTCGTTCTCCACAGAGTCTATAGCCGTAAATAATCTATCCAGATGACAGGAAATCAGGTTCTTTACCGCTGCAATGATGAGGTGTTACGTCCTGATTCTTCATACATGTGCACAAGCAAGTAGATAAAACATGGGACGTCTCAGGACGTTAGTCCATCTCCTTCAATTCTACTCGTTGGTTGGCAGGTGAC
This sequence comes from Cherax quadricarinatus, assembly GCF_026875155.1. Classification (NCBI taxonomy): domain Eukaryota; kingdom Metazoa; phylum Arthropoda; class Malacostraca; order Decapoda; family Parastacidae; genus Cherax; species Cherax quadricarinatus. The sequence goes on along the minus strand of NC_069424.1, from coordinate 10,216,788 downwards.
CCATTCTGTCATTCCAAGCTGGAAAGAGACAGGTTACCCACTGCTTAAGAAATCACTCTCCATGATAAGTACAATACCTAAAAGACGTGGTGATTATTAAGACATTTAACATAGAGCAAGAATGAAAGGACTAAGTTTATTATTGGTCAAAAGTGAAGCTTTCAACCAATAAGTCCACTAAAATATGAGCAGGCATGTACTTACAGTAGTGATTACTGTTTGGCCGGAGCCCCACACGTCATCTTTTGGGGGGGGGAAAGAGGGAGGGGAAGGGATAGCAGGAGCTAGACTGACCCTACCTTAACAAGCAGCCGGCAATCAAACTGTTGTTACTATATACTCCCTCACTACTCCTATCTATTGAACTTTTCCCTCACAACAACTGTAAGGCCTTCTTTCCTAATTAAGAGGAAATTAAGTGGTGTACCTTTCTTTGTCTCTTGTTCGATCCACTCAAGCAACAAGTTTCCAGTTTTATTTACTTGCTGTGATCTGTGTGTCATTCTTTTCATGAGGTGACATCTTGGGTTATTCATTACACAAGCTTGTATATTCACCTCATTCTTTTTAATTGTACGAACTGACAATTCATTAGGGCTATAGGCTCTCACTATATCTACCACATGTGAGCCACTCTTAAGCTTATCTAATATCCCGATTTTCTTCGTAATTCCTAGACTTGAACACTTAAACCTTTTCTTGTCACTTGTGGGAACACTTGTATGCTTACTGGGTGCCATGATTGCTTGGCAGATTTAACAAATGGCAATGAAAATAAGAAAATATGTATGTAAATAAGCACAGCGAGCTTCCTGAGTATCGTTGTGTTTGAACTGAACCGAAGGGTGGGAGGGTGGTGTGGGTGGCGGGAGATGACCATCCTACCTGGCTGGCGACCGCACACTCAAAATATTTTCCCCTCCTGCAACTGTGTTAAACTAATTTTACAAAGCTCTTCAGTCGTGCTATTACCAAAACGTACAAGACAAAACTGTGTTAAACATGTAATACGGACAAGAATGCAACATCCAAGATACATAATGCACAGGAAGGGGAGAGATATAGAGCAAACTGTATACCACCTGTGCAAAAAGATACGGGCTGCAGTATAATGCAGCAGAGATCACAGAAAGACCTGTTGAAACGGTATATCACTGCACACAAGAAGAGCACACATTAAAAGTTTCTTCAGAAAGGGGATCAGAAGAATGCAAGAGCATATAACCCAAATCGGGATGGATTCAAATTCAAATTCAAATTCAAATTCAAATTCAAAGTTTATTCTCTATAAGGATTACAATGCTGAGTTTACAGAATTTGGTTATTGTGTGGTTTACATGTAGTAAAATAATAATTACAGAGGGTGCCACTAGAACACCTAGCATGGCTAGGCATTTTGGGAAGACTTAGATTAATTCTTAAATTTAAAATATTACAAATTATGAGGTAAGTTGGTATTATGGCTAAGTGACTAAATACTAGTTTGTGAGTTTAGCAATGTGAATGCTTTTGTTTTGGCACAATACATAGTTTCAGTATTTGAGTATCACAGGCCAACTTATGACTAGTTAGGATTCATTATTTTGAGATTGAGACTGATATTTCTGTTTATGGTCAAATGGGTGAGTGTAAGTGTGAACCACCAGGTGGTATTTGTGTAATTAGTTGATGGGGCATATCAGGGAGATAAGATGTTTTCTAATGGTAGTTTTGAAGGTGATGAATGTGTCTGCAGTTCTAGAGTTTTCAGGTAGGGTGTTCCAGAATTTAGGGCCTTTGACATACATTGAATTTTTGTAAAGATTTAGTCGAACACAGGGAATGTCATAGAGATGTTTGTGTCTGGTGTTATGCCTGTGGGTTCTGTCACAACTATCAAGAAAGCATTTTAGGTCAAAGTTAATATTGGAATTTAAGGTCCTGTAGATGTATATTGCACAGTAGTAAGTGTGGATGTACTGTGGAAATTTATTTGGTCCCTAAAGTTCCACAGGACAGATCCGGCATGGCCGTAATGGAACGGCTGAGCTGGGTGGCCCTTAAACTCTCCCAAACAAAAAGCATTCTCCCCAAACATAAACACATTTCTCTCCCCAGGGGTGGTGTGGATGGTAGGCACTTATTTATTTATAGATTTACCCTTCAGGGAAGGAGTAGGTAGTTTTACTGTTAGTATATTAATATTAGGTTTACTAAGGCAACTGTAGATAATAATAATGTAGACCTAAGACCTTAACATAGGTAGTAATAGGCCGATAATGTAGGCAAACACTAGGTTAAGTTAGCTAGGGAGAACTGGCAGCCCTAGTTTGAACGAAGAGACGAGGGTCTGGAAGACAGACACCAACTGGACAAGACGTGCTGTGATCAGCAGACGGCGCCCCCCACGTGTCTTCACATTTGAGACCTAGGGAAATCTGGTAGAGGCACTTTGATGTACCGTAGATGACCTCCAGGCCCATACAGTAAGACAAGACCTCCACATTATCTCGTAGATTTCTGGCCAGTGTCTGGGGAGAATTGTGAGTTTGATCTGTGGGCCTGGTGTGCAGCAGGCAGTGCATGCCCAGTAAGTACCAGTGTCTCTTGGCAGTCTGGAAGCTAGTGTCCGTGTCTGCATAGTTATACTAGGGGATACATACCCTCTTGGATATAGGAATTTCTGAGGTGCAGGCAGGTCACTAATAACGATTGAATATTGCAGGAATTAAGGCTCCCGGTTGCACGTGGTTTCTGAGGGGAAGTCCAAAGGGGCTAAGGCTAAGCTTAGGGAAGTTGAAGATCAGGATATATGCTGCAACACCAAGTTAGTCCTTTATACGTGCATGCAGGCGAGTTTCTTTCAACATCAATCATTTGTGAAAATCTGTCCTATAAGCCACTTGTGAGGCTGAGGTACCCACCTCAGAGCTCGGTGTCAACAGAGTTTGCCAGGGTAGGCGACTCACTTGGAGGCAGTCCACACAAATTTTCACATGTACTGAACAGGGAGTAAGTTTAGATCTATGAAGAGTAGGGGGGTGTGTTGCCAGGGATGGGATTTAGTGATTATGTATTCTTACTGTGGCTTTTTGTTGGGTTATTATTGGCTTTAGGTGTGTTGCTGCAGTTGATCCCCAAGCACAAATAGCATAGGTGAGGTATGGATAAATAAGTGAGTGGTATAGTGTGAGAAGGGCATTTTGCGGCACATAGTATTGTATCTTGGAGAGGATCCCAACCGTTTTGGATACTTTTTTGGTTATGTGTTGGATATGGGTGCTGAAATTCAGGTTGTTGTCAAGGCATAGGCCTAGGAATTTGCCCTCATTATGTCTGGCAATTAGAGTGTTGTCGATCTTAATGTTAATTTGCGCAACTCCTGCTCTGCTACCAAACATAATATAGTAGTAGGTTTTGTCAGTGTTAAGCGTAAGTTTATTGGCTGTCATCCAAGTCGATATTTTGATCGGCTCCTCGTTAACAATGGTGTTGAAGATGGCAAGATTAGGGTGAGAGATGACAGAAGTTGTGTCGTCAGCAAAGAGAATGGGGTTCAGGTGTTGGGATACATTTGGAAGATCATTGATGTATATGAGGAAGAGCAGGGGACCAAGGACACTTCCCTGCGGAACTCCAGTATCAAGTGGCCGTGTTGTTGATGCTGTGTCTTTAATGGTGACATACTGATACCTATTAGTAAGGTAAGATTTGAAATATGCAAGCGCATGGCCTCTTATACCATAATGGTCAAGTTTGTGGAGTAGGATGCCGTGGTCTACTGTGTCAAAAGCTTTTCTTAGGTCAATAAAAACTCCTGGTGGATATTCCTTATTTTCCAATGCTGTGTAAAGCAGATCTAGCATTTTTATGATTGCATCATTAGTGCTTTTATTTTTCCTGAATCAAAATTGGCAGAGGTTGAGTATGTTTTGTGCCATTATAAATGAATATAGTCTCCTGTGCACGAGTTTCTCAAAGATTTTGGATAGCAATGGTAAGTTTGATATTGGCCTATAGTTGTTTAAATCTGTAGGGTCACCACCTTTATGTATTGGTGTAACCCTTGCTGTCTTGAGTAGTTTCGGGAAGGTGCTAGTTTCTAGTGACTTGTTAAAAAGTAATGAAATAGCATGCGAAAGGACATGGGCCGCTCGCTTGTACAATAATGGTGGGACATGAGACAGATTCCCTGAGTTATTTTTAAGTGACTTTATAATCTCGGTGACTTCCGTGGGCTCAGTTGGTGCAAGATAGAAGGAATTTGGGAAATTCCCATCTAGGTAGGCTCTTGTAACCTGACATACACTGGGGGAAAACTGAGAGAGCAACACCTGGAGCTCTCCCCAGTTACCCTTGAGGCCACAAATATTCCATTGTACTGTCTACATAAGTCATTATTCACAGAAACAGGTATTCCAACAATGAGAAGTGATAAAAATCTAAGGGCTAGTGGGGTCAGTGAAATCGATATGTGGAGGCAATGGAAAGCAAATAAGCAGGGAAGAATCGGAATGTTGTGAAGGAAAAGATTGCTGCAAGGGTTGTGAAGAATAAGAAGGGGCATGGGGGGTGCACCGGTGTCCATCGAGGGTTTTGTCTCCACATTGTAATCAGAGATGGCTTCGAGTGTTTTAGTGGACAAGGCACCAGTACCATGACTTGAAAGACAGGTGGAGGAGAGTAAGTAGAGATTGGAGACACAGTGGAAGGAACCAGAGGTATCTGACAGGGAAGGGAAGTATGAACCTAGGGAGATGCACCAGTGGGGACATAAGAGGAGACCTGTAGGGAAACAGGAGAGGAAGGAATCTGAAAAAGGGGCTGAAGAAAAGCCTGGGGAAGAACAGAAGAGGGGACTACATGAGGGGCAGTGGTGAACCTCCACCTTCATGTGAGAGCTAGAAAGGGGGCGAGAACTAGTCTCCGAGGCCAAAAAAGAGAGCTGTTGGGGAATTGTAAGCACTGGAGGAATGCAGACACACTTAAGCTTAGGGGACAGGTTCAACTTCTTAGGTGAGAGACATGAAGAATGTGCAAGTGTGCAAGGTCTCTCAGACTTAGAAACTAGCGGGAAAGATGATGAAGTAGAGTTAGTAAGAGGTAAGGATGTGGGGGTTTCAGAGGATGAAACCACAAAAGAATTAGAGACGGGTAACCCCAGAAGATATGGCACCGGAGGAGCTAGAAGGTGGGGGACCGCTGAGGTTCGAGGTGTCTTAGTCACTTGAGAATAAGGAACACAAGGAAGATTTCCCTGAAGACGGAGCTGAGAGACAACCATAGCATAAGTGAGGTCCTTGCTTTCCTCAAGACAATGGAGTTCACGTTCATTAAGATAGACTTGACATCGGTGAAAAAAAAAGGGTGAACTTGGTTGCAATTAAGACAAGTGGGGGAAGACTGCAAGATGTATCAATATGATCCATGGCACCGCAGACTTGGCACTCCACCACAGACCTGCAGCATTTAGCTGGATGTCTGAAGCACCAACAATTTCGACACTTGGGGCATAGAGACCATCTCACAGACTCTTGGGCGATGTCCTGCGATATAAACAGAGGACAGGAGCTCATGGCAGGCAAGGGTTAAATGGGCGATGTTACTGGAAAAGCACCTCCACCCACAGATGGGCAGGACATACGTATGCACTTTGAGAATTGGAAGGTCCTGGAGGGCTAATTGCTCTAAAATATCATTACCGCAAGGCAGAATCACACTGTATGATGGTATACAGTAAGACCACTGTACCACTGGAAGAATTAAGGGTAGTGTGCTTGTGAACTGTGATAGGAACATTGTCAGTAGAAGGGAAAAATATCACGAGCTTGGCCTGCATATGATGCACGCACCACTCTGAAGAGCGTGAAAGGATATATTTTGGACAGCATATCATAAGAGAACTTTACCAATACCATGGTCTGAAAGATAATCAGTAGGAGACATTAGTTGCAAGGAAAAGAATTTAGTCCACTGTGTACTTGTAAACCTGGTATGCAAAGGAAGCGGATGTTGTGTAGGTCGTTTCTGGGTGGAATGAGCAGAAATTGAAGGAACGTCATCAACTGCTGGTGGCCCAACCTGAGGTAAATGGATGGCCTGACAATCATCACACCATATTTTGGGGAAGCCAGATGTATAATCAAAGACGTGCAAGGGTCAGAGGCACTAGAAGAGATGGGTGGAGCCTCAGCACCTGGAGCAGGCAACAAAGTGTCACCAGCAGAAGGTACAAAGATAAGGGGAAAGTCCAAAGAATGGTCCAGTAATGAAGCCATGTAGGACAGAATGGGGTAACAAAAGGGCCTGGGAGGAGGAGGGGTGTCATGGAATGAAGTCTCCATGTTGGTGGTACTCCTTTCTTATTATTTTGAAAGAGAAAGAGAAAAGAGGGAAAGCAGAGGGACAGTTGCTAGAAGGCACAAAAGGGCCCTAAGTTCCCCCCCCCATATCCAAGAGGAACTCTACACCACTAGCAGTGTAGATGCAACGTGGAACCTGTGCAATACCCTACCCTTCATGGTAGTCAACCAGCGCTCTGGGATAGCAACCTCACATCCACCGAGCCACCTCAGCAGACAAAAGAGGGCAGTCAGATACCCGCCACAAATTTATTATTATAATCAAAAAGAAGCACTAAACCACAAGGGCTATACAGTGCTGCAGGGCAGGAAGGAAGCGGGGGTATCAGGTGGCAAAAGGGAGAGGGATAATTAGTAGGTTATGGAGAACAGCGGGGCAGTGGATAGTGCAGGGGTAGAAGGTAGCAAGAGATTGAGGTAGAAAGGGCTGAGGGGAGTGCAAAAGGTATCATCATCAGAGTTTGTGGAATAAGTCAGTTGTTGTCAAGAAGTCAGTGGAGAGTCAGGATTAAAGGAGGGTCCATCAGCAAGAAGGGAAGGTAAAGAGAGAGTAGTAGAGCAAAGACAACGTTGGAGGTAAATTCTGTGTGCTCCTTGATAGAGAGGGCAGTCTAACAGAATGTGGCTAACTGATACTGGAACCTGACACATCTCAGAGAGGAACAGGGTGCCTCTCTATGAGATACCCATGAGTAAGATGAGTGTGGCCAGTGCGAAGACTGGGAGAGAGTAGTCTCCCATCCTCAACACTGATGACAAGAAGACGGCCAGTAACCTATATTCGGTTTAATAGAATGAAGTTTGTTACTGAGTAGATTAGACCAACGTTCTTGCCAACGGGTGTGAAGGTGGGTAGCTATTACAGCAAAATAGTCTGTAAATGGAACACCTCTATATGAAACTGGTAAGTCATGTACTGCTGACCGCGCAGCAGCGTCTGCCTGTTCATTGCCCTGTACATCAACATGGCCAGGGACCCAATATAAAACAATATCTTTATGTTTGGTAGAGATACGGCGTAGCCAAAGTTGGATATGGAGGACTAAGGGGTGAGATGCGTCAAATTTTTGTATAGCCTGTACAGCACTAAGGGAGTCTGAGACAACCATAAATGATGACACAGGCATAGATGCAATACGGATAAGTGCTGCAAGAATGACATACAATTCAGCTGTAAAAACGCTAGCCGAGGATAGTAAATGTCCTTGCATGACACCGTCCGGAAACACTGCTCCGAATCTGACACCATCAGAAGACTTAGAGCCATCTGTGTACGCTGCGATGGCATGAGAATGAGAGCGGAAGTGGTCAAGAAAAAGAGAGCAGGAAGCTATTGTAGGCAGTTGGGCTTTTGCACAAGGGAGTGAGAAAGAAGAGACTCAAACAGCTGGAACTTCCCAGGGGGGGGAGGGGCATGGAAAAAGTGAGATGCTACATGAACATAGAAAGGTGGTAACTGAAGGGAAGACAAGAGCGAATGTAGTCGAAGATAAAAGGGATGGAGCAAATAGGGGCAACGAACAAATGTCTACTAACATCGGTGACTATTCTATATATGGAAGGATTGCGGAGATCATGAGAGCGAACATAGTAGCGAAGGCAATGGGCATCACAGTGATCGGACAAGGATGGAATATTCACTTCTGCATAGAGGCTCTCAACAGGGGAAGAGCGAAAAGCACCAAGGCACAAACGTAATCCCTGGTGATGGATGGGGTTAAGGCTCGAGAGAGAGTAGGAGAGGCCACTGAATATATCTGATTACCATAATCGAGTTTTGATAAAATGAGGGCTGAATGTAGGCGAAGGAGAGTTCGAGGATCAGCTCCCCATGAAAGATGAGCAAGGGTTTTTAGAACGTTCAGCAGGTTGTGACAAGTTGCCTTCAGAGAGGTAATGTGAGGTTTCCAGGATAACCTACGGTCAAAGGCCTAGAAACTTGACTGTATCACTTTCAGGGATACGTGAACCATAGAGGTACAAAGGATGATCGGAGATGACAGAGAGTCTAGTGAAAGTAATTTGGTGAGTTTTGGTACTGGAAAATTTAAACCCATGCATTGTGGCCCAGTTGGAAACATGGTCGACCGCATGCTGGAGAGAAACTGTTATGAGGTGACAGTCAGCGTCTGCACAAACTATAGCGAAGTCATCAACATAGAGTAATGACCAAATATTGGATGGAAAACTAGAGGCCAAATCATTTATAGCAAGGAGAAAAAGTGCTGTGCTCAGAACACATCCCTGGACAGTTTGGACAAAGTCCGGGGAGAGCACATTATGAACCCAAACACGGAAATGTCTGTCAGTTAAAAAGTTTTTAAGGAAGGATGGTAGATTGCCGTGGAGGCCTAAGGAGTGGGCTTGGACCAAAATATTATACCTCCAAGTTGTATTATATGCTTTCTCAAGGTCAAAAAATATGGCAATAACTAAGTGGTTATTCACAAAGGCATTAGGAACATACGTATCCATGCGTAGTAAGGGGTCTATGGTAGAATGGCCCTTACGAAAGCCATATTGACTAGTGGAGAGACTGTTGTGTGTCTCTAAATACCACATTAAATGTCGATTTACCAGATGTTCCATCACTTTGCAAACTGCACTGGTAAGAGATCGTGGGAGGCATCATGTCCCATAGTACCCAGTTTGGGGAAAGGGAGAGCAATGGCAGATTTCCATAGCTGGGGAAGAACTCCTTGTGACCAAATAAGATTGAAGAGGTGTAAGAGGGCTACAAGGGCTGCTTGATGTAAATGTTGTAACATCCGAATATGAATGTCGTCAGGCCCAGCTGCCGATGATCGGCAAGCTGAGAGTGTCGCCTCCAGTTCCTGAGGTGTAAAAGGCACATTATACAGTTCTTCAATGAGAGAAGAAAAGTTCAAGGGTGCTAACTCTCTGGCAGACTTTGAGGAAAGCAACGAAGGGCATAGATGGAGCCCTTGAGAAATACGGACCAGATGATTGACAATTTCAATGGCAACGTCAAGAGGGTTTACTATATCAACACCGGCAACCTGCAGAACAAGAGCCGGGTCAAGGAAGTACTTTACCACTCAGTTTCCGTATTTTTTCCAGACTGCACTCATAGAGGAAGCCGAGGTGATGGTGGAAACATAATCTCGCCAGCAAGTGTGTTTAGGGTCATGGATGACATGGCGAGGAACTGTGGTTCTATTGTACCGGTACCTGCCCCACACAGCATGTTTCAAACATACTGCCTGAGCACAAGCAGGAGACCACCATGGCACACATTTCTGAGAATGCCTGCCTGAGGTTTGGGGGATAGAATGAGAAGCTGCAGTTAAAACTGATGTCGAGAAGAGGTGTAAAAGCTCATCAATGGAGGATGAAGAAGTAATCTCACTAAAAGCAGTTAGCTGCGAGCAAAGGTCCCAGTTTGCTCCATCAAATTGCCAGCGAGGGCTACGAAGAGGTGGTGAATATGAAGGAGAAGTAAGAATGATTGGAAAGTGATCACTGTCATGTAAGTCTGGTAGAACAGACCAGGCAAAGTCTAGTGCAGTGGAGGAAGAGCAGACCGAGAGATTGATGCAAGAGAGTATGAGTACGAGGATCAGAATGGGTGGGAATACCCATATTTAAAACATGGAGGGGGGTGAGAAGCGAGAAAAGCCTCCAACTGAATGCCACGTGAGTTACAATGAGACACCCCCCCCCAGGAAATGGTGGGCATTAAAATCGCCAAGTAACAGAAGTGGTGGCAGTAAGGATGAAACAAGAAAGGCAAAATCTGGGATAGCTAGTGCCCGAGGAGAGAGATACAAAGAACATATTGTAAACCACTTATTCAAGTGGATACGGGCTGCAGTGTAATGCATCGAGGTATGAACAAATAGTTAACGGTACAGAATATCATTGCATAGAAGAAGGGCACTTTCATTAAAGGTACCACTGAAAAAGGATCCGAAGAATCAAAAATTTATAGCCTAGACGGGTTGAAAAACAGCCGAGTGAAATTTTGGGTTTTGAAGAAAACCCCAAAAGGGGAAAACGGGAAAGCAACATCTGAAAACTCCCCCCAAAAACCCCTGAGGCCACAGATTTTCCACGTAAATAATATTTTTGGGCAAGAGGAAAATACCAAAATCCGCGGGTAAGGGCCCCTAGGGACTAAAAGGGGTTGAAAAGTCACATGGGGTGGCATCCCGAAAATTTTCAAGCAGCAAGGAAAGGGAGTTGCAAAAAGGAGTTGTAGAGATGGAGGAGGGGGAAATAAAAGGGAACAGAAGGTGAATCAGTGCCATTAAGGTTTAGTTCTGCAATATTCTGAATAGCTTCATTGTTTCTGAATTCAAAGACGTTGTAGGGAGACAATATTGGAATAGAAGGGATTGGGGTGATAAAGATTGGGACAGTAAGGGACTGAACAAAAGTAGGGGGGGGGACAAAAGTGTGTTGGGAACGGAGAAAAGGGGGGAGGGAACGAAAGGCAGAAAACCCCGGGGGCACAAAAGGGAGAAACTTGGGAAGGAAGGGGAGGAAGGCACAGAAAAGGGAGGGTAACCTCCAACCTTTTAACGAGCCGTGAGAGGGGGAAAATCAGGGAAGAGACTGGAAAGGTAAAAAGGGGGGTGGAAAGGAAGGAGGGGGGAAAGGGAAAAATTTGAGCAAAAAGGGGTTTTTTTGGGTTTTGAGAAGTAGAGGGGCGATTTGTAGAAGGTGTTTTAGGAGGTCTTGTCGAAACCGGGCATGGAGGGAGAACTCGAAAAATGTCAGAAAAGACTGAGGGGAAGTAGGGGGTTGAGCCCAGAACAGCAAGAGAATTTGATACATATGACTATGGGGGGTAACCAAAGAGGGGAGGCGGGGGAGAAGATGGACCTCAGAGGTGGGGGGTGTTTTAAACAAGAGAAAAAGAAACACGGGTAGTCTCCCTTGGGGGCAGAGATGAGATTTTTTATTATTTTTAAAAATCAAAAAGAAGCCTAACCACAAGGACTATACAGTGGCAAGATGAGAAAAAAGCCCTACATAAGGGAGACCTTCTGCCTCTTTGGGCAATGGATTTCATGCTCATTTAAGTAACCCCGCAACAGCGAAGTACGAAAGGGGAAACCTCATGACAATTAAAGGGAAGAGGGAGGGCGACTGCAAGACATTAGAAAGGTCATCACACCACAGCTGGCATTCAGCACAGCTGCAATATTTCATGGGGGCCAAATTTCCAGCAAATTTTACACTGTTGAGGTGAGGGATCACCCCCCCCCTTTGAGCTGTAACTGATGTCCTGCACTAACAAGGGCAGGGGTTCATGGCTGTCCAAAAGTTAAACGAGCCACATTGCAAGGGTATTTTCTCCGCCCCAGGCAGGAAGGGCAATATGTCTACCTTGGGATTGGGAGATCTTGGAGTTCCCCAAATGTTCAAGAATGTCATTGCCACAGTCTGAAAATTCTGTTGAATATGGTATGGGGGGGAGTAAAAGACAGTCCCACAAGAATTGAGGGAAGATGTTTTTTTTGATA
>NC_069424.1:10141618-10204455 GCF_026875155.1 Cherax quadricarinatus | reverse complement strand
AGTTCAATGAACACCCCAACCATACTCAACCCAACCACCACCCCCAAATACACCCCAAAACCCCACAAAAAACACACTCAGAAAACCTTTTGATGTGTTTTAAATAATAGGGTACATAAATGATAAATGGATGAAAGGGCGAGGTTTTAAACCCCTTATCACAAATTACAAAGTGAAAAGAGAGAGGAGGAGAAAGAGAGGAGAGGGAGAGAAGGGGGAAAAGGAGAGAGACAAATTTGGGAAATATTGAGAAAAAAATTAGAATTCTGACATACATCACATTAAACAAGAGGTTCAAATTAAATGATAACTTCCATTGATTATTTCGGGTCTCCCACCTAAGTCCCTCATGAAATAAAAAATTTGCAGCTCAAAATAACGCAAAGACAACCTTACCCCAACCAAATTGTAAACGTATTATAAAAAAAAAAAAAAAATGGTAAGTTCAATGACAATGAGATAAATCACTCGGTCGACTTCCTTGGGCCATCCGGGGTAACTCACACATACTATGTTTAACATGAATGCAAGCAAATGTGCAGCTGTAATAGTAAACCATCCCAAAACAATCCCACACGATTACAAAGTATGAAAAAGTTTCCCAAAGTACACCAAGTGTACCTTTTTCCCCTTAGAATCCCTTTTGGTTGATGTAAATATAGGTGAGAGTGGTTAGTTTAATTAAGTTTAATAGTTTATTATCCCCCCATCCCATCCGTGGCGGTATCAAAGATTACAGAGGTACAAAAATGGTCCGGGGACTGGACCCCAAATTTTGTAGCTGAGCAATTACAGAGGAAATAAAATTACAGTTTAAAAGGGTAATGAACTCACAATTTACAAAGGTAAAAACCCAGGTAGGCTATCACAATCATCAATTAAAAGGTATTTACAATTGCAGAGGTACGTGTGGGTAGAGGCCCCAATTATTTGATGCGTGCTCCCTTTTTTTTAAGAGAGCCCATCACTCTGTACGACAACAAACGCACTACCAGTGCAAAAAGTGGATTGGTGAACGAACCACAGTAAAATTTGGGGGAATTGTGCTGGTTAAGTTATCAAAACAGCTTTAAGGCCTCATGTTTGGCTTCAAAAGGGGAATTTTGGTTGTGATTTAAGAAGTAGTTTGGGGGGGAAATGGGGGGAATGTAGTTTGGGAAAGGGTAATTTTTCCCTGGAGCGGAGAAGTGCCGCTGTTGCCTTACTTGAAAAAGATCATGTATTGATTCATGCGGAGGGGGGTTCCAGTTTTTTTTCGATCCATTGGGGATTTCACCATGCTGAGGAAAGTTTGGGGGCTTCTGTCAGGGTTTTGGGTGGCTTGCCTGAGCATTAACCCCAATTAGGATATTTCTTTCAGTAACACGATCTCTGATGCTTTGATATCAAGTTCTTTTTGCATATTTAAAATTTTGGCAGTACGAGGGGCATCCTAAAATGATCCTCATTGCTTCGTTCTGCAGTTTTTCCAGCCCTCCAAGCTTCCAGTCAGACACAAGAGCAAGTAGTGGCGCAGCATAATCAACCAATGATCTAATATAAGCAAGATACATCATTTTCACAATTTTAACATTAGCACCATACCTGGGGTGAAGCCCTGCCACAACTCTAAGTGCTCTTAGTCGTTCTTTGTATTGGCGACAAAGTCTTGTTACAACAGGTCCAAGTAGTGGACCTCAAAACCTAGATACCTGTATCTACTTACATATTCTAGAAGAGACCCATCATGCAATTGGATCTGACGAACTGTGCCTCTCTGTCGAGGAGGACGCCTATTGAGTATGTTTTATCAGTAGAGATTATCAACCCCAGGTCCTGACACGAGGCTAGTACATGATTAAGAATGTTTTGGGTGTTGGAGAATCCGGTGGTGTGAATCATTATATCATCAGCAAAACTAATCACATAATGATGGGGCTGACTAGGCATAGCATTAAGTAATGCATTAATAAGAATATTGAACAGTGTGGGACTGAGCACACCTCCCTGTGGGTTCCTAATTCAAAGTCTTTAGTTACACTTCTATGTCCCTGGAACAACACAGACGATTTCTGTGGACAGGTAGCCTTTAATCCAGCGGAGAAGCCATCCTCCAACATCCATTCTGGCAAGTTCACTAATGATTACATGTCGGTTGGCTACATCGAAAGCAGATTTAAGGTCAAGGAAGGTAGTGTATGAGCTGTCAGTGTGCAGGGTGAGAAAGGTGGCTATGCAATGATGCACGCTCCTTCCATGCATGAAACCATGTAACCGGGGAGACAAAAATTGTTTGATTCTGTACATGAGACGATTAAGAACCATTCTCTCAAATGTTTTACACAAGCAGCTAGTAAGAGATATTGGGCGAAATGCATTTTGTTGATTGGGCTTAGGAATTGGAATGATGAGGCTGTTGGTCCAAGATTGAGGGAGCTCCCCAGTTACATAGCTCATGTTATATAATTCAAGTAATGGATTACCTGGTACTCGACACAGCAATCTGAGTATGTTGTAAGTAATACCATCCTCACCAGGCGACGTGGAGTTGAGTGGTACACCGCTGGCCGTAATAAACACACTCAACTTCTCAAGGTCACACACTAGGCCCAGCTTCTGGAGAGTTACCAGCGTTTTAATGTGTTTATTGTGTGTCAGTGCGAGTCTGCAGTCATTAAATTGGTGTATCAGAAGTTAAACACTACAATCCAGTTGATCAAATAGTCTAAAACAATTTACACAATGTATAACTAGAAGTATAATGATTGCAAATTGTTACTATTACAATTTTAACTAGGCGCTAGACCCACTAGATGAGATAGTTAAGTAAGTAAGTAAGTTTATTCAGGTATACACAAATACAGTTACAAAGAATTATCATACATAGCAGCATATGTGTAGATGGCAAGGAACATAGATGTTAACAGGCTGACTCTTGCTTAACACAGTTGAAAGGTAACCGAATTACTCAAGAGAGAAAGTATTCATGAAACTGAACATTATGCAGGAGTAAGCTTGTTCACAGTAAAAATACAAAGCATAAGTTACACACTCACACCACAGATGAACACTGCAATTTGAAATATTACTGGGAATTTAGCAGTAAAGTTTCAGTCTGAACGAGAAAATGTATTAGAAAACACAGCAATGACACTAGGACAAGCAATTTAATTATGTAACCGTATTTAATAGTTCAGTTACACTGAGCAGAGCATGTATTACACTGATTTATCAAATGTAAGGAGTCGCTACACTGAAGCACACTCTGAGCCTTTTAAAGTCTTAATACAGGCTTACAAATGACAATTAACTGTTGGGGAAAGCAGCACTTAACACTTCTAGCACAAGTATGACAGATGAATGTTCACTGTGTACCTGGAGTTTACCTGGAGAGAGTTCCGGGGGTCAACGCCCCCGCGGCCCGGTCTGTGACCAGGCCTCCTGGTGGATCAGAGCCTGATCAACCAGGCTGTTGCTGCTGGCTGAACATTAAAATGGTATAAAATACCGACAGATTGTTAGGTAAGACACATATGCAACAGTTAGGTATCTTTATTTCGAAACGTTTCGCCTACACAGTAGGCTTCTTCAGTCGAGTACAGAAAAGTTGATAGAAGCAGAAGATACTTGAAGACGATGTAATCAGTCCATCACCCTTAAAGTTTTGAGGTGGTCAGTCCCTCAGTCTGGAGAAGAGCATTGTTCCGTTGTCTGAAACAATATGAAGTTGAAGTGACAGGATGGAGCCTTATATAGTGCCAGGAGGTGAGACGTAGGTTGCTTTGGGAGGGCAGGTCCCTCTCAAACCCAGCCGTTCTCACTAGTAGAGGTTGTCGAAGTTGATGGTCTGTACCAAGATACCCTTGTGTTGCAGTATCTGACAGAATGAACATTAAAATGGTATAAAATACCGACAGATTGTTAGGTAAGACACATATGGAACAGTTAGGTATCTTTATTTCGAAACGTTTCGCCTACACAGTAGGCGAAACGTTTCGTACTTGGGGCATAGGGACCATCTCACAGACTCTTGGGCGATGTCCTGCGATATAAACAGAGGACAGGAGCTCACGGCAGGCAAGGGTTAAATGGGCAATGTTACTGGAAAAGCACCTCCACCCACAGATGGGCAGGACATACGTATGCACTTTGAGAATTGGAAGGTCCTGGAGGGCTAATTGCTCTAAATATCTTTTACCGCAAGGCAGAATCACACTGTATGATGGTATACAGTAAGACCACTGTACCACTGGAAGAATTAAGGGTAGTGTGCTTGAACTGTGATAGGAACATTGTCGTAGAAGAAGGGAAAAAGATCACGAGTTTTGGCCTGCATATGATGCACGCACCATCGAAGAGCGTGAAAGGATATATTTTTGGACAGCATATCATAAGAGAACTTTCCCAAATACCATGGTCTGAAAGATAATCAGTAGGAGACATTAGTTGCAAGGAAAAGAATTTGGTCCACTGTGTAATTGTAAAAAACCTGGTATGCAAAGGAAGCGGATGTTGTGTAGGTCGTTTCTGGGTGGAATGAGCAGAAATTGAAGGAACGTCATCAGCAAATGGTCTGGAACGTTCAGGCATAGGACTGCTGGTGGCCCAACCTGAGGTAAATGGATGGCCTGACAATCATCACACCATATTTTGGGGAAGCCGGATGTAAAATCAAAGGTGCAAGGGTCAGAGGCACTAGAAGAGATGGGTGGAGCCTCAGCACCTGGAGCAGGCAACAAAGTGTCACCAACAGAAGGTACAAAGATAAGGGGAAAGTCCGAAGAATGGTCCAGTAATGAAGCCATGTAGGACAGAATGGGGTAACAAAAGGGCCTGGGAGGAGGAGGGGTGTCATGGAATGAAGTCTCCATGTTGGTGGTACTCCTTTCTTATTATTTTGAAAGAGAAAGAGAAAAGAGGGAAAGCAGAGGGACAGTTGCTAGAAGGCACGAAAGGGCCCTAAGTTCCCCCCCCCCATATCGAAGAGGAACTCTACACCACTAGCAGTGTAGATGCAACGTGGAACCTGTGCAATACCCTACCCTTCATGGTAGTCAACCAGCCCCTTGGGATAGCAACCTCACATCCACCGAGCCACCTCAGCAGACAAAAGAGGGCAGTCAGATACCCGCCACAAATTTATTATTATAATAAAAAAGAAGCACTAAACCACAAGGGCTATACAGTGCTGCAGGGCAGGAAGGAAGCGGGGGTATCAGGTGGCAAAAGGGAGAGGGATAATTAGTAGGTTATGGAAAAACGCGGGGCATGGATAGTGCAGGGGTAGAAGGTAGCAAGAGATTGAGGTAGAAAGGGCTGAGGGGAGTGCAAAAGGTATCATCATCAGAGTTTGGGGAAAATAAGTCAGTTGTTGTCAAGAAGTCAGGAGAGTCAGGATTAAAGGAGGGTCCATCAGCAAAAAGGGAAGGTAAAGAGAGGTAGTAGAGCGAAGACAACGTTGGAGGTAAATTCTGTGTGCTCCTTGATAGAGAGGGCAGTCTAACAGATTTTGGCTAACTGATACTGGAAATGACACATCTCGAGAGGAAAAAGGGTGCCTCTCTATGAGATACCCCAGGGGTAAGACGAGTGTGGCCAGTGCGAAGACTGGAGAGAGTAGTCTCCCATCCTCACCTGATGACAAGAAGACGGCCGTAAACCTATATTCGGTTTAAAAGAATGAAGTTTGTTACTGAGTTTGATTAGACCAACGTTCTTGCCAACAGGTGTGAAGGTGGGTAGCTATACAGCAAAATTAGTTGTAAATGGAACACCTCTATTGAAACTGGTAAGTCATGTACTGCTGACCCGCGCAGCAGCGTCGCCTGTTCATTGCCTGTACATCAACATGGCCAGGGACCCAATATAAAACAATATCTTTATGTTTGGTAGAGATACGGCATAGCCAAAGTTGGATATGGAGGACTAAGGGGTGAGATGCGTCAAATTTTTGTATAGCCCGTACAGCACTAAAGGGAGTCTGAGACAACCATAAAAGATGACACAGGCATGATTTCAATACGGATAAGTGCTGCAAGAATGAATACAATTCAGCTGTAAAAAACGCTAGCCGAGGATTAGTAAATGTCCTTGCATGACAAACCCTCCGGAAACACTGCTCCGAATCTGACACCATCAGAAGACTTAGAGCCATCTGTGTACGCTGCGTGGCATGAGAATGAGAGCGGAAGTGGTCAAGAAAAAGAGAGCAGGAAGCTATTGTAGGCAGTTGGGCTTTTGCACAAGGGAGGAAAAAACAGACTCAAACAGCTGGAACTTCCCAGGGGGGGCAGGGAAAAAGTGAGATGCTACATGAACATAGAAAGGTGGTAACTGAAGGGAAGACAAGAGCGAATGTAGTCGAAGAGAAAAGGGATGGAGCAAATAGGGGCAACGAACAAATGTCTACTAACATCGGTGACTATTCTATATATGGAAGGATTGCGGAGATCATGAGAGCGAACATAGTAGCGAAGGCAATGGGCATCACGGCGATTGGACAAGGATGGAATATTCACTTCTGCATATTATTATTATAATCAAAAAGAAGCGCTAAGCCACAAGGACTATACAGCTCACTTCTGCATAGAGGCTCTCAACAGGGGAAGAGCGAAAAGCACCAAGGCACAAACGTAATCCCTGGTGATGGATGGGGTTAAGGCTCGAGAGAGAGTAGGAGAGGCCACTGAATATATCTGATTACCATAATCGAGTTTTGATAAAATGAGGGCTGAATGTAGGCGAAGGAGAGTTCGAGGATCAGCTCCCCATGAAAGATGAGCAAGGGTTTTTAGAACGTTCAGCAGGTTGTGACAAGTTGCCTTCAGAGAGGTAATGTGAGGTTTCCAGGATAACCTTCGGTCAAAGGCCTAGAAACTTGACGTATCACTTTCAGGTACGTGAACCATAGAGGTACAAAGGATGATCGGAGATGAAAAGAGAGTCTGTGAAAGTAATTTTGGTGAGTTTTGGTACTGGAAAATTTAAACCCATGCATTGTGGCCCAGTTGGAAACATGGTCGACCGCATGCTGGAGAGAAACTGTTATGAGGTGACAGTCAGCGTCTGCACAAACTATAGCGAAGTCATCAACATAGAGTGATGACCAAATATTGGATGGAAAACTAGAGGCCAAATCATTTATAGCAAGGAGAAAAAGTGCTGTGCTCAGAACACATCCCTGGACAGTTTGGACAAAGTCCGGGGAGAGCACATTATGAACCCAAACACGGAAATGTCTGTCAGTTAAAAAGTTTTTAAGGAAGGATGGTAGATTGCCGTGGAGGCCTAAGGAGTGGGCTTGGACCAAAATATTATACCTCCAAGTTGTATTATATGCCTTCTCAAGGTCAAAAAATATGGCAATAACTAAGTGGTTATTCACAAAGGCATTAGGAACATACGTATCCATGCGTAGTAAGGGGTCTATGGTAGAATGGCCCTTACGAAAGCCATATTGACTAGTGGAGAGACTGTTGTGTGTCTCTAAATACCACATTAAATGTCGATTTACCAGATGTTCCATCACTTTGCAAACTGCACTGGTAAGAGCAATGGGACGATAGTGGGAGGCATCATGTCCCGTAGTACCCAGTTTGGGGAAAGGGAGAGCAATGGCAGATTTCCATAGCTGGGGAAGAACTCCTTGTGACCAAATAAGATTGAAGAGGTGTAAGAGGGCTACAAGGGCTGCTTGATGTAAATGTTGTAACATCCGAATATGAATGTCGTCAGGCCCAGCTGCCGATGATCGGCAAGCTGAGAGTGCCGCCTCCACTTCCTGAGGTGTAAAAGGCACATTATACAGTTCTTCAATGAGAGAAGAAAAGTTCAAGGGTGCTAACTCTCTGGCAGACTTTGAGGAAAGCAACGAAGGGCATAGATGGAGCCCTTGAGAAATACGGACCAGATGATTGACAATTTCAATGGCAATGTCAAGAGGGTTTACTATATCAACACCGGCAACCTGCAGAACAAGAGCCGGGTCAGGAGAGTATTTACCACTCAGTTTCCGTATTTTTTCCAGACTGCACTCATAGAGGAAGCCGAGGTGATGGTGGAAACATAATCTCGCCAGCAAGTTTGTTTAGCGTCATGGATGACATGGCGAGGAACTGTGGTTCTATTGTACCGGTACCTGCCCCACACAGCACGTTTCAAACATACTGCCTGAGCACAAGCAGGAGACCACCATGGCACACATTTCTGAGAATGCCTGCCTGAGGTTTGGGGGATAGAATGAGAAGCTGCAGTTAAAACTGATGTCGAGAAGAGGTGTAAAAGCTCAATGGAGGATGAAGAAGGAATCTCACTAAAAGCAGTTAGCTGCGAGCAAAGGTCCCAGTTTGCTCCATCAAATTGCCAGCGAGGGCTACGAAGAGGTGGTGAATATGAAGGAGAAGTAAGAATGATTGGAAAGTGATCACTGTCATGTAAGTCTGGTAGAACAGACCAGGCAAAGTCTAGTGCAGTGGAGGAAGAGCAGACCGAGAGATTGATGCAAGAGAGAGTATGAGTATGAGGATCAGAATGGGTGGGAATACATATATTTAAAACATGGAGGGGGGTGAGAAGTGAGAAAAGCCTCCAACTGAATGCCACGTGAGTTACAGTGAGACCCCCCCCCCCCAGGAAATGGTGGGCATTAAAATCGCCAAGTAACAGAAGTGGTGGCAGTAATAATGAAACAAGAAAGGCAAAATCTGGGATAGCTAGTGCCCGAGGAGAGAGATACAAAGAACATATTGTAAACCACTTATTCAAGTGGATACGGGCTGCAGTGTAATGCATCGAGGTATGAACAAATAGTTAACGGTACAGAATATCATTGCATAGAAGAAGGGCCACTTTCATTAAAGGTACCATCTGAAAAAGGATCCGAAGAATACAATAAATTATAGCCTGAGACGGGTTGGAAAACAGCCGAGTGTAATTTTGGTTCTTGTAAGCAAGCACCAACAGGGGAAAACTGGTAAAGCAACATCTGAAACTCGCCCCAATTACCCCTGAGGCCACAGATATTCCACTGTAAATAGATAATTTTTGGCAACGAGGAAAATACCAGGAATCCGCAGGTAAGGGCACCTACGGACTAGAAGGGTTAGAAAAGTCTACATGTGGTGGCATCCGAAAATGTTCAAGCAGCGAAGGAATGGAGCGTTGCAAAGAATGGAGTTGTAGAGATGGAGGAGAGGGAAGAGAAGGAACAGAAGGTGAATCAGTGTCCATTGAAGGTTTAGTCTCTGCAGTATATTCTGAAATAGCTTCATGTGTTTCTGAATTCAAAGACGTTGTATGGGAGACAATATTGGAGATAGAAGGATTAGGGTGAGTAAAGATTGGGACAGTAATGGACTGTACTAAAGTAGGGGGGGGGGACAAAAGTGTGTTGGGAACTGGAGAAGTGTGGGAGGGAACAGAAGAGGCAGAAACCTGGGAGGCAGCAGAAGAGGGAGAAACTTGGGAGAGGACAGGGGAGGAAGGCACAGAACGAGGAGGGTGAACCTCCACACTTGTAACAGAGCCAGTGAGAGGGGAAGAATCAGGTAGAGAGACTGGAAAGGTAAAATATGGAGGTGGAAGGGAAGGAGGGGGCAAAGAAGATTTGAGCAAAAGGGATTTTTTGGACTTTTGAGAAGTAGAGGGGCGATTAGTAGAAGGTGTTGTAGGAGGTCTTGTCGATACCGGGGCATGTGAGGGAGAACTCGATGTCAGAACAGACCGAGGTGAAGTAGGGATGTCTGAGCCCAGAACAGCAAAAGAATTAGATACAGTAGTGACTATGGGAGGGGTAACCACAGAGGAGGCTGCAGATGGGACCTCAGAGGTGGGGGGATGTTTTGAAACAAGAGAATAAGAAACACGGGGTAGTCTCCCTTGGAGGCAGAGATGAGATTATTATTATTATAATCAAAAAGAAGCGCTAAGCCACAAGGACTATACAGTGGCAGAGATGAGAAACTGCCATAGCATAAGGGAGACCTTCTGCCTCTTTGAGGCAATGGATTTCATGCTCATTTAAGTAGACCTGGCAACAGCGAGAGTACGAAGGGTGAGCCTCATGACAATTAAGGCAAGAGGGAGGTCGACTGCAAGACACATTAGAATGGTCATCAGCACCACAGACTGGGCATTCAGCTACAGATCTTCAATATTTCACTGGGTGACCAAATCGCCAGCAATTTCTACACTGTTGAGGTGTAGGGATCACCTTTTGAGCTTGTAACTGATGTCCTGCTACATAAACAGAGGACAGGAGTTCATGGCTGTCAAAAGTTAATCGAGCCACATTGCAAGGGTATTGTCTCCGCCCACAGGCAGGAAGGACATATATGTCTACCTTGAGGATTGGGAGATCTTGGAGTTCCAACTGTTCAAGAATGTCATTGCCACATGTCTGAAAATTCTGTTGGAATATGGTATGGGGCAGTATGACAGTACCACTACAAGAATTGAGGGAATGATGTTTTTCGATAGTGACAGGAATAGTATCGATATGTGAAAGAAGAGAAAGATCATGAGCTTGGGTAGCATTCTGGACAGATGATGTGTGTACCGCTCTTCAGAGCATGAAAGGAAATATCTCTACCAACATGGTGGAGGATTATTATTATTATAATCAAAAAGAAGCGCTAAGCCACAAGGACTATACAGCAACATGGTGGAGGAGCGCCTTGCCAATACTATGGTCGGAAAGATAGGCAATAGAGGAAGTCGGTTGTAAAGAAGTTAGTCCATTGTGCATTCTGAAACTGAGCATGGAAAGAGTGCTTGACGTGTTGATCTTTTCTGAGAAGAACGAGGTGGTGGTGAAGTATTATCGTCAGGCAATTGTCTTTGGCATTTAGGAGTGGGACCGGTGTTGGTCCAATGTGAAACGGGCTGGCAATTCGAAAATTGCTGCGCCGTAGAGGGAGAGGCTGGAAGCATAGTCAAAGGAGAGCAGAGGTCAGACAAATCGAAGGAGTCAGTCGAAACCCTGGTACCTGAAGCGGGTGAGGAAACAGCACCAGCAAGAGATACAGGGGCATCAGGAGTATCAAAAGAGTGGTCAAAAAACGAGGCAGGGTCAGAATGGGGTGCGGTATCAAGAAGGGGCCTGGGGGTAGTAGATTCATGGATTGGGTTCTCCATGGTTAGGTTACTTCTTTTCTTTTTGTTTTTAAGAAAAAAAAAAAGAATAAAAAAGCGGGGAGCGGGGATGAATAGTTCCTAAGAGGAATGAAAGGGCCGGAAATCTCCCTCCATGCCCAAGAGGACCTCAGCACAGCAAGTAGTGCAGATGCAGCATGGAACCCATGCCATACTCTACCCTTCATGCCAGTAAACCAGCAATCCGGGATAGCAACCTCACATCTGCCGAGCTACCTCAGTGGACGAAAGAGGGCGGCTGGATATCTGCCACAAAGCATACCTCCTTCGGCCACCACCCCCGGAATCCGAAAGGCGGCTTCCAGAGATACACCCATCGCCCAAGACACCCAAAGCCACCCTTCAGGATACCGGAGAGGGATTGATACATCCCCAGACGATCAAGATTCCACGGCAAACTGCGCCACCACCAAGAACCTCAACGGAATGAATTGGACCCCGGTACCCTTTCCCCTACCTAGGAACCAGCATCCCTGTGGGAAGAATCCTACAGGCCAAAAAGAGGAAGGGAATAAGGGAGGGACAGGGAGGAGGAGGAAAGGGAAAAGGGAGGGTGGGAAGGATGGGATAGGGAAGGGGGCATTGGGGGGTAATTAGGTTTGGTCTGAGGAAGGAGACCAACAGGTCTAATTTCTCAGACCAAGAGCCTCTTCACTGCGCCAAGGAGCCCCCCTTGAAGAGGTACCTGCCACAAAGCTATCCTCCTTTGGCTGCCACTTCCCAGACCCAACAGGCAGCCTCCCGAGGTACACCTGTCATCTGCAGGACACCCAACTCCGCCCCCGGAAATCCGGAAGGAAGCAGGGCACCTCTGGATGATCCAGATTCCACAGCAAACTACACCACCCTAAGGGACTTTACAGAGTGGGAAGAACCCCAGCATACTTCCCCCTACCTAGGAACTGTAATGCCAGAAGGGAGGACCCCAGAGGCTACAAACAGGACAGGGAAAAGGGAGGGATGGGGAGAACGGGACTGGGAGGACTTGGGTTCAGTTGGAGGAAGAAGACCAAAGGGTCTAATTCCTCAGACCTCTTCTTCACTACAAGGAGGCCAACTCCCCCCCCCCCCTCCCCAGTGAAGAGGACTTCATACAGAAACATTCGAGTATTTATTTTTTTCATAATTAAGCAATTAAAGCATCCAGTGCCTGGGAAATGAGTTAATTTTTTTGATCAGAGGAAGGGGAGGGTAGCTCCAATTTCTTGGATCAAAAACCCTTTACTAGTATCATTGCAACTTCCCCAGTTCCTTTAAGAGATTCAGTGTACTTACTATGCACATTTCAGTATTATGGTATCAGTATTTACTAATGACACTGGCAATACTGTATAGTTACCTACTTATTACATTTATGGGGAGTACTAAACCTGTGTATGTCACAGCCTGGTGATATAGGAGGCAATCAAGTTCAGTCCAGGGAGGAGGTCATGTTTAACTCCTTGGACCAAGAACCCTCACTGGCATTAAGGGACCTTCCTTGAGAAGTATGAATATAGAATTATATTAAAAAATGTAACAAACCCACATGATTAAATTCATTTGTATACAATATGCTACTATGTATACTTTAAACAAATCCTATTTCTTATTCATTGGTTAATCTCAATTTGTGTTGCAGTGGTGAGTGAGATGGAAGAGCGTGTGGAGTGGCTTGAAGCTATGGAAGCACTGGGAGCAGGAGACAAGTACCGCGATCTCATAACTACTCAGCTTGCTCTCAAACTTCGGGATTTGGAACTCATTGACCAAGAGCGTGCGCGTCATCTCACCAGGGCCATGCATTGCAAAATGGCAGCTCCTAACACACAACATTCATGAGACATATACAGCACTAAAATATCATTTGTATGGTTTGAAACTACTTGTTATATTCACAATTATTTAAACCCACATGGGTCACCCCAGAAACCCAGTCTCAGACCCCTTAATTAAGGGAGTTACCTGGACAATAGTGAAGGGTACTTGATCCAAGGAATTCGACCTATCCTCTCTCTCCTTGGATTGAAACAGATTGCCTACTATTCCCCACTGTGGCCCCTATGGGTTTAGTGCTCCCCCCCCCCCAAAAAAAAAAAAACCGGCTTCCAGGCTGACTGATCGGTCAGGCTATTGGTGCTCCTGTACTTGATCCAGTTTAGCAGCAGCTCAGATATAAAGCTCTTCACTAGAATTGTGACCTCTTGAAGGGAGATAGTAATGAAGCATGATGCTGTTAATTTAAAACATGGATATTAACCCTTAAACTGCCCAAGCAGATCTATGTTCACATGCGTTGTGCTCCAAAAGTAGATCTATGTTTTTTTTTTACACATTTTCAAATATATAAAAAAAAAAACTTAGATCGAAGTTTTTTTACACGTTTTCAAATGTAAAAAAAAGGAAAGATCTACTTTTTTACATACTTTCAAATGTTGAAAAAACGTAGATCTACGCTTGGACAGTTTAAGGGTTAATAAAGTATTATTGTGCGTTCGTAGAGGAGTGCTAAATTCATGCAGTCATACAGCATTTAGAGATTATTATTATTATAATCAAGGGGGAAGCGCTAAATCTGGAGGATTATACAGCACCTGGGGGGGGGGGATGTGGATGTGGAAGGCATTCTGGCTTAATTCAGGGAACTGGAGCACAGATCCAATTCCCAAAATCAAGAGCCCCTCACCAACATATTTAGAGAATAAAAGTGAATCAGGTTTGAGTAAATTCAAATTACCTGGATCAAGAGCCCCTCACCAGCATAAAGTAGCCTCCCTTAATGGAACATCTCCCCTGAGAATTAAAATGCAGTTAAATCTAGAGATAAGTTAAAAAGTTGGTTAGGTAAATGCTTACATTTAGTTGAATTATTAGGTAAACCATTTGTAATTTTTTTTATGTTGACATGTCAACGAATGTAGTTGTGAAGGGCACAACTATTATACAGCGATGTACTTTACAATTAAAAATACAGTGGACCCCTGGATTTCGTCTGGTCCGGATATTGTACAATTTGGATTTCGACCACTTTTTTCGGGGAATTTTTACCCCGGGTTTCATACATCCACTCGGAAATCTTCCATATCAGACACGTGCTCTCATATGTTTGTGACTCGGTCTGCCTTTGTTACTCGTTAAGCAAACATTACTCCACACATTCATCCAAAACATTTCGTAATAATCCATTGTTTTTATGCTTGTGACTGCTAAATAAGCCACCATGGGGCCAAAGAAAGTTCAGAGTGCCAGTCCTTTCATAAAAAAGGCGAGAAACACGATAGAATTCTTCAGTGATTCTATGATATGTACAATACTAAAGCAGTAGTAGTCTATAAAGGCTATAGTGCCAGCCAGCGATAAAGTGTAGCAAGTTAAGTGATTAAGCGATAAAAAAAAGGACGACACGAAACTAACTCCTCCAATATTGTTGGAGGTTTATAGGGCCACTGACAACACATGCCGCCCTGCGCTATCTTCCACCACCCTAAACCTCTGCCAGCTTCTCCTCCAAGGTAAGTGTGTACTATAGTATACATACAATAACCACTATTTCTTTATATTTTCTGTTATGTTTTTATACAATATTTTATTTATATATGTATTACGTACATTGTTTCAGTGTTTTCCTCATGAAACTAATGTAGTGCAGTTAGCCTCACAAGCACACTGTCTTCTCTTATAATAATGGGAAGATATGTATTCACAGCAGGAGAGAATGGCAGCTGCTGCAGCCACCACTAATCACATATGTAATGACATTTTATTCATTCTTGAGTATATATCATGTTTCTATGTTATTAATATTGTTTATTATGTCATATTAGATGAATTGTCATAGATATATAAGCCATAGAGTTGATATTAGCGTCATATTCAAGTATTTTGTCCCGTCTTCAAACACACTCTCCTCCCTCTTCCCTCCTCACCGTCTTCCATATGCCAACAAGACTCTTCAGTAAAGGTAAGTGATTTAAATGTTCATTTATCCATTTCATTAATCCTTTATTTCTCATTGTTTTCTGTATGTAAAACTATAGTTATTCTCTATAAAATGTATGTTTTGTTAATACTTTTGGGTTGTCCGAGACGGATTAATTGGAATTTATATTATTTCTCATGGGAAATACAGTGGACCCTCGAGTTTCGGCAGCATCGAGTTTTGTGAAATTCAACCTTCGGCAATTTTTTTGGCAAAATTTGGCCTCGGGTGACTAAAGTTATTTCCAGTGGCATTAAAAGAAGGGAAGTAACCCCAGATAAGGACTTGCTACCTAAAGTCCTAATGGAAGGAGATTCTCCTTCCAAACAATAGTGTACATCTTCCTCTTATCCCCTCCTCCCGTCTTCTATCCACCCAGAAGTCTTCAGTAAAGGTAAGTGTAATGTTATTATTTTTTACATGTATGTACTTGATTTCTCATTGATAAATCTTTATTTAATTTGAAAAAAAAAAAAAATTTATTTTAATATTTTTGGGTGTCTGGAACGGATTCATTTTATTTCCATTATTTCTTATGGGGAAAATGGTTTCGAGTTTCGTGAATTTCGACTTTCGGCAGGCTTTCTAGAACAGATTAATCACGAAACTTGGGGGTCCACTGTATTTCGGTTTTCAGCTTTTTCAGATTTAGGCAGACCTGGAACGGATTACGGCCGATAACCGAGGGCCCACTGTATCCTTTCATGCTCTTCGAAACTGTACGCGTGTCATTCCAGTTCAGAATTCAGAACACGCTCATGATCTTTCCCATATAACTTCCATGGATAACATTCCAGTCACAGTTCATAAACACGCCACTCTCAATTCTTGCAGTGGTACGGTGGTTTTATTGCTTACCATTATACAGAGTGATTTTCTGTCTTGAGGTGATGATATTTTAAAGCAATTAGCCCTTCAGGACCTTCCTATTCTCAAAGTGGATACACGTGTCCTGCCCACTCGCAGTAACGTCGCCTGCTTAACCTTTGACTGCTGTGAACTCCTGTCCTCTGTTTATATTGCAGAGCCATCACCTAGAGGACCAAAACGTAGTCCCTACTCCCAAAGAGTGTCATAACTGCTCGTGCTTCAGACACCCTGCTAAATATTTCAGATCTGGTCCGGGTTCGATTCCGGCGGGTGGAAATTCCGACACGTTTCCTTACACCTATTGTCCTGTTCACCTAGCAGCAAATAGGTACCTGGGTGTTAGTCGACTGGTGTGGGTCGCATCCTGGGGGACAAGATTAAGGACCCCAATGGAAATAAGTTAGACAGTCCTCGATGACGCACTGACTTTCTTGGGTTATCCTGGGTGGCTAACTCTCCGGGGTTAAAAATCCGAACGAAATCTTATCTTATCTTATCTTCCACGCCGTTGTCTAGTCTGTCGTAATGAACAAGAAATCAGTTATCTTAAAGAGAGTGAAGGCCTTACTTACACTATGTTTGTCTCGGCTCTGCCTTCAGGGAAATCTTCGTGTTCCTTATTCTTGGGTAGCTCAGAGACCTCCAGCTTTGATGGTCCTCCTGCCTACCAGCTCCTCTACTACCATGTCTTCCGGGGTCACCCCCCGTTTCTAATTCTTTTGT
The DNA here is from genome assembly GCF_026875155.1 of Cherax quadricarinatus. Classification (NCBI taxonomy): domain Eukaryota; kingdom Metazoa; phylum Arthropoda; class Malacostraca; order Decapoda; family Parastacidae; genus Cherax; species Cherax quadricarinatus. The sequence goes on along the minus strand of NC_069424.1, from coordinate 10,187,774 downwards.
GGTTTTATCCTCTGAAACTCCTACCTCTGTACCTCTTCTTACTTCTAATTCTTCATCTCACTTGATAGTTTCTCAGTTTAAGAGCCCTCACAAGCCTACACCTTTGCGTCTGTTGCCTGTGGAGTTGAATCTATCTTCTACCTCAGTGCCTAGTTCTCACTCCCTTTCTAACTCTCACACGAAGGTGGAGGTTCACCCCTCTCCTCGTGTAGTCCCCTCTTCTCCTGTCCCCCCCCCCCTAGTCTTCTTTCCTAGTTAACCTTCCAACCTCCTGTTCCACTGCAGGACTCTTCTGCTCCCACTAATGCATCTCTCCAGGTTCATACTCCCCACCCCTCTCAGACCCCTCGAGTTGCCTCCATAGTCACCCTGATCTCTACTTGCTCTACCCCACCTGTCTGAGAAATCATGGTATCGGCATCTTCCTTATCTGCTGAGACACTTGATGCTATCTCCAACTATATTGCGGAGACAAAACCCTCGATGGGCATCGAAGCACCTCCTTCTACCCCTTCTTTTTCACGACCCTCGCAACAATCTTTTCCTTCAGTGTTCTGATTCCTCCTTCCTTACACACTTACCACTGCCCCAACATGTTGACTTTACTGACCCTAATGTCTTATTTACAATGGAATATTCATGGCCTCAAGGGTAATCGGGGAGAACTCCAAGTGTTGCTCTCCCAGTTTTTCCCCCAATATGTGTCAGGTTACAAGAGCCCAAAATTCATTCAGCTGTCATTCGTCCCATTTTGGGCTATGTACCATTACATTCTTCTAATCCCTTCCCTGATGAATCATTTAATGAGCGTGTGCTTCTTGTACGCATTGGTATACCATATCAACAAGTTTTTGCTTGTTCTTTGCTGCATTATACTGCAGCTTGTATTTATTTACACAGATGATATACAGTTTGTTCTCTATCTTTCCCCCTCCCGTGCATTCTGTATCCGATACCGAGTTTTTGATCTCTTCTTTAGCGCTGCCCATCTTGTTATGAGATTTTAACACTCGCCATCTATGTGGAGGGTCCCACTGCGACTCGTGGTGATCAGTTGGAGAGACTTCTCACTTCTCATCCTCTTCATGTTTTAAATACAGGTGCTCCTATGCATTTTGACTCTCTCAGTCTTTCTCTTGCATTGATCTTTGTGTGTTCCTAGTCAACTGCACTTGATTACGCTTAGTCTGTTCTTCTGGATTTACATAACAGTGATCACTTTCCTATTCTTCTTACTTCTTCTGCATATTCCCAGCTGCCTCATAGCCCTTGCTGGCAATTTGCAAGAGCAAATTGGGACTTATACTCTCATCTTACCACTTTTTTTGAGGCCCTTCCCCCCCTTTCGCCCTCTATTGATGAACTGGTACACCAGTTTTCAACCTTGGTTTTGACTGTGGTGTCACGTTCTATTCCTCAAACTTCAGGCAGGCATTCTCAGACATGCGTGCCTTGGTGGTCTCCAGCATGTGCCTGTGCAGTGCATTTGAAATGTGCTGCACGAGGCTGTTTGTCGATATAATCAGACCTCAGAGCGTCTTAGATTTTAAGCAGGCAAGGACAGTTGCTCGCTGCATCATACACGACGCTAAACGCACTTGTTGACAAGACTGTGTCTACCATTACCTCATCTTCCCCTCCATGTGCGGTTTAGAAGACGGTGCAGAAGTTGTGTGGCAAGTACATTCCAGACCCAGGTCCCATTTTGCGGGTTGCTGGTGTTAGTATTACAGAACCTCTTGAAGTTGCCATGGAAATTGGGAACTATCTGGCCCGTGTCTCCCAAGGGCTTCACCTTTGTCCCTCATTTCTTGCGTCTAAGTCTACCAAGGAGCAATTGCCCTTGGATTTCGCCTCTAATGGAATGGAGCCGTATAATGTACCTTTCACTCTCCTGGAGCTAGAGTCCACAATTTCTGCTTGCCAGCCATCGGCAGCTGGACCTGACGATATTCATATCAGTATGCTACATCTGCATTCTACGGCCCTTCTGGTCCTTTTGCGTCTTTTCAATCTTATTTGGGCGCAAGGAGTTCTCCCTCAACAATGAAAACCTGCCATCATACTGCCGTTTCGCAAACCAGGCAACTCGGTGCTTGATAACTCTCACTATTGTCCCATTGTCCTGACCAGCGTAGTCTGCAAGGTGATGGAACGATTGGTGAATAGACGTCTGATATGATTCTTGGATTATTATTATAATAAAAAAGAAGCGCTAAGCCACAAGGGCTATACAGCGCTGCAGGGTAGGGAAGGAAGTGAGGGTATTGGGCGGCAGAAGGGGGGAGGGATCAGTAGGTTACAGAAAACAGCGGGGCAGGGGAGTGTGGGGGTAGAGGATAGCAAGAGATTGAGGTAGAAAGGGCTGAAGGTATCAGAGTTTGTGAAGTCAGTTTTTGTCAAAAAGTCATAAGAGAGTCCGGATAAAAAGGTGGGCCCATAAGCAAAAAGGGAAAGGGTAAAGGGCAGGAGCGAAGACTAAGCGGGGAAATTTGCGTGCTCGTTGATAAAGGGGGGCTTTTAAAACAGAATGGGCTGTGTAATGGAAACCTGACAGTTCCAAGGGAGGAGCAGGGCGCCTCTCCAGAGTACCCATGAGAAAGAGAGTATGGCCAATGGGGAAAAAGGGAGAGAGTAGTCTCCAACCTCGACACGGTGACAAGAAGACGGCCAAAACCCTATACTGGGTTTTTAAAATAGTTGATTTTTTATCGGCAGAGTAGCCAACATTTTTGCCAAGGGTGTGAAGATGGGTAGCTATTGCAGCAAAATGGGCCCGTAAATGGAATACCTCTATATGAAACTGGTAGGCTGTATGCTGCCCGCAAGCGGTTGCCTGTTTTTTCCCCTGTACGTAAAACTGACAGGGCCCAAAAAAAAAACAATATCTTTATGTTTGGAAAGATGCGGGGTAGCCAAATTGGATAGGGGGGACAAAGGGGTGGGGTTTTATCAAATTTCGTAAAACCTTAAAGCACTAAGGGAGTTGAGACAAACACAAAAAAAAGAACAGGCTAGATGCAAACGGATAAGTGCTGCAAAAATGGCCTACAATTCAGCAGTAAAAACACTAGCCCAAAATAGTAAATGCCCCCGTACGACGCTGTCGGAAACACTGCGTGAATCCTACCCGTCGAAGACTTAGAGCCATCTGTGTACACGCATGGCATGAGAGAGTGGAAGGGTAGAAAAAGGGGGGAAGCGCCGTAGAAGTTGGGCTTTCGAGTAAAGGAGGAAAGAACAGACTCGAACGTGGAACTTCCCAGGGGGTAGGAAAAAATGAGATGCTACATGAAAAATGAAAGGTGGTAATTTAAAAGAAGACAAGGCGAATGCAGGCAAAGAGAGAATGTCTACTAATATCAGTGACCATTCTTAAATGGAAAGGGTTCGGAGTCATGGGGCGTACATGTAGCGAAGCCAAGGGCAAACAGGCTATCGGTAAGGATGGAAGTTCGTTCTGCATAGAGGTTTTAAAGGGGGGAGCGAAAAGACCAAGGGATAAACGTAATCCTTTTTGATGTGGGGGTTAAAGGGTAGAGAGGGGTAGCAGGAGAGGCCCCTGAATAGATCTGGTCCCATAATAAGTTTCGTAAAAAGAGGGTGGAATGTAGGCGAAGGAGAGGTCGACGATCAGCTCCCCATGAAAGAGGAGCAAGGGTTTTAAGAAGGTTCAGTCGGCTGTGACAAGTTGCCTTCAGAGGTAATGTGAGGTTTCCAGGATAACCTACGGTCAAAGAGGAGGCCTAGAAACCTGACTATCACGTCCAGGGATACGGGAGCCATAGAGGTACAAAGGATGATTGGAGATGACAGAACGTCTAGTGAAAGTAATTTGGCGAGTTTTGGTACTGGAAAATTTAAACCCACGTGTGGTGGTCCAGTTGGAAACATGGTCGACCGCATGCTGGAGAGAAACTGTAATGAGGTGACAGTCAGCACCTGCACAGACAATAGCAAAGTCAACAAATTATTTATAGCAAGGAGAAAAAGTGTTGTACTCAGAACACATCCCTGGGGGACACCTTCAGCTTGGATAAAGTCCAGGGAGAGCACATTATTAACCCGAACACGGAAATGTCTGTCAGTCGAAAAGTTCTTAAGGAAGGATGGTAGATTGCCTTGGAGGCTAAGGAGTGGGCTTGGGCCAAAATATTATACCTCCAAGTTGTGTCATATGCCTTCTCAAGATCAAAAAATATGGCAATAACCAAGTGGTTGTTCGCAAAGGCATTACGATCATATGTATCCAAGCACAGTAAGGGGTTTCTATGGTAGAAGGGCCCCTTTTCCCAAAAAGCCTTATTGACGAGTGGAGAGACTGTTGTGTGTATCTAAATACCACACTAAACGTCTATTTACCAGGCGTTCCATCACTTTGCAAACTGCACTGGTAAGAACAATGGGACGATAGTGGGAGGCTTCATGTCCCGTAGTACTCGGTTTGCAGAAAGGGAGAACAATGGCAGATTTTCACAGCTGTGGAAGAACTCCTTGTGACCAAATAAGATTGAAAAGGCGTAATAGGACTGCAAGGGCTGACTAATGTAAATGTTGTAGCATACGAATATGAATGTCGTTGGGCCCAGCTGCTGATGATCGGCAAGCTGAGTGTTGCCTCCAGTTCTTGAAGAGAAAAAGGCACATTATACTGTTCTTCTCTGAGAGAAGAAAAGTCCAAGGGTGCTAACTCTCTGGCAGACTTTGAGGAAAGAAACGAAGGGCATAGATAGACCCCTTGAGAAATACAGACCAGATGATTGCCAATTTCATTGGCATCATCTAGTGGGTTTGCTTTATCAACACTGGCAACCCGCAGAACAGGAGCCGGGTCAGGAGAATATTTACCACTCGGTTTTCGTACTTTTTTCCAGACTGCATTCAGAGGAAGCAGAGGTGATGGTGGAGATATAATCTCGCCAGCAAGTGCGTTTAGCGTCACGGATGACACGGCGAGCGATTGCACGCTTCTGCTTAAAATCAAGAAGTATCTCCGTGGTTCTATTGTACCGGTACCTGCCCCAGAATGAGAAGCTGCGGTTACAACAGAGGACGAGAAAAGGTGTAAAAGCTCATCAATGGAGGACGAAGAAGGAACCTCGCTAAAAACAGTTGTGAGTAAAGGTTCCAATTTGCCTGATCAAATTGCCAGCGTGGGATATGAAGAGGTGGTGAATATGAAGAGGAAGTAAGAATGATCGGGAAATGATCGCTGTCATGTAAATCCGGGAGAACAGACCAGGTGAAGTCTAATGCGGTGGAGGAAGAGCAGACAGATCGATGCAAGTGTGTGTGAGAGTCCGAGGATCAAAATGGGTGAGAGTACCTGTATTTAAAACATGGAGGGGGTGGGTAGCAAGAAAAGCCTATAACTGAATGCCACGGGAATCAGAGACCCCCCCACCTCCCAGAGGAAATGATGGGCATTAAAATCGCCAAGTAACAGAAGCGGTAATGACGAAACAAGAAAGGCAATATCCGGGATAGATAATGCCTGAGAAGGAGAGAGAGAGAAAGAACAGAGCGTATACCACCTATGCAAGTGGATACGGGCTGCTGTGTAATGCAGCGAAGTATGAACAAATAGCTGATGGTACGGAATATCAGTGCGTAGAAGAAGGGCACTTTCATTAAAGGTCCCATCAGGAAAAGGATCTGAATAATACAATAAATTATTTACTGAGATGGGATAGATAACAGCAGAGTAATTTTGGTTCCAGTAAGCAAACACCAACAGGGAAAAACTGGGAGAGTAACATCTGAAGCTCCCCAATTCCCCGAGGCCGCATATATTCCACTGTAAATAGGCCATGATTGGCAACGATAAAGATACCTGAAATCCACAGGTAAGGGTTCCTATGGACTAGAGGGGTTAGAAAGGTCCACATGCGGAGGCAGCGGAAAAACGTTAAAGCAGCGAAGGAACGGTGCGCTGTGAAGAAAGGAGTTGCGCAGATGGGGAGAGGAGAGAGAAGAAACAGAGGGTGGATCAGTGTCCATTGATGGTTTGGTCTCTGCAATTTATTCAGAGATTGCTTCAAGTGTTTCGGAATTCAGAGAAGTAGTATAGGAGACAATATTGGAGATGGTAGGGGGAGGATGAGTAAAGATTGGAACTGTAATGGACTATACCAAGGTAGGGGGGGGGGCAAAAGGGTGGAGGGAACTGGAGGAAAAAGCGTGGAAGGGGGGCAGAAGAGGCAGGGAAAACCCGGGAGGTGGCAGAAGAGGAAGAAACTTGGGAGGGAACAGGGGAGGAAGGTACAGTACGAGGAGGAGGGTAAACCTCTACACTTGTAACAGAGCCAGCGAGAGGGGAAGAACCAGGTACAGAGACAGGGAAGGTAAAATGAGGAGGTGGAAGAAGGGAAGGAGGGGTTAAAGGAAATTTTTTTGACTTCTGAGAAGTAGAGGGACGATTGGGAGGAGGTGTCGTACGAGATCTCGTCGATACCGAGGCTTGTGAGGGAGAATACGAAGAAGCGAGAACAGACCGAGGCGTTGAAGTAGGGACGTCTGAGCCCAGGACAGCAAAGAATTTTGGGTACAGGAGTGGACTATGGGAGAGGTAACCACAGAGGAGGCTGCAGACGATGGGACCCCAGAAGTGGGGGAACATTTTGAAACACGGGAATAAGAAACAAGGTAGTCTCCCTTGGAGGCGGAGATGAGAAACTGCCATGGCATAAGGGAGACCTTCTGCCTCTTTGAGGTAATGGATTTCCGGCTCATTTAAGTAGACTTGGCAACGGCGAGAGTACGAAGGGCGAGCCTCATGACAAATGAGGCAAGAGGGAGGTCGATTGCAAGATGTATTAGAACTGTCATCGGCACCACAGACTGGGCATTCAGCTACAGATCTGCAATATTTCGCTGGATGGCCAAATCGCCAGCAATTTCTACATTGTTGCAGTGTAGGGATCACCTTTCAAACTTGTAACCAATGTCCTGCTACATAAACTGAGGATGGGAGTTCACGGCTGTCAAAAGTTAAACGAGCCACATTGCTAGGGTATCGTCTCCGCCCGTGGGCAGGAAGAACATAAGTGTCTACCTTGAGGATTGGGAGATCTTGGAGTTCCAGCTGTTCAAGAATGTCATTGCCACATGTTTGGAAATTTTGTTGAACTATGGTATGGAGCAGAATGACTGTACCACTACAAGAATTGAGGGAATGATGTTTTTCAATAGTGACGGGAACAGTATCGATATGGGAAAGAAGAGAAAGATCATGAGCTTGGGTAGCATTCTGTACAGTGATGATGCACATACCGCTCTTCAGAGCATGAAAAGAAATATCTTTACCAACATGGTGTAAGAGTGCCTTGCCAATACTATGGTCGGAAAGATAGGCCATAGAGGAAGTTGGTCGTAAAGTGAAGAATTTAGTCCATTGTGCATTCTGAAACTGAGCGTGGAAAGGGAGTGCAGGACGTGTCGATCTTTTCTGAGAAGAACGAGAAGGTGGAGAAGTATCATCAGCAGGTAATTGTCATTGGCGTTTAGGCGTGGGACCAGAGTTGGTCCGACATGAACGGGCTGGCAATTCAAAAATTGCCACACTGTAGAGGGAGAGGCCGGAAGCATAGTCAAAGGAGAGCGGAGGTCAGATAAATCGGAGGAGTCAATCGAGACCTCAGTACCTGAAGCGGGTGAGGAAACAGCACCGGCAAGAGGTACAGAGGCATTAGGAGTGTCCGAAGAGTGGTCCAAAGACGAGGCGGGGTCAGAACGGGGTGCGGTATCAAGAAGGGGCCCGGGGGTAGCAGTCATGGACTAGGGCTTCTATGGTTAGGTTACTTTTTTTTTTTTTTTTTTTTCTTTCTTAAAAAGAAGAGGACCAGGGAGGGATAGTTCCTAGGAGAAATGAAAGGGCTGGAAATCTCCCTCCACACCCAAGAGGACCTCAGCACCGCAAGTAGCGCAGATGCAGCATGGAACCCGTGCCATACCTTACCCATCATGCCAGTAAACCAGCAATCTGGGATAGCAACCTCACATCTACCGAGCTACCTCGGTGGACAAAAGAGAGGGCGGCCGGATATCTGCCACAAAGCATACCTCCTTCGGCCACCACCACCGGAATCCGAAAGGTGGCTTCCAGAGATACACCCGTTGCCCGAAAGACACTTGAAGCCACCCTCCGGGATACCGGAGAGGGATCGGGACATCCCCAGGCAATCCAGATTCCACGGCAAACTACGCCACCGCCAAGAACCTCAACGGAATGGGATGGACCCTGGTACCCTTTCCCCTACCTAGGAACTAGTGTGCCTGTGAGAAAAAATCCCAAAGGCCATAAAAGAAGGGCAAAAGGGAGGGGTGGGGGGAGGAGGAGGAGGAAAGGAAAAAGGGGAGGATGGGAGAGGGAAGGGGGGATTGGGGGGTAATTAGGTTCGGCCTGAGGAAGGAGACCGGCAGGTCTAATTCCTCAGACCAAGAGCCTCTTCACCATGCCAAGGAGCCCCCCCTTGAAGAGGTATGATTCTTGGAGACTATAATCTTTGCCCTCGCCAATATGGCTTTCACAAGGGCCGCTCTACTTTGGACCCCCTTGCTCCACTTAAGATACGAGTGTGTGAAATGTCTTTGCTAGCAAACACTCCATCCTAGCAGTCTTTTTTGATCTTGACAATGCATATGACACCACTGGGAGGTACGTATAACATTTTAGCCCAAGCCCACTCCTTAGGCCTCCATGGTAATCTACCAACCTTCCTTGCTACTTATTTTTCTCAGACTTTCTCGGGTCCGTGTTGGCACCTCTTTCCCGAGACTTTGTACAAGCCAAGGAAGTCCCACAAGGTTGTGTCCTTAGCACTACCCTTTTCCTCTTGGCTATAAATGACTCACCTTCTGTTCTTCCATCACATATTTGGTAGTCACTATGTGGATGACTTTGCTATAGTTTTTTCAGGCACTGTTGCCTGGTAGCAGCCTCCCTTCAGGTGGTGATTAAGTTTCTCATTGGACCACTTCTCATTGCTTTAAATTTAGTACGAAAACTCCTCCTCTCCTTACCTTCACTAGACGTCCTCTTATCCCAGATATTCCATTGTATTTACATGGCTCACGTATTCCAGAATGTGATACGGTCAAGTTTCTTGGCCTTCTCTTTGATCGCCAGTTGACATGGAAACCTCACTTTTCTTCCTTGTAGGCAACTTGCCATGGTTGGCTGAATCTCCTTAAAATTCTCACGCATCGTTCATGGGGAGCAGATCACAAACTCTCCTCCATTGGCATTCCACCATAGTCTTGTCCAAGCTAGATTATGGAAACCAAAGTCTATTTTGCAGCTTCTCCTACCACCAGGTTAGATCCCCTTCATCAAGGCATACCAGTGCCCTTTGTTCATCCCCAGTTGAAGCCTCCATGCTGAGGTGAATGTCCTTTCCTTAGCTGATCGTCGTGATTCTCATTGCCTTCGTTACTTTGTACGCTCTCATGGCCTTCGTGTTCTCTGTACGTATAGGTTGGTCTCAGACAATAGTAGAAGCCCATTATTTGTTCGATGCCCCTGCTTACTCCGACCACTTCTCTTCATCTTCACTCACTCCAGTCTTCTCTCCACTTGTCTCCCTTGTATGTTCATTTAGCGTCTGCCTTTTCCCTTGGGAGGTTCCGACAGTTTGTGTCTGATCTCCCCTATGCCCTGCGCCACAGCTCTCAGCTCTCCTACCTACAACTGCTTCTCGCTCTTTCTTGATCGCTTCCAATCACATGCTCATGCAGTTGCTGTTTATATGGATGTTTCCAAATCTTCTGATGGTGTTGGGTTCGCGGCAGTGTTCCCTGACGATGATGTCCAAGGACATTTGTTAGACTCGACAAGTATTTGTACTGCTGAGTTGTATGCCATCCTCATTGTGCTCCTCCATATTACATATGTCTCCTTCGGCATTTGTGATCATTTCGGATTCCCTCAGTGCCTTACAAGCCATCAAACAATTTGATTCCCCTCATCCATTAGTCCATCGTATTCAACTATGGTTGCGCTGTGTGGCTAGCAAGAACAAAGACAGTTTTCTCTTGGATCCCTGGACACATTGATGTGCAGAGCAATGAACAAGCGGATGCTGCTGCGTGGTCTGCAGTACACAAGCTTCTAGTTTCCTATAGAGGTATTCCATTCAGGGATTATTTTTCAGTCATCTCTACCAGTCTTCATGGCCGTTGGCAACAACAGTCAGGCATGCACCATAAATTGTACTCTATTAAACCGCTTTTAGGTCTGTGGCTATCTTACCACTGTAGCCATACTTGGAAGACTGCTCTCTCCTGGCTCCGCATTGGCCATACTCGCCTTACAAACGAGTACCTCATGGAACAACACTTCCACTATGTGAGGTTTGTCGAGTCCCTATTTCGGTTCTTCACTTTCTTGTCAATTGCCTGGTTTACCAGCAAGCTCGCAGGATTTACTTCCAATGATGCTGCTGCTCTACCACTTACCTTATCTTCCCTTCTTGCAGATGGCCCTACCTTTGACTTACAATCACTGACTGTCAACAGCTGCTTTGCTTTACGAACTTTGACTCAGCCCTTGGCATCCCTTTCAGCCCCTTTTCTCCCCTCGCCTCTGATCACCTCTCTACCTAGCTGTTTATAGCCTCGACACTATTTTCTGCCCTGCACTGCTGTATGACCCTTGTCATACAGCACTGCTAAAGTCTTGTGCCCATTCAGGCTTCCCTCCCCCCTCCCCTCACTTTTATCATCCTGCATAAGTATCTAGCAAGTTTTCCACTGCTACCAAATAATGACTTCACTGATCATCCATCTATGCACAATAACCCTCTAACTTTTCTTTAAAGTTTATCCATTTTACAACAAAATACTAGAATCTGTAGGGAATGGAGTCCATAGCAGTGAGATGGAATCTACAGCATGAGCACTCTTGACTCCACTGTCCAGACACAGGTATGGTAAGATTGTGGACAGGAGTCAGAATGCACATGCTGTGGATTATATCTCACACTGGTCTTCAGATGCATGATAGAACTGATGAACTGGCCTTTGGCAATTTAGTTATTAACTGCATCTCTGCATGCTTTGCAGTGATGGACCCACACACAGGTAACACTAAAGCACAAGAGCATGCTGCATATTTTCAAGCTCCCTATCTTAAAGTTTTACAAACTGCACCTATCTTTAGAGCTTTCTCACTACTTTTCATAATTTACACTTCCTTCCTCATGCCTATTATTGCAGACTGCTTTGAATTTATGTTACTAATTGTTAGGTTATTTAATGCAACATACATTTTCAATGTTTTATTTTAAGTAAATTTTTAATGTGGGACAACACTTTTTTAAAGGGCCCTTTCCACATTTTTTTGGAAATTTAAAAAAGGAAAATTTGGGTAAAAAAAATTTTACAGGCACTGTAGTTGAACAAAAATTTAGAAAAACCTATATAAATTGTACCTTCTATGCTTTTTAAAAAAAAAATAATGATGTTATTTCATGTAAAACAAAGTCTAAAGGAAATTCTGAGTTGTAATAAAAATTTGGATGAATTACTTAAAAAAAAATTGGCTATACCAACAACTTCAGCAAACAACTTTTACTGGGCTGTGGTGTTTAGGATGTATGTTTGCCGAAGGAACACTGTGAACTTTGTGCTCTGGGAAAAGTTCTTTGCCTCTTCAGGAGTATTGATGGCAACCCCACGTCACACCCTGGTTTCCCCAATTTGCAGGGTTTGCTATTTTTCACTGCTGTCAGCTGACCGGAAAAGACCCGAATTTCATGAAAAAAAACAAGTACAAGAGTTTTTTAAAATTCCTCTCTAAAAAGTGGCGGGCCAAGTTATAAATATATATACAGTGGTACCTTGGGAGAAAACTCTTTTGTTCCAGAAGGCTGTTTTGGGCGATAGGGAAAACGTTTTTTCCCATAAGGAAAATGTAAATTGATTAACCCGTTTCAGACCCCTAAAACACATTACAAAAGCATTACATAAAACACTTGCAAAAATGTTTGTTTTTGACGTTCGTATCCCCAGGTACCCTGTGCGTGCACGCGCACACGCATACCGCATGCCACCGCACGCATGCCACGCACACCGGGTGACCCCAAAAAAAAAATACTATTTTATTCAACACTTTCACCTCGCTCACACAATCACCTTTTTCAAGGTGCTAGAGACAACAGTTTTTGAAGTTACAGTGGTCCCTCGATAATCGTAGTTCTGGGAATCGTGATTTCGGAAAACATAGGGATATTTTGTATAAACTGGGTCGTAATCGTAGGTTAACTTGAATAGGGTTCCCGGGGCTTACGCATGGTGGGCCCGGGGGGGGGCCCCCCTACCCAGCCAGTGTGGCATTGTTTACCCGGAGCGAAGGTCCCCACATGGCTCCTACGAATATTTCATATACGTGGTCCCCCCAAATCATCCACAATCTGTTCTGGGGTGGGGAAAATTTATCGAAATGGGGGATTTTCAAAACAATTTTTTTTCCCAAAAAAATAATGTAAATCCAATTAATTTTAAAAACCTAGAAGTATCAAAAAAAATTTTTTTTACCTAAAAGATAGATTTACATGCACAAAAGAATGAACATTCAACATGACAGTTACCTTTATTGAAGGCTGTTGTTGATGAATGGAAGACAGGGAGGAGGAGAGGGGGAAGAGGTTATTTGGAAGGGGAATCCCCCTCCATAAGGACTCTAGGGCACTAATAAAATGTATAAATGAACATTGGTAATAGGGGTAGTTGACGAGTGGAATGGTCTGCCTAGAAGGGTGATCGAAGCTAAAACATTGGGTAGTTTCAAATTTAGGTTGGATAAATACACGAGTAAGAAGGGTTGGATTTGAGTCGGACTTGCACCCGAGCTTATTGCTTGGGTAGCATTGTTCCATTAGTGGGTTGGATTTGTGAAGGACCGGCCTAGTATGGGCCAACAGGCTTATTGCAGTGTTCCTCCTTTCCAATGTTCTAAAAGCTATGGCTTGGGTAGTTTCAAATTTAGGCTGGATAAATACACGAGTGAAAGGGGTTGGATTTGAGTCGGACTTGCACCTGAGTTTATTGCTTGGGTAGCATTTGTTCAGTTAGTGGGTTGGATTTGTGAAGGAACGGCCTAGTATGGGCCAGCAGGCCTGTTCCAGTGTTCCTACTTTCTTAAGTTCTTATTTAACATCACACTTACCAGTAGGGTGATAGAGGCTAGGACCTTGGGTAGCTTTAAGAAGAGATGGACAAATATACGAGTTGGAGGAGCTGAGTTTGATTTGTGTCATTGGGTACGGGAGTAAATTCTTGGGTAGCTTTGGGTGGAGGTCATTTTGATAAGGACCTGCCTTGTATGGGCCAGTAGACCTGCAGTGTTCTTCCATTGTTATGTTCTTATTGGCTATTTGTTTGTGTGGTCGGTATTATATACCATTTTAATGTTCAAGTTTATTGTTGGAGAATATGACACAAATAAGCCATAGAGTTGATATTAATCTATCTATCACAATTCAACTAATATGACATAATAAACAATATTAATAACATAGAAACATGGAATATACTCTAGAATGAATAAAATAAGTCATTACGTATGTCACGAAAGGTGTTGTGTTGTGTTGTGTTGTGTTGTTGGGTATACAAGGGCCACAGAGTAAGCCGTCCATAATGGTGGTGAAGCAGCAGCTGAGTCGGTGGTGGTTTTTGTAGCCCTATATAACTCCAACATTGGAGGAGTTGGTTGAATCACTAAAGAAGGAACCCACTACCACCATCACTACCACCAAAGAAAGCTTCTAGTGCCAGCTCTTTGGTAAAGAATGTGAGAAACACATTTATGAAAAAGTTTGTAGAAAAATACAAAGATGGTGGTGGTTGAGTGGAAGCAGTTGTGATAGTGGTTGATGAACACAAGAAAGGAGGATCACTGCAGCAGGCCTGTTGGCCCATGCTCGGCAGGTCCTTTACAATTCATCCCACTAACGAAACATTTTCCCAGCCCAGTCCTCAATGCTGCAGTGATCCTCCTTTCCTATGTTCATCAACCGCTATCACAACTGCTTCCATTCAACCACTACCATCTTCAGATTTTTCTACAAACTTTTTCATAAATTGTGTTTCTCACATTCTTTATTTGGAGCCATGGTAGCTTATTTAGCACTTGCAAGCACTAAAATCAATGGAATATTATGAAATTTCGTAGGAGCATGTGAGGGGACCGTCATTCACTGGTAAACAATGGCACACTGGCTGGGAAGGAAAGGCCGAGGCGGCTCAGAGCGTGAGTACGCGTCCGGGACGAAGGACTATTAGCGAGTTACCGGACCATTTGCGAGCCAATATTTTGACGAAAAAACAGGAACATTTCCGAAATGGACGACTTTCAGGCCGGACGATTATTGAGGGACCACTGGATTCCACTCAGTTTAGTGCTTGCAAGTATACTAAATAAGCTACCATGGCTCCAAAGAAAGCTCCTAGTGCCAAGCCTGTGGTAAAGGTGAGAAATACGACTGAATTAAAGTAAAACATCACTGAACAATATGAAAGTGGCACAAGTGCGGCCGAACTAGCCAGGATGTATAAGAAACCCTACACAACCATATGTTCCATCGTGGCCAAGAAAGAGGAAATCAAGGATGCTGTTGTTGCAAAGGGGGTAAATATGCTGAAAAAATGAGATCACCAGTACTCGAAGATGTTGAGAAGTTATTATTGGTGTGGATAAACGAGAAACAATTAGCATTAAGAAACAAAGAAGCAACCCCAGAAAAGCAATTGGTACCTGAGGTGTTGCTGGAAGGGGATTCCCCTGCCAAACTGTAAACAATCCAATCTCTCTCCTCCTCCAGTCTCCGATACACTAAGAAGAATCTCCAATAAAGGAAAGTGTTATGCTGTTAATGTTTCATTCATCGCAGCGCTGTATAGTCCTTGTGGCTTAGCGCTTCTTTTTGATTATAATAATAATAATTCATTCATCATTTCCCATTGTATTGTTTATGTAATACATCTATATTTCATGTAAAAAATTTTTGTTTTAATACTTCTGGGTGTCAGGAACGAATTGTATTTACATTATTTCTTATGGGGAAAATTGATTCGAAAATCGTAGATTTCGATAATAGTAGCAACTCCAGGAACGGATTAACTACGAAAAACAAGGGACCACTGTATACGTATAATGATACAAAACATATCCCTCCAAACTGCCAATATCCTAAACCCAGGCATTTTACTTCCCATTTTCAGGACTCGAGTCTGGCTATATAAAATAACCGGTTTCCCTGAATCCCTTCACTAAATATTACCCTGCTCACACACCAACAGCTCGTCAGGTCCCAAATACCATTCGTTCTCCATTCCTATCTAACGCGCTCATGCACGCTTGCTGAAGTCCAAGCCCCTCGCCCATAAAACCTCCTTTACCGCCTCCCTCCAACCTTTTCGAGGACGACCCCTAGCCCGCCTTCCTTCCCCTACAGATTTATACACTCTCCATGTCATTCTACTTTGATGCATTCTCTCTAAATGACCAAACCACCTCAACAACCCCTCTTCAACCCTTTGACTAATACTTTTAACTACACACCTAATTTCCACACTCCGAATTTTCTGCATAATATTTACACCATACATTGCCCTTAGACAGGACATCTCCACTGCGTCCAACTGCCTCCTCGCTGCTGCATTTACAACCCAAGCTTCACACCCATATAAGTGTGTTGGTACTACTATACTTTCATACATTCCCTTCTTTGCCTCCATAGATAACGTTTTTTGTCTCCACACATACCTCGATGCACCACTCGCCTTTTTTCCCTCATCAATTCTATGATTAACCTCATCCTTCATCCAGCGGGCAAAGGAGGGGTTGAGGTCGTTTGGACATTTAGAAAAGCTGGAATGACACAGTGCGACTTGGAGGAAGGAAGACAGGGTAGGGGTCATCCTTAGAAAAGTTGGAGGGAAGGGGTGAGGGTTGTGTGAGGGGCTGAGACTTCCAGCAAGCACATGTTAGCATGTCAGAGAGGAGCGAGTGGAAGCAAATGTTTTTTGACTGCTGCTGGATTGTGAGCAAGGCAATATTCTGCAAAGGGATTCAGGAAAACCAGTTAGCCGGACTAGAGTCTGGAAGGTGGGAAGTACAGTGCCTGCACTGAGGGGGTTTGGGATATTTACCATTTACAGGGACATCGAAACTGTTATCTACACACTTCTGGCAAAACTGATTGTGTGAAAGATGGCGAATGTTTCTTTTTTGGGTCTCCCTGCCTCACTGGGAGACGGCCAGCATATAAAAAGTCTACAGCTATTCATAAATTTTAATAAGCATAAAGTACTGCAATGCTAATATGTAACAATCTTTTTCATTTTATTTTTGCATGAAATTTTACTACTTTATTTTACCTACGAGGCAAGAAGCTTATTAATATACTAAAGATAGATGAAGATAGTCAAGCAACTTTTGAAGTTTTATTGTTAATAGCTCTTAAATATTATAAAATTTACCTGAGCAAATCATTCTTAGGTACCCATGTTTATATGTATGGTAAAACACGAAAAATTGACACTAACTCAAAGTTGCGCCCAGTAGTTGCTGGGTAAAGAATAGAGAGCTTAAGTCTCTTATCTGGGCCAATGAGAAAAACAGCACGACATGAAAGAGGCAGGCCTTCAGACGTCTTCTCATCTGGGTCTAACATGCCAAGGGTAACAGCCAGGTCCCTGTCTTGATCAGCAATGATTGGGTAAGGAAATTCTCCTTTGATATCAGGGCAGTAGGATTTAATGTCCTGCAAAACATGTACAGTATTATATCAGCAACTTTTAACTGTGATGCACACCAAATCTAATACATAAAGTTCTCTACTTAAACACGTTGAGAACCTCTTGCATTGTGTATGTTATTGTGTATAATATTAGTGTATATTATATACAATACAGAAGGTCCCCAATGTGCAAGTCAAAGACTTACTGTATTTTTTGCCTTTAATCTAAGGTTTTCCCATCTAAAATCTTGCACTTCTGCACTAAAATTTACTCAATGTTGGTAATGCTGTACAAGCAAATTCTGTTTTTTTTAAGAAAAAAAAAAAAAACAACGAAGACCTGAAGATTGTGCATCACGACAAAGAAATTGAAAGCCCACACTCATAATAAGTATCATTTCATCTATGTCAAAATGTTTATTTCAACACTCATTAAATCCACTAGTCAAGACTTCAGTGATATCTCAAAGCACAAAGAGTTAAAAGAGGGCTAGACATCAACTGAATGGTATACAAATAGACAAAACACTTATTAGGCATCCCCAAAGGGAAACCAAGTGGTTGCCTGAATTTTTTCTTTTGTCAAATGACCACAGTTGCTGAGCCTATTCCTACTATCCTGGAATAGTTCAGATAACTAACAAAAACCTCTGTGGTATAGCTTCAAACATTCAAAATAAGGCGTCTTAATTCAGCGATGGAAGAAAGCAAAATTCAAGTGGTTAAGTGCAGATTTGACCAGTGTTTATGTGCAAAATGGTTTAATCATGATCAAAGTATGCATCTTCCTCTTTGACTGCTTCAACATCTTAGGGCCAGGATAGTACCTAATTAATATAATTTACATGTGCAAACTTGTCAATGCAATAAATATTTTTAAAACCTGGAATTTTCTGAACTTTCATTAAACCTGACAATTTTGAAATAAAATTCTTGAAACATCATGGAGAATTTTAAAACTAATAAAACTGCAAAAAAAAATTTTAAATAATATTGAATGCTCAGGCTTATGCTTCAAATTTCAAATCCAAGTCAACTATTACTAAGTGAATGCTCACAGAGCAACTGATATGTGCATTGATCTCAGCTCAATTTTAGACAAACCCTGTAATTGACATCCACGAGATTACTTTCAAGTTCCTCTTTTGATCAGCATCACAATGTCACGTGTTGCCAAGCAATTAATTTACTATATCTTGTTACTGATTACAGATTCATGTATATATACATACATGGTAGTGATAGTGAGGATGGAAATATGCACATGAATACATACACAAGTATGGATGTATAAATGCAGAAATACAGTCATACATACATATATGCAAAATTTTACATGCATAAATGTAAATATACACACACTTTCACACAGGCACATTTTCATGTGCAAACGTAGAAACATGCATAAATATGAACTGCATACATCTACGAACACACATGCATGGATATAATGTATGTATACATGTGAACATGCATGTATGAATTTTTGTGTACATATGCACATGCATACATACCAAAAATTTACACAGGTGTATACATGCACAAATACATGTATACATACAGAAGTGTACACATTTATAGAAATTCATATACACAAACTTTTATATTTTACTGCATTAGAAGTCTGACTTCCCTCCACTGTTCCTTTTGCATGCTTCGTAGTAGAGGATGGCCTTTCTCTGATAGCACAGCGACAAACTCTTCTAGTTTATGAATATTTCACTCTGAGCAGAACTTTTATCAACACTCAGTTTTTTTTTTCTCATTATGCACTGTGTGCTGCAGGATTTTTTTATACTGCACACACTGACCACAGGCCCATTCTTTCATATGTAGGCCTACCAGCTTTCTCCCACTAGATTTGAGGGCACTAGAATTTAGGCGTACTAGTACGTCAAAAACCCTGGGTCGTAAGCCGTACTAGTACGGCCGAAACCCTCAAAGGGTTAATAAGTCTAGTCGAGAAGTTCAGTAGAGAATAATTACGCTATTGAATTAGTTTATAAAAATTACAGTATTAGAACAATTTAAAACAAATTTACAATATGATGTATTACAATTTTGTAGTATTTAAAACAATGAAATTTAAACATGAATGAAATTGAAACAATTTAAGTTGAGCAGTCTTAAAT
Source organism: Cherax quadricarinatus (assembly GCF_026875155.1). Lineage (NCBI taxonomy): Eukaryota > Metazoa > Arthropoda > Malacostraca > Decapoda > Parastacidae > Cherax > Cherax quadricarinatus. The sequence goes on along the minus strand of NC_069424.1, from coordinate 10,168,903 downwards.
TTAGATTTTTTTTTTTTTTTTTTTTTGAGCAGCTTGAGTAACTGGTAGGTATGAAGTACAGTTTGTCTGGTTAATTTTGGGTGATGAGGTGATTTTTATGCAAGGCCTTAAAGTGATTTGCAGGCAGGGGTCCTTTAGTTGGGTTTGGGTGAGAAGACATTAGTGTCATCTGCTTTTAAAAATCTGAACAAATCCTAACCTGTCCTCAAAATCAGAACCATCCATACAATTAGAGAATGACAAAGAAATAAGAGGTAAAATGAGTAGTGCAGGCTGAGACCTGGTGAAAAGATTGTCCAAGTCGTCAATGTTACAAGTGATCAATGATGCATTACAGACTACTTGAGCACTAGCAAAACTGACAATTCTGCATTCAAAAAGAACCACAGCCATCCACTCGAGCCAAGCTGAGCTACATCAACCTTTTCCACACATGTCCATATAAATAAGCAATGAAAACTAGGACACATAGGAAGAAAATAGTAATTTGTACCTAGTAAAATATTTAAAAATAAGTACAGTCGTTTGTCAAATGTTAGAATGTAACCAATTTTCCCAGTCATGTTCTTAACATTGCTAATCTCAATAAGGCACTTTTTCTAGAAACACATTCTCTGCTGTCTGTAAAAGATGAACTTCCACAGAGTACACTAAAATAGTTATAATCACTGCTCCATTCTTAAGTCCTCGTCTGACTGTCTAGGCAACAGTGATATAGTACAACAGGAGAATGGGCTGCAATAGCCTATTTAGTGCTGAACCACTGGGATACCTTTTCCATTATTAATCTTGCAACAAGAAAGGCTTGAAATTTACTATTTAGACAAAGCAAATGTTCAGCTAATTCCAGAAGTGGGCAAGCCAAAAATAATAGCAATAATTTTATACCCTTAGCTGCCATTCCTGAATCAAGAGGCAACTGCTAAACATTTTCCCTTTGAGCAAATTACTGTACAAATTCCATTTTCCTCGAGTGGTGCGGTAGTACAGTACTAAACTGTACAGTACAGTACTGCTATTTGCTTCAATGAGACTTCTAGCTTTACTGGTCCTCCCTGAAGCAAATTCCAAAAAGAAACATTCTCACTATTTAAATCAAAAGAAATGTTGGGCTTATGGCTATTCATTTTAGACGACTTACTGGAGCAAGAAATGGAGGAAGTGTAGAATAAATTCAGTGAGGAAAAGGGGTGCCATGGGCACAATTGGAGAATACTATTAATATCTGATCCAAGACTTCAATCTATTGCCAGCATTTAGAAATAATGCTGGAATGCAAGCAAAAGTGGAAACTGGACAACTATTTTTTGCAGGAACTAACTGTTCTGGGTTGTTGACAATGGGAGCCAAAACAAAACTAGCACCAATACCCTAGCTGACCAGGCTAGTTAACAAAAGCATGACTTCAGGCTGGGCTTTGAGGACTAAAGAGTCCATGAAATCCATTATGTCACAAGAAATCATCCAAGCACAATCCGTTTAACCACTTACCCCCTTCCCAATTGCTGTGCCTCGTATACATGTCTTTCTTGCATAATGTAAGTCACAAACATGAATTACCAAGTATGACCTAACATTAAATGACAATACCAAAGCAATATAAAAATCACATATGTGCACATTTATCTTGCAAGGGAAAGGAAAAACTGGTCCAACACTTACCTTGATCCAGCCAAGATGGTCATCGACACCATCACAGGAAATTGCCATTACCTTGACATTTCTCTTTTCAAACTCTGGGATCATTTTTGCCATACTGCCCAACTCTGTGGTACACACTGGAGTGTAGTCCGCAGGGTGAGAGAAGACAATGCCCCAGCTATTTGTCAAAAAGAAAAAAAAAAAAATAATTTTTCAATACAAATCTTAATTAGTAATAAACAATAATTTACCAATTTTAACTACTCCTGAACACCTAAAACTTGTTGCATGATACCAAAAAGAAATTCTAGATAGAATAAAAAAAATGGGATAGCCTCAGTCTTAAGATTTATTTTTAAAATCAGCCTAATAATGAATGTGGCAGTACCAATTCAGTGTTAACACATTTTTCTACATTTTATAAAAAATGCCATAACTAAATTAATCATACCTCATGATAATAAACTAGGCACAAATGAACAAATCTGTGGGTGCAATACCAGCATCATTTGTACTTAACTGTCAATTATCAAATTTATGAAATTTTCCTGTGGCAGATGTTGCAATGTATGGAATATGAGGTAGGTTACTGAAAGCATTGAAAAGATTGTACACGGATAGTGAGGCTCAGGTTAGAGGATGTAGGAGAGGGAGATTACTTCCCAGTAAAAGTAGGCCTGTGACAAGGATGTGCGATGTCACTGTGGTTGTTCAATATATTTATAGATGAGGTAAGAGAAGCGAATGCTCGGGTGTTGGCAAAAGATAAAGAATAACACAAAGTGGGAGTTGTCACACTTGCTTTGGCATACTGCTCTTACCTGTATTTTTTTGTACCTCTGTATGTTCAAATTATTAAATAAATAAATGACACTGCTTTTGGGAGATTGAGGAGAAATTGCAGAGGTTGGTGGATGAGTCGGATAGGGTATGTAAAAGAAGAAAATTAAATGTGAAAAAGGAAAGAGCAAGGTGATGAGGATAAAAAAATTAGGTAACGAAGGACTGGAGGGAGAGAGTATGGAGAAGGCGAATGTATTCAGATATTTAGGAGTGGACGTGTCGGCAGATGGGTCTATGAAAGATGAGGTGAATCACAGAACTGATGAGGGGGGAAAAGGGCGAGTGGTGCACTGAGGAGTGGAGACAAAGAACTTTGTCCATGGAAGCAAAGAGGAATGTATGAGAGTACAGTTATACCAACACTCTTACAGGAGTATGCAGCATGGGTGGTGAATGTTGCAACAAGGAGAAGGCTGCAGGCAGTGGAGATGTCTTGTCTGAGGGCAATGTATGGTGTGAATATAATGCAGAGAATTCGTAGTTTGGAAATTAGGTGGTGGTCCGGGACTACCAAAACTATTATCCAAAGGGCTGAAGGGTTGTTAAGGTGGTTTGGACATGTAGAGAGGGTGGAACAAAATAGAATGACCGAGTGTATAAATCTGCAGTGGAGGGGAGGTGGGGTAGGGGTCAGCCTAGGAAAGGTTGGAGGGAGGGGGTGAAGGTGGTGTTGGGTGCGAGGGGCTTGGACTTGCAGCAAACATGCAGGAGTGTACAGTATTTGATAAGAATGAATGGAGTAATGGTTTTTAGGACTTGACATGCTGTTGGAGTGTGAGCAAGGTAACACTTATGAAGGGATTCAGGGAAACCGGCAGGCCGGACTCGAGTCCCGGAGATGGGAAGTAGTGTCTGCACTCTGAAAAGGTGTTAATGTTGCAGTTTTATAACTGCAGTGTAAGCACACCTCTGGCAAAACAGTGATGGAGTGAATGAAGTTTCTCTTTCAGGCCACCCTGCCTTGGTGGGAAACGGCCGATGTGTTAATAAAAACAAAACTGAATAGAACTTATAATGGGAGCATGATACTGGTGATACTTGAGAGAATGATTATCAAATTATGAACAGTTCTATCCACAGGCTTCACTTGCTATATTAATACAACTACTTCACAAATGGCTACAGGCACCCAAAAATTAATGAACTGAGTCACATCTATTATTCTAATTGCAAACCTTATAATGAAACAAAGTTAAGAGCACCTTTAGAAATTACACTAGCACCCCACAAGCCCACTGGCCCATGGTATGCAGTTAATTAATAATCCTCTGGGTTTCCTAGCAAAGTAGGGTCATGTCAAGCAGGCTACTGTCTTGTTTCTGCTACTTTTAGCAATCAATTGTAAACTACTTTAAAAAACCAAAGCATAGTCAAAATAAAATCTCCCTCTGAGAGTAGCCTAAGATAGTCCATATGTTTCAAATTTCGTCCCAAAGTAGTTTACTGTGGTTATTATCAATGAAAAACGAAGGTATTATGTAGTGTCACTTTTTAATAATGCATTAAAAATGATTTATGCTAGGTTTTAATTCCTCTATATGTAGGAACAGTGCTTACCAATACAAATTGAAAGACCTTATGTTTGTATAGTCATGTATGGTAATTACTCTTGTTTATCATGGTACTGTACTCTGCTCTAATATATCAAAGTTATCCAAGGTGCAAGAGAACAAAGACCAGGGTGAATTTAAAAAAAAAAAAAGAAATGGTTAGTAGATGTTTGAATGAAACTTTAAATGCTTACAAAATTGCTAATGACCAATCTCTTAAATTTTGTAAGGGTTTTGAACAAAAGTTTTGTATTCGTTAGCATTTTTTTGGGTTTTGCAGTACAACAGCAAATTCCTCCTATACAGCTAGTAAAAATGACTATTACATGCCAGGTTAATCAACAAGTGTGACCTACTGACCCAGTGATGCACACAACTATACTGCCAACACCACAGCAATGCGAGTGCACACTAGGCAAGTTGGGTTGGGTTATATTTAAAAAAAAAAAAATGCCAAAAGTCACTTCCTCAATTTGCACAAAATATCACCACTGCACAAATTATAATAAAAAGAAGTGCTAAACTCGCTTGGGTCATCCCATTGCACAAAATATTACATACTTCCCATTATAAATTTTTACACAACTTAATGGAGCCTGTAAACTAATAGTAACCCAAGAGCCTAACAGCATCAAGGCACCCTCCTTGAATTATCTTCATGGAGGGAATCAGTAAATCCATATTGGTAGATTTCCGAGTTATTGGGTTAGCCAAGAATAGCAATCCTGGATAACCCAATAAAGTCAAGCCTGTTTTATTTTAATTTGGAGTACAGTACTTTAATTCTCTGCCCAGGATGCGCCCCACCACTCGCCCAAAACCCATGTACCTACTTATTGCCAAAAGAATACGTATAGGCAGCAGGAATATGGATAAGGAAACTTGCCCATTTCCATTCATGCTTGGGATTAAAACCTCAGTGTGCGAGCTGAAGTGACTTGACTAAGCCTCCAGGGGATATTTAAACTTTCAAACGGCAAACACCATTAAGGTACATAATTAGCATTTTGAAAATATCTAATACAGACAAGGCTCTCAAACTGATTCAAGTTGGAGAAATTTAGTTTAAAAGCGGAAAAAAAAGTGAAGTATTGGTATGTCAGTAAGTTGGAGATGAATGGAACACTTTCAGGTAGTGTCACTGAAGCAAGAACTTGCCATAGCTTTTAATATAGATTGGACGGGCACACGAGTAGGCGCAAGTTAGACCTGCCTAGCCTGGGCGCATAGGAGTATCGAAGCGTTCCTTCATTCTTGTGGATAAGAGACAATCCGGCTCGATCCAACGAAGGGGAGGTGATCAATTACATGGATCAAGTCCCCCCCCCCACCTTCCTCAAGAACCTTCCCTGAGATGAATGGTTCACATGTGTCTAATTTATCAACCTTCCCTGAGGTAAGAGATAAGATAAGATTTCGTTCGGATTTTTAACCCCGGAGGGTTAGCCACCCAGGATAACCCAAGAAAATCAGTGCGTCATCGAGGACTGTAACTAATTTCCATTGGGGTCCTTAATCTTGTCCCCCAGGATGCGACCCACACCAGTCGACTAACACCCAGGTACCTATTTGCTGCTAGGTGAACAGGACAACAGGTGTAAGGAAACGTGTCGCATGTTTCCACCCGCCGGGAATCGAACCCGGGCCCTCCGTGTGTGAAGCGGGAGCTTTAGCCACCAGGCCACCAGGCCCCGAGGGACCCCCCTCCTCCTCCCCCCTCCATGAAGAGAAAGACGAGAGCTGCGCATTTGTATAATAAATCAGTCTCGTATGACCGACACCTGCTGGAAGGTCAAAAAGAATGTATAAAACAACATGTGTGCATCTTCCTGCTTAATACTACGGAGTGAACAAGAAATTAAAACCAATTATACAAACAAAAATCCATATACAGTGACAGGTGAAAACGCGTTACAATCAATGTAGGAAAAAATCCCAGTGTTATGAATAAATTCTATAACAATTACTGTAGTTAGGGGAGGGAAAAAGTGCTAAACTCGTAGGGAGGTTATGGAATGCAGATTCTATATCCACAGAAGGGAAGGCCATGCCCAATTCCTTGGATCAAGAGCCCCTTACCAACATCAAGGAACCTCCCTCGAAAGGTTCTAACAATTAGTGATAAATATTGAACAAAAACAGAAAAAACAATACCATACAAGAAACAATGCATTCCAATGTGACATGAGGTAGTACAAGCGAGGGATGCGGCATAATTATCAAGCAACTAGATATATCTCGGTAATACTTACGAGTCGCCAAGGTAATCATAGAGCTTGATGGTGCCAATGGTAGACTCAGCAGTGAAATTAGGAAATACATCACCCAGGTTCACCATTTTTGTAGATGTTGATGGAGCAAGGAGCGTAGAAACTATCGACGTGGCTGCTGCTGCAGGAATGAGCGAGACGCCTCCACCCCGGCCACCAGGAGCCTCCAGCTATCACCACCACAACCCCCCACCTCGTTCCCCACTCCAGCTATCACCACCACAACCCCTACCACCACCAGCCCCTACTTCCCCACCCTCGTCACAATCACTCCCACCTCTCCAACTACTATCCCAACCACGGAACCACCAACACCACCCACACCCCTACCCTCCAAAACCACCACTCACACCCCTACCTCCAACACCACCCTCACACCCCTACCCTCCAACACCACCACTCACACCCCCACCCTCCAACACCACCACTCACACCCCCACCCTCCAACACCACCCACACCCTCACCTCCAAAACCAACCACTCCATCACCCCTACTCTCCCAAAACCACCACTCACACCCCCACCCTCTCAACACCACCACACCCCCTACCCTCACACACCACCAACAATACACCCCCACCCTCCAACACCAACCACTCACACCCCACCTTCCAACACCACCACACCCCTACCCTCCAACACCACCCACTCACACCCACACCCCTCCAACACCACCACTCACACCCCACCCTCCAACATCACCCACTACCCTCACCCTCCAAAACCACCACTCACACCCCTACTCTCCAAAACCACCACTCACACCCCCCCACCCTCCAACACACACTCACACCCCTTACCCTCCAACACCACCCACATTACACCCCCACCCTCCAACACCACCACTCACACCCCCACCCTCCAACACCACCACTCACACCCCACCTCCAACACCACCACTCACATCCCCACCCTCCAACACCACCACTCACACCCCCACCCTCCAACCCCACCCACACCCCGTCCTCCAACACCACCACTCACACCTCTACCCTCCAACACCTCCACACACCCCACCCTCCAGCCACACCACCCACACCCCCACCTCCAACACCACCACCCACACCCCCACCCTCCAACACCACCCTACACACCCCACCCTCCAGCACCACCACTCACATCCCCACCCTCCAACACCAACCACTCACACCCCCACACCTCACAACCCCACCTCACACCCCCGATCCCCCTCAACACCACCACTCACACCCTCTCACCTCCAACACCCCCACCCTCCAACACACCACCCACACCCCCACCCTCCAACACACCACCACCCACACCCCCACCTCTCCAACACCACCACTCACACCTACCCTCCAACACCACTTACACCCCCACCCTCCAACACCACCACTCACACCCCCACCCTCCAACACAACCACTCACACCTACCCTCCAACACCACTTACACCCCCACCCTCCAACACCACCACCCACACCCCACCCTCCAACACCACCACTCACACCTACCCTCCAACACCACTTACACCCCCACCCTCCAACACCACCACTCACACCCCCACCCTCCAACACCACCACTCACACTTCCTCCCACCAACACACCACTCACACCTCTACCCTCCAACACCCCCACCCTCCAACACCACCACCCACACCCCACCCTCCAACACCACCACTCACACCTCTACCCTCCAACACCCCCACTCTCCAACACCACCACTCACACCCCCACCCTCCAACACCACCACTCACACCTCTACCCTCCAACACCCCCACCCTCCAACACCACCACTCACACCCCACCCTCCAACACCACCACTCGCACTTCCTCCCACCAACACCACCACTCTCTCTTCTTCAATGCTCTATTTCCTCCCATGCTACCCTCTGTTTCACCTTCATAACTTTATGCACTCTTTACTCAACTACAAACACACATACACCTCAAACACAACAGTATATCCTAATATAGGATAAATCTCCAATACCTTTAGTGGTATATCCCGGATTGTTCACCCAGAGGTGAAAACATATGGAAAATGAAAATATCAATAAAATTTTCTCGACAGCACTAGACAATGGTGAAACTCAACACCAGACAGCTGTGTTCTTATCTATAATGGCTTCTGAATTTTTTGCTTTATAGCTTATTCTAACAAGTGGTTAAGCTGAATGCTCGCTTTATCCACCCGTTGTTTAATAACATATAACTTCCCTGTTTTACAGCAAGCTATCCCATCTCTCTTGTCAAGATCCTCTGTATAGTGTAAGCCTCTCAAGGGAGGTTCCTTGACGCTGGTGAGGGGCTCTTGATTTAGGGAATTGGATCTGTGCTCCAGTTCCTTGAATTGAGTCTGAATGCTTCCCCTCCCTTCCCCACATGCGCTGCACAATCCTACGGGTTTAGCGCTCCTCCATGATTATAATAATAATAGTATATATAGAGTAAGTTGAGCTACGTATTTAGCTGTTTTACCTTTAAAGGTTTAAATAATAAGATATTACAAGGACCCCAGTGGAAATGTCATTTTGACTTTTTTTTTTTTGGTTATCCTAGATAATTTATAATATGTATGATAATTACACTCATGTGTGGTATAAACGTTATATATATATACACACACACTGATGTCTGGCTGAAGGAGACTCGAACCTACGAACCTTGGAACAAGGTACGCAGTGCTATACCATTCTCACCACACCAGAGATCAGTGTTTGTTTATATTTCGCCTGCTCTTGCAAATTCCTTGCATTGTTAAAATCTCTAGTAAGGTCTGATGCATGCAAGGAATGAAATGAAAAGCTGTAAGCCTTCTCCCTGAAAGCTGGCTGCCTTGGATCAAAGTCTAGCGCAAGCTGGACTCCAAGGTACTGGTCCAGTGTGGTGAGATTGGTAAGGCATTGCATACCTTGTTCCAAGGTTCGTAGGTTCGAGTCTCCTTCAGCCAGAGATCAGTGTTTGTGTATATTTCGCCTGCTCTTGCGAATTCCTTGTGTATATATATATATATATATATATTATATATATATATATATATTATATTATATATATATATATGTCGTGCCGAATAGGCAGAACTTGCGATCTTGGCTTAAATAGCAACGCTCATCTTGCCATATAAGACAAATGAAAATTTGTGTATGCAAAAATTTTAACCCCAAAAATTTAAATCTGAACCAAACAAATTAAAATATATTTCACGGGTTTTTGTTAGTCTAAATTTTTGTAAACTATTTAAAAAATTTTTATTGGGGTTTTGGGCCCTAAAAAAAAAATTTTTTTAAAGGGTTTTTATAAAAAGGGTTTAAAAAGTTTTCAAGATTTTTTTGGGTGCAAAATTTAAAAATTTTTTTCTTTTAAAAATTAATGAAAAAAAAATATTTTTTTAAAAAACGTATAAGAGAAAATTTCAAAAGGGGAAACCAAAATTTAAAAAATGGGGTTTCTTGCTAATTGCCCAAAATTTTTAAACATATTCGGCACGAAAAAAAATTTTAATATATAAATATATATATATATATATATAATATATAATAAAAAATTTATATAAAATTATTTTATATTTATATTTATATATATTTTAAAAATGTCTTTCCCCAAAAATAGACAGAACTTGCGATTTTGGGCTTAAAAAAGCAACGTGACCCTTGCCATATGGGGCAAATAAAAATTTTTTGTATGGTAATAATTTCCCCAAAAATTCATTCCGAACCTAACAAAAAAATATATTTCACTGTTTTTGTTTAAAAAAATTAAAATTTTTGTAAGCAACCCTAAAAAAAATTTAAAATTGGGGGTTGGGGGTAAAAAAATTGCATTTGGGTTAAAATTATGTGAAAACTTGTGTGGACTGCCTCCAAGGGGAGTCCCCTTTCCCCCGGGCAAACTCTTTTGAAAACCGGCTCTGGGAGGTGGGTACCCCCAGCCTCACAAGTGGCTTATAGAACGTTTTTCACAAATAAAAGGTATTGAAAGAAATTTTTCCCTGCATCCCACGTAAAAAGGAAATAACTTACTTGGTTTTGAAAGCATATATCCGTTTTTAAAACTTCCTAAGCCTAGTTTTACCCCCTTTGGACCCCCCCCTTTGGGGAACCCAAATTGTGCAACCGGGAGCAAAAAATTCCTGCAATTTTCCCAATCGTTATTATGTCCTCCCCTCCCACTCAGAAATTCCTATACCCAAAGGGGGGAAATGGGGTCCCCTAGAAAACAAAGGCGGGAAAACAGACACTAGCTTCTAACGGCTCTGAGCGCTGGTACTTCGGGGCCCTTTGCTCTCTCTCTGTGGGGGCACCCCGAGGCCCCACAGTAACCAACCCACAATCTCCTAAGTACTGGCCGGACCCTAGGGGAAAAGGTGAATATTTCGCCCTTATGGTTTTGGGCTGATGGGGGAGATCATCTAGGGTACTCAGGTCCCCTCAAACCAAATTTTCCCCCAGGTCTCAGATGTGAAGAAAACGGGGGGGGCTCCCCTGCTGTTCCGGCACGTTTTGTCCGGGGTTCGGTGTCTATCTTAAAAAGGGGACGCTATTTGTCTTTGTACCTCCCCCCGCCTTTTCAAGCTGGGGGCTGCCAGTTCCCCCCTAGCTAAACTTATCCAATGTTTGCCTACATTTTTTTGGGCCCTTTTTTCTACCTATGTTAAGGTTTAGGCCCTATTTAAACTTATCTCCCGGATGCCTTAGAAAACCTAATATTTAGTGACTACCAGAAAAACTCCCTTTACTCCTTCCCTGAAGAGTAAATCAAAAAATTTAAATAAGTTTACCAACCGCCAACCAAAAGAATGGTGTTTGGGGGGGTTTAAGGGCCGCTCGGCTCAGACGACCAGCCCCATGCTGGACTGAGCTTTTGGAATTTTTTGGACCAAAAAAAATTTCCCACACCTCCCCCCGGCGAAGGTAGGCGCTAAGTCTAGATCAAGTCTGCCCCCCCCGGGGCCCCCCCCCAGGGGGCCCCAGGATTTTCCAAAGCCCCATTCGACGGGGCGCCCGGGCCCCCGCTCGCTAAACCTCGGTTAAATTCTCATCCCCCCGGTCCCCCCGTGTGGGACCTCGAGAGGAAAAAACCCTTGTTGTTGGGGTTTTATAGTCCGACCCCGGGTCATCCCCACTTTCCCCTTTCCCTAAACCCCCCAACCTTTTGCCCGGGTGGGTTGACACTACCGGGGGCCAAAGAGGCCTTTTGGGCCCTCGGTCCCCTTCGGATTTTTTACCAGCCCCAAAGGCCCCCTTTCCCCTTTAAGCATCATCTTTTTTCGCCTCGGGGTGGGCCCACCATAGAATTTTCCCCGAAAGGGGTTGTCAAGTAATCCCTCCCGCCACACCGGTTCCCATTTGCCCAGGATGTTCCCCCGGGTTGTTGTAACTCCTGTGCAGTTTCTTCATTGGGGGGGGACCACGGGCCCCATAATAACCCCTTTCCTTGGAAGATGACTCAAAATTGCGGGGAAGGGAAAACCCTTTCCCTTCCAAACAGCATGGGGTTTGGGGGGGAGAGCTTTTTGCTGTCAACCCCCATTTTGTACGAAAGGTAAGGCCTGTTTTTAACCCTCTTGCCTCCTATCTAAATTTTAAAAAGCCTTCCAGTTCATCACAGCTCACCCCCTTTCCGTGCAAGTTTTTCCCGAATGCACCTTTTGACTGTGCCCACCATGCTTTTCATAGAATCCCCCTTCCCAGGGTCCCCCTGGGAGCAAAGAACCTCCACTCGCCACTTTTATTCTTTCAGGTGTTCTGTTTCTCTCCGTTGCCCCCAAAGTTTCCTGAAGACTTTTTTGGGACCCCTAAAGCTTGTCCCAATTGTCCGAGATAATAAAATCGGGGGCCGAAATCTGGCCGAAAACCCTGAAAAACTTCACGAAAGTCTCGTTTTCATATCTTTTTTCCCCAAACCCCCAAATGCCCCGCCGAGTGTGGCAAAAGTAAACAGGCAGACATATACTTTTTGGAGCCCCACCCTCTGTCTCCGGGTTCTTCAATGTGTTAGCCCAGTTTGGGTCTTTTCCTACAGTTCAAAGGGCCAAATCCCTACTTTCCCCCGCTCCTGAGGTAGCGGTGGTGGCCCCTGGGATGGTAGGGTCCTCCCATGTACCGCCGGCAAAACCGGGCAATTTTTAAAGCCCCCTTTTTGGGGCGCTCGCCCCTTTCCCGGTACCCAGAAATTTCTGACTTTAGGCAGGTGGGGGTTTATCTCCAAACCCCCCCATGTAAGGTCCCTAAATGGGCATTTTTAAACAATAGCTCTGTCCCCCATCCCTCCTTTTCCCCGCACCGGGATTTTTTTGGCCCCAATTTGAGTCAGATTTTGTATTTTTCCCCCCTGCATCTTTTAGCCCCGCAGGATCTAGGAACAACCCCAATGAGTAAACCAATTTGCTTTTTCCCGGGGGCGTCATCTTTTTAAAAAAAACCGGCGTCCTTGCCAAACCTGCTCCCGGGCCCGGCAAGTACTTTCCAGCACCCGGGAAAACCCTTTCCCCCTTTTGGTACTGCCTTTTCCCAAAAATTTTTCTCTGGGACCCCCTAGAGACAACTGTCGCCCGGCTTCCCTTTGTCATGCAGCTTACACGAATCAAAATTTTCCCTTTCCCGGCCCCTATAAGTTTTTTTTCCAGGGAGGAGTAGCGCCGGGGGGTCAAAAAATTTTCAGTGTCGTTTTCCCCCCGGGAAAATGAAATATGCTCCCGATTGTCCCCAAAAGGGAATTTCTGCCCCGGCCCAGAAATCCCTTGGGGTAACCAGCCCGGCCTTTGCCCCAAAGCTGGGTTTTTTACCCCAATTTTCTGTGTGTCCCCCCTTGGTTATCAGGTGGGGCTGGGTTTTGATCTTCCCACATACAGAATTGTTGATGTTGACTTGTTTCCCCCAAACCCCTTTCCCCCTTTCCTGACATGGGGAGTTTTAAGACCTGTCATTCGGGCCCCAAACTGTAAGGCCCCCTTTCCGGGGTCTGCCCCTACATGGTTTGTGTGTAAACCCCAGATTATTTAAAAACCCCTTTCCTCTACGTACTTCCCCCAGTCTTGCCCCCAGCAACATCCCCCGGAGCCCCTAGTTTTGGGATCGAGCAATCCTTCAGGGGACTGGTGACCAGATTGATTTGGTCCCCGGCCCCCAAAATACGCTATTTTCCCCCATGGGCCCTTTGGGGGAGCTTTAAACAAAAGCCCGTGAAAGTCTAACCCCCGCCCGGTGCACCCGATGGACCGGGGGAATGTAACTTGTGAAATTTTGCTAGGTCTTTGTTAACCAGTTCCCCTCCTGGCAGACTGTTTTTGGGCAGTGGGTCGCCCCAAACCCCTAGGTTCAGCCCCAGGTCTGTTGAAACCCAGCATCCTCCCTAAAAATGGTGAGGGGGTCAAAAACCCCCCAAAGGCCGAAGGCAGTCGGGCACTTTGCTCAGAAAAACCTCCGGGTCAGTTTCCCCTTCCCCCAAACAGGTTCCCCTTTTACCCTAAGCTGTTTTCCCTTTTTGATTTCCCACTCCAGTCCCAACACCGATTTTCCCCTCCCGGGCCCCCGAGGGCCAGTTTTGTCACGTTCCCCCCTCCCCCGAAACTTTGGGATTGTTTGTAAAACCCATTTCTCAATGGCATGTTAGCCGAGAGCATCCCTGATTAGACTCTCGGTAAAAAACCAAATAACGCCTTTCATCTGGGGGGTACCCTGTTTTGGTCTACATAAAAAAGGGTCTTCAGTAATTTTTTAAAGGGGCTGTTAAGTTCAAAAGGGTGGTAGTCTATGGAAGCCGTAAAAGAATGGTGAACTAGTGGAAACCAAACAAAAATCCCCTGAATCTTAGGTACATACCCTTGCTTGGGCACCCCCCTGTTTGAAAACCACAAAAACCCCTTGTGAAGCCCCTATCCTGTGGCGCAACCCAATAGTAGGAAGGTTTTGCAAATGCTGCCCAAGGCGTACTTTTCCCCGTCCTAAATCTAACAACAAATCTGCTAATTTTTTTTTGCGTCGGGAGGGCCCGTGAGCAAAACAGTCGTTAACGTGGCTTGGGGGAACCGCCTGCGGCTGCAGTTGAAGACAAACTTTTATGGGGGGGGTTCCCCCCGACTCCTTGGTGACGCCATGTGTGGAAGATAAGGGGTGTTTTCCCAGGGCTGGCATTGGGCACTTTTAGATGAACCCAAAAGGGGGAGCTTTTCCTTTAAAAATTTCATCTATTTCCCCCCCAGACCCCTTTTGGTCGGTTTTTCCCCCCTGAATTTCAACTGACCACGTGCCCTCTTGAAATTAGTGGGCCGCGTTGGGTGGCCCGGGTTTTCCCGGGAGTCCCCCACCCAATACTGTCCCTTCCCCCCGAAAATCACATGGTTTTAATAAATCTCGATACTCTCTTCGTGTTTGGGGGGCGGGTGGTCACCTTTAAAATACTAAACATCCAGGGGCCCAATTTATGGACCGGGTTTAATGACCCGGGTATGCCAACTTTCGCCTCTTTAAAAGGGGGCCCTTTTGCCCCACCAATCCGGGATCACCCCTACAGCCTCATCGCTGTAATACCAAACCCCCCTTTTTCCCCCGGGCGCAGGGAATGAGCTGGTAATTTTGCCCCCTACGAAAATTCCCCCTGGAAATCCTGAAAAAAGGCCCACCCTTTCCCTTTAAAAACCCCTTTTCGTAGCACAACTCGTCTTGGTTAAACCCCCCCTACCAAGATTTCCCTACATTAACCCCGGGCAAATTTTCTTACAATGTTGGTTTTGCTTGCTTCACACCCAAAATTTCCCCCAAAGTTTGACTGCTGCAGCCAGCCCCCGGGGGTAAAGATAATTTTGGGAGGCCCCCTTTTAACCCCCAAGGCTGAAATTTCACCCTCGATGCCCCCTAACCGAAACCCTACATTTTACTACGGATAAGACCCGCGTGGGGCTTTCCCCCCCCAAACCCTTCCCCCTTCATGTCAAAATTTACCCCAAATGTCTCCAGCTTCAATAGTTGCCCGACCCCCTCCCCTATGAAGGGTCTCGGGGCCCCACTGTCGAAGAACAAACGGGGTTTTTTCAGAAATTCTTCCCGTTCCGGCCACCGCCAATTTTTGGGGGGGCAAGGGCCCCCGGGCCTTGAAACTTCTAAACCCGAACAAATTCTCGGGGGCCGTACTTTACCCCCATCATCGCTCTTTGACTTGTTCTTGCCCCATCCGCCCCTTTCCTTTTCCCGGTTTTTCTCTTCCCTTTAAATTTTGTAATCCCGGCTTTATTAGGACACAGTGCACTGTGGTGCTTTCCCTTTTCCGGGAGCCCCCCAACTTTCCCCGACATTTGGGGTTACAGTCCCGGGGAAATTTTTCTCCAAACACTTGAAACAAAATCCCCAAAATCCTTAGCCCTTGAACCCTTGGGTTTTAGGGGGTGACCTTTAACAAACCCCCGAACTAGCGTGTTTTCAAACACAAAACCCGCCCCGTTCAAAAGGCCGCTTTAGGGGGCCCCCCCTTTTCCCTTGGCCTTGGGGGTGGAGGGCTCGCCCTGGGGGATAATACGGCCTACTTAGGGGGAAGGGGGGTTTAGGGCTATTTTCTCGAAGTCTGGGGGAAATCCCACCGACTTTCCTTGGGAGGGAATTTCCCCCCCCGCCTATGCCCCAGGGGAAAAGGGATCCCCTCCCCCTTTAACAAAATTTGGGGTTTTTTTGTAAAATATTCGGTTTCCGGTGTTTTTTGTAAAATCATGCACTGTCGTGCTAGCCAGTTTCCTCCCCCGAAACACCCGGGTAAGGAAAACCCTTTTTTAATCATTCTCATCATGCAAAACTCTGAAACTATTTGGGCAAGGGTTTATAAACCCAATACGGAACTTCTTAAACTTTGCGGTTTATCGGCAAAACCCCTTTGATTCCCCAAGATAAGTATAAGGGTACCTTTATTCCCCAAATGTTGCCAAAAAGGGTTTTTAATTGGGTTTTTTGGCATGGTTTGGGAATTAGTGTCAGAAAACGGGTAGGGCCCGGGCCAGATCTAAAGGGTTTTTCCCTTTAGCTTGGCCCCCGGGAAGCAAATTTACTGCAAATTGAGGCATTGACAAATCATTTCTTTCTTTTTATTGGGCTCTAAAATGACCCAAAAGCAAAGTACTCTGTTAAGGTTTCCCTCAAACGTTTGGGAAATTACTGGGGCAATCTGGGAAAAAAACATTAACGGCGTGCCCGTTGTTCGTGTTTTTGAAAAAATTTTTGCCTGCCCCGTACCGGCCTTTTAAAATCTTTATTAACTTTCCTGCAGAGTCTCATCTCTGCTTTACAATCTGCCCTTCGTTCGTCATAGTCTGTCCTGCTACTTTTGACCGTATATTCAACTCACTGTAGTATAGGCCTCTGTTCATAAAGTTAAAAGATTTTTCCAAAAAACCTCCAGTCTTTGCTCCAAAAGGTTTTTAGGCAACTCTCCCAGTTCCCCCAGCAACGTCCTGATCTTTCCCCGGCCCTACAACACTCCTCAATGCTTTGCCCCAGGCGCCCCCTTTTAGGGCCCCCTAGACCCCCTTTAAAGGGTTAGAGTGGGACAGCGGGACTTTTCATCTTCACCTACCAAAAGTTGCGGTTTTATTAAGATCACGGTGCTAATTTGGGATTTTAAAAAATTTGCCCACCCTAACACAAAAGGTATTAGGGTGAAAGAAACGAGTCTTAAAAGGGTTCTCCCAAAAAAAGTTAAAAAAATTCCCCCTTTTTCAAATTGATACTTTGAATCAAAATGTACACTGTTTTTGCTCTAAAACCCAAACAAAAAAGTGGGATCCCAAGTGAAAAGCTTAATCTAGCCCCAACTGTAAAATTTCCAGCAAAATTTTTACCCGGCTTAACCTAGTTCAGGTAAATTCCAAAACCCACATTAACATGGGAAACAAAGATGATGAAATCCCAAAAAAAGTTTCAGTATACAAATTAAAATCATTGGGTTTTCCAAAGTAAATTCAACGATTCAACTTGTGAAAACCCGTAAATAAAAAACGTATGTAAACAGCTTGGGCCCAAAATGTGCCCAGTTACTCTGTTTAGCATGGATGGTTGGAATAAAGGGAAATCCCCAACCTAGCTAGTGTGGGTATAACTTAAACCCCGGCTTTTAACCCCCCTGTAAAAAATAACTAGGGAAAAACTGTCCCCTACTATAACCCTTTTTTAAAAATTTCCAACCTAGCCTTTAAATTTTGGCTTTCCTTGCAAACCCCCGTAAAGTAATTAAAACACAAGTCCCTACTCTGGGGTTTCTTGTAATTTACTGTAAATAATTAAATTCACAAGCTTTTAGCCTACCCGGGGCCCGCCCGTAAATTACGGCCCAAAAAACAAATTTTGTGTATAGGGCAGCTTGGCCGCCCCTGAGTAACTTTGACCTAGGGGTGCTAACTTAAACCTAAAATTTTTTTAAAAAGGTTCCAAAATGGGGCTAGCCCTTTCCCCCCCTTCCTTTAATACCCTTTTTCCCCAAACATCCATTTGATTCTTTTTTTTTTTAACTCTTCCATTTTTCCCTTCCCTTATTTTTTAATTTGCTTTTCCTTTTTTTTTGATTAGAACCTAAATTTTTTAAAACTTTTGGTTCCCCCCAATGGGGGCCTAACCCCCGGGTTTAAAAACTCTGAAAACCCGGGGGGTTCCTAAAAAAGGGTAGGCCCCAATGGGTTTAAAAAAAGTATTCCCCAAATGGTTTTTGAAGGGCCCCTTTTTTGAAAAGCCGTTTGGACTCCTTCCGGGGGCGCTTTTTCCCCGGCAAACTTCCCAAACCTGCTTTAGGTTTTTTACTTTCCCCCCAAAAAGGGCCAAAAAGAACCAAAAATTTTCCCCAAAATAATTGGTTTTAAAAATTTGCCTCATCAGAAAAAATAAATTGGGGTTCCCCGAAATATCCTACCAGCAAGCCCTAGGGTTAGCCCCTTTGGGAAAACTTTCTTTGAACCCAGGGAAAAATCCCCAACCCAAAAGGAACCAGGGAAAAGGGTTAATTTCCCCCTCTTAAATGTTAAAAAGGGCCCCCCCTTTTTATTGGGCTCTCGGGGACCTGCCTAACCAATTTTCCCCCTCCAGAAAATTTAAACCTCCGCCGGGTAACTTGTCCCAGTGGGGCTATCGAAAAAGGGCCTATTCTGCTTTTGATCGCCCCCCCCTTAAGTAGGGGTGCCTTTCCCTTAACACCCCGGCCCAACGGGGAACCTTTTTTACCAAAATTTAAGGGCTTGGCCATTCCCACCAACAAAAAGGTGAAATAAAATTTTTTTACTTAAGGGGGAAAATCATCTCCCCCCTACTCCCCAAAAGGGAAATCTAAAATTTAAGGCTTAAAACCGAACCGGGGCCCGTGTTTTGGGAGGGGTTTGTCCGTCGGGCTTCAGAGAAGGACGCTCGATTTGGCTTTTGGACCTTTTTCCCCCAAATTAAGGTTTGGGTTTTTTTAAATTCCCCCTTTTGGGGAAAATTATTTAAAATTTTTGCCAAAAATTTCCCCCCTATACTTTTAAAATTGGTTTAAAAAATCCCTTTTTTAAAAATTTTTCCCTTACCCAAGGGGGCCTTGTAAACCCCCCCGGAAAAGGACTTTTAATTTAAACTCCTCTCCTTTCCCCTGGATTAAAATTTTTTACTTGGTGTTGCAGATATACCCTGACTTAAATTCAAGCCTAGTTTTACCCCCTTTTGGACTTCCCCTGGGAACCACATGAACCCGGGAGCTTAAATTCCTCAATTTCAAGTTATTGTGTCCTCCCTGCACCTCAAAAATTTCCCCTATATCCAAGAGGGTATGTGTCCCTAGTAAACTATGCGACACGGGACACTAGCTTCTGACGGCTTGAGCGCTGGGACTTATGGGCATGCTCTTTCTCTGTGCACGCCGAGCCCACAGTAACTAAACCCACAATTTCCCCTAAGTCGGGCCAGCCTACGGAAAAGGTGAATATCTCGTCTTACTGTTGGGTGATGGAGGGATCATTACGGTACATCGGGGTGCCTCTCCCAGTTTTCCCCCAGGTTCGTGTGAAGACACGTGGGGGCGCCCCCTGCTGTCATGGACGTTTGCCCAGTCGGTTTTTCTAGAAAGAAGGACGCTATTCTGTCTTTGTGACCTGCGCCCCGCATTAAAGTAGGGCTGCCAGTTCTCCCTAGAAAAACTTATCCTAATGTTTGCCACATTTCGGCCTTTTACTCCCTTTTTAAGGTTTTGGGTCTACTCTATCATTATCTAAGATCCCTTAGAAAACCTAATTAGTGTATACAGTAAAAACTACTACCCTTCCCTAAAGAGTAAATCTATAAATTAAAAAAGTTACCAACCGCCAACCGAGAATGCCGTGTTTGGGGGGGTTTAAGGGCGCTGGCTCAGACGGCCCAAGCCCATGGGATCTGGCTGTGGAACTTTTTGGGAAAAATAAATTTCCACATAATAAGGTTGGGAAAGTTTTTAAGTTCCCTTTTTGGTGCAAAAATTATAAATTTTTAGCAACTTAACGAAAAAAAATATCTTTAAACGTATAAGAGAAAATTTTAAAAAGGTCTTAATTTTAAATCATTCGCCGCTTGACCGAGCAGAGTGCGGACGTGTGACTATGCCCTCTGCTGGCCCTTGGGGGAGACATATTTTTTAAATGGCGCAGTTGTGAGAAAAGGGTTTGCAACGGTGGGGCATTGAATTGTTGCGTGGTGCGATAAGCCTCAGTCTGAAAAAGTGTTTTACCCCAAATTTCCCTGAACCTATGGTTTTTGGGTCAAGAAATGTATGGTGTGGCACTAAAAGGTGCCTATGTTTTTTTGTCAAGCTGAGATAGCTGGAGTGTTGAACGGTGGTTGCAATACCCGGGGCGGGCGTGGACGTTAATTCAGGATACGTGTTCGATTAAACACGGTCTAAGCTTTTCACATGGGTGAAAAACCGAAAAAGTCCCTTTGAGGTGGACGGATATCTGCGGTTGTTTTGAACGTATGGACCCGTACCTGGCTATGGTGGGGAAATGGAGGATGGGGGATTTGCCGGCTTGCCGGAGGTCATTTTACGATCAAAAGGCGTTGAGGCTGCCCTCCCATCTTACGTCAACTGGAAAACATTTAGGACACAGGGAATGTGTACTTCGCTGGGCAGCAGAAGACGTGTGGTTATGTGGTGCATTGCCATATGGCGGCCCGTGTGGGGGAAAAGGCAGCGGGGAAAGGCCCCGGTAGTGAGATGGTGAAAGAGCCGAACCCGGGTGGGTCTCTGTGGTTACCCGTACATGAAGTGGCACTTCCTGGGGGTGAGGAAGTGGAGCGTGAGCTGCCCGGTGGGTACCAGCCTCACGTCCAGTTAGGGGAAGTGGGCATCTGCCTTTGGGAACGGGAAAAATGTCAGATTTGGGGAGTGGGGTAGGGGGGCCTACCCGGAGAGTTTACCTGGAGAGAGTTTGGGGGGCAAAGCCCCCGGGCCCGGTCCGGACCGGCCTCCTGGTGGACAGGCCCCGATAACCGGCTGTTTTCTGCTGGCTGCACGCAAACCAAGTCGAGCCACAGCCCGGCGTCAGGAACTGTTTTTGGTGCTTTTTCCGTGCCAGCTTGAAAAACTGCCCGGGGTTGTTGGTAAACCCCCTTTTTGGTTTCTGGGGGAGTTGAACAGTTCGGGCCCTGCATTTTTGTATGGTTCTTAAGTGCTGTGACCCCCGCTTTTTTTGGGGGGTGGTGCATCTCTGCCAAGTCTTTTGCTTTCGTAGTGAGTGATTTTCGTTGTGAAAGTTCGGACTGTCCCTTTTGGATTTCCAGGTGTTATAATCATGTATCTTCCCCCCTGGTTCCAGGGATACAGGTTTAAAAACCCAGCCCTCCCAGTAATTGGGGTGTTTTATCTCCGTTTGCGCGCCTTTAAAATTTTCTTTTTCATTTTCTGGTCGGCAATTTCACCTCCCTTAAGGTGCTGTTGAGTGCGCAATTTTCCACCCTAGATGAAAAAGTGCGAAGAGTGTCATCATGGGCTTGGCCTCCCTGTTTGAAGGTTCTATTACCCACCCTGTCTTTTTCCCTAGCGATGCGATTGATAAAAAGTTTGGTTTGAAGGTGGCCCTCGACATAATCACCCCAGGTCTTTACGTTGGGGTTTCGTCTATTTTGTGGCCAGAATTTGTTTTGTATTGATGAAGATTTAATTTCCTATGTTTACCTATCTGAGTAATTAAATTTCTCATCGTTGAACTTTATTGTTTTTGCGCCCACTGAAATTTTTGGTTGAGTCCCCCCTGGAGCCTTGCGGTCTGCAATGGAAGACATGTCATGCAGATTCGGGTGTCATCTGCGGAGAACGGTGCTGTGGTGAACCCTTGTCTATTCGGTATGAGGATGAGGAAAAAGAGGGGAGCTAGTACTGTGCCTTGGGAACGGTTTTTCACCGTGCTGCCCGGACTTTATCTTTTGACGACTTCTCTGTGTTTGTTTTGGGGGAAATTATGTCCATGCCGATTTTTCCTTTTATTCCTTTAGCGCGTTTTTGGGCGTATTACCCCATGGTCAACTTGTCAAAGGGCTTTTGAAAAGCTGTATATATTACATCTGCATTTTTTTTGTCTTTTGATTTGGACCTTTGTAGTGACCCAGTATTTGAGACAGACAGGGGCGACCCGTTCTAAACCCATGTTTCCCCGGGTTTTGTAATGATTTGGGGTTTTTAGATGGGTGGGGTCTTGCTTCTTGGGGACCCTTTCAAAGATTTTTATGATAGGGTGTTAGTGTTTGGTTGTAGTTTTTGTGTTGCTTTATGCCCCCTTTGGGGGTGGGGCTATGTTGTTGTTTTTAGTAATGGGGGGACGACCCCCGTGTCCATGTCCCTCTCCATAGGGGGGAAAAGGCTCGGATAGGGGCTTTTGCGTTTTGATGAAACAGAGTTCCATAGTGGGGCCCTGGGGCGAGTGATGGGCATGTCATTTTCGCCTGTTCAAAGTCTTTGGCGTCAGGATAACTTGGGATAGGTTGTGTTAATCAATTTTGTGGCTCTCTCATAAAAAATTTTTTTTGATCTTGACTCTCAGTCTGGTTAGCGGCTTGAAAAAACTGAGCATTTGGGATTGAGTGCTCACTCTTTTCCCTTTGCTGTCATTGTGTAGGCCCCATCTTGTTTAAGTGGGGCCCAATACGGGGCGTTTTCTCGTTTTGATTTGGCATAGGGAAGAAATACTTTGGGTTTCTTTCGATTTATTTATAGCTTTTGGGTTCTTCCGCGATTCCGACCCCAAAAAGGGTTCTTTTGCTTAAGTTCGATGCTTGCATTTTTTTGCCCGGGGTCCCTGCGCATTTCGATTTTTGACCTTTTTAGCCGCTCTGTTATTTTTTTCCGGGTGCCGTAAAGGGAGCGCCTGTCTCTTTTTTTTCATTACTCCTCCTTTTTCTTAGAGGAAAAACCCTTGTGCATACATCGATGCCCCCGAGCAAACTGTTCTGGTAAGTTTGGGTCTGTGTGCTTAGTTATTTTCCCCAGCTTATTCGGTTAGGACTTGGTTTTTTGGTCCCACTTTTGTTTTTGTTATTAAAAGTTGAATTTGGTAATGCTCCCTCTGATAGTCTCTTTTTGTGGTCTGGGGCCCCTGCATAATGTTAAAACCTCAATTATTTTGTGATTGAGTATTTGTTTTGATAGGGTGACATTTCTTACATTTCACATTGTTAGTGAATATGGGGTCTATGTTTTCCAGTCTGTGGCTTATTATTTGCGGGTTTTAAAATTGAATTTTGGCGGGAGATTTAAAAGCTTTTGGGGTTGTGGTTTTTCAGAGCTGCCCCCTGGTGTTATTCTGCAAAAATATTATTTGCTATATTCCCCCATTTTTAGGTGCCTTAAAGTTAAATCCCCAGGAGAAAGTTGGGGGGGGGTGCAGGGCGGAAGATTTCCGCAGGGGTAAATTTTTGGGTGAACTGCGGGAAAAAAATCCTTTGAGAAGCAGGTTTTGAGGAAAATTTTGGTAGGGTGAGGAGTACTGTTCAGTTAAAGATGAGAAACTTGGAAGATTGGCGAACATGGCAGATGATCCCCAGGAGTGGTGGAAGTGATTGGGGTGACTGTGGATTCAAGGAGGCATCCGTGAGTTAGAAATGGATGGAGTGTGTCAACCCGTAAAGGGGCGGCACATTTCCGACTGGATGATGTTTTGCCCCGGCACAGGCCGGGAAAAAAAAACCCCGTGGGTTGATGTGGTGCGTGGGGCCCTAAAATTTCGCCTGGTCAGGTGTTGGACAGGGGAAGCCCCAGGGGGCAGTGGAGAGAAAAGTGGACGAAAAAGCACACAAAAAGCGTGTCCGTGAAGGGTGAAAAGGGGCAGAGGGTGAAAATCACAAAAGTAGGTTTCCGGTGCAGACAGTGAAATTAATGGTTTGTGTGCGAGTGAGAAGCGTCTGGGGGTAAAGGGTTTTTAAAGACTTTTATGTTTATAGACATTGTTTTTGTGCGGAAACTAATTTCAAGTGGGAAAGGAATTTGGAGGGGAGGGGTAAGAGTGTTTGTGATGTATTGGGAGCGAAGAAGGGGAGGGGTGGGAACCCCTGATCGAGAGACGAGCCGTTTGTTGTTCTTGGGGTGAAGGGGAGGGTCGTGTGTTAAAAAAAGAGGGTTTTTGGGGGGAGGGTGAGGGATGGCAGTTTTTTGTTTTATTTTCCCGGCTGAGAATGTGAAAGGGTAAAGAAGTTTTGTGAATAACTACTGATATTTATTTGCGGCATTACCGTCAGTGAAAATAGTTGGGGGCGAGGACTGTTTGGGGCGCAGGAAGGAGTGAAAGAGAGGGGCAGGGGGTTTTTTGGAGGTTTAGGGGTCTATTGGAGGTGTGGGGTTGAGGGATATAATTGATGGAGGGGGTTGCGAGATAGAGCACAAATTTCTTTGAAAGGGATATGCTGCCGATTGATGGTTGTATTTTTCAAGGGGAGTGGGGTGAGGGGGAGAGGTGAATGTGTTTTTTTTTCAGATATAGGGTGGTTTATGTGATTTAAATTGGGACGGTTTGCCCAAGAGATTTTTGGGGTACTGGAAGCTGAATGTACGATACTGGGGGAGGGGGTGGAGGAAGGGGATTTTTGGAAGTTTTTGGGGGGGACTTATGGGGTGGGGGGGGAAAAGTGGGAAGCGATTTATTGGGGTGGGGGGAGGGGTTGCGAAGACGAGGGTCAGGCAATACTTGGCGAAGGGGAAAAAATGAGGCATGGATGACTAGGGTTCACATATTAGGGGGTGGTTGCAGGGTTGTTTCAGAGGGGTGCTGTGACATGTGTTTCAATGGAGGAAAATTTAAGCATTAAAAATGGCAGATAAAGGGGTTGCACAATGGAGATTTGATGAGGCGAGGGTGCAAGGTGGGTTAGAGGAGGCGATTTGGGGTGACAGGGCCCTCAGCCTGTGTTTAGGGTAAACGGGATGCAGGTTGGCAATGGAAAAATTTATAAGGGTGGAGTACAGAAACTTTTGGGGGGTATACGAAAGGGGCAGGATTGAGAACTACTGAGGGTATGAGTGGTTTTTATGATAGTTTGGGTTTTGGAAATATTTGCGGAGTGTAGGAGTGAAGGTGGGATTTTTTAGAGATTGGGGGGGGGGGTGTATCTTGTGTGTGGTGGAAGTGATTTTATGGATTGGGGGGGATTTAAAAGGGGGAGGGATGGAGGCTTTGGGGAATATGGCGGAGGAAAGTGCCGGGTTTAGATGGGTTACCTTGTGAATTTTATGTAAAGCATTGGAGTGTGTTGAAGGTTTTTTTTGGGAAACCTGATAAATGTGTGAAAAGTGAGGGGGGATGGGGGGGAGTTGCGCGTACTGCAGTGTAGTTTGTTTCCCAAAAAGGGGGAAGGCCCCTAAAAGTGCAAAAATTACGGGCGTTGTCGTTGTTTGTGCTGATTAAAAGTATTGCAAAAATTTTGGGGGGAAACAGGCTGGTGCGGATAGATGGATTGTTGCGGAGGTCATTTGGGGGTCCCGGGAAGGTGATGTATGAGGACATGGAATAAAAAAAAGTTTTTTTTGGGGAAAAGTATGGAGGGGGAGAATGAAAGGGGGGGAGGTGTCTTAGCTTGGATTGGCAGGCTGCGTTGATTGCGTAGAAAAAAGGCCTGTGGCATACTTCGGGGCAGGGTTTTGGGGAAGAGATGGTACGTTGGATTGGACTTTGTAAAATAGGGTAGGTGTAGGTGAGGTGAAGGGGAAAATTGGGTGAGGGGGTTTTTCAAGGGTTTTGAGGCAAAAAGGGGGGGGTTGTCCTTGTCTAAAATTTTGTTTGCTTTATAAGGACCTTTTTATAGGGCATGGGGCGATGTTTAGGGTTGGTACTGGTGTGGAGAAGGGGGGATGGGAATAATGGGGTATTGGATGTTACAAAATTTAAATGAGCAGGAGGAAAGTTCACATGAGGTGGAGGATGTAATTGGGGTTTTTTGAAGGTTTTACAGGTTTAAAAGGAATTGGAGAAATCAAAATTATTGGTTTTAGGGAATTGGGTAGGGAGGGCGCGAGGGAAACGCTATGCGGGGTTTTGTGTGGTGGATAGACTAAAGGTGTGGGGGATAATTTTAGGGGGGAATGCCGGGGGGGCACGGATGCTTAATTTGGGGGGGCGTGGATAGGGGGGGTGGGTAGGTTAAATGTTTTGAGCCCCTTGCTTTTTGACGTTACTAAAACGTGTAATAGTGGTAAATGTGATGTTATATGATGGTTGGCATGTGGCAGCAGTTACCGTTGGCAGGACCGGACTTTAAATAGAATGCTAAAAAGGTTTTTCGATTAGGGGGGTTTTGGGGTGGTTTGTTGGGTAGAAGTTTGTTATGCTACGGTCGACAAAGGTGGTTTGGGTTTAATGAAAAAGTTTAAAGGGGTTTTAATTTTATATTTTTTGAAGGGGGGGTTTCTCCGAGTGGCGGTCGTGTGGGGGGGTGTGAAGCATTAAGAGGAGGCACGAAGGTGGTGGGTGGGATCAGAGGGGAGATAGTGTGAGGATGTGCTGCGGTTTTTGTATGTTGAGTCCGTAGGATAGGGTAGGTGTTCGGGAGCTTTGCTGTAGGGGTGGGGGTTTGTTTGCAAATGTTGGGGGCTATACCAATGTATGCATGGGGGATTTTGGGAAAGGTTGCATTTGGTCCGCTCGCCAAGGTGAGAGAGGTAATGTTTCGTTTCCTTCATGGAATATTTCCCTCTGGTGTGGTGCTTCGGGGGGAGAGGGGTTTATGGTGGGGACGTTTTTTGGGTGTGTGGGGATAGGGGGAAGCTTTTATGTAGTATATTTTTGTAAAAATTTGGGGTGTATACGGGGAGGGGTGGGGGGATTTTGAGGAGGGTGGGTGGGGGGAGGGATACGGTATTAAGGGATTTTGTTTAGATGTGAGAGGGGTGGAAGGTCTGTGCAGCGGCTTTGGGTAATCATAAATGATTTTGTTTTGTTCATGGGCCATGAGGGGTAATGGGGATTGGATGGTGCGAAAGAAGGTATTGGTTTCAAAAAATTCAAAACATTATCGTAAAAGGGGGGTTTGGAGTAGATGGGAAAGGGTTTTTCTGAAGGAAATCGAAATATGAAAGTCAGAGGTTTTTTGGGGGGAGTGGAAAAAAAAAAAAAAAAAAAAAAAAAAAAAAAAGGGGGGGGGGGGGGGGGTGTGTTTGGATTTTAGGGGTTGCACCGGGTCGTTCAGAATTTGGAATGTATGAGGAGTTCCTTGATATGGTGTGAAAAGGCGGCGTAGTTGTGGAGTGGTTTTAAATAAGTTTGTGGTGGTGCTAAGGGGAAAAATTGTTAAGTTTTTATGGACATGGAAATGAGCATATTTTTGTGCTGTGAAAATTTTACGGTCATCTCAGAATGGGATATGATGTATGTTATGGATAAGTTAAATTTGGAAATGTTGTTGTTTATCAGGATTGGTGGTTGTATTAAGAAGGAATGAGGCTGATAATATGTCTGTGTACCAAAAGTACTGTAATAATGAGATAAATTTCAATGTGGTGATTTTTATCATACATCAATGTATTTGCAGTATGTAAGAGAGAATTTCATGTAACGTAGGGTTGTATTTTTTTG
>NC_069424.1:10122937-10141118 GCF_026875155.1 Cherax quadricarinatus | reverse complement strand
TTCAGGTGGTTGTTTTGCATATTCTGAAATTACCTGTTTACTGTGATCTTATTGCATATAATATATATATATATAAAATATATATATATATATATATATATATATATATATATATATATTATATATATATATATATATATTATATATATTATTGTAACTATGAACGAGTGGTATTTAATCAGTAACACTGCGACTAGCTATGGGGTCGAACCTGTGTTGCTTTAGCCCGCCTCATGGTGAGCGAAAATTCACGACGCTCTAACCTACTGGACCATACAATCCTACAAGAATCACGCACCCAGCAGAGCTAGGTGTTGTACCGTGATCCGAGGACATACGATGGTGTGGGTGCCTCAGAGCTAATTTCATTTCATTAGAGCGTCGTGAATTTTCGCTTACCATGAGGCGGGCTAAAACAACACGGGTTCGACCCCCCGGTCGCAGTGTTGTTATTGATAGATTGACGGATCTCCCAATTATATTTTATTAAGAGTCCCTGTTTTCTTTTATTTAAAAAATGGGATAAGATTATACGATATATGCATATATACAAACATTATCTCTCAGTCCACAGCAGAATTCGAACCCACACACTCTGCATCGAAGTATGCGCAGTGCTTTGACGCAGTGTGCAGGTTCGAATCCTGCTGTGGGGTGAGAGATAATGTTTGTAAATAATTTCGCCCGTTTGCGAATTGTTAAGCACGTATATAAACACGTAAATTAATTTATTAGAGGGGTACAGTTCCCATACAACTGGGTGTTACTGGCCTGCTGCCTCCCACTGGCGAATGGCTGGACAATGAGGATATCCTCAAACTGCCCACGGTGGACGAGGTTTTTACCCAAGTCCAAGTATCCCATTACACAGGAGCACCAAATCACTGATAATTGGGTATTAGGTTACGTGATGTTGAAGCTCCTGTGCTCTTGCTCCTTTCACCAGGGATCACACTTACAATAGTCAGGGCTCGTCTGTTGCATCTACCAGTAATCTGCCACTGTCCTAAAACTGATTCTGTCAGTCACCGTGATTCACGGTCCAAGCGGAATTCTTGAAACTGTGTTCCGGGATCCGGGGAAACCTGATAGGGTGTGGTGGGGTAAGTGAGGAGAGACAGAAGTAGCAACAAGCGGTGTTTAATTACAGCCACAGCAGGAGCCCCTTCATTGTAAACATCGACTGGTCTGATTCATATAGGAAATTTCTGTCTTATAGGTTTAGTTTAAATACGTTTGTTGTTTTTACTGAAGTATTATTACTTTCAGATAATGAAATTATTATTAATATTAATTAAAACAGTAATAATAATTGTTGTTGTCGTTATATCAGACAGCAAGGTAGTCTTGGCTGTCTGTCTGTTCTGGGGCGTTGACCCCAGAAACCTTCTCCGGGTAAGTGGTGAACTTACAGCGACGACTGACAACGCTGAGAACAATAAAAGCGAAACATAGTCTAGCGTTGATGATTAAGACATGTACAACAGTTGGGTGTATTTACTGATGAAACTTTTCGCCTACACAGTAGACTTCTTCAGTCAGATACAGAGGCAGCAGGTGTAGTAGTGAAATGAAGATGATGTAATCAGTCCACCAATCTTGGAGAAATAGTATTTGAGGTGGTCAGTCCCTCAGCCTGGAGAAGAGTTCTGCTCCATTTAGTTGAATAAGTGTTAAATAAGTAAATTCCTACATGTTAAATATGTTAACACAGGTGTTAAATTAGTTAATACCTAGTTTTTCAATAAGTTTATCCCTAGGTGCTAAATAAGAAATACCTACGTGTTAATTAAGTTAACACATACTACATAAGTTAACACAGAGGTGTCTAAATAATTAAATACCTAATTGTTAAATAAACTAACACATAAACGTTAAAGAAGCTAACCCCTTGGTGTTAAATAAGTTAACACCTAGGTGCTACCACAAGTGTTAAAGTTAATACTTAGGTGTT
Source organism: Cherax quadricarinatus (assembly GCF_026875155.1). Classification (NCBI taxonomy): domain Eukaryota; kingdom Metazoa; phylum Arthropoda; class Malacostraca; order Decapoda; family Parastacidae; genus Cherax; species Cherax quadricarinatus. The sequence goes on along the minus strand of NC_069424.1, from coordinate 10,139,164 downwards.
AAATAAGTTTACACTTAGGTGTTAAATAAATTACCACCAGGGTGTTAAATGTTAATATATAGGTGTCAAACTTGTTGGCACCTAGGTGATAAATAAGCTAGCCTCTAAGTGTCAAATAAGTTAACACCTAGGTGTTAAGTTAATATTTAGGATTTAAAATAAGTTAACACACATGTGATAAATAATTTAACACATATATATTAAATAATTTAACCTCAAGGATGAATGGTTTTGAAAACCGACAAGTTGAAGACTGAGACACTTATGCAACATATGGGAATCTTTATTTAGGAAACGTTTCGCCACACAGTAGCTTCATCAGTCCAATGCAAAGCAGAAAGGTATAAGGAGAGGAGGAGTTTGAGGTAGTCAATCCCTCAGCCTGGAGTCGATGTGTTCAGTCCATCAATCTTGTAGAATGTACAGCATACTGTAGTCAGTTGAGGCCAAGCAGGAGGCAGCGGGGTCGGTTTTCAAAACCATTCATCACATCTGTCAGACACTGCAACATCATGGGATCTTGTTACAAAGAATTCTTCAACCTCGTCCAACCTTTGGACGATGACCTACTTCGACTAGTGGATGGTACCACTATGACCCCGTCTCCTCCTGCTTCGCCTCATCTGACTACAGTATGTGCAAGAATGGTATGTAATACCGACAAGATGAAATTAAGACACATGTGCAACATCTGGGTATCTTTATTGTAGACTTTGCCTTCGTCTGCTACACCTGACGTTACTATATAAGCGCCAGGTTCCTCGCTTCTGCTTCAGAATCTCCACGACTATGGTGCTCTTCGCACCTACTCCAAGGTTGAGGGACTAATTACCTCATCTTCTGTACATAGTCCTACTGTCTTTAAGTTATGTCCTGGAATTTGTATTGATAAAGCCACTGGATGGCGAACCGTCTACAATAAAGATACCCAGATGTTGCACATGTGTCTTAATTTCATCTGACTACAGTATATAAGCCACGTCTACGGCCCTATGCTGTACATTCTACAAGATTGATGGACTGAACACATCGACTCCAGGCTGAGGGACTGATTACCTCAAACTCCTCCTCTTCTTACACCTTCAGCTTTGCATTGGACTGATGAAGCCACTGTGTGGCGAAACGTTTCCTAAATAAAGATTCCCATATGTTGCATAAGTGTCTCAATCTTCAACCTCAAGGAGTTATGAGTTAATACGTCACTTGTTCTCTCTGGGCTGGAATATTGCTGTACAATAACATCTCCGTTCAAAGCAGGTGAAATCGCAGATCTAGAGAGTGTACAGAGAACCTTTACTGCACGTATAAGTTCTGTCAAAAACCTTAACTACAGGAAACTCTTGAATGCACTTGACTTGTACTCACTGGAACGCAGACTAGAGAGATACTTCATAATCTACACTTGAAAAATCCTAGAAGGAATGGTCCCGAATCTGCACACAGAAATTACTCCCTACGAAAGTAAAAGACTGGGCAGGCGATGCAAAATCTCCCCAATGAAAAGTAGGGGCGCCATTGGTACACTAAGAGAAAACACCATACGTGTCCGGGGCCCAAGACTGTTCAAGAGCCTCCCACTAGGCATAAGGGAAATTACTAATAGGACCCTGGCTGCCTTCAAGAGGGAGCTGAACAGATACTTAAAGTCGGTGCCGGATCAGCCGGGCTGTGGTTCGTACACTGGACTACGTGCGGCCAGCAGTAACAGCCTGGTTGATCAGGCCCTGTTCCACCGGGAGGCCTGGTCGTGGACCGGGCCGCGGGGGCGTTGATCCCCAGAATACCCTCCAAGTAGGTGTTAACTCCTAGGTGGTTAACACCTAGGTGAAGCACGTCAAGAAATTAGAGAAAGTTCAAAGGTTTGCAACAAGACTAGTCCTGAAACAAAGGGGTATGTTCAATGAGGAGAGGTTAAGGGAACTCAACCTGACGACATTGGAGGACAGGAGGGATAGGGGGGACATGATAATGGTGTAAAAATTACTAAGAAGAATTGACAAGGTGGATAGGGCCAGAATGTTTCAGAGATAGAACACAGCAACAAGGTTTCACAACTGGCAGTTGAAGACACAGATGAATCACAGGGATGTTAGAAAGCATTTCTTCAACTTTAGAGCTGTCAGGAAGTATAGCAATCTGGAGAGTGAAATAATGGAGGCAGTGTCTGTACATAGCTTTAAGAAGAAGTATGATAAGGCTCTTGGAGCTGGAAGAGAGTGGACCTAGTAGCGACAAGCGAAGAGGCTGGGGCCAGGAGCTAAGACTCGACCCATACAACTACAAATAGGTGAGTACATACAGATAAGTACACACACGACCCCTGCAACTACAATTAGGTGAATTAGGTGAGTACACAGAATGACATAGCCTTGAAAACCAGATCTGACCTAAAGCTGTTGTACAGCCACATCAGGAAGAAAACAAAGGTCAAGGACCAGGTAATCAGGCTGAGGAAGGAAGAAGTGAGATCACAAGAAACGGCAAAGAAGTATGTGAAAGCTAAATACGAGATTTAGTGGAGACAGACTAGACTACAGTAAACCGAAATGGTAGGGTGCACCAACAGGTGCTGGATACACTACATACAACTTAGAAAGAAGTAAAGAGGCGGCTAAGTGAACTAGATACCTGGTGGGACCGGACAACATCTCTCTATGGGTCCTGAGAGAGAGAGCAGAAGTGCTGTGTGTACCATTAACAACAATGTTCAACACATCTATCGAAACAGGGCGACTACCTGAGGTATGGAAGACAGCAAATGCAGTCCTAATTTTTAAGAAAGGAGACAGGCAGGCAATATTAAACTACAGACCAGTGTTCCTGACATGTACAGTATGCAAAGTCATGGAGAAGATTAACAGGAAAAGAGTGGTGGATCACCTAGAAAGGAATGAGCTTATACACGATAACCTGCACGGTTTCAGAGAGGAGAAATCCTGTGTCACAAACCTACTGCAGTTTTACAAGGTGACATAAGGCAAGAGCGAGAGAGAGAGGGGTGGGTAGACTGTATTATTTTGGACTGTAAGAAGGCTTTCGATACAGTTCCTCACAAAAGATTAGTGCACAACGCTAGACGAGCAGGCAGGAATGACAGGAAAGGCACTGCAATGGATCAGAGAATATCTGTCAGGAAGGAAACGAGTGTGTTAGGTAAGACACATATGCAACAGTTAGGTATCTTTATTATGAAACGTTTCGCCTACACTGTTGCATATGTGTCTTACCTAACAACCTGTCGGTATTTTATACCATTTTAATGTTCAAGGAAACGAGTGATGGTACGTGACGAAGTGTCAGAGTGGGCACCTGTGACGAGCGGGGTTCCACAAAGGTCATCCTAGGGCCTGTGCTGTTTCTGGTATACGTGAATGACATGACGGAAGGGATAGAGGTATCCCTGTTTGGAGACGACGTGAAGCTAATGCGGAGAATTCAAGTGGATGAGGATCAGGTAGAACTACAAAGGGATTTGGACAGGCTGGAAGCTTGGTCCAACAACTGGCTCCTGGAGTTTAGCCCCACCAAGTACAAAGTCATGAAGATTGGGGAAGGTTAAAGAAGACCGCAGACAATACAGGCTAGGGGGCCAAAGACTGTAAACCTCCCTGAAGGAAAAGGATCTTAGGGTGAGTATAATACCAAGCACATCTCATGAGGCGCACATCAATCAAATAACTGCTGCAGCAGTTTCGACACCTTAGCAAGGAATTGTTCAAGACTCTGTATACTTTGTACGTCAGGCCCATATTATAATAATATCTTTATTTCTACAAGCACATGTACAAGGTATACATGCCTAGCTGACATCAGTGATATACTACTATATAGAAAGCCGCTTGTTATGCAGAGCATTTCTAGCAAATGAGGTCAGTTTAGTCCCAGGATGCTACCCACACCAGTTGACTAACACCCAGGTACCCATTTTACTGATGGGGAACATAGACAACCGGTGTAAGGAAACACGCCCAATGTTTCTACACTCGCCGGGAATCTAACCCGTCCCCATCACCGTGTGATGCGAGGCTGTAGCCGCCAGGCCACGGGGCACCGTGGAGTATGTAGCACTAGTATGGAACCCACACCTAGTCAAGCACGTCAGAAATTAGAAGAAAATGCAAAGGTTGCAATAAGGCAGTCCTGGAGCTAAGGGGTATGACCTACGGGGAGAGGTTAAAAAAATTGATCTGAGACACAGGAAGACGGGAGAGATAGGGGGGACATGATAACGACATATAAAATACTGAAAGGAACTGAGAAGATAGATAAGGACAGGATGTTTCAAGATGGGGCACAACAACAAAGGGTCACAAATGTAAGCTAAAGACTCAGATGAGTCACAGGGAAATAAGGAAGATTTCTTCAGCCAAAGAGTTGTCAGGAAGTGGAAAAATCAGGAGAGTGGTGTAGTGGAGGCAAGATCCTATATAGTTTTAAAAAAGAGATACGATAAAGCTCATGGAGCAGGGAGTGGACCTCGTGGCGACTAGCGATTTAGCGGGGCCAGGAGCTATGAGTCGACCCCTGCAACCACAAATAGGTGAGTACACACACACACATGTACACAGTGACAAGCGCCTTGGACAAATGGTGACTAACAGCTCCCGGAAAATTCAGAGTGGAGGTGAACACTCAGCCAGATCATCAGTGTACAGCTGTACTGAAACACAGTCATCCTCGGCGAGGTGAGGGAGGAAGAGTTAAGGCAGGGAGGAAAAATATAGGGAGGAAAGGAGAGGGGAAAGAGCTTGGGGAGGGAGAAAAAGAGGGGGGGAAGGGGGAAAAAGTGAAGGGGAAAGAGGAGGAGGAAGGAAAAGAGAAGGGAAGGAAAGCGGAAGGGGGAGTAATAATGGAGAAAGAAAAACAACGGGGGGAAGAATGGGGGATAGGGAGGGAGTAAAGGTGAGTGACTCAGTGACAGTACCGGTTTGGTTACTGACAGTAGTATAGACGGGGGGAAGAGCGTTAGTGTGACTAAAGGGGATGGGGGAAGGCAGGGAGTAGGACTGATGGAAACGGGAACAGGACTGGAGTGGGACTGATGGAGAAGGAAGAAGGAGGGAGTGGGACTGAGGGAGAGGAGCAAGACAAGAGTGGGACAGAGGAGAGGATGGACAGGGTAGAGGAGAGAAGGGAAGGATGAGGGGGAGGTTAAGAAAGGAAGGGGAGGTACTGGGGTTTCCCAGGTTGAAAGTTAATGCCACTGTCTCATCACATTGTCTTATGTTGCTTCTCGTAATCCTTTGGTATCTCTTATTCTTAACATATATTATTAAACCCTTTTCCATCTTTTTCCCAACACATTGTGTACCGGCGTCTATACGGAACCTGACATCAAGGTTACAGCAAAAACTTTGTTTACCAAACATACCTATCACGGAGGATGATCTTCATATCAGTACCCTGATTCACACAACATTTTACATAGTTAGAATAGGAGAAAGTAATTGTAGTTAACTGCATAAGAAATCCTACATAATAGTCTATGTTTAATTCTTGAGTAGTCTTGAAGAAGTAAGATGATTTGCATATTAGAAGCTTTCTTTTGTGTTTAACACTCTTTTATTACAGCATAAGAGATATAAAAATTTTGAATTTTGAATTTGAGGTGTGTACATGTTTATCATTGCCAAGGGTTTGCTGGGCGAGACACGTACACAAAACACTCCATACAAACATTACACCAGAGTTTGAACAATTCCTGGAGAGTTGCAACACATCACACACAACCATCACACCTGAAATATCTCGATAATAATGCAGGAACACGACTTAACTTGAATAAGTTAAGTCGTACTTATGCATAAGTTGTTCCAAAAATTTGGAACAACTTACGTGAGAAGTCTAAAATCTCCTTATTCAGATTAATTATTTCAGCATAATACAGTGTACAGACAAGGGTGAGTTATGCGTGCATGATGAAGATCCATTAGTATATTGACTCTGACTTCAGTAACATTGTCAAAAATCATCTCTTGAACTTGATGCGATAAATATCTGAAGCAACGACAAAATATAACTTTCATGAAAATATTATTTTATGTTGGCAGCGTATTCATTATTTAACTCACAGTGTAATCCATTGTAACCCCCGTCTTAATGTACAAAAATATTCTATGTTACGTGCTAATTAATGCTAATACTCACTAGTTTAGAAGAAATTAATTCTAATATGTTCAAAATGCTTCGCCTACAAAAGGCTTTCCATGGAACACGTAATTAAGATAAGATAAGATAAGATTTCGTTCGGATTTTTAACCCCGGAGGGTTAGCCACCCAGGATAACCCAAGAAAGTCAGTGCGTCATCGAGGACTGTCTAACTTATTTCCATTGGGGTCCTTAATCTTGTCCCCCAGGATGCGACCCACACCAGTCGACTAACACCCAGGTACCTATTTGCTGCTAGGTGAACAGGACAACAGGTGTAAGGAAACGTGTCGAAATGTTTCCACCCGCCGGGAATCGAACCCGGGCCCTCCGTGTGTGAAGCGGGAGCTTTAGCCACCAGGCCACCGGTTCTTATACTGTGTTCTTATACTGTCTATTGGTAGAGGGGGGGGGTGTTAGTTGGGGCAGGAGGCATGGTACCAACACTATTGCATGTTGCACCCATTGTACTAGTTCCTGATGTATTTGTTGGTGGGTTGTTTGTTAGGTAAACTTTGTGTTATGCATGGTGTCTTGTCTTTATGACCTGGTGCAGTGTCCGGCTGAGTCAATGTTTACACTGCACACATTTTATCTTATCTCTGTGTACCTAGCCATATGTACATGTGTGCGGGTTCTAATAAGTATAAATAATATGCTGTACATTATGTATGTTTAGGTAGGGGTATGTCTTATAATGTAATGTTTATGGTATAGGGTATTATCCATATTATAGTTAATGTTCTGTTGTTTATATGCGATATGTTTAGCGTGCGTGTAATGTTTATCCTTTGTGTTATGATTTATATACATTTCGGCGTTGGTCACAAGGTATCATATTCTTGTTATGTAGTGTATTTAAATAAAATATAAAAAAAAATTATTATATACTAAACCTGTTGAATTTCCTGTAATATTCAGGAATGTTGTGAAGAAATAAAACATTGTGTTTGAGTTTGGAGTTTCTTAAACATGAACCTCAGGACGGTCTATCAAGGTTATGTTAAGTTAGGTAGATTGGTTTGGAAACAGGACAAGTGTTTCCTGACGCTAGTCTCAGTCATGTCATGACCCGCCACTGTAGCTTTCAGTCAGCTGACCGAAACCTTCCACTGGCTTACCAATACACCTCTTTAAAAATTAAAATAACTTGCAGTTAACTATCTATTTGCAAATAATTCATATATAGCCTAGTAGCACTAGCTAGCCACCACGTGTCTATAAGCTAATGTTAGAAGATAATAATTATAGATACATAAACGTTTATGAATAAACTAAGTAAGTTTATTCAAGTATACACAGATACAGTTACATAGAATTATCATACATAGCAGCATATGTGTAGAGAACCTGGGATAACCTAAAAAAGTCAGACAAAATGACTTATTTCCACTGGGGTCCTTGTGACCCCAGTTATCTTAACTATGTAAAAGCAGTTACAACAAAATAAGATATACCAGGGGAGAGGTCAAATTAGTTATTTTCATTGACAGTAAAGAAAGGACTAGATTATTATTATTGTTATTATTATTATCATTATTATTATTGTTATTATTATTATTATTATTATTATTATTATTATTATTATTATTATATATTATTATTATTATTGTATATATATATATATATATATATATATATATATATATATATTATATATATATATATATATATATATATATATATATATATATATATATATATATATATATATCAGATTATATATATATGTCGTGCCGAATATGTAAAACTGGTCAATTAGCAAGAACTCACTTAAAATTAAGTCCTTTCTAGAAATTTCTCTTACGTTTAAAGATATATTTTTTTCATTAACGTTAATGTAAAAATTTATAATTCTGCACTAAAAGGAACTTAGAAAACTTACCTAACCTTATTATAACAAGAACAATTTATTTTAGCCTAACCCAACTAAATATATTTTAGATTTGTTTGCAATAATTTAATACTAAACAAACACAGTGAAAAATATTTTTTTCGTTAGGTTCAGAAGTATTTTGGCGAAATTATTGCATACACAAATTTTCACTTGTCCTATATGGCAAGATGAGCGTTGCTATTTAAGCCAAGATCGCAAGTTCTGCCTATTCGGCACGACACATATATATATATAATTATATATATATATATATATATATTTATATATATATATATATATATATATATATATATTATATATATATATATATATATTATATTATATATTTCAACAAGTTGGTCGTCTCCCACCGAGGCAGGGTGACCCAAAAAAGAAAGAATAATCCCCAAAAAGAAAATACTTTCATCATCATTCAACACTTTCACCACACTCGCACATTATCACTGCTTTTGCAGAGGTGCTCAGAATACAACAGTTTTAGAAGCATATACGTATAAAGATACACAACATATCCCTCCAAACTGCCAATATCCAAACCCCTCCTTTAAAGTGCAGGCATTGTACTTCCCATTTCCAGGACTCAAGTCCGACTATAAGAAAATAACCGGTTTCCCTGAATATATATTATATATATATATATATATATATATATATATATATATTATATATATATATATATATATATATATATATATATATATATATATATATATATATATATATATATATATATATATATATTTATATTATATATATATATATTATATATATATATAATATAATATATATATATATATATATATATATATATATATATAGTTAGGTATAGAAGGAATCACTCTCCTCCCTTTCTTTAGCTTTATTTATAAGGTACATTTTAGCTTTTCTTGAACTGGCTCATGTTATAACAGGTTTTGACATGTGCAGGTAGTCTATTCCACTCTTTTATTGCTGTACAGAAAGATATATTTGAGGCCTGACCACTGCAAAGTTGTTCTCCCTCCCCCTAGTTCTATAATCGCTTTGGTTTCCAGCTTTAACAAAATTGGCAGTAAGATATTGGGGACACTGGTTGTGAGAAATTTTAATTAGGTAATTTACTGTCTTCAACATTCAGCATATCCAGTTGTTGTAGTTCATCCTGGCCTACATGTTCTCTTGGACCAGGTCCACCATGAATCTCACCATTTTATTCTGGGTGATTTTTAGCTTATCTTTCAGTTTTTTTTTTTTTTTTTTTTTTTTTTTTGTCAAGGCAGAATACCATGAAGAGCAAGAGTAGTCTATAATACACTGTATGAGAGCTGGACATAGGGTCCTGCGAGCTACAGTAGGTACACACTATGTCTGTAGAAGAACTTTCGTCTGGTACTCGCTTTCTTTACTTCATTGTTCCCTTATTAGTTCTCTTGACATGCTTGGATCAATGGGGATTCCCAGATATTTCGCTGAATTTACTGTAATAATAGGTTCCCCATTACATTGGACATTAAAATTATTTACCCTTTTCAATTATGTTTCGTGCCAAAGAGTATGGCTTCCGTTTTCCCGAGGTGTAGTGATAGCTTGTTGTCTACCAACCATTTGCTACAGAACTCTAGTTCTAGTGACAGTACCCTAGCAATGTCTTATGGATCTTTACCTGACACTAACAGAGCTCTATCATCTGCATACAGTAACAGCTTACATTCGACACTGATAGGCATGTCATTTACCTAACACAGGAATAGTAAAGGACCCTGAATACTACCTTGAGGAACCCCACAAGTTATCGGCATGCGTTCTAATTTTGTGTTGTTAATTTTGACTATTTGTTTCCTTTTGTTCCGGTAGGACTTACCAGTCTACAGAACTCATGCCGATAGCTTGTAGTTTCTTACATAATATATTGTGGTTGACCGTGCCGAAGACGTTTTGCAAGTCTTAGGTTACCATACCTATGACATTCCCTAGCGACATGTGAATTCTCAAGTAGTCCATCAAATTAGATCTAAAACCTGACGGTATACTTGACAGTATACCGCCTTCTCCTGAATTTTGGATATCACACTGAGTATATTAACAGGCTTATAGTTGCTGACATCAGACTTCCTACTATTTTTCTTGGAGATAAGAGTAACTCTGGCCTCCTTGAATCCCTCCGGGACAGTATTTATGGCAATGGACAAATTATGTGCGCAGTGAGAATTGGCAATCCAGAGGCGCCATCTTTTAGGAACTTAGGCGGGATGTTATCGGGTCCGGTGCTTTTAGATGGATTTACTTTATTTTGTTCTTTTCGTACAAAGTCATAAGATACACCTGCTAGTTGACAACTGTTCGGGGTGACGCCCTTATTAGTGTAATATATTTTAAAATTATCAGACTCTGTGTTAAAGGTATTTGATGCAACTGGCAGTTTACTTACTAGTGTTGATGCGACAGAAGTGTAGTATGAATTAAAACAATTACTTTAGTTGTCTCGTGGCATACCTTGTTATCAATATTTAGCACTATGTTAGATCTAAATGTGGATTTATGGCTATACCCCAACTGTTCTAGTTGTTGCCAGAGCTTTCTAGGGTTATTCTTGTACTCTTCGATTTTTTATCAATAGTGCCTTGCCTTTGCTCCTTTTATGAGTCTCTGTACTCTGTCCCTCTCTGGAATTCATTTAGTGCTGCAATATCCTGTCTGTTTATCTTAAATCATTTTAGCAGCTGGTCTCTGAATTTCATATTATCTAATATCTCAGTAGTCATCCAGGGTTCAGTTCTTCGTTTATCCTAACCTCTTTAACTGGTACAATATTATCAAGGATGGTAGTGAACATTGTTTTGAATTTTTCCCAGGCATCGTTTACGTCCATGCAACTTGTTATCACTGTCCAGTCACAATTGTGTAGCCTATTTACCAGTGTTTCTTTACTGTAGTTTCTAGATGACCTCATTGTAATTGTCCTGTGTAGGCCTGTCCGATCCCTAATGATTTTCCTGGTACAATAAATGATGAAATGATCACTGTGGTAATGACGCCTGACTGACTTTTTGTGTCAAAGCAATTACAAAGGATGTGGTCTAATATGGTGGCTGAGAACTGTGTGATCCGGGATGGTGCATTAATTAGTTGAGTGTAACTGTTTAATCTCAGAATTTGCTTATACCTGTTACATAGCACATCATTTTGCTGTGAAAACAGATATTGAAGTCTCCCAATATCATTGTCTCAGAACTGCTATCAATTCCGGACAAGATTCGAAAAATTCTCTACGAATTGATCATGGGTGGAGGGTTGGTAACTAGTTCCTACTAGGATTGGTTTAGTCTTAGGCAGCAACACTTCAAACCATACAATCTCCCGTTTATTATCATTCAAATCAGGTCTTAGGTTATAGGCTAAGTAATTTCTTACATAGATACATACCCCACTGCCCCACAGGCCCGGTGGCCTGGTGGCTAAAGCTCCCGCTTCACACACGGAGGGCCCGGGTTCGATTCCCGGCGGGTGGAAACATTCGACACGTTTCCTTACACCTGTTGTCCTGTTCACCTAGCAGCAAATAGGTACCTGGGTGTTAGTCGACTGGTGTGGGTCGCATCCTGGGGGACAAGATTAAGGACCCCAATGGAAATAAGTTAGACAGTCCTCGATGACGCACTGACTTTCTTGGGTTATCCTGGGTGGCTAACCCTCCGGGGTTAAAAATCCGAACGAAATCTTATCTTATCTTATCTAAGTGCTGTATATTATAACCTTCTATTTTAACCTCCGTCGGTCACCATGTCAACCAATCAGGATTCAGAGGTGGATAAAACTACCGCCCTGGTTCTTTTAGCTAGTATCCTAATTTCTGATAATTTGGATAAAGGTGACCTCACGTTGACATGAATTAAGTGAAGTCATGTTTTCTTGAAACAATCATAATCATCAATATATGTGGCAGGGGGTCATTTGTATGAAAAGGGTTAGGTAGATCAATATCAGCATTACTAAATGGCAATTTACTTAATGTACATTTGTTACAAACGAACTGTTTTTTTCACCATTAACATAACCAAACGCACATCCATAGCGCACACACCCCTTGCACATTTTACATTCTTTGAGAAATTACCTGCATGAGGTTTACCGGGTATTTCCTGAATTGTTACATATAAGTAATTTGGGTGAGGTAAATGGGACTGAGTCACAGTAGGTCACAGGACTGTCACTTCTTCGATGCCCACTCCTTCACTACTCTCACAAAAAAGCTTAACCTATTATTAAATTAATAATTACAATATTAAACATTAATACTAATATTGGTAAATTATAAAATAGTGTGGACAGTATGAAAATTAAAAGAAACGATCTCCAGAAAGGGTTAATGGGAACACTAATACACAGTGACAGGGTAAGAATTTTCTGATACCAGGTACATAAGTACCAAAAGCTAGATAATTACGAAATTTATATTACTACTTATCATTTATATTGTAGTTGGATCACCCCACAACCCCTACCTAACAAATAGAATCCTACTGACCAGCGAGAAATCTAAATGAAAGGACTAATAGCGTACATACTGGATGTGCTGAATGGCGACGCCTCATTATTTCCACTATCACCACTTAATTCTGAAGGCCCCGCAATTCTCTGTCCCTATTCTTCAACAGGGGACATTTCAGTACTTATTAATTATAGTTTGAGGCCGATCCATTCAATTATGGCCTTGATGACACCGGATTACTTTACGATTTCACCACAACCAGTGCTCACACTATGGGGTCCTCTCCCCCTGCTAGATGAATAGGGACAGCAGGTGTGAGGAACATGCCCGGCGTTTCCACTCGTGCCGGGGATTGAACCACAACCCTTTATACCAAATTCTGAAATTGGAAAGGTTCTGAAAACCGAAGGTTTTTCGTGGCGTGTGGAGCGTCAGTCATCTCGGTGCTGGGACACGCCGCCACGTGGCGGCGGTGAGAATCATTCTGAACTTCGAAAAACTCGGAAATTCGAAACAATACTCCCCCCAAGGATTTCGGATAAAGGGATGTAGACCTGTGTAATTTGCTAGTCAGTTTTCGTTATATAAGAATTTTATTGACATACAAACATTCCTGCTATGTAACCTGCAATAAAGATAATGCCACACATGCTCCAATGTAATTTTTTGGCAAATATGGTGGGATAATATTCAGCTTTCTGACTTCTGTTGACGGTAGTACTATAGCTGCCAGGGTTATTAGCACCCTAAAGTTTGCAACATTATTCTGATTTGGTCACCTAGATTATAGGACTGTCTCCTCTACCCACTATAGTACTAGCACCCACCACCTTGACCTGGTCACCCAGGGGTGTGGCTCCTACCCACAACTGACCTGGTCACCGAGAGCTGTGGCTCCTACCCATTACAGAACTATCCACTACAGAACCACCTTTGGGTAAGTCAGAAAACTAGATGCACATAAACATGTTCTATAGAATCAAAGGTGGTAATCAATGAAGAAAAATTTAATCCGTCGGAGTACGTCCCAAATTCCATTAAATTTAAGAGAGCGTTTAGACCAGTCCCGTTGGTAATGTTGGACTGGATAGTCCTGTCCATAGTAAAATTGTGAATTGTGTTATAGTGCTGGAAGACTATTTTAAATCGATCATACTTGAGCCAATGAAGTAACAGATGCAGATGTAAGTACCACATCTTAGATCTCACACGCCGTCGAGTTGTACCCATAAATCAATGCTAAATGACAGTACTTGTGCACCCTACCCGTAAGCTACTCGATACTTTCCCTTCCTACCGGGATGTGATAGCATTACCCCAGCTAGAGTGCACGGTAACCTTTAGTTGAATATCGATTAGGTGTCAGCTGTCTCATCCCTTACTAATTTATAGACTTAAACTCAAAACTACATATAATTCATCCGATTTTCCTCCATTTTATAAGCGGGCATACAAAATACTCTATATTACTTGAGTGATTTGAAACCCATTGTTATTAATATTGATATTACACTACCGCTTTCTGGTGTACAAGGGCTAAACAAAGTCAACAGGTCGGTGAATTTTTAATGTGCAAAGTTTATGCTTATACTTTTGAGTGGTAGTCAAAATACAGATAACGTACATTCTGCCTTCACTGTACTTTAATACTAAAGTATTTTATTGACGACAACCGAGCATAAAAAAAATGTCCACAGTATGGCACAGTAGTTTTGTTCAGTGACTCTTTTGGTATCAAATATTTCTATAGTGAAGGTTGCCAGTGAAGGAACAGGAACACGGGCAGTCACTGCATATATCAGTCACCAGGGAAAGACGGAACCTGGTTCTAGTAAACCATGTATCCTGAAGAAGGTTCATTGTGAACTCTGGCATAACGGAATAAGTAAATTTGTTCGATTTTTTTCCCTGGGGGGTGGGGTGCTTATCCTAGATAATTTACACTATGTATGATCATTGTACTTATGTGTAATTGTGCTTAAATAAACTAACTTACTAGCTCATAATAGTGAGAGTCGCAGTGAATTTACTATTACGTGGAAGATAACCTGCATTGTTCATTATTGTGAACAGGATTGTTGTAGTTATTATTATTACAGTTATGGGAAGCGCTAGCCCTTTAGGGGTTACACATTGCCACGAGTATGGGAAGCAATCAGATTCGTTCCAGGGAAAGGGAGGGTAGCTCCAGCTCCTTGCATCAAGAGTCCCTCACCGAGGATATACCAGAAGAAAATGTTGCTACCTTCCAAGTTTATCGAATTTATCTTATCTATACAAGAGATAATAGTCACGTATACATTATATAACCCTATACACTCTCATATACATTAGGTAAGCATTATATATATGTATGTATGTATGTATGTATATATATATTATATAATATAATATTATATATATATATTATATATTATATATATATATTATTATTATATTTATATATATATATATATATATATATATATATATATATATTATATTATATATATATATATATAATACTGTGACCATTCAGGGATCGAACCCCGAGTCAATTAGCCAGCCTCCTGGGAAGCTAGCTAAAATCACGACGCTTTAGTCCACATCGCCACCATACCGCAGGACATTAGGTGTCCAGTAGGTAGACTAGACATGTCACTACTAACGCCGAGCACATTAGTGGCCGTGTATAACTACAGGAACTAATTTCATTCTTCTCCCGTTTGGATACCAGTCTCACAAGCAGTGCATATATTAATGCATCCTCGGAAACAAGTGGTTTGAGAGTAAATAACCTACTGCGACCAGTCAGGGAGGCATTAATATGTGCACTGTTTGTGAGACTGGTATCCAAACGAGAGGAGAATGCAATTAGTTCCCGCAGCTTTCCACGGCCACGAATATGCTCGGTATTAGTAGTGGTATGTTTAGTGAACCTATTAAACATTTAACGTTTTATAGCATGGTGGCCTAGTTGACTAAGGCGTCGGGAGTTCAGCAATTAGTTTCCCAGGAGGTTGGCTAATGACTGGGGTTCGATCCCCAGTTGGTAGGTATGTTTTATATGTGCAGCACTGGCTCACAAACAGTCAAGCTGGGATGGCCCGATTGCTGAAAAGGTGCTTGCCAACATGCTCAGGGCTGCAACAACAGATAGGGAGATTGCCCGTC
This sequence comes from Cherax quadricarinatus, assembly GCF_026875155.1. Lineage (NCBI taxonomy): Eukaryota > Metazoa > Arthropoda > Malacostraca > Decapoda > Parastacidae > Cherax > Cherax quadricarinatus. Next base: position 10,123,498 of record NC_069424.1, on the reverse strand, counting down.
TCCAGGCTGTGAGCGCACCTCACTCCGGGGACATCCTCCAAACAGTTCCCATATCGGCAATGGGAACGCGACTCGACCCTAAGACCCTCTGTATTGCAGTGGCTCTGTGCCTTGCTACCCCAATTCACACAGAATATACGTGTATTTGCGGCGAAGTGCAAGCAGACCAATACGGTCTACATGGTCTTAACTGTTCCAAAACCAAGGGCTGGCATGCAAGACACAATGAGGTCAACGACATCATTAAGAGAACCCTTGCTACAGCTGGATGCCCTGCCGAGAGGGAGCGCCAATCACTAGCAGCCAACAATACCCACAACCCAGCAAACTGCCCTGACGGGATCACCATCTATCCTTGGAAGAAAGGCAAGCTCTTAGCATGGGACTATACCTGTGTGTCCACACTGACTGACACCTACATCCATCACAGTGTGGGGCGACAGGGAAGAGCTGCTGACCACAGGGAGGAGTACAAGATCAGCAAGTTGGGACATTAGCCAACGTTCAATTTTTCCCTGGGTTTCCCCCCCCCCCCCCCCCCCCCCCCCTTTTTTGGGGGCC
>NC_069424.1:10064677-10122437 GCF_026875155.1 Cherax quadricarinatus | reverse complement strand
AGTGAGGGTGGGGGGTGAATTTTGTGTATGGAAGGAGGGGGGTTAAATGTAGTGTAGGGAGTGGGGGGGGATGAATGTAGTGTTGGGAAGTGAGGTGGGATGAAAATGTAGGTAGGGAAAGTGGGGTGGGGAATGTGTGAGGAAAGTGAGGTGGGATAAAGTAGTGTATGGAAGTGAGGTGGGATGAATGTGTGTATGGAAGTGAGGGGGGAAATGAATGTAGTGTAGGGAAAAGTGAGGTGGGATGAATCATTTGTTATATTTTACTGTGTTTGTTTTTTGTGGTGAGGTGTGGAGTTTGTTATTTTTTACCTTTATTTGTTTCGTAATTATTGAGGTGTTAGTATTATGTATTTGATATGAATTTTTAATATACAACAATAAAAAGTGTGTAAAGCATTTTTGGATAATTGAAAATTTGTCTTGGTACTTTACAGTTTTATGTAAAATGTCATACCTGTGACATTCTTTGGGTTATTTGCATATTGTGTTTATGGCTGCAATTTGGTTTGAAATTTAACCCACCTGTATATAAAAGCTGTGGACTGTCTTTGTTTAGTTCTTATGTATAAGTTTAGTGCTACGGTTAGGGAATGTGGGTTTTCTTTTGTTATATATAATGGATACGTTTCATTGCTTACATTGTTACATGTATAACTTGTATTGCGTTTTTAAATAAAATATAATTTTTTTTTTTAAATGATTTCCCTGCTAATTGACCAGTTTTACCTTTTTCGGCACGACATACATATTATATATATATATATATTTTATATTTATATATATTTATTTTATTATATATAAATATATATTTTTATATATATATATATTATATATATATATATAACACTACGACTACCCGGGGGATCGAACCCGTGTTGTTTTTTTTAGCCTGCCTCACGGTGAGCGAGAATTCACGACGCTCTAACCCACTGGACCATCCAATCCTACAAAGATCACGTACCCAGCAGAGCTAGGTGTTGTACCGTGATCTGATGACATACCATACGATGGTGTGGGTGCCTCAGAGCTAATTTCATTCTACTCCCCGTTTGGTGTACTAGCCTCTACAAGCAGTGTATATAGTATTGTAACCACGAACGAATGGTATTTAGTGGTATTTATTGGGTTAGAGCATCGTGAATTGTCGCTTACCATAAGGCGGGCTAAAACAACATGAGTTAGATCCCCCAGCTAATCACAGTGTTGTTATTCATTAAATACCACTCGGGTATTTAATCATACCTGTGGTTAGGTAAGTTTTCTAAGGTTCTTTTGGTACAAAATTATTAATTTTTACATAAATGAAAAAAAAATATCTTGAAACGTATAAGAGAAAATTTTAGAAAGGACTTATTTTAAACGAGTTCTTGCTAAAACAATCGCAGACTGGCGATCTTAACAATGCAAGACAAGTCATGGGAGGTGAAAGTATTTAGCTCAAGTACTTTCACACCTTTCAGTGTCTCATCAGGAGCTGTGTAATGTTGCATGGGCAGCAACAGGAGAAATAGGAATGATCCTTCCGCTGGGCCCTTCCCTCTCAGTCATATTGACTGGTGCCACTGCACTACAACACTCTGAAAAAAACTTACCCTCTTTCTCCTGTTGGTGCCCTTGCAACATTGCACAGCTCCTGATGACGCAGTGAGAAGTGTGAAAGTACTGAGCTAAAGATTATATATATTATTATATATATATATTATATATATATATATATATATATTATATCTTTATATTATATATATATATATATTATATATATATATATATATTTTTATATTATATATACATTTTTTATCAAAAATATATAGGGAAGTATCACCTCTATAGCTGGACTGGGGACCCTCATCCTCAGAGAAGACAATAAACGTACCTCAGGGAAAACTTAAGGTTCTCCCGGAGCTGTTTGAATATTTTCTTCTCCTACCACCCCTATATATTTTTTATTCTATGTGAACATTTATTAATAAACAAAATACATTTACAGAAAAAAACATAAACATGAATACAATGGCACAATGTATCAAAGATCATGAATTTCCTCCAGCTCTCCGAGGCTGGACGTGAGCCAAGTATGCAGCAAGCATTTCCCTCTGGATGGCTACACTGAGGTGCTGGAACATGAAAGTGGCTGCCCTTGGGTCCCTGGTGGTGTCGATGAGTCTGGAACCCAATTCTTTAAGGAAACGTGTGGCATTTTTTCCCCATGATCCCAAGGTCTCTGATCCTACTGGGACAAATTGATACTGTTGGCTAATGTCCCTGTACTTGCTGGATCTTGTACTCCTCCTGTGGTCAGCAGCCTTCCTGTCGCCCACACTGTGATGGATGTAGGTGTCAGTCAGTGTGGACACACAGGTATAGTCCCATGCTAAGAGCTTGCCATTCTTCCAAGGATAGATGGTGATCCCGTCAGGGCGGTTTGCTGGGTTGTGGGTATTGTTGGCTGCTAGTGATTGGGGCTCCCTCTCGGCAGGGCATCCAGCTGTAGCAAGGGTTCTCTTAATGATGTCGTTGACCTCATTGTGTCGTGCATGCCAGCCCTTGGTTTTGGAACAGTTAAGACCATGTAGACCGTATTGGTCTGCTTGCACTTCGCCGCAAATACACGTATATTCTGTGTGAATTGGGGTAGCAGGCACAGAGCCACTGCATACAGAGGGTTTAGGGTCGAGTCGCGTTCCCATTGCCGATATGGGAACTGTTTGGAGGAAGTCCCCGGAGTGAGGTGTGCTCACAGCCTGGAGACGGGCAATCTCCCTATCTGTTGTTGCAGCCCTGAGCATGTTGGCAAGCACCTTTTCAGCAATTGAGCCATCCCGCTTGACTGTTTGTGAGCCAGTGCTGCACATATAAAACATCTACCAACTGGGGATCGAACCCCAGTCAATTAGCCAACCTCCTGGGAAACTAATTGCTAAACTCCGCGCCTTAGTCAACAGGCCACCATGCTATAAAACGTTTAAGGGTTTAATAGGTTCACTAAACATACCACACAAATTTCCGAGCATATTCGAGGCCGGGGAAAAGCTGGGGAACTAATTGCATTCCTCTCGTTTGGGATACCCAGTCTCACAAACAGTGCACTATTAATGCCTCCTGACTGGTGCAGTAGGTTTTTTTCCTCTCAAACCACTTGTTTCCGAGGGGGCATTAATTTGCATGCTTGTGAGACTGGTATCAAAACGGGAGAAGAATGAAATTAGTTCTGTAGTTATACACGGCCACTAATTGTCGGCGTTAGTAGTGACATGTCTAGTCTACCTACTGGACACCTAATGTCCTTGGTATGGTGGCGTTTGTGGGACTTAAAGGTCGTGAATTTTAGCTAGCTTCCCAGGAGGCTGGTAATTGACTCGGGGTTCGATCCCTGAAAGGCACAGTATTATATATATATAATAAATAATATAATATAATATATATATTATATATATAATATAATATATATAAATATATATATAAAATATATATATATATATAAATACATACACATACAATATATAATGTTCCCTAATGTATAGAATTGTTAGGGTTATATAATGTATACGTGACTATTATCTCTTTTTAAAGAAAGATAAATTCGTAAACTGGAGGGTAGCAAATTTTTTCTGGTATATCCTCGGTGAGGGACTCTTGATGCAAGGAGTTGGAGCTACCCTCCTTTCCCTGGAACGAATTGATGTTCCCATACTCGTGGCAATGTATAACCCCTAAAGGGCTAGCGTTCCCATAACTGTAATAATAATAACTACAACAATCTGTTGACAATAATGAACAATGCAGGTTATCTTCCACGTAATAGTAAATTCACTGCGACTCTCACTATTATGAGCTGGGTAAGTTAGTTTATTTAAGCACAATTACACATAAGTACAATGATCATACATAGTGTAAATTATCTAGGATTAAGCCCCCCACCCCCGGGAAAAAAAAAAATCGAAAAAAATTTAACTTATTCCGTTATGCCAGAGTTCACAAGGGAACCTTCTTCAGGATACATGGTTTATTTAACCGGTTCCCGTTTTTCCCCTGGTGACTGACATATGCAGTGACTGCCCGTGTTCCTGTTCCTTCACTGGAAACCCTTCACTATAGAAATATTTGATACCAAAAGAGTCACTGAACAAAACTACTGTGCCATACTGTGGACATTTTTTTTATGCTCGGTTGTCGTAAATAAAATACTTTAGTATTAAAGTACAGTGAAGGCAAAAAATGTACGTTATCTGTATTTTGACTACCACTCAAAAGTTTTAAGCATAAACTTTGCACATTAAAAATTCACCAACTGTTGACTTTTTTTAGCCCTTGTACACCAGAAAGCGGTAGTGTAATATCAATATTAATAACAAATGGGTTTCAAATCACTCAAGTAATATAGAGTATTTTGTATGCCCGCTTATAAAATGGAGGAAAATCGGATGAATTTATGTAGTTTTGAGTTTAAGTTATAAATTAGTAAGGGATGAGACAGCTGACACCTAATCGATATTCAACAAAAGGTTACCGTGCACTCTAGCTGGGGTAATGCTATCACACCCCGGTAGGAGGGAAAGTATCGAGTAGCTTACGGGAGGGTGCACAAGTACTGTCATTTAGCATTGATTTATGGGTACAACTCGACGGCGTGTGAGATCAAAGATGTGGTACTTACATCTGCATCTGTTACTTCATTGGCTCAAGTATGATCGATTTAAAATAGTCTTCCAGCACTATAACACAATTCACAATTTTACTATGGACAGGACTATCCAGTCCAACATTTACCAACGGGATGGTCTAAACGCTCTCTTAAATTTAAGGGGAATTTGGGACGTACTCCGACGGATTAAATTTTTTTTCATTGATTAACCACCTTTGATTCTATAGAACATGTTTATTTTGATCTAGTTTTCTGACTTACCAAAAGGGGGTTCTGTAGTGGATGTTCTGTAATGGGTAGGAGCCACAGCTCTCGGTGACCAGGTCAGTTGTGGGTAGGAGCCACACCCCTGGGTGACCAGGTCAAGGTGGTGGGTGCTAGTACTATAGTGGGTAGAGGGGACAGTCCTATAAACTAGGTGACCAAATCAGAATAATGTTGCAACTTTAGGGTGCTAATAACCCTGGCAGCTATAGTACTACCATCAACAGAAGTCAGAAAGCTGAATATTATCCCACCATATTTGCCCAAAAATTACATTGGAGCATGTGTGGCATTATCTTTATTGCAGGTTACATAGCAGGAATGTTTGTATGTCAATAAAATTCTTATATAACGAAAACTGACTAGCAAATTACACAAGTCTACATCCCTTTATCCGAAACCCTTGGGGGGAGTATTGTTTCGAATTTCCGAGTTTTTCGAAGTTCAGAATGATTCTCACCGCCGCCACGTGGCGGCGTGCGCCAGCACCGAGATGACTGACGCTCCACACGCCACGAAAAACCTTCGGTTTTCAGAACCTTTCCAATTTCAGAATTTGGTATAAAGGGTTGTGGTTCAATCCCCGGCACGAGTGGAAACGCCCGGGGATGTTCCTCACACCTGCTGTCCCTGTTCATCTAGCAGGGGGAGAGGACCCCATAGTGTGAGCACTGGTTGTGGTGAAATCGTAAAGTAATCCGGTGTCATCAAGGCCATAATTGAATGGATCGGCCTCAAACTATAATTAATAAGTACTGAAATGTCCCCTGTTGAAGAATAGGGACAGAGAATTTCGGGGCCTTCAGAATTAAAATGGTGATAGTGGAAATAATGAGGCGTCGCCCATTCAGCACATCCAGTATGTCGTATTAGTCCTTTCATTAGATTTTTTCGTGGTTTAGTAGGATTAAATTTTTTAGGTAGGGGTTGTGGGGTGATCCAACTACAATATAAATGATAAGTAGTAATATAAATTTCGTAATTATCTAGCTTTGGTACTTATGTACCTGGTATCAGAAAATTTTACCCTGTCACTGTGTATTAGTGTTCCCATTAACCCCTTTTTGGAGATCGTTTCTTTTAATTTTCATTACTGTCCACACTATTTTATAATTTACCAATTTAGTATTAATGTTTAATATTGTAATTATTAATTTAATAATAGGTTAAGCTTTTTTGTGAGAGTAGGAAGGGTGGGCTCGAAGAAGTGACAGTCCTGGTGACCTACTGTGGACTCAGTCCCATTTACTCACCCAAATTACTTATATGTAACAATTCAGGAAATACCCGGTAAACCTCATGCAGGTAATTTCTCACAGAATGTAAAATGTGCAAGGGGTGTGTGCGCTATGGATGTGCGTTTGGTTATGTTAATGGTGAAAAAAACAGTTCGTTTGTAACAAATGTAAATTAAGTAAATTGCCATTAGTAAAGCTGATATTGATCTACCTAACCCTTTTCATACAAATGACCCCCTGCCACATATATTGATGATTATGATTGTTTCAAGAAAACATGACTTCACTTAATTCATGTCAACGTGAGGTCACCTTTATCCAAATTATCAGAAATTAGGATACTAGCTAAAAGAACCAGGGCGGTAGTTTTATCCACCTCTGAATCTGATGGGTTTAACATGGTACCGACGGAGGTTTTAAAAAAGAAGGTTATAATATACAGCACTAGATAAGATAAGATAAGATTTCGTTCGGATTTTTAACCCGGGGGTTAGCCACCCCGGATTACCCAAGAAAGTCAGTGCGTCATCGAGGACTGTCTAACTTATTCCATTGGGGTCCTTAATCTTGTCCCCAGGATGCGACCCACCCAGTGATAACACCAGGTACCTATTTGCTGCTAGGTGAACAGGACAACAGGTGTAAAGGAAACGTGTCGAATGTTTCCACCCGGGCCCGGGGAAACGAACGGGCCCCCCGGTGTGAACGGGGCTTTAGCCACCAGGCCACCCGGGGCCCGTGGGGCAGTGGGGTATGTATCTATGTAAGAAATTACTTAGCCTTAACTAAGCCCTGATTTGAATGATAAAAAAGGGAGATTGTAGGGTTTGAAGGTTGCTCCCTAAGAAAAAAAACCCAAATTATGGAACAGTTACCAACCCCCCAAACCCTGATCAAATTCGTAGAGAATTTTTCGAACTTGCCCGGAAATTGATAGCAGTTCTGAGACAAGTATTGGGAGACTTCAATACGTTTTCCGCAAAATGAGTGCTATGAAACGGTATAAGCAAATTCTGAGTTAAACAGTTACATCAGCTAATTAATGCCCTCCGGATCCACGTTTCAGCACCATTTTAGCCCACATCCTTTGTAATTTGTTTTGACACAAAAAGTCAGTCAGGCGTCTTTCCCAAATGTTTTCATCATTATTTCCCGGGGAAAATCTTTAGGGATCGGACGGGCCCTCCAAAAGGACAATTAAAATGGGTAAAACTAGAAATACAGAAAAGAAACACTGGTAAATAGGATACACTTTTTTAACGGACAGTGATAAAAGTTGCATGGACGTAAGCGATGCGGGGAAAAAATTCAAAACAATGTTCACTCCCATCCTTGTAATTGGGAAATTTATATTTTTTCCCTGAAATACAGTATATGTAAATTGTGATCAAAATTTGTATTTAATAAAAATTATGTTATAAAAAAATGGGAACTTGCCCCTCGAGAAGAGATTCGCCTTTTTGTTGGTTTTTGGCCCCAAAAACGTTAGTGAATAATGGAAGAATTTTCGTGCTCTGAGGAAAAATTGGGCTGAACCTTCAAATAGGACCCGAAATTGTGGATGGCTTTCTGAATACTTGAGATATAAGGCGCTGGACAAGAAACTCCAGGAACCTCAGAAAAGTTTTTATGTTGTAACTCTAGCCAGTGTTATTTAAAGTATAGACAGAGGTTTTCTGAGAGATACACCTTAATCTCCAGTCAAATTGGTGAGTGTTTTAAAGTATTTTCCCTTCTGTTATGTAAATGTGTTTTTAAAATCTTTTTTTAATTTTAATATACAGTCCAAATTATATTTCCGAATTCCGGATAAAATTCATTTGTAAAATGGGTTAGGAATTGTGGATGACATGGTAGGTATCGAAAGGGGGGCATTTTTTAACCTAGGTGTCCCAAAATTCTCTTGTCTATGTAACTTTTATAATAATAAATTTTTCTTTGTTTCATTTACTGTTATGTACATAATGAGTTACATTCAGATAAATGCAATTTCCCCAATTTTATTTCCCGTTAAAGAGGGTTGGGATAAACGAAGAACTGAACCCTGGATGACTACTGAGATATTATAAAAGAAATTCAGAGCCAATTTTAAAAAAATTTAAGATAAACAGACAGGTATTGCAGCACTAAAATGAATTCCGAGAGGGACAGATCAGAGATATAAAAAAGGGCAAAGGAAGGCATATTTTATAACAAATCGAAGAGTCAAGAAAACCCCAGAAAGTCTGGCAAAAACTAAAAACAGTTGGGGTATGCCCAAAAAACCCCCAGTTAGATCTAAAATATGCTAAATATTGATAACAGGTTGCCCCGAGACAACTAAAGTAATTGTTTTAATTCATATAAAATTCTGTCGCATCAACATGTAAGTAAACTGCCCGTTACATAAATCCCTTTTAAACAGGTTGATATTTAAAATATTTACACTAATAAGGGCGTACCCCCAAAAGTTTTCAACTAGCAGGTGTATATTTTGATTTGTCGAAAAGAACTAAGTAAGTAAATCCATTAAGAGCACCCGGGCCCCATAAATCCCACCCAAGTTCCTAAAAAGATGGCGCCCCTGGATTACCCAAATTTTCACTGCGCACAAATTTTCCATTGCCATAAAATTCTGTCCCCGGGGGATTCAAGGGGCCAGGTTATCCCCATCTCCAAGAAAAAAAGGGAGTCGATGTCAGAATATAAGCCTGTTTAAAAACCAGTGTGATTCCAAAATTCAGGAGAAGCGGTATAAGTAATTACCCTAGGGTTTTGATCTAATTTTAAATGCACTAAACCCTTTTTAAAATTTTATGGACTTTGAGAAATTTACATGTCGCTGGGAATGTTAGGGATGGTAACCTAAGACTTGCAAAAGGTTTCGGCACGGTCAACCACAAAATATTTGTAAGAAAAAAAAAAGCTATCGGATGAGTTCTGTGATTTTAAGTCCTACCTGAAAAAGGAAAAAAATTTTTTTAAGATTAAAACACAAAAATTAGAAGTATGCGTAATTGTGAGGTTCCCCAAAGTAGTATTCAGGGGCCCTTTTCTTTCTGTGTTTGTAAATGACAGCCTTAAGTGTCGAATAAAGCTATTACGTATGAGTGACAGGCTTGTTATGTTTGGTAAAGATCCCAAAGACATTGTGGGTACGTCCTAGAACGAGTTTCTGTAGCAAAAAGGGGGGGGAAAAACGGAAAGCCATACTCTTTGGCCGAAACATAATGAAAAAGGGGAAATTTTTTAAAGTCCAGTGTAAAGGGGGGAACCCATTATTTCAGCAAATTTAGCGAAATGTCTGGGAATCCCCATTGACCCAAGCATGTCAAGAGAACTAATAAGGGAACAATGAAGTAAAGAAAGCGAGTACCAGACGAAAGTTATTCTACAGACATAGTGTGTACCTACTGTGCTCGCAGGACCCTATGTCCAGCTCTCATACAGTGTATTATAGACTACTCTTGCTCTTTATGGTATTCTGCCTTGACAAAAAAAAAAAAAAAAAAAAAAAACTGAAAGATAAGCTAAAAATCACCCAGATAAAATGGTGAATTCATGGTGGACCTGGTCCAAGAGAACATGTAGGCCAGGATGAACTACAACAACTGGATATGCTGAATGTGAGACAGAGTAAATTACCTAATTAAAATTTCTCACAACCAGTGTCCCCAATATCTTACTGCCAATTTTGTTAAAGCTGGAAACCAAAGCGATTATAGAACTAGGGGGAGGGAGAACAACTTTGCAGTGGTCAGGCCTCAAATATATCTTTCTGTACATGCAAAAAAGAGTGAATAGACTACCTGCACTGTCAAAACCTGTTATAACATGAGCCAGTTCAAGAAAAGCTAAAATGTACCTTATAAATAAAGCTAAAGAAAGGGAGGAGAGTGATTCCTTCTATACCTAACACACACACACACACACACACACACACACATATTATATATAATATATATTATATATATATATATATATATATATATAATATATATATATATATATATATATATATATATTAAAATGGTTTTTAAAACCATTCATCACATATTTTCTTATAGTCGGACTTGAGTCCTGGAAATGGAAGTACAATGTCTGCACTTTAAAGGAGGGTTTGGGATATTGGCAGTTTGGAGGGATATGTTGTGTATCTTTATACGTAATGCTTCTAAACTGTTGTATTCTGAGCACCTCTGCAAAAGCAGTGATAATGTGTGAGTGTGGTGAAAGTGTTGAATGATGATGAAAGTATTTTCTTTTGGGGATTTTCTTTCTTTTTTGGGTCACCCTGCCTCGGTGGGAGACGACCAACTTGTTGAAAAAAAAAAAATATATATATATATATATATATATATATATATATATATATATATATATTATATATATATATTATATATATATATATATATATATATTATATATATATATATATATATATATATATATATATATATATATATATATATAATATATATATATTATATATATATAAAATATATAATAATAATAATAATAATAATAATAATAATAATAATAATAATATTAATGATAATAATAATAATAATAATAATAATAAATAATAATAATAATAATAATAATAATCTAGTCCTTTCTTTACTGTCAATGAAAATAACTAATTTGACCTCTCCCCTGGTATATCTTATTTTGTTGTAACTGCTTTTACATAGTTAAGATAACTGTTTTTTAACTTTTTAATGTAAATACTACATGTCACAAGGACCCCAGTGGAAATAAGTCATTTTGTCTGACTTTTTTGGGTTATCCCAGGTTCTCTACACATATGCTGCTATGTATGATAATCTATGTAACTTTATCTGTGTATACTTGAATAAACTTACTTAGTTTATTCATAAACGTTTATGTATCTATAATTACTATCTTCTAACATTAGCTTATAGACACGTGGTGGCTAGCTAGTGCTACTAGGCTATATATGAATTATTTGCAAATAGTTAGTTAACTGCAAGTTATTTTAATTTTTAAAGAGGTGTATTGGTAAGCCAGTGGAAGGTTTCGGTCAGCTGACTGAAAGCTACAGTGGCGGGTCATGACATGACTGAGACTAGCGTCAGGAAACACTTGTCCTGTTTCCAAACCAATCTTACCTAACTTAACATAACCTTGATAGACCGTCCTGAGGTTCATGTTTAAGAAACTCCAAACTCAAACACAATGTTTTATTTCTTCACAACATTCCTGAATATTACAGGAAATTCAACAGGTTTAGTATATAATAATTTTTTTTTATATTTTATTTAAATACACTACATAACAAGAATATGATACCTTGTGACCAACGCCGAAATGTATATAAATCATAACACAAAGGATAAACATTACACGCACGCTAAACATATCGCATATAAACAACAGAACATTAACTATAATATGGATAATACCCTATACCATAAACATTACATTATAAGACATACCCCTACCTAAACATACATAATGTACAGCATATTATTTATACTTTATTAGAACCCGCACACATGTACATATGGCTCGGTACACAGAGATAAGATAAAATGTGTGCAGTGTAAACATTGACCCAGCCGGACACTGCACCAGGTCATAAAGACAAGACACCATGCATAACACAAAGTTTACCTAACAAACAACCCACCAACAAATACATCAGGAACTAGTACAATGGGTGCAACATGCAATAGTGTTGGTACCATGCCTCCTGCCCCCGCTAACCCCCCCCCTCTACCAATAGACAGTATAAGAACACATAATATAATAATTACGTGTTCCATGGAAAGCCTTTTGTAGGCGAAGCATTTTGAACATGTTAGAATTAATTTCTTCTAAACTAGTGAGTATTAGCATTAATTAGCACGTAACATAGAATATTTTTGTACATTAAGACGGGGGTTACAATGGATTACACTGTGGGTTAAATAATGAATACGCTGGCAACATAAAATAATATTTTCATGAAAGTTATATTTTGTCGTTGCTTCAGATATTTATCGCATCAAGTTCAAGAGATGATTTTTGACAATGTTACTGAAGTCAGAGTCAATATACAAATGGATCTTCATCATGCACGCATAACTGGAGTTTACCTGGAGTTTACCTGGAGAGAGTTCCGGGGGTCAACGCCCCCGCGGCCCGGTCTGAGACCAGGCCTCCTGGTGGATCAGAGCCTGATCAACCAGGCTGTTGCTGCTGGCTGCACGCAAACCAACATACGAGCCACAGCCCGGCTGATCCGGAACTGACTTTAGGTGCTTGTCCAGTGCCAGCTTGAAGACTGCCAGGGGTCTGTTGGTAATCCCCCTTATGTGTGCTGGGAGGCAGTTGAACAGTCTCGGGCCCCTGACACTTATTGTATGGTCTCTTAACGTGCTAGTGACCCCCTGCTTTTCATTGGGGGGATGGTGCATCGTCTGCCAAGTCTTTTGCTTTCGTAGTGGGTGATTTTCGTGTGCAAGTTCGGTACTAGTCCCTCTAGGATTTTCCAGGTGTATATAATCATGTATCTCTCCCTCCTGCGTTCCAGGGAATACAGGTTTAGGAACCTCAAGCGCTCCCATAAATGAGGTGTTTTATCTCCGTTATGCGCGCCGTGAAAGTTCTCTGTACATGTTTCTAGGTCGCAATTTCACCTGCCTTGAAAGGTGCTGTTAGTGTGCAGCAATATTCCAGCCTAGATAGAACAAGTGACCTGAAGAGTGTCATCATGGGCTGGCCTCCCTAGTTTTGAAGGTTCTCATTATCCATCCTGTCATTTTTCTAGCAGATGCGATTGATACAATGTTATGGTCCTTGAAGGTGAGATCCTCCGACATGATCACTCCCAGGTCTTTGACGTTGGTGTTTCGCTCTATTTTGTGGCCAGAATTTGTTTTGTACTTGATGAAGATTTAATTTCCTCATGTTTACCATATCTGAGTAATTGAAATTTCTCATCGTTGAACTTCATATTGTTTTCTGCAGCCCACTGAAAGATTTGGTTGATGTCTGCCTGAGCTTTGCAGTGTCTGCAATGGAAGACACTGTCATGCAGATTCGGGTGTCATCTGCAAAGGAAGACACGGTGCTGTGGCTGACATCCTTGTCTATGTCGGATATAAGGATGAGGAAAAGATGGGAGCGAGTACTGTGCCTTTGGAACAGAGCTTTTCACCGTAGCTGCCTCGGACTTTACTCTGTTGACGACTACTCTCTGTGTTCTGTTAGTGAGGAAATTATAGATCCATCGACCGACTTTTCCTGTTATTCCTTTAGCACGCATTTTGTGCGCTATTACGCCATGGTCACACTTGTCGAAGGCTTTTGCAAAGTCTGTATATATTACATCTGCATTCTTTTTGTCTTCTAGTCTGTACACTGTATTATGCTGAAATAATTAATCTGAATAAGGAGATTTTAGACTTCTCACGTAAGTTGTTCCAAATTTTTGGAACAACTTATGCATAAGTACGACTTAACTTATTCAAGTTAAGTCGTGTTCCTGCATTATTATCGAGATATTTCAGGTGTGATGGTTGTGTGTGATGTGTTGCAACTCTCCAGGAATTGTTCAAACTCTGGTGCAATGTTTGTATGGAGTGTTTTGTGTACGTGTCTCGCCCAGCAAACCCGTGGCAATGATAAACATGTACACACCTCAAATTCAAAATTCTAATATGCAAATCATCTTACTTCTTCAAGACTACTCAAGAATTAGACATAGACTATTATGTAGGATTTCTTATGCAGTTAACTACAATTACTTTCTCCTATTCTAACTATGTAAAATGTTGTGTGAATCAGGGTACTGATATGAAGATCATCCTCCGTGATAGGTATGTTTGGTAAACAAAGTTTTTGCTGTAACCTTGATGTCATGTTCCGTATAGACGCCGGTACACAATGTGTTGGGAAAAAGATGGAAAAGGGTTTAATAATATATGTTAAGAATAAGAGATACCAAAGGATTACGAGAAGCAACATAAGACAATGTGATGAGACAGTGGCATTAACTTTCAACCTGGGAAACCCCTTCCTTTCTTAACCTCCCCCTCATCCTTCCCTTCTCTCCTCTACCCTGTCCATCCCCTCCTCTGTCCCACTCTTGTCTTGCTCCTCTCCCTCAGTCCCACTCCCCTTCTTCCTTCTCCATCGTCCCCCTCCAGTCCTGTTTCCCCTTTCCATCAGTCCTACTCCCTGCCTTCCCCACCCCTTTAGTCACACTAACGCTCTTCCCCCCGTCTATATTACTGTCAGTAACCAAACCGGTAATGTCACTGAGTCACTCACCTTTACTCCCTCCTATCCCCATTCTTCCCCCGTTGTTTTTCTTTCCCCATTATTACTCCCCCCTTCCCCTTTCCTTCCCTTCTCTTTTCCTTCCTCTCTCCTCTTTCCCCTTCACTTTCCTCCTTCCCCCCTCTTTTTCTCCCTCCCCAAGCTCTTCCTCTCTCCTTTCCTCCCTATATTTTTCCTCCCTGCCTTAACTCTTCCTCCCTCACCTCGCCGAGGATGACTTGTGTTTCAGTACAGCTGTGCACTGATGATCTGGCTGAGTGTTCACCTCCACTCTGAATTTTCCTGGAGCTGTTAGTCACCATTTGTCCAAGGCGCTTGTCACTGCGTACATGTGTGGTGTGTACTCACCTATTTGTGGTTGCAGGGGTCGACTCATAGCTCCTGGCCCCGCCTCATCGCTAGTCACCACGAGGTCCACTCCCTGCTCCATGAGCTTTATCGTATCTCTTTTTAAAACTATATATGGATCTTGCCTCCACTACACCACTCTCCAGATTTTTCCACTTCCTGACAACTCTTTGGCTGAAGAAATACTTCCTTATTTCCCTGTGACTCATCTGAGTCTTTAGCTTACAGTTGTGACCCTTTGTTGTTGTGCCCCATCTTTGAAACATCCTGTCCTTATCTATCTTCTCAGTTCCTTTCAGTATTTTATATGTCGTTATCATGTCCCCCCTATCTCTCCCGTCTTCCTGTGTCGTCAGATCAATTTTCTTTAACCTCTCCCAGTAGGTCATACCCCTTAGCTCCAGGACTAGCCTTATTGCAAACCTTTGCATTTTCCCTAATTTCTTGACGTGCTTGACTAGGTGTGGGTTCCATACTAGTGCTACATACTCCACGGTGCCCCGTGGCCTGGCGGCTACAGCCTCGCATCACACGGTGATGGGGACGGGTTAGATTCCCGGCGAGTGTAGAAACATTGGGCGTGTTTCCTTACACCGGTTGTCTATGTTCCCCATCAGTAAAATGGGTACCTGGGTGTTAGTCAACTGGTGTGGGTAGCATCCTGGGACTAAACTGACCTCATTTGCTAGAAATGCTCAGCATAACAAGCGGCTTTCTATATAGTAGTATATCACTGATGTCAGCTAGGCATGTATACCTTGTTCATGTACTTGTAGAAATAAAGATATTATTATAATATGGGCCTGACGTACAAAGTATACAGAGTCTTGAACAATTCCTTGCTAAGGTGTCGAAACTGCTGCAGCAGTTATTTGGTTGATGTGCGCCTCATGAGATGTGCTTGGTATTATACTCACCCTAAGATCCTTTTCCTTCAGGGAGGTTTACAGTCTTTGGCCCCCTAGCCTGTATTGTCTGCGGTCTTCTTTAACCTTCCCCAATCTTCATGACTTTGTACTTGGTGGGGTTAAACTCCAGGAGCCAGTTGTTGGACCAAGCTTCCAGCCTGTCCAAATCTCTTTGTAGTTCTACCTGATCCTCATCCACTTGAATTCTCCGCATTAGCTTCACGTCGTCTCCGCTTGGACCGTGAATCACGGTGACTGACAGAATCAGTTTTAGGACAGTGGCAGATTACTGGTAGATGCAACAGACGAGCCCTGACTATTGTAAGTGTGATCCCTGGTGAAAGGAGCAAGAGCACAGGAGCTTCAACATCACGTAACCTAATACCCAATTATCAGCGATTTGGTGCTCCTGTGTAATGGGATACTTGGACTTGGGTAAAAACCTCATCCACTGTGGGCAGTTTGAGGATATCCTCATTGTCCAGCCATTCGCCAGTGGGAGGCAGCAGGCCAGTAACACCCAGTTGTATGGGAACTGTACCCCTCTAATAAATTAATTTACGTGTTTATATACGTGCTTAACAATTCGCAAACGGGCGAAATTATTTACAAACATTATCTCTCACCCCACAGCAGGATTCGAACCTGCACACCCTGCGTCAAAGTACTGCGCATACTTCGATACAGAGTGTGTGGGTTCGAATTCTGCTGTGGACTGAGAGATAATGACTCAAGAAATCGTAATGACACGATTGCAAATAAACCATACCCCCGGCCGGGATTGAACCCGCGGTCATAGAGTCTCAAAACTCCTTCCTATGGTGTAGAAATATACCTAGTTGGATGAATCTTATTGTGGCTAGCTGGTCTAGTGGCTAACGCGACGGGCTGGAGTTTTGAGACTCTATGACCGCGGGTTCAATCCCGGCCGGGGGTATGGTTTACTGAGAGATAATGTTTGTATATATACATATATCGTATAATCTTATCCCATTTTTTTAAATAAAAGAAAACAGGGACTCTTAATAAAATATAATTGGGAGATCCGTCAATCTATCAATAACAACACTGCGACCGGGGGGTCGAACCCGTGTTGTTTTAGCCCGCCTCATGGTAAGCGAAAATTCACGACGCTCTAATGAAATGAAATTAGCTCTGAGGCACCCACATCATCGTATGTCCTCGGATCACGGTACAACACCTAGCTCTGCTGGGTGCGTGATTCTTGTAGGATTGTATGGTCCAGTAGGTTAGAGCGTCGTGAATTTTCGCTCACCATGAGGCGGGCTAAAGCAACACAGGTTCGACCCCACAGCTAGTCGCAGTGTTGTTACTGATTAAATACCACTCGTTCATAGTTACAATAATATATATATATATATATATATATATATATATATATATATATATAATATATATATATATATATATATATATATATATAATATATATATATATATATGCAATAGATCACAGTAAACAGGTAATTTCAGAATATGCAAAACAACCACTCTGAAAGAATAGAGAAATTCCAAGCGCTTTCGTGACTACTCACGAAATTGGAATTTCTCTATTCTTTCAGAGTGGTTGTTTTGCATATATATATATATATATATATATATTATATATATTATATATAATATATATATATATATATAAAATATATAAAATATATATATATATATATATATATAATTGTGTGTGTGTGTGTGTGTGTGTGTACAGAATAACCTCTGTGAAAAAATAGGGAAATTCCAATCGCTTTAGTGATTTCTCACATTGCATATTGTGATATCACCTGTTTACTGTGTTTTTATTACACACACATAATATATATATATATATATATATATAATATATATATATATATATATATATATATATATATATATTATATATATATATATATGTATATCACCAGTAGTCTCCCACCGAGGTAAGGTGACTCGAAAACAAGAAACACTTTCACAATCATTTAATCATCATTGTCTTGCCAGAGGCGTGCTGACAACACAGTTTAGATGAACCTCTGGTCTCCATCTTCCCCATTCTTTCTTCAGTGTGCAGACATAATACTTTCTATATCCTGGACTCAAGTCCCGATTTTCCCGAATCCCTTCATAAATGTTATTTTGCTCACACTTAAACAACACTTCACGTCATAAAAAACACTTGCTGCTCCTCTTGTCTAATGTAGTCTTACAAGATTGCTGGATGTCAAAGCCTCTAGCACTAAAAATCTTTACCCTCTCTAGTCTCCTCTTGCACAATCCCTCTGCCTCCTTCCTTCCATCTCTGACTTATACACCCTCCTAATCATCCTACTGTGATCCATTCTCTTTCTAAATGTCAAAACCACCTGCACAACCCCTCCTCAGTTATATAAAACACTTTTCGTAATCCGACAATTTTGTTAAAAAAAAAAAAAAAAACTGCACTACGGAAAAGTATCCATTGCCAGTGCCTTGTGTACACACCATCGTGGTGTCTCAAGTAGATCCAACACGTCCACGAGCTTGGGATTCTTGAGGTTTCGTCACGGGACCAGCGCTGATGGTCAGAGCAACGACCTCCAGGGAGAAACTTAAGGTTTCGACACGGGCTCGTGCAAATGGTAAGAGCAACGACCTCCAGGGAGAAACTTAAGGTTTCGACACGGGACTCGTGCAAATGGTAAGAGCAATGACCTCCAGGGAGAAACTTAAGGTTTCGACACGGGGCTCGTGCAGATGGTCAGAGCAACGACCTCCAAGGAGAAACTTCACCAAATGAAACAGCAGCACTACTGTGACGTCACGTCACGGAATAGTTCTTTACCCTCAGAGTAGTTAGAAAGTGGAGCGACTGGGACGCGAAAGTTTACCCGGAGATTACCTGGAATCGCTTCAGTAGGTCACCGCCCCCAGGGCCCGGTCTTAGTTCTGGTCTCTTGGTTGTTGGTCTGATAAATCAAGTTGTTAGTTCACGCCGTCCGCTGTCCAACGTGCGCACCACAACCCGGCTGAGGAATCTGTCTAGTTCCCTCTTGAAGACAGCTAAGGGTTTGTTGGTAACCCCCCCCCCCCACCTTATCTAGAAGGCAGGATGTTAAAGTGTCGTGGTCCCTGAACGAGTTTTCTCTCAGTATACTCATCGCTCTTCTGTTTTCATTGGAGGTATCCTGCACCATCCGCCAAACCTCTTGTGTTCATAAGTAGTAATTTCCGTGTGCAGGTTAGGGACCAATCCCTCCAGTATTTTCCAGGTATAGATTATGATGTATCTTTCTCGCCTACGTTCTAAGGAGTACAGTTCTAGTGACTTAAGCGCTCCCAGTAGTTTAGGTACTTGACTAATATTATTCCAGCAATGAAGGTTCTCTGTATATTCCCAGCTCAGCAGGCATTAGCATGACCTTCCTGGGCTGGTGAGAAGCAGGGCCAGGAGCTGAGACTCGACTCCAGCAATCACAACCAGGTGATGTTTATTTTATCCATGAGGAAGTGAGGGTTTACACCACGACCTCAACACTCCACCTTCAAGCCTGGACATTTCTTCTTCCATTTTCTTCTTCTCCTTACTTATGTTGATTGTTATTAATATTTATTTAGTCTATATCTTCCTGGTAAGAGATTTATTGACGCTGTTGAGGAGCTCTGTATCCAAGAAATTGAACCTTGCTCCTCTTCCTTTGATGAAACCTGATTGCCTCCCATTCCCATGGCTCTTTATGGCCGTTACTGATATACACTCCTCTTGTGAGTCTAATAATAATAATAATAATAATTATAATAATAATAATAATAATAATAATAATAATAATAATAATAATAATAATAATAATAATACATGAGGGTCATTAAGGCTGCATGTCACCTGGTCATCCCTCAAGAATAATTTAATTCTTTAAATAGGGATTAAACTCTCAGCATACCATGTATACGGTATATATATATATATATATATATATATATATATATATATATATAATATATATATATATATATATATATATTATATATATATATATATATATATATAATATATATATATAATGTATATACATATATATACCGTGTACGTATATACGTGTACGTACACTCAGAGATATATTTCTCTTAGCAAATATAAGGAGAGAGTTTGCTTTAATCTTCATTTGAAGGACTAAAATATTGTTGAGTGGTGGTGAACAAGTGTAGGTTAGTTAGGTTAAAAGAGGTTTGTTAGGAAACAGAATAAGTGTTTCCTGACGCTGGTCGTTGGTCAACTTGTAAACATCTCTGTGTTCGCATTTTCTTTGTCAACATGATTTCTCATGGTCGTCATCTGTGTTGTAAGTGCAGTCTAATGTTCCATTGCTCTAAGTGTTTCGTATCATTTCGTTATCATTGACGAAAGATGTAACACATTATGTAACATTCCTGTTCTTATATGACCTTTCTTTTCTTTTTACGAAGTATTACAGATGTGTTTCCCCTGACATATTCCATCCCCCAGGCTGGGTATTCTAGTAAATAACGCAAGGGGGTTTTAGGGTTTGGTTTTTAAAAACGACCTCCACCAGAGCACTATCAATTCTTCAGAAAAATTTTTCAACTCCCGGGGTTACCATGATTAATACAAGACAGGAGGATATTATTTTATTATAATCAAACTAAGCGCTAAATAAAGGGGGGTCATACGGCATGGGGGGGTTTTAACAAAATAACTGGAAGGAAGATAGATAGGCTGCCACCCGTCTTCTCCAAAAAAAAATTTAGAAGCTCCACTAATTGCTACCTACATCTGGAAAACTTAAAAAATGCCACTGACATGTAACCCTTGTCCAAGCTATTTAGACAAATATTATATGATTTGGATAAGCTATAGGGATAGAACTTCTGCGCCCTCCTAGAGGTGGACCACCGCACTAGAGGTGGGACCAACCGCACTAGAGGGGGGACCACCGCACTAGAGGGGGGGACCCCGTCACAGAGGCGGGACCCCCCGCACTAGAGGCAGGACCACATCCCTAGAGGCGGGAAAACCGTCACTAGAGCGGGACCACCCACTGACAACCACCGTCACTAGGGGCGGGACCACCGTCACTAAGGCGGGACCACTGTCACTAGAGGCGGGACCACCGTCACAAGGGGTTGGACCACCGCACTGGAGGGGGACCACCGTCACAAGGGGCACCACCGTCACTAAGGGGACCACCGTCCTGGAGGCGGGACCACCGTCACAAGGGGGGACCCCCGTCACTAGAGGGGGGACCACCGTCACTAAGCGGGACCACCGTCACAAGGCAAACACTGTCACTAGGGGCGGGACCACCGTCACTAGAGGGGGGACCACCGTCACAAAGGGTGGGACCACCGTCACTAGAGGGGGGACCACCGTCACAGAATGGGCCCACTGCACTAAGGGGCGGGACCACCGTCACAAGGGGACGGACAACCGTCACTAAGTTGGACCACGTCACTAGAGGGGGACCACCGTCCCCGAGGGGGGACCACCGTCACTAGGGGGGACCACGTCACTAAAAAGGGCCACCGCACAGGGGGGGACCCCCGTCACTGGGGGCCCGGACCACCGTCACTAGGGGCGGGACCACCGTCAAAAAGGGGCCGGGACCACCAAAATGAGGCGGGCCCCACCGTCACAAGGGGCAAAACACTGCACTAGGGGCGGGATCACCGCATAAGGGGGGACACCGTCAGTAAGGGGGCCCACCGTCACTAAGGGGGGCCCACCGCACTAAAAGGGGACCCTTTCACTAAGCGGGACCATCGTCACTAGGGGTGGGACCAAACCGTCACTAGAGCGGGACAACCGTCACTAGAGGTGGGACCACCTCACAAGGGGGGACCACCGCACAAAGGGGCTGGGACCACCGTCACTAAGGGGGGACCGCCGTCACTAGAGGCGGGACCGCCGTCACTGGGGGGGCCACCGCACTAGAGGCGGGACCGCCGTCCTAAGGCGGACCACCGCAATAGAGGCGGGACCGCCGTCACTAGAGGCGGGACCACTGTCACTAGAGGGGGCCCACCGCCCCAAGGCGGGACCCCGTCAAAAGGGGCAGGACCCCGTCACTAAGGCGGGACCCCACAGGGGCGGGACCACCGTCCAAGAGGGGGACCCCCGTCACTAGGGGCCGGACCGCCGTCACAGAGGCGGGACCACCGCAAGAGCGGAACCCCCGCACTGGGCGGGACCGCCGTCACAGAGGGGGACCACCGCACAGAGGCGGGACCGCCGCACTAGGGGCGGACCACCGTCACTAGGGGCGGGACCGCCGCACTAAGGCGGAAAACCGCCGCTAAGGGGGGACCACCGCACAGGGGCGGGACCGCCGTCACTAAGGGGGGGACCGCCGTCACAGAGGGGGGACCACCGTCACTACAGGCCCCCCGTCACAAGGCTGACCACCGTCACTAGGGGCGGGACCACCACACTAAGGGGGAACCCCCGCACAAGGGGGGCCGCCTCACTAGAGGGGGGACCACCGCACAAGGGGGGACCACCGTCATAAGGCGGGACGCCGCACTAAGGGGGGACCGCCCCACTAGGGCGGGACCCCCGCACTAGGGGCGGACCCCGCCTAGAGGGGGGACCGCCGCACTAAGGCGGGCCACCGCAAAGAGGGGGGACCGCCGTCACAAGGGGCGGACCCGCCACTAGAGGCGGGACCACCGCACTAGAGGGGGGACCGCCTCACTAAGGGGGGCCCGCCGTCACTAGAAGCGGGACCGCCCACTGGGCGGGACCACCGTCACTGGGGCGGACCGCGTCACTAGAGGCGGGCCGCCCAGGGGCAGGCCCAACCGTCCAAAGGGGCGGGACCGCCGTCACAGAGGCGGGACCGCCGCACTAGAGGCGGACCACCGTCCTACGGCGCCCCCCGTCACAGAGGCGGACCACCGTCACTAGAGGCGGGACCGCCGTCACTAAGGGGGCCCGCCGTCACAGAGCGAAACCACCGTCAAAGAGGGGACCACCGTCACTAGAGGCGGGACCCCGTCACTAAGGCGAACCACCGTCACTAGGGGCGGACCGCCGTCACAAAGGGGCGGGGCCCCCGTCACTAGAGGCGGGACCCCGCTAGAGGGGGGCCCCCCACCGTCACTAGGGGGGGACCGCCGTCACTAGAGCGGACCCCCGTCACTGGGAGGGGGGGACCACCGTCATACGGGCGCCCCGCCGTCACTAGAGGCTGGACCACCGCACTAAGGGGGGACCACCATCACTAGAGGGGGAAACCACCGCACAAGGCGGGACTGCCGCCCCCTAAGCGGGACCGCCCCCACTAGGGGGGGGGGGGACCACCTCACTAGGGGCTGACCACCGTCACTAAGAGGGGACCGCCGCACTAAGGCGAACCCCCGTCAAAAAGGCGGGACCGCCGTCACTAGGGGCGGGACCACTGCACTAGAGGGGGGACCGCCGTCACCCGAGGGGGGACCACCGTCACAAAGGGGGGGACCCCTCACTAAGGCGGGACCGCCACTAGAGGGGGGACCACCGTCACTAGGGGCGGGACCGCCGTCACAAGAGGGGGGACCGCCGTCACTAGAGGCGGGACCACCGCACTAGAGGGGGGACCGCCTCACAGAGGGGGGACCACCGCACTAGAGGGGGGACCGCCGTCACAGAGGCGGGACCGCCGCTAACGGGACCACCTCACTGGGGCGGACCGCCGTCACTAGAGGGGGGACCCCCGTCACTAGAGCAGGACCCCCGCCACTACAGGCGCCCCGCCGTCACTAGAGGCTGGACCACGTCACAGGGGGGGGGACCGCCGCACAAGGGGGGACCCCGCTTTTTAGGCGGGACCACCATTACTAGAGGCGGGACCACCGTCACTAGAGGCGGGACTCCCGTCACAAGGGGACCGCCCCCCCAAAGGGGCGGCCCAAACCGTCACTAGAGGTGGGACCACCGTCACTGAGGCGGACCACCATCACTAGAGGCAAACCACCGTCACTAGGGGCGGGACCGCCGTCACAAGGGGCGGGACTTTTTAAACTGTTTTTACGCTGAACAAGGGTTTAGTGCCGGAGTACGAAGAAGCAATAACCCCGTGGACTAGTTTGGTTTTAATTGATGGGAGTAGTACACAACGGCATGTGAGGGGTGCCCGTTAGCCAGTCCGGGAGGGCATTGTGCTACAAGTCGGTCGCCTGGGAGTGAGAGAGGGTGGGGGCCTCCCATACCTGGTGAGCCACAAGGGCCACCAAATGCCGCGAATAAAACAGCAAGCAACGCTAGGCTGTGTTTCTGACAGTACAGGCTGTCTACTTTGCTTGCCACGCCCCTTTTGCTCGTCCCGACGCACAATACGGGGGCCCCGTATAAAAAGGGAATTACCAGCTACCCCAAGAGGGACTGGCTTTCGCTCATAGTAAATCAAAAATGGACATAAAAAGCAACAGGCAAAAAAAAACTCTCCATCCAGGGGAAGAGAAAACGGGTTTGCCCCCCTTTTTCAACGGGAGGAGCCGGAGACGTCAGCACGGAACTAAAATCTTCATATACAGTTGTCCGCGGGGGCAACATCATTTACCACTCGCTACGAACTTGTTGTCCCCTCACATCGCAAAAAAAATGAGACAGACATTTCCTAAGGGTGACATGTAACCAAGGGCAGCACTGCCCTGACCGAAAATAGGGTTTTTTTTTTTTTTTGTAAAAAACACTGGGGCACAAACACAATAAAACATACCAGGAATTCATTACCTCGGGGCCCCCTCAAAAAAGTATTTACAAATTACATGATTTTTTCCCCCCTGACCCATTATCGTCTAGCATACAATTGGCATTTAACCCATTTTTTGAAAGCAACAATTAGCATAACTAGCGTAAATCAGACAATTCAGTGGGGCGTCAAGTCACAGAAATGTACTGTTGTCCGGGTCGCGGGCCATGGGTAGGCCTTTTAGGGGGCCTCTTCCGTAACAGTATATGGGAGAAGGGATAAGGGGTTGTCCCAGCATTGGCCCCTGTTTTTGGCTTTGCGACGCACCGCCCTCCAGCCTGCTTGGGCCCGCACATGGTCCACATACTTAAATATAAAGGGGGTTTCCTTAAGGGTTTTTCCCCGTAAAATCCCCCACCTCGAACTATTGCCACGGACTGCGTAGGACAGGGTAAGGACCCCCGAATTTTGGGGACAAGTTTGTGCATACCGGGGTCTGCACTGGGTTGAGCAAAAAAAATTTGCAACCGGGTTCCACTTTGCTTTTCCCTTTGGGACGGGATTTCGCCAGCGTGAACCTATCAGAGCTTCATAAGGTTCCTCGTACCCCCCGGAAGACAACTGTGTTGTCCGCATCTTTATACACTGGGTTATCAGTATCGAATTAGGTCTAGGGAGCAAACAGAATTTTCAATGGTAACGCTTGCATAGCCATTTAAACAAAATGAGGTGTTCATCGATCGAGCTTTTGAAGAGGAATTTAATGTACACTAACTCTGGGGAACCCCCCATCCCCCTGTTACAACTTTGGGGTTAAAAGGTTACCCTGAGCACCTCCAGGACTTTGCGATTGTACGTTTCAGCAAGACCATTACTCCAGGGGCGTGGGGCTACTGGCGCTTGGTGAATATTAACTGAGCAAAAGATCCGCATATGGCCATTTTTAAAATCAGACCCTTTTTCTGACAGAAGGACAAAGTGGGGGAAAAGACGAAGAACAACATGCCAAAGAAAAACACAGGACCGTTTCGGGGTTTTTTTCAGGAATGAGTACTAATTTACTTACCCGCGTCAAGTTATCACCAACAAGCAGGGCTTATTTCCCCTTTTCCCAGGTCGAAATTCGTCAAAAGGTCGACAGAATTCTCTCCCAGGGCTCCTTTTTAATGGGATACTTTTGAAGGGGTTTTGGGCCTTAATGGTACCCTTGTGCTTAGGCAAACAACACACTGTCACATGCTTTGGGGAATGTCCGCTGCCATCTTAGGCCAGAAAATATTTCAGTCTGCCTGTTGATACCGGTCCTTTCCCCGGGGGCGCTACACCCGGGACATCGTGGATCAACCTAAGATAAACTGGTTTCAGGGCCTGGATCACATTGTATAAGGTTCTGCCGGGGGCCACCAGTTGCAACACGGCACAGTACTCCTTGGGTTTACCACCAAAACCTTCAGTGGAACGGGAACTTGACCTGTAAGTCAACGCCTCCTTGGGAGGAAACGAAGGACTGGAACCACACAGGGTCCTGTCGTGGGGCCCTCGGACCTCAACAAGAACGAATTTCCGCATTTACGAATGCTAAATTTCCTCGACAGGGGATCAGCTACAACTTTTGCTTACCTGGGACATACAAAATTTCAGGGGTTTTAGTCATTGAACGTGAGCGACCAGCGAGCATGCTTTCCCGAAGGTTCTTTTTCCATAAAAAGCCAATAAGGGTAATGATCGGAAAAACTTTATGGGGGAATAAGATGATATCCCGGAAATGACTCAAGGGCCCCCAAGGGTAAAGCTCTAGCTCTGCACTGAATAATTGACTTCCGCTTTAGTAAAAACACGGCTACGTAGGAATAGGCGTTTTTTTACCATTAAAATTCCTGACAAACGCACCCCTCCAAAAATTTTCTGGCATCGTCGTCAAGGTAAAACCCCGGGTTAAAAACGGGGGTCTAAGGGTTTTGGGGGGGATGTTAAATTTTTTTTAAGAAGACAAAAACCGTTCCTGATCACACGTCCACTCAAAGGGGCATCCTTCTGAGTAAGCGGTCAGGGGGGCAGCTGGTGGGGAAAAACCCCGATAAAGGTGTGGAGAAACCCCCGGCCTATGAAGGACCACGCATCCGCCGTCACGGGGTCTGGGAATTTCTGCACGCCCCAATTTTTAGACTCGTCCTCTTTTTGCCATTCTGATCACTACTGACCCAGAAATTTGATTTCCTTCCGGAGGAAAGACATTTGGCGAGTTTACCTTTAAGGGTTTTCCTGAGCTAACCTTCCAATACCCGTCAATTTTTTCGAGAAAGTGTCGGGGCTCTTTCGACATGACATGAATCATCTAGGGAGACCATGAGGGTGCCCCCTAGGGGGGTACGGGAAAAAGTCGCATCAAAAGACTAAAGTGATTGGGCTTCCGCGCAAGCCGAAGGCACCCCTGAACGGGAATGACCGTTGGCGTAGAAAAAAAGCTGTCAATCTTTGCCTCGTCATCGAGGGGGGTCTCCCCAAAACCCCTTTAAGAAGATCAAGATTGAAAAGACCCTTATTCCCGATTTTTCGCAACAGGTCGTTCAAACGGCAAAAGGAAGCGGTCTGGGATGGACATGATTCTTTTTTTGTAATCGATAACAGGGCCCAGGTCCAATTTTGGGAAAAAAATAAGGGACATTCCACGGGAAGGGACTCCTCAAAACTCCACACGGAGCCCGGAAAAGATTCTTCGGCGAAACTCTTTGCGCATGTGGCAGCGATACCAGGTAAAAAGGGTTTGTACCTTTTCAAATGGGAAAACGGGGGGGGGGGGGGGGGGGGGAGATAGGGGGTCAAACCCCTCGACTCACCCCTAGTGCAACTGCAGAACGTGCACGATTGAAACCGGGGAAATTTTTGGGGCCTCCAGAAGCCCCGTCAAAGCAATCATCTTCCCACTGGCCGGTGTTGGGAAAACACAGCAACTCCCTGGGAGAACGCACTCACGAGGGAATCAGCTGGGGGTTCACCCTCCACTCCAGGGGAAAGGGGAAACTGACAAGGCACAAGCGAGGTATTCTTTTGCAGGGAAATTCTCGATGTGCATGTTTTTCAACAAGGGCTTTCAACTTACCACGTTGCACTGGGTGCAAGGGTGGTTCAAGGAGAGGCCCTTGACTCGGCACGGTTTGTTTTCAACCAGCACAGGCTCCTTCAAAAAATCTGTTCACGACCCGAACAGGATGAGCGAGTTACTGACAAAGTACTCATACTTGTCAAGCAGTAACTCTCTCGCTGAGCCATGACACTAGTCAGACAGTCGCCTCCGCAGGGATACTGCGGCTTGAAACTCTGTCCTCTCAACACGCGATTAGAGTGAAGGTTTTAAATGGCGCCCCAGACTGGGTTTCACTGGAACTAAGCGCTGTGGCCAGGGGGGGTCGGGCAACGAGCTCTACTACGAGGACGATCAGGACAAAGGGCCGACCCCGGGAAAGGGGCATGGAAACCACCGGTTTCCAACGATTCCCCACGTGCATACCTGAGACAGAGTACCGTAGTGGATCCTAACGCACACCCCAGAAGGGCACATCCACCCTTTTAATTTCCCCTTTCCACCAGCGGGTCTAACGGACCAAATCCCCGCCGGTTTTGAACCCTATAGCAGGCACCATGGGAAAAAAATACCACTACGACTAAGAATCTTTTGGACACTTTTGACCCGGCCGCAAATTCAGCGTGTCGACCGCGAACCGTCGCAAAAACCTGAGACTCCCTCAAGGTCTAATGGCAGAGGGGGTCGTCAACAGGCCCCGTAAGGCCAATGTCCGGAAAAAGGTGGAGCGACAAGTTAAACCACCGAAACCCGTATCTAGAAAAACTGAACAGGCTAGGGGGACAGTGGGCTCGATGAGCGGGCCACATGGGTTTTCATAAACCCAACGAAGGCATCAGGGGCCACGGAATCCCCGGGGCCAGCCTTGAGGGTCGACGCTTGTTGACGAGGGCCCACCTGGAAGGTACGGGGACAGTCCACAAAACTCAAGACATCTGTTTTTCCCCACGTCCAAGCGAAAAACTGCCCAGGGCGGCAATGCTTGCGGACAGGGACGGATACACGCTCCGACAGGGTTTTCATTTTTTCGCTGGTTCGTGGGCCGCCCCGCTTCTACAGGCCGCCTCACTAGAGGGGGGCCACCGCACTAGGGCGGGACCGCCGTCACTAAGGCAACCACCGTCACTAGAGGGGGAACCACCGCCAAGGGGGGACCACCTTTATAGAGGCGGGACCGCCGTCACTAGAGCGGGACCACCTCACTAAGGCGGGACCGCCGTCACTAAGGGGGGACCGCCGCAAGGCGGGACCACCGCACCAGAGGCGGGGCTGCCTCACTAGAGGCGGGACCGCGTCACAAGGCGGGGCCACCGCACTAGGCGGCCCCCCGTCACACAGGCGGACCGCCCTCACTAGAGGGTGGACCCCCGTCACTAAGGGGGGACCGCCCTCCTAGAGGGGGGACAAGCCGTCACTTGAGGCGGGACCACCGTCACTAGAGGGGGACCACCGCACTAGAGGCGGGACCGCCGCTAGAGGGGGACCACCGTCACTAAGCGGAACCACCGCACTAGAGGCGGGACCCCCCTTCCTAGGCGGGGCCACCGTCACTAAGGCGGACGCCCCACTAGAGGCGGGACCGCCGCAGAGGCGGGACCACCGTCACAGAGTCGGGACCCGCACAGAGGCGGGACCGCCCTAGAGGCGGGGCCACCCTCACTAGGGCGGGAAACCCCCGCACTAGAGGCGGACCGCCTTCACTAAGGCGGACCACCCCCACTAGAGGCGGGACCACCGTCACTAGAGGCGGGACCCCCTCACTAGAGGGGGGACCCACCGCACAGAGGGGGGACCCCCGCACTAAGGGGGACCACCGTCACTAAGGCGGGACCACCGTCACTAAGGCGGGACCACCGTCCCTAAGGCGGGACCCCCGTCATAGAGGCGGACCACCGTCACTAGAGGCGGGACCACCGTCACTAGAGGCGGGACCACCGTCACTAGAGGCGGGACCACCGTCACTAGAGGCGGGACCACCGTCACTAGAGGCGGGACCACCGTCACTAGAGGCGGGACCACTGCCCTTGAGAAGGACGCCATCACCTATGACATCACAAGATTACTGAGGCGTGTACCTGGTGACCCAATGTTCGAGGTATACAATGTTCTAGGTATACAATGTTCGAGGTATGCAATGTTCGAGGTATACAATGTACGAAGTATACAATGTTCAAGGTATACAATGTTCGAGGTATACAATGTTCGAAGTATACAATGTTCGAGGTATACAATGTTCGAGGTATACAATGTGAGGTACATTATTGGCCAATTATTTTCATTGTGGACCATAAGCATTGTTATATTGTATATATTAAAACTCTTTGTGAAATGCAAATCACTAAATAATTTGTTTGTAGTGATCTTTAGAAGAGATGTAACTCATGATTTGTTAAGTTCCTCCTAACATTCCTTTATAATACCTGAAAACAGCTCATCAGATCCGGGTGACTTGTTTGACTTTAATCTATCTAGTTGTCTGAGGACCATGTTACAAGAGACTGATCTTAGATAATTAATTCTAGACCTGAGCAGTAAAAGTGTTATTCTCCAGGATTTCATTTGTGTCCTCTTGTGTAAAAACAGAGAGGAAATAAGTGTTAAAAATGGTGCACATATTTTAATCATTAACAATAAGCTGATCTGAGATACATTTAAGTGAACCTATCTTTTCCCTGATAATATTCCTGTATATCTGAAAGAAACTCTTAGAATTAGTCTTTGATTTCCTCTTATTCTTAATTTCATATTCTCTTTTGATATTCCTTATTAATCTTTTGGACTTCTCTTTTAAATTGAGTATATTATTCAATATAGTAACCCTCGCGTTTTGACTGGCCCTGTGAATGCCTGAGAGATATTTTTTAAAACAGCGGCCGTCTCCCACCGAGGTAGGGTGACCCGAAAAAGAAGAAATAATTTCATCATCACTCACTCTCACTGTTTTTCCAGAGGCACGCCGGTAGTATGCTTCAAATGCCCTTCAAGACTGCATATATCCCCACCCCTCCTTCAGAGTGCAGACACTGTACTTTCCACCTCCAGGATTCAAGTCCACTTAACTAGTTTCCCTGAATCCATTCATATATGTTACTTTGCTTACACTCCAGCAACACGTCAAGTCAGGAAAACCACTTGCTTCCACTACTCCTATCTACCACGCTCACACACTCTTTTGGAAGTCCAAGCCCCCTCGCATACAAAGCCTCCTTTACCCCCTCCCTCCAACCTTTCCTAGGAAGACTCCCTACCTCTTCTTCCATCCTATTTTGTTCAATCGTCTCTAAATGTCCAAACCACCTCAATAACCCCATTTCTGCGCTCTGGATAATACTTTTAGTAACCCCGTGGCTGGCACAGTTTATAACTAACACATGTTTTGGAGAGGACGATGCAGTCCATCATGGAGTATTATTAATGGTTCAGAGCGGACCGAAAGGTCACCTAATGTTTACTCTCCAAAATAATTTGTTTGGTTCACCTCACAAATAAGAAAGGTGAAGCCAGTGGCAGGCGTGTGTGCCAACACAAGGCTTGTGATGAATGGAAGCCAGTGGCAGGCGTGTTGCCAACACAAGGCTTGTGATGAAGGGAAGCCAGTGGCAGGCGTGTGTGCCAACACAAGGCTTGTGATGAAGGGAAGCCAGTGGCAGACGTGTGTGCCAACACAAGGCTTGTGATGAATGGAAGCCAGTGGCAGACGTGTGTGCCAACCAAAGGCTTGTTTATGAATGGATAGCCAGTGGCAGGTGTGTGCCAACACAAGGGTTTGGATGAATGGGATGCCAGTGGCAGGGCGTGTGTGCCAACACAAGGCTTGTGATGAAAGAGAAGCCAGTGGCAGACCCTGTGTGGGCCCAAACAAGGCTTGTGATGAAGGGGAAACCAGTGGACAGACGTGTGTGTCCAATAACAAGGCTTGTGATGAATGGAAGCAGTGGCAGACGTGTGGCCAACACAGGCTTGTGAAGAAGAGAAGCCAGGCAGCGGGGTGTGCCAACACAAAAGGGTTTGTGAATGAATGGAAGCCCAGTGGCAGGCGTGTTTTGCCAACACAAGGTTGTGATTGAAGGGAAACCATGGCAGACGTGTGTGCCAACACCAAGGCTTGTGATGAAGAGAACAATGTGGCAGATCGTGTGTGCCAACACAAGGCTTGGATGAAAGAGAAGCCAGTGGCAGAAGTGTGTGCCAACACAAGGCTTGTGATGAAGAGAAGCCAAATGGCAGGGTGTGTGCCAACACAAGGCTTGTGATGAAGGGAAGCGTGGCAGACGTTGTGCCAAAAAACAGGCTTGTGATGAAAGGAAGCCAGTGGCAGGCGTGTGTGCCAACCCCAAGGCTTGTGATGAAGGGAGCCGTGGCAGGACGTGTGTGCCACACAAGGTTGTGATAGAGAAGCCAGTGGCAACGTTTTGTGCCAAACAAGGCTTTATGAAGGAAAGCCAGTGGCAGCGCGTATGTGTGCCAACAAAGGCTGTGATGAAAGGAGCAAGTGGCAGGCGTGTGTGCCAACACAAGGCTTGGGGATGAAGGGAAGCCAGTGGCAGGACGTGTGGGGCCAACACAAAAGGGTTGTGATAAGAGAAGCCAGTGGCAACGGTGTGAGAACACAAGGGCTTGTGTTGAAGGGAAGCCAGTGCAGACTGTGTGCCAACACAATATGCTTGTGATTGAAGGAAGACATGGCAGACGTGTGTGCCACCACAAGGCTTTGTGATTGAAGGGAAGGGCCCGTGGCACGTGTGGGGCCAACACAAGGCTTGTGTTGAAAATGGAAGCCAGTGGCAGACGGGGTGTGCCAACACAAGGGGTTGTGATGAATGGACCGTGGCAGGGTATGACCAAGGCTTTGAGTGGCCAGGGCGGTTTGGCCAACAAAAAGGTTTGTGATGAAGGAAGCCAGTGGCAGGCGTGTGTGCCAACACAAGGCTTGTGATTAAGAGAAACCAGTGGCAGGCGTGTGTCCAACACAAGGCTTTGGGAAGGGGAAGCCAGTGGGCAGGCGTGATGTGCCAACACCCAAAGGCTTGTGATGAAGAGAAAACCAGTGGCAGCGGGTTGCCAACACAAGGCTTGTGATGAAGGAAGCCAGTGGCAGACGTGTGTAGAACACAAGGGTTGTGATGAAGGAAGCCAGTGGCAGACGTGTGTGCAAAACAAGGCTTTTGATGAAGGGGAAACAGTGGCAGGAGTTGTGCTAACAACGTTTGTGATGGGGAAGGTCAGGCGGTGGAAAAAGACAGAAGGAAGCCAGTGGCAGCGGTGTGTGCCAACTCAAGGCCTTGTGATGAAGGGAAGCCCGTGGGGAGGCGTGTGTGCCAACACAAGGCTTGTGTGAAGGGAAGCCATGGCAAGGCGTGTGTGCCAACACAAGGCTTGTGATGAATGGAAGCCAGTGGCAGGCGTGTGTGCCAACACAAGGCTTGTGATGAATGGAAGCCAGTGGCAGGCGTGTGTGCCAACACAAGGCTTGTGATGAAGGGAAGCCAGTGGCAGGCGTGTGTGCCAACACAAGGCTTGTGATGAAGAGAAGCCAGTGGCAGACGTGTGTGCCAACACAAGGCTTGTGATGAAGGGAAGCCAGTGGCAGACGTGTGTGCCAACACAAGGCTTGTGATGAAGAGAAGCCAGTGACAGGCGTGTGTGCCAACACAAGGCTTGTGATGAAGAGAAGCCAGTGGCAGGCGTGTGTGCCAACACAAGGCTTGTGATGAATGGAAGCCAGTGGCAGACGTGTGTGCCAACACAAGGCTTGTGATGAAGGGAAGCCAGTGACAGACGTGTGTGCCAAAACAAGGCTTGTGATGAAGGGAAGCCAGTGACAGACGTGTGTGCCAACACAAGGCTTGTGATGAATGGAAGCCAGTGGCAGACGTGTGTGCCAACACAAGGCTTGTGATGAAGAGAAGCCAGTGGCAGACGTGTGTGCCAACACAAGGCTTGTGTGAAGAGAAGCCAGGGGCAGACGTGTGTCCCAAAACAAAAGGCTTGTGATGAAGGGAAGCCAGTGGCAGACGTGTGTGCCAACACAAGGCTTGTGATGAAGAGAAGCCAGTGGCAGACGTGTGTGCCAACACAAGGCTTGTGATGAAGAGAAGCCAGTGGCAGGCGTGTGTGCCAAAACACAAGCTTGTGGATGAAGAGAAGCAGTGGCAGGCGTGTGTGCCAACACAAGGCTTGTGATGAAGGGAAGCCAGTGGCAGACGTGTGTGCCAACACAAGGCTTGTGATGAAGGGAAGCCAGTGGCAGACGTGTGTGCCAACACAAGGCTTGTGATGAAGGGAAGCCAGTGACAGACGTGTGTGCCAACACAAGGCTTGTGATGAAGAGAAGCCAGTGACAGGCGTGTGTGCCAACACAAGGCTTGTGATGAAGAGAAGCTAGTGGCAGACGTGTGTGCCAACACAAGGCTTGTGATGAAGGGAAGCCAGTGGCAGACGTGTGTGCCAACACAAGGCTTGTGATGAAGAGAAGCCAGTGGCAGGCGTGTGTGCCAACACAAGGCTTGTGATGAAGAGAAGCCAGTGGCAGGCGTGTGTGCCAACACAAGGCTTGTGATGAATGGAAGCCAGTGGCAGACGTGTGTGCCAACACAAGGCTTGTGATGAAGGGAAGCCAGTGACAGACTTTTGTGTGCCAACAAAAGGCTTGTGATGAAGGGAAGCCAGTGACAGACGTGTGTGCCAACACAAGGCTTGTGATGAATGGAAGCCAGTGGCAGACGTGTGTGCCAACACAAGGCTTGTGATGAAGAGAAGCCAGTGGCAGACGTGTGTTGCCAACACAAGGCTTGTGAGAAGGAGAAGCCGGGTGGCGGGACGTGTGTGCCAACACAAGGCTTGTGATGAAGGGAAGCCAGTGGCAGACGTGTGTGCCAACACAAGGCTTGTGATGAAGGGAAGCCAGTGGCAGACGTGTGTGCCAACACAAGGCTTGTGATGAAGAGAAGCCAGTGGCAGGCGTGTGTGCCAACACAAGGCTTGTGATGAAGAGAAGCCAGTGGCAGGCGTGTGTGCCAACACAAGGCTTGTGATGAAGGGAAGCCAGTGGCAGAGTGTGTGCCAACACAAGCTTGGTTGAAGGGAAGCCAGGGGGCAGACGTTGTGTGCCAACACAAGGCTTGTGATGAAGAGAAGCCAGTGGCAGGCGTGTGTGCCAACACAAGGCTTGTGATGAAGGGAAGCCAGTGACAGACATACGTGCTTTACTGGGCTTGTGACAGAGCGGAAACACGCTTCAAGGAAGCCAGAGTGTGAGGTGTTACTCTGTGGTCTAGGTGAGCCGTGATGGAACGTCTATTTGCTGCTGTTTCTTCTACGTCTGTATTGCTGCTGCTGATTATATATATAATATATATATATTATATATATATATATATATATAAAAATTATATATATATATTTATATATATATATTATATATATATATATATATTTTTTATATATATATGTCGTGCCGAATAGGCAGAACTTGCGATTTTGGGCCTTAATAGCAACGCTCATCTTGCCATAAAGGACAAGTGAAATTTGTGTATGTAATAATTTCGCCAAATCATTCTGAAACCCAACGAAAAAAATTATTTCTTGTGTTTGTTTTAGTACTAAATTACTGTAAACAAATCTAAAAATATATTTAGTTGGTTTAGGCTAAAAAAAATTGCTCTTGTTATAACAAGGTTAGGTGAGTTTTCTAAGTTACTTTTGGTGCAAATTAAAAACTTTTACATTAACATTAATGAAAAAAATCTATTTTAAACGTATAAGAGAAAATTTTAGAAAGGACTTAATTTTAAATGAGTTCTTGCAATTTACCAGTTTGCATATCGGCACGACAAAAATATAAATATTATATATAATATATATTTATATATATATATATATATATTTTATATATATTATATATATAATAATATATATATATATAATATAAATATATATATACACACACATAATCTTGAAAATCTTCACTATACGTAGTGTAAATAAACCCTCAGTGTTGTTTTGTTGGGCTTCTCGTTTCACTTTTTTAATTTTTCAAGAAATGGTGGCACGTTCACAGACATCATCTGTGTTTGTAATACTTGATTTCCTTACGTTGTTTTTGTCGTGCTGTCTCCTTAGTCTGTTATTGTCGCTGCTGCTCCCCTACTTTTATTTTTGGGGCGCTGCTGTTTTTACGTCCCATATTGTTGTTTTTGCTCCTGTTTGTTTTTGCTATTTTCTGTTTTATGGGGCCCTGGTTTCTACGTTGGTAAAAATTTTTCTCATTTTTCTCCTTAGGTTTTTATGCTTGGGGTTTTCTTCTTACTGTTTGTCCGTGGGGGCTCCCTAGTTTTTTTGTTGTGTGGTCTCCTGTTGGTGTACTTGTTATTGGGGTTGTTGGGGCTCTGTTGGGGGGACCTCAATTTTTGTGGGGGGGTTCATGGGGGCACAAAGTGTGCTTTTTTTACACGGTGGTTACATGGTGGTGCTAAAACTTTTTTGTGGTCTACATGGGGTGCTCACTTGGGGCCCCTGTGATTGTGGGTTTCTAAATGTGTGGGGCTTAAACACTTTTGGGGTGTACACCAAAATGATTTATTTGTGGGGCTAAACTTTGTGGTGCTACACGCATGATGCATTTTGGGGGTGCTACCTGTGTGGTGTACACTGTGTGGTCTAAAACCCTGATTAATGTTGGTCCCCCATGTATGGTGCTACCCTGTTGGCTACACTGCTATGTTTGTTGGTGCTTACACTGTGGTGCATTTTGGTGCATTTTGTGGTCTACACCCTGTGTGGTGCTACCCCGTGTGGACTACATGCATGATGTTTTTTGTGGTGCACCTGTGTGGGCTACACGATGGTGTAACTGAGGGGGGTCCCGGGTTTGGGGATTGTGTTTGGGGCTACACGTGTGGTCAAAATTCATGATGTTTTGTGGGCTTCCTGTGTGGTGCTACACTGTGTGGTTAAACTGCTGTTTATTGTGTGTGTACATGTTGGCACACTGTGGCTTTTACACTTTTTCCATGGGTTTTAACTGCATGAGTATTGGTGGTGATCATGTTGGGTACCTTGTGGTTACACTGTGGGTTTTTTTTGGGTTAAAATGGTTGTGCTACACTGTGTGGTTACATGCATGATCTACACTGCATGATTATGTGTGGTGTGCACTGATGATGTGTACGGTGTGCTACACTGTGTGGGGCACATGTTGGGGCTACACTGGTTGTAAATTTTTCTTTAAAAGTGTGGTGCTACATTGTGGTCACATGTGTGGTACTACCTGCATATGTAAATTTTGGTTTTTTGCTACATGTGTGGTGCCACGTGTGGGCTACACTGCTTGCTCACTCAGATGATGTTACTATGTGTGTTACTTTTGGTCTTCACTGTGTGAATTCACTGTGTGGTGTACATGTGTGCACTCTGTGTTTTGGGGGGTTTCACTGGTGGTCAACGTGTGGTGTACACTTTTTGGGGCTACACTGTGTGGTCTACACTGATGATGCTACATGCATGATGTATTGTGTGGAGCTGCACGCAGAGATTTTCTATGTTTTGAAAACGTTGGTGTACACTGTTTTTGCACGTGTGGGAAAAACCTTTTCATAAATTTTTTTTACCCTGCATGATGATGTACTATGTGTTTCTCACTGTGTGGTGCTACCGTGTGGTCTACAGTGTGGGTTTTGGGGGTACACTGTGTGGTGCAATGTGTGGGTTTTTTGTGCTACACCCTGTTGTGGGGGCTACACGTGTGGTGTAATGTGGGTCTAACTGCATGATGCCACTATGATGGGATGTGTGGGCCACTGTGTGTGTACATTGTGGTGCTTTCACGTGTGGTGCTACACTGTGTGGTACTCACTCATGGTAACTGCATGATGTATTGTGTGGGTGCACTGCATGTTGTATTTTGGGTTTTTTGGTGCTACAAAAGTGTGGTTACACTGCATGATGAAAACGCTGATGTATTGTGTGGGTGCACTGCATTTATGAATTTTTTCTAAAGTGGTCACACTGTGTGGGAAAAACTGATGATGCAAAACTGCATGATGTATTGTGTGGTGCCCTTTTTAAAGGTTGGGGCTACAAAGTGTGGTTTTACCTGCATGAGCTCAAGCTGAGATTGGTGGGCTGCACTGCAAAGATGATTTTTTAACTTGTGGTGCACACTGTTTTGTTACACTGTGGGTCTCAGCATGATGCTACATGCATAGTATTGTGTGGGTCACTGTGTGTGTACATGTGTTTTTACCCCTGTGTGGTGTAAATGTGGATACACGGGGGCTACAACTGTTGGTGTCTTGTGGTGCTACCTGTGGGGGCTCACGTGGGTCTCACTGCATGATGTACATGCATGGGGTGTTTTGTGGTGCTACCTGTGTGGGGCTACACGTTGGTACTACCCGCTTGAAATTTGAAAGGGGACTTTTGGTGCTAACTGTTGGGCTCCCTTTTTATGGTGCTACACTGTTTTTGTTTTTTAACACTGTGGATGTCATGTGGTTACACTGTGGGGGGGTTACTGTGTGGGCTACACCCTGTGTAAAGTGTTACATGTGGGGCTTCCTTTGGGGTTTTGGGGTTACACTGGGTGTAAAAGCAAATTTTGTGGTGCACACTGTGTGGTGCTAACTGTTTTGCTTCCCGTGTGGGGAAAACTGTGGAAACCCCTGTGTTTCTACATGTGTGTGTACCTTTTTGGTGCTTCATGTGTGGGGCTAATGGTGGTCTAATGTGTTGTACACTGTTTGGTTTGGGGTGCTAATGTTTATGGTTTTCTTGTGGTGTACATTTTTGGTGCTAACTTTGGTTACACTGTGTGCTACATTGTTAGTTGGGGCTCACTGTGTGGTACTTGTGGGCCTACTTGTGGTGCACACTGTGTGGTCCACTGTGTGTAAAGATAATTTTGTGGTGCTATCTGTTTTTTTGTTTCTAACTGTGTGGTGCTACACGTGTGGACACATGTGATGACACGTTGTGGTGTACACTGTTTGTGCCCCATGTGGTGCTCCCCTGGGTTTAAAAACTTGGTCAAAACTGTGTGTACACTGTGGGATTTTGTGGGGCTACACTGTTGGTGCCACTGTGTGGGGGCACACTGTGGGTCACACTGCTGTCTAACTGTATGTTTTTGGGGTACATGTGTTTTTGGTTTCCACTGGTGGGTCTTTCACGTTTGGGGTAAATTTGGTGGTCACATGCTGTGCACACTGCGGTTTTTGGGGATCACCTGTGATTAAAATTGTGGCCAAAGTTGGTATACACTGGTGGTTTAAAATGCTGTGCTCCGCATGTGATTTCATGTGGTGCTTCCTGGGGCACACTGTGTGGTGTACATGTGGAAATTTTTTACTGTGTGTGTACACTGGTGGGGGGCACACCTGATGCTACACTGCTGGTTACATGTGGTGACAACGGTGGGGTTACACTGGTGTGTTTTTTTACACACTGTGTGTACACTGCTTTGTATTTTGTGGGTGCCCCCTGTGGTACTATTTTTTCTGTGTGGTGAAAACTGTGTGGTCACACTGCTGTGTCACGGGTAAAATTTTGGTTTTCAAGTGTGGTGCCACTGTTGGGATCACTGGTGCTAACCCGCGTGATGAAACTCCCCTTTTGGTGCACAACGTGGTGGACTACACTGCGTGCCCCCAATATGTTTTTTTTTGGGCCACTCGTGATTAATGTGGTGCTAATGGGGGGGTCACTGGGGTCACATGCTGTGCACACTGTGGTTTTTGGGGGGCCACCCAGTGTGTACATGTGGGCTACACTGTGTGGGGGCCACATGTGGTTAACATCGTGCACCGTTGTGATTTTGGGGTCACTGCGGGCAGGGGGCACATGTGGGTTAAACACTGGTGGTGCACATGCTTGCACACCCTGATGTTTTTTGGGTGCCCCTGTGGTGCACATGTGTGGGGTACACGTGGTACTACACTGTGTGGTAAAAGCTGTGTTGTTGGGGGCCATGCTTTTGGTTACATGTGTTTTCTCACTGTTGGTTTTCTCGTTTGGTGCTCATGGGGTCAACTTCTGTGCTACACATGGTTTGGTGGGGTACCTTTTTCGTGTTTCACACTTTGGGCTACCCTTGGGGTTTGCTAATTTGGTGTGCAACACTGTGGGGTGCCACACTGGTGTGCTACACTGCTGGTGCCAATGGTGGGCACACTGCGTGGTGCCACATTTCTGGTGCACCTGCGGGTGTACACTGTGGTGTACTTATCACATGTTGGGTCCATGTTCATGCAGTTTGTGTTTTACAGGTTTTGTCAAAAAACGGTTGGCCATTTTTTTGGGTTTAAAATGGTGTTAACATGGTGTGCTTGGGTGTGTGTTGTGTGGCTCCGGGTTTTCTTGGTCAACCTTTGGGTTTACCTGAGGGTTTTGGGGGGTCAACGCCCCCCCCCTGGTGCCCGGTTGGTGTCCCACTTTGTGTTTGTCCCAGGGTTTGTTTAAACACCCCGGGTATTGGTTTAACCCCCCTTATTAGCTGGGGCATTGAAAAGTCCTGGGGCCCCTGACGCTTATTGTATTGTCCTTTCGTTGGAGTGATTTTGTGTGCAAGTTCGGACTAGTCCCTCTAGGTTTTTCCCAGGTGAAAAATCATGTTTCCCCCCTGCTTTCCACAGAAAGGGTTTTCAGGAAATTCAAGCGCCCCAGAAATTGGGGTGTTTTATCCCCTTTTATGCGCCCGTAAGGTTCTCTGTCATTTTCAGGTCAATTTTTTTACCTCCCTTAAAAGGTGTTTGTTAGTGTGCGCAATTTTCCCACCTAGATAGAAAAAGGACCTAAAGATGTCATCATGGGTTTGGGCCCCCTAGTTTTAAAGGTTCTCATTATCCATCCTTCTTTCCTCAGATGCGATTGATACAATGTTAGGGCCCTTAAGGTGAGACCCTCCGACATGATCACCCCCAGGCTTTGACGTTGGTTTTCGCTCTATTTTGGGGAAGAATTTTTTTGTACTCTGATAAGTTTTAATTTTCCTCAAGTTTCCCTACTGAGTAATTAAAATTTCTCTCGTTGAACTTCATTTGTTTTCTGCAGCCCACTGAAGATTTGTTATGCCCGCCTGGAGCCTTGCAGTGTCTGCAATGAAGACACTGCCCATGCAGATTCAGGTGTTATCGAAAAGGAAGAACGGTGCTGTGGCTGACATCCTTGTCTATGTCAGAAAAGGGTGAAAAACAAGATGGGCGGTACTGTCCCCTTGTGGAACAGAGTTTTTCCACCGTAGCCCCCCTCAACTTGCTTGTTGACTATACTTTTTTGTTTTCTTTTTGTGGGGAAATTATAGATCCACTCCCAATTTTTCCTGTTTTTCCCTTTACCGCATTTTGTGCCTTTTACACCATTCCACTTTTCAAAGGGTTTTGGCAAATCTGTATTATTACATCTGCTTTCTTTTTGCTTCTAGTGCACTAGGACCTTGTCGTAGGGGCCCAGTAGTTGGAAAAAAGAGGGCGCCCTGCCAAAAACCCATGCTGCCCCGGGTTGTGAATTGAGAATCTAATGGGTGGTGATCTTGCTTCTTGGACCCTTTCAAAGATTTTTATAAGGGGATTAAGTGCAACGGTCTGTGTTCTTTGCTATTGTTTTAAAACTGCCCCCTTTTGGAGTGGGGTTTGTCTGTTGTTTAGTAATTGGGGAACGCCCCCCGGTCCATGCTCCCTCTCCATGGATGGAAAAAGCTCGTGATGGGGGCTTCTTGCAGTTCTTGATGAACACGGGTTTTCCATAGTCTGGCCCTGGGGCAGAGTAAGGGCATGTCTTTATCGCCTGTTCGAAGTCATTTGGTGTCAGGATAATTCAGATGGGCTTGTTTTTACGAAATTCTGGGCTTTTCCAAAAAAAAATTTTTTGATCTTCAACCTCAGTCTGGTTAGGGGGCTTGCAAAAACTGAGTAAAATTGGGACTTGAGTAGCTCACTCATTTCCTTGCTGTCATCTGTGTAGGACCCATCTTTTTTTAATGGGGGCCCAATACTGATGTTGTTCTCGACTTTGATTTGGCATAAAAAAAAGAAAAAATTTGGGTTTCTTTCGATTTCTTTAGGGGCTTTTAGTTTTTTCCGGGTTTCCGACCCTAAAATTTCCCCTTTTTTAAAATTAGACACAGTGCAACTCTTGGGTATTTTATTGGGGAAAACGTTTCAATAAAGATACCCAAGATTTTGCACATGTTCTAATTTAACAACGTGTGGGTTCTTTGAACCATTCTCTACAAAAATTCCTTTTAGTTTAAGTTCGTTTTTGCATTTTCTCTGCCCAGTGCCCCCACGCATTTCAGATATTTTGCCTTTTTAGCCGCTCTGTTTTATTTTCCGCGCCTGAAAAGGGGAGACCCGTCTCTTCCATTTTACTTTATCCCCTTTTTTCTTAAAGGAATAATTTTGAGCATACATCGAGTCCCCACCGATTTAATCTGTTCTAGAAAAGTTGGGGTCTGTGTTGCTTAGCCCCTTTTCCCCAGTTTATCGATGGGACTTGATTTATTTGGGTCCCACTTTTTGTTCTTGTTATTGAAGTTAAATTTGGGGAAGGGTCCCCGTGACAAGCTCTTTTTGTGGGTCGGGGGCTCCAGCATAATGTTGAACCTCGATTTGTTGTGACCCCAAATTATTGTTTTTGATAGGGTAAATTTTGTATCAAAATCATCATTGTTACTAAGATGAGGTCTATTGTTTTTCCCCAGTCTAGTAGGCTTTTATTTTTGGGGTTTTAAATTTGAATTTTTGTGCAGAGTTTTAAAAAGCTCGGTGTGTGGGGAGTTCTCGTCAAAACTCCCTCCGGGTGTTATCATGCAACAACATTATTTGCTTATTCCCCATTTTGGGGCCTAAAGTTAAAATCCTCCGAAAACAAATTTTTGGGCGGGAGCTGCGATTTTCCAGGTTAAATTTTTTGACAGTTGTTCCGGGAATTGCTGGGATTGCATCTGGAGGCTTGTAGACCCACAAAAAAGGTTTTCGTTTTTATCTTACTGCTAAAATTTTCCACTACTCTTTTGAGTCATTAAGCAGTTCTGTGCAAACAAGTGCCCTGCAATTACGGGCCCAAACCCCCCCCCCCCTTTTCCCTTTTCACTCTGTCACATCTGTATAGGTTGTAACCGGGGATCCGTTTTTTCGTTTTCCAAGTGACCCTTTTTTGGGGGGCTCTGTGAACCGCAAATATTGCATTTGCCTCGCAAGCCCAGGATGAAAGGTTTTTTGTTGTTCGTTGCTGGCTTTAGACTCTGTATATTTGCAAAGAAAATGTATGGGACGGTGGTTTTGGGGTACTGGGGGAATTTTTTTCCGGCTTTAGTACTGTATCTGTTGGTTTTTGGATGAGGCCATGACTGTGGTTCCACCCAGAAATGACTGGATTTGGTGAAAGATTTCCCCCTTTTTTCCTGCCAGTTTTTTTTTTTCCCCTTCCCTGGCCAAAAAAACCTTCCCTCTTGAGTGGCGGGTCCCCTTTTTTGCCTGGATTTTTGTATCTTTTTGTTTTAATGGGGCCTGGAAAAAAGTTTAAAGAAAAGTCTTTCCCGTTGAAAGGGACCTTTTTCCGGGTGAAAAAGTTCAGGTTTTTTTCATTTTCCTGGCATACAGGCATTTTAATGGGGGCGGGGGACGTCCCTCTGTTTTTCCCAAAATTTACCCCCTGTTCGGGATTACCAGTGCAAAAACAAGTGCGGGCTTGGTTTCCCTGTTTTTTGGTTTTTGTGATGTTTCCCTTTTTAAATTTTTTCCTGTCCCCCACCTAATCCTCATAGTACTAACAATG
Organism: Cherax quadricarinatus; assembly: GCF_026875155.1. Lineage (NCBI taxonomy): Eukaryota > Metazoa > Arthropoda > Malacostraca > Decapoda > Parastacidae > Cherax > Cherax quadricarinatus. The sequence goes on along the minus strand of NC_069424.1, from coordinate 10,079,254 downwards.
GAACTCTCACCTTTTTTTCCCGGAAAAACCTCTCTATTCTTTGGAGCCCCCTTTTTTCTTTCCCCCGGGAACTATTTTTAGGGTTTTTACGCCGACTCCCACTTTTTCCCCCCCCAGCCCTTTCCCCCCTCACCATTTTTAAAGCACCCCCTCTACTTTTACTGCTCCGGACGCACCTCCATCTCACCTTTACTGTCCCCCGGGGACAGCCCCTCATCCTCACCTTTTACTGTCCCCCAGGACAGCCCCCATCCCTCACCTTACTGTCTCCCAGGACGCACCCCCATCCTACCCATTACTGTCACAGACAGCACCCCCACCCTCCCATTACGTCTCCCGGGACACCCCTCCACCCTCACCTTTCGTCTCCAGGACAGCACCTCCACCTCCCATTACTGTCTCCCAGGACAGCCCTTTTCCATCCTCCCCTTTACTGTCCCCGGGGACAGCACCCCCATCCTCACCATTACTGTCTCCAGGAAAACACCCCCATCCTCACCATTACTGTCTCCAGGACAGAAACCCCATCCTCACCATTACTGTCTCCGGGACAGCACCTCCATCCTCCCCTTTTCTGTCTCCCAGGACAACCTCCACCTCACCATTACTGTCTCCCAGGCAGCCCTCCACCTCACCTTTAACGCCCCCAGGACAGCACCTCCATCCTACCATTACTGTCTCCCCGGGACAGACCTCCATCCTCCCCATTACTGCTCCAGGACAGCCCCTTTCATCCCACCTTTACTGTCTCCAGGACAGCACCCCATCCTCACCATTACGTCTCCCAGGACAGCACCCCATCCTCCATTCTGTTCCCAGGACAGCACCCCATCCTCCCCATTACTGCCCCCCGGGACAGCACCTCCATCCTCACCATTACGGGTCTACCAACAGCACCTCCACTCCCATTACGTCTCCGGGCCCAAACCCCACCCTCACCTTACGCTCCCAGGACACACCCCATCCCACCAACCCCCAACAAAAACCCCACCCACCTTACCCCCCAAAAACCCCCCATCCCCCATTACCCCCCCCCCCCCCCCCCCCCCCCCCCCCCCCCCCCCCCCCCCCCCCCCCCCCCCCCCCCCCCCCCCCCCCCCCCCCCCCCCCCCCCCCCCCCCCCCCCCCCCCCCCCCCCCCCCCCCCCCCCCCCCCCCCCCCCCCCCCCCCCCCCCCCCCCCCCCCCCCCCCCCCCCCCCCCCCCCCCCCCCCCCCCCCCCCCCCCCCCCCCCCCCCCCCCCCCCCCCCCCCCCCCCCCCCCCCCCCCCCCCCCCCCCCCCCCCCCCCCCCCCCCCCCCCAAACCCCCCCCCCCCCCCCCCCCCCCCCCCCCCCCGGGGCGCCCCCCCACCCTCACCTTTTACTGTCCCGGGACAGACCTCCATCCTCCCATTACTGTCCCCGGGGCAGCCCCTCCACCTCACTTACTGTCTCCGGACAGCACCTCCCCCTCACCATTCGTCCCCCGGACAGCACCCCCATCCTACCTTTCGTTCCCGGACAGCACCTCCATCCTCACATTCGTCCCCAGGACAGCACCTCCATCCTCCCCCATTACTGCCCCTCCCGGGACAGCACCTCCACCTCACCATTACTGTCCCCGGGGCACCCCTCCACCTCACCATTAGTCTCCGGGAAGACCCCCATCCCCCCATTCTGTCCCCCAGGACAGCCCCCCATCCCCCCTTTAAATGTCCCCAGACAGCCCCCTCCACCTACCATTACTGTCTCCCGGACAGCACCTCCATCTCACCATTACTGTCTCCCGGACAGCCCTCCCCTCACCATTACGTCTCCCGGACAGCCCCTTTCATCCTCACCATTACTGTCTCCCGGACCCCTCCATCCTCCCATTACTTTTTTCCCCCCGGGCAGCCCCCCCTCACCTTACTGTCCCGGGGAAAGCACTCCATCCTCACCATTACTGTCCCCGGGACAGCCCCCTCCTCCTCCCCTTTACGTCCCCCCGGGACAGCACCTCCACCCACCATTATTTCTCCCGGACAGCACCCCATCCTACCATTACTGTCCCCAGGACAGCCCTCCATCCTCACCATTATGTCCCCCAGGCAGCACCTCCATCCTCACATTACTGTCCCCCGGACAGCCCTCCACCCTCACCTTACTGTCCCCAGGAACACCTCCATCCCAAATTATTCCCCAGGACAGCACCTCCACCTACCTTACTTTCCCAGGAAGCACCTCCATCCTCACATTACTGTCCCCCCGGACAGCCCTCCAATCCCCCCATTACTTTTCCCAGGACAGCACCTCCTCCTCACCATTACTGTCTCCCAGGACAGCACCCCCACCCTCCCCCCATTTGTCCCCAGGACAGCCCCTCCACCCTCACCATTACGTCCCCCAGGACAGCACCCCCACCCCTCCCCTTAAATGTCCCCAGGACAGCACCCCTCCTAAACCCATTATTTCCCCCAGACAGCACCTTTCATCCCACCTTTACTGTCCCCCCGGGACAGCACCCCATCCTAAAACCCATTACTGTCCCCAGGACAGCACCCCCATCCTCACCATTCTGCACCCAGGACAGCACCCCCACCCTCACCATTACTGTCCCCGGGACAGCCCTCCATCCTCAATTACTGTTCCCAGGACAGCCCCTCCATCCCCCCTTTACTTTTTCCCCAGGACAGCACCCCCATCCTCACCATTCTGCCCCCAGGAACACCTCCACCCACCTTTATGTCCCCAGGACAGCACCTCCCCCTCCCATTACTGTCACCCAGGACAGCACCTCCATCCTCACCATTCTGTCCCCGGGGACACACCTCCATCCTCACCTTTAAATGCTCCCAGGACAGCACTCCATCCTCACAAACTGTCTCCCAGGACACACCTCCCCCCTCCCATTACTTCTCCGGGACGCACCTCCACCTCACCATTACTGTCCCCCGGGACAGCACCTCCATCCTCACCATTACTGTCTCCCAGGACGCACCCCATCCTCCCATTACTGTCCCCCAGGAAAAGCACCTCCATCCTCACCTTACGCCCCCGGGCAGACCTCCTCCTCACCTTTAATGTACCCCAGGAACACCTCCACCCTCCCTTATTGTCTCCCAGGACAGCACCTCCACCCTAAATTTACGTCCCCAGGACGCACCTCCATCCTCCCATTACTTTTCCCCCCCCGGACAGCCTCCATCCTCACCATTATGTCTCCCAGGACAGCACCTCCATCCTCACCATTACTGTTCCCAGGACAGCACCTCCTCCTACCATTATTGTCCCCCGGGACAGCACCTCCATCCTCACCATTACGCCCCAGGACAGCACCTCCACCTCACCATTACTGTCCCCGGGACAGCCCTCCCCCCTCCCATTACTGTCTCCCGGGACAGCACCCCTCCTCACCATTACGTCTCCCGGACAGAAATCCACCCACCATTATTGCCCCCCAGGACAGCACCTCCCCCTCACCCATTATTTGTCACCGGGACAGCACCTCCTCCCACCATTTTCCCGTCCCCCAGGACAGCACCCCCCCTCCCACCATTACGTCCCCGGGACACCCCCCATCCCCCCTTTACTGTCCCCAGGACGCCCCTCCATCCTCACCATACTGTCACCCAGGACAGCCCCCCATCCTCCCATTCTTCCCCCGGGACAGCACCTCCGCCTTAAGTTTCTGACAACATGGCCAGCCCCAAAGGGGCGATACCACCCAGCCCAGACTTTTTTTTTTTCCCATCTGTATAAAATGCTTCCGGGTTTTCTATAAGGCTGTTTTGATTTTTCCCTCTTTTAATACCAATGTGATTTTAGTCCAAATTGACTCTTTTTTGCAAAACCCAAAAACACTTCCCGATTTAATACTGCTGTAGTAGTTCTTGAATCGCAAAAGGGGCGGGGGCCCCTTTTCACAAAAAGGCAAGAAAACCCATGGGGAACCCCGTTTGTTTATTGATGCGACTACACAGAGCTTCAAATTTGGTTTTGAATGGTTGATTTATATAGTTTACTAGTAACCCTTAAAATATTTCTAGAATAACCCCCCTTAAAGTAAGATTGGCTATTGTATTTATTTCTAACTGAAATTTGATATCAGGACGCTTACGGTGTCGTTCCTGTTTTATTGTTTGTGTTTGAAAAGGGCGCCAAAAACCCCCGTTGTTTACAGTCGCTTTTGTCCAACGAATCCGTTTGAAACCCGTCAAGGGTTTGGGAAACCCGTCAAGGGTTCGGAACCATCAAGGTTTGACCCGTCAATTCAAATTAAAAATTTAAATTCAAAGTTTATTTTCTATAAGGATTTCAATGAAAATTTACAGAATTGGTTATTGGTGGTTTACATGTAGTAAAATAATAATTACAGGGTACCACTAGAAAACCTAGCATGGCTAGGGATTTCGGGCAGACTTAAATTAAACTTAATTTAAAATATTACAAAAAATTATTGAGGTAAGGTATTTTGGGTTGGAAAACGGACTTTATATTGGGTCACATTTTAAAAAATCGGCGGGATTTTGCTAAAACAGGGAACTACTGGAAAATTTAACCTAGATAAAGGGGTTAACGTACAAAAGTATAACTTTTGGGGTTGAAGCCGGGGGATTGCGAGTCCTACAAGATGAATCGAGACCTTTTTTCAACCAAGGATTAATCAGTAATTTTGCCCAGGTTTTGGGGCCCCCCACAACAAATTTATATTATCACTAAGGAGGGAAAATATTGGAGAAAACCTTTTTTGGGGGAAGTAATATTTTGCCCGGTTATATTCGAGGTAACTACAGGGAAGATTTATGATACTCTGGAAAGAATGGAGAAAAACAGAAAATTATATAGTACCCAAAAAACGGTTATTGTACCACAACACTACCCCCCCCAGGAAAGATTTTATCGGGGGACATAGGGGGCCGAAAATTTTATGAGGTACCAAACGGGTAGGAAGTTTTTTTTTCGAGGACACAGCGCCCGGGAAAATTATACGAGGTAATCAGGCCGGGGGGATTATTGCGAGGTACCACGGGCCGGAAGATTATATCGAGGGACACTACAGGGGGAAGATTTTTTCGAGGTTACTAGCGGCAGGGGAAAATTAAAATTGAGGGACACGCAGGGGAGGGAAAATTATAGAGGTTTCACTACAGCCGGGAAGATTTTATCGAGGTACACTAGCAGGCCCGGAAATTATTGGAGGGACCTACGGCCGGAAGATTATAGGAGGACATAACAGGCCAGGAAGATTAATGGAGGTACACTAGCAGGCCAGGAAGATTTATCAAGGGACACTAGAAAGGGGGAAGATTATATCGAGTACAAGAGGCCCGGAAATTATATCAAAGGGACCTAGCAGCCGGGGAAATTATATGGGGGGACAAAGCAGGCGGGAAGATTTAGGAGGTACCTAGCAGGCCGGAAAATTTTATGGAGGGACAAAACGCCAGGAAATTATATCGAGGGACACTCAGGCCGGAAGATTATATGCGAGGACACTAGCAGGCGGGGAAAATTTTTATGCAGGGACCTAGCAGGCAGAAAGTTATACAAAGGGACACTAGCAGGCCGGGAAATTATATGCAGGTACACAGAAGCGGAAGATTATATCGGGTACACTAGCAGGCAGGAAAATTATAGGGGGTACACTAGCGCAAAGGGGATTAAAGAGGTACACTACACCAGAAGATTTACCCAAGACACTAGCAGGCTAAGAAATTTTATCGGGGGGCATAGCAGCCGGGAAAATTATATCAGGGACACTAGCAGGCTGGGAAAATTTTCGGGTACACTAGCAGGGCCCGGAAGATTTTTGCAGGTTCCCTAGAGCCAGGGGATTATACGAGGTACCAGAGGCCCGGAAAATTTTTTCGAGGTACACAGCAGGAGGAAATTATATCGAGGTACACTAGCAGGGCCCGAAAATATTCGAGGGACACTAGAAAGGGCCGGAAAATTAAAATCGAGGTCACTAGCAGGGAGGAAAATTATATCGAGGTACACTACAGGCCGGGAAATTTATCGAGGTACACTAGCAGGCTGGAGATTTTTATGAGGTAAACTAAGCAGGGGCCAGGAAGATAATGAGGTACACTAGCGGCCGGGAAATATTTTCGAGGGACACTAGAGGCCCGGAAAATTATATGCGAGGTACACTAGCAGCGGAAGATTATATCGAGGTAACCCCCGAGGCCAGGAAGATTATTGCAGGTACACTAGCGGCCGGGAAAATTATTCGGGTACCTAACAGCCGGGGGATTATATCGAGGGAAAACTACAGCAGGGAAAATTGTCGAGGACACGCAGGCCGGAAGATATATCGGGTACACTAGAGGGCCGGAAAATTTTGCGAGGTACACTAGAGGGGGAAGATTATATCGGGTACACTACAGGCCGGGGAAAATTATCGAGGTCACTAGCAGGAGGGGAAAATTATATCGGGTACATAGCAGGCCGGAAGATAATGAGGTACACTAGCAGGCCGGAAGATTTTATGGAGGTACCTACAGGCCGGAAAATTAATCGAGGGACACTAAACGGCCAGGAAGATTTTTTGGAGGGACAATAGCGGGCCGGGGAAAATTAATGGGGACACTACAGGCCGGAAGATTTTATCGAGTACCAGCAGGCCGGAAATTTTATGAGGGACACTAGGAGGCCGGAAGATTATATGCAGGTACCTGCAGGGCCGGGGAAATTTATGAGGTTAAAACTAGAGGCCGGGAAGATTATACGGGGGTAATAGCAGCCGGGGAAAATTATATCGAGGCCCCAAAAGCCCCGGAAGATTATATCGAGGGACACTAAAGGCGGAGATTTTTCAGACCTCAGGGGAAGATTTTAGGGGGGTACACTAGCAGGGGAAAAATTATATCGGGTAATAGCAGGCCCGGGAAATTAATCGAGGTCACTAGCAACCCGGGGGTTATTTCGAGGGACACTAGCAGGCCGGGGAAAATTTTAGCAGGTACACTACAGGGCCGGAAAATTTTATCGAGGACATACAGGGGGAAGATTATATCGAGGTACACTAGCAGGCGGGGAAAATTATCGGGGTACCTTCGTCCAGGGAAAAAAAATTATACGAGGTACCTACAGGCGGAAGATTATTCGAGGTACACTACAGGCCGGGGGATTAATCGAGGGACACAGCAGGCCGGAAGATTAATCGAGGTACACTAGCAGGGCCGGAAGATTATATCGAGGACACTAGCAGGCCGGGGAAAATTTTATCGAGGGACACTAAGGGGGGGAAGATATATGAGGACACAGCAGGCCGGGGGATTATATCGGGTAACTAGCAGGCGGGAAATTATATGAGGGAACTAGCAGGGCCGGGGAAAATTATTAAACAGCCCGGGAAGTTTAAGAGGTACCTGCACCGGAAGTTATTCAGGTACACTGGGCCAGGAAATTTTATGCGGTCACAAGCCAAATTTTATCGGGGTCCCCTAACTAAAGATTATGTCCAAATAAAACTAGCAGCCGGAAAATACTATTTAAATAGGGGCCAGGAAATTGTATCAGTACTTAGTACAAAAAATATATAAGGGACACTGAGAAAAATTTACCAGGGATCTAGGGGCCTGAAAATAAATAACCAGCACCGGGAAGATTATATCAGTCACTAGGGCCGGGGGTATACATAACAGAGGCCGGGGATTATATCGATACACAGCAGGCCGGAGTTTTATCATACACAAACAGGGCCGGAAAATTTTGTTTAGGTACACTAGACCAAATTAAATGTGTAACTAGGGCCCGGGAAAATTAATATCAGGTAATAGAGGGCCGGAAATTAAATGTGATACAAGCAGGGGCCAAATTATATGGGTACACTAGACCAAAGATTTTATGTAGTACACTAACCCGGAAGATTTTTATCATACACTAGACCAAAATTATAGGGAACTACGGCCGGAAGATTATATCAGGACAAGCAGGCCGGGAAAATTTTAATTGAGGTAACAACCCAGGCCGGAAATTTTTCGAGGGCCAAGCCCCGGAAGATTATGATAACGAGGCCAAATTAAAGGTTTACACTAGAGGCCGGGAAGAAATCGGGACAAATAGCACCCGGGAAGAACCCTTTTAATCAGGCCGGAAAAATTTTTGGGGGTACCAGCGGCCGGAAGTATTGTGAGTTTTAATCAGGCCCGGGAAGAATATCGAACACAGCAGGCCCGGAGATTATTGGAGGTCCTAGCAGCCGGAATTTATTGTGGGGGGTACACTGGGCCGGGAATTAATTTGAGTTCACTGCAGGCCGGGGATTTTGTGGGAGGTACAACTCGGCCAAGATTATATCAGGGACACTACGGCCCGGAAGAAATGGTTAACCTATAACACTATGACTTGTACATGTAGTATAACTATAACACTATGTAAAACTAGGGTTCACTGTAGTATACACTATAACACTATGTATACTATGGTGTCACTGTAGTATACGATATTACACTATGTATACTATGGTGTCACTGTAGTATACACTATAACACTATGTATACTAGGGTACCACTGTAGTATACACTATAACACTATGTATACTAGGGTACCACTGTAGTATACACTATAACACTGTGTATACTAGGGTACCACTGTAGTATACACTATAACACTGTGTATACTAGGGTACCACTGTAGTATACACTATAACACTATGTATACTAGGGTACCACTGTAGTATACACTATAACACTATGTATACTAGGGTACCACTGTAGTATACACTATAACACTGTGTATACTAGGGTACCACTGTAGTATACACTATAACACTATGTATACACAATATTATCAGGGAGACTTTCTTGCCTCTGAATAAGAAAAGTTCTGTTATTATTATTTTGCACACGGCACACTAGGCCTATGTTTCCCCTCTGGCAGTAAACTCTGTTAGGTATTGCACATTAATCCTCCTTTATGACTCGGTATATACTGTTTTCTGCCCAAGACTGGTTCCAAGCGCTAGAGGGATGTATCGTATAAATCGATGGCACAAATTAAAGTTCTAGCACGTAAGAGAGACTGGGAAAACACGAAAAAACACGGAGCACAACTAGGCACGGCGGGCACGGCGTTTACCTACAGTTTACCTGGAGAGGGTTTCGGGGGTCAACGCCCCCGCAGCCCGGTCTGAGACCAGGCCTGATGGTGGATCAGGGTCTGATCAACCAGGCTGTTACTGCTGGCCGCACGCAAGCTGACGTACGAACCACAGCCCGGTTGGTCAGGTACTGACTTTAGTTGCCTGTCCAGTGCCTTCTTGAAGACAGCCAGGTAATCTCCCTTATGTATGCTGGGAGGCAATTGAACATTCTTGGGACCCTGACACTTTTCATCGAGGAAATGTTGCATCTCCTGCCGAGTCTTCTACTTTGATATGGAGTGATTTTCGTGTACAGGTTAGGTACCAATCCCTCCAGGACCTTCCAAGAGTATATTATCATGTATCTCTCTCGCCTGCGTTCAAGGGAATACAGAGCAAAGACCTTCAACCGTTCCCAGTAGTTTAGGTGCCTTATTGTACTTATGTGTACCATGAAAGTTCTTTGTACACTCTCCAGGTCTGCAATGTCGCCACCCTCAAAGGGGGCCGTTAGTGTACAGCAGTACCCCAGCCTAGAGAGCACAAGCGTCCCTAGTTTTGAAGGTTCTCATCATCCATCCTATCATTTCCCTAGCGGATGAAGTAGATACATTGTTGTGGTCTTTGAAGGCGAGATCCTCTGACATTATCACTCCCAGGTCCTTCACATTACTTTTCCGCTCTATTGTATGGTTAGAATTTGTGGTATACCCTGACACATTTTTAATTTCTTCAAGTTTTCCATATCTGAGTGGTTGAAATTTCTCCACGTTGAACTTCATATTGTTTTGAGTGGCCCATTCGAAGATTTGGTTGATTCTCCCTTGGAGCCCTCTGGTGTCTTCGAGGGAGGCACTGCCAGGGTGACCGGGTGTTCATCCGCAAAGGAAGACACGGAGCTAGGCTTACATCTCTGTCAGTCAAAAATGGATGAGGAATAAAATGGGAGCGAGTATGTGCCTTTTGAACAGAGCTTTTAACATGGCTGCTGGGACTTTATGTGTTTAAAATTACTCTTTGTGTTATTACTTTCAGGAGAGTTTGCGGGGGTGGGGTGTTAGCTCCTAGTGATTTGGGTGTGTATGTGAGATGAGTGAGCTTAGTGTGTGTAAGCTCCTGAGTGAGCTTTGTGTGTGTAAGCTCCTGAGTGAACTTGGTGTACTCACCTCACCTAGTTGAGGTTGCAGGGGTCGAGTCCAAGCTCCTGGCTCCGCCTCTTCACTGGTCGCTACTAGGTCACTCTCCCTGAACCGTGAGCTTTTATCATACCTCTGCTTAAAGCATGTATGGATCCTGCCTCCACTACATCGCTTCCCAAACTATTCCACTTCCTGACTACTCTGTGGCTGAAGAAATACTTCCTAACATCCCTGTGATTCATCTGTGTCTTCAACTTCAAACTTTGTCCCCTTGTTGCTGTGTCCAGTCTCGGGAAACATCCTGTCTTTGTCCACCTTGTAAATTCCTCTCATTTTTTGAAAGTCGTTTCCATGTCCCCCCTATCTCTCCTGTCCTCCAGTGTCGTCAGGGTTTATTTCCCTTAACCTCTCCTCGTAGGACATACCTCTTAGCTCTGGGACTAGTCTTGTTGCAAACCTTTGCAAATTTCTCTAGTTTCTTTGCGTGCTTGGCTAGGTGTGGTTCCAAACTGTGCCCCATACTCCAATATGGGCCTAACTACACGGTGTACAGGGTCCTGAACGATTCCTTATTAAGAGTCGGAATGCTGTTCTGAGGTTTGCTAGGGGGCCCATATGCTGCACAGTTATTTGGTTGATGTGCGCTTCAGGGGATGTGGCCTGGTGTTATACTCACCCCAAGATCTTTTTTCCTTGAGTGAGGTTTGTAGTCTCTGGCCCCCCTAGACTGTACTCCGTTTTGCAGTCTTCTTTGTCCTTCCCCAATCTTCATGACTTTGCACTTGGTGGAGTTGAACTCCAGGAGCCAATTGCTGGACCAGGTCTGCAGCCTGTCCAGATTTCCCCTTTTTAGTTCTGCCTGGTCTTCGATCGAATGAATTCTTCTCATCAACTTCACGTCATCTGCAAACAGGGACACTTCGGAGTCTATTCCTTCCGTCATTCGTTAAACAAATACCAGAAACAGCACTGGTCCTAGGACTGACCCCTGTGGGACCCGGTGATCACAGGTGCCATTCTGACACCTTTCGCAACGTATCATGACTCGCTGCTGTCTTCCTGCAAGTATTCCCTGATCCATTGTAGTGCCTTCCCTGTTACCCCTGCTTGGTCCTCCAGTTTTTGCGCTAATCTCTTGTGTGGAACTGTGTCAAACGCCTTCTTGCAGTCCAAGAAAATGCAATCCAACCCACCCCTCTCTTTTCTTGTCTTACTGCTGTCACCATGTCATAGAACCCCAGTAGGTTTTGGACACGGGGATTTCCCGCCCGAAACCATGTTGGCTGCTGTTGATGAGATCATTTCTTTCTAGGTGTTCCACCACTCTTCTGATAATCTTCTCCATGACTTTGCATACTATACATGTTAGTGACACTGGTCTTAGTTTAGTGCTTCATGTCTGTCTCCTTTTTTTAAAGATTGGGACTACATTGCTGTCTTCCTACCCCAGGCAATCTCCCCGTTTCGATAGATGAATTGAATATTGTTGTTATGGGTACACATAGCGCCTCTGCTCCCTCTCTCAGACCCATGGAGAGATGTTATCCGGCCCCATTGCCTTTGAGGTATCTAGCTCACTCAGAAGCCTCTTCACTTCTTCCTTGGTTGTGTGTACTGTGTCCAGCACATGGTGGTGTGCCCCACCTCTCCGTCTTTCTGGAGCCCCCTTTTGTCTCCTCTGTGAACACTTCTTTAAATCTTTTGTTGAGTTCCTCACTTACTTCATGGTCATTTCTTGTTGTCTCTCCTCCTTCCTTCCTTAGCCTGATTACCTGGTCCTTTACTGTTGTTTTCCTCCTGATGTGGCTGTACAACAGTTTCGGGTCAGATTTGGCTTTCGCTGCTATGTCGTTTTCATATTGTCGTTGGGCCTCCCTTCTTATCTGTGCATATTCATTTCTGGCTCTACGACTGCTCTCCTTATTCTCCTGGGTCCTTTGCCTTCTATATTTCTTCCATTCCCTAGCACACTTTGTTTTTGCCTCCTGCACCTTTGGTGAACCATGGGCTCATCCTGACTTTTTCATTAGTCCTGTTACCCTTGGGTACAAACCTCTCCTCAGCCTCCTTGCACATTGTTGCTACATATTCCATCATCTCATTAACTGGCTTCCCTGCCAGTTCTCTGTCCCACTGACCCCGTTCAGGAAGTTCCTCATTCCCATGTAGTCCCCTTTCTTGTAGTTTGGCTTCATTCGTCCTGGCCTTCCTGCTTCCCCCTCCACTTGTAGCTCTACTGTGTATTCGAAGCTTAAAACCACATGATCGCTGGCCCCAAGGGGTCTTTCATATGTGATGTCCTCAACATCTGCACTACTCAAGATGAATACTAGGTCCAGTCTTGCTGGTTCATCCTCTCCTCTCTCTCTTGTAGTGTCCCTTACGTGTTGGTGCATGAAGTTTTCCAGTACCACCTCCATCATCTTAGCCCTCCACGTGTCTTGGCCCCCATGTGGCTCCAAGTTCTCCCAATCGATCTCCTTGTGGTTAAAGTCGCCCATGATCAGGAGCTTTGCCCTGCATGCATGAGCTCTTCTGGCCACTGCAGCCAGTGTGTCAACCATCGCTCTATTGCTCTCGTCCTACTCTTGCCTTGGCCTCCTGCTGCTTTGTGGTGTGTTATACATCACTGCAATTACCACCTTAGACCTCCAGAGTGAAGTGTTCCCACTATGTAATCGTTTGCTTCTCCGCTGTCTCCTCCAGCTCATCAAAATTCCATCGATTTTTGATCAACAGTGCCACTCCTCTACCTCCGCTGTTGGAAAGATGGCATCTGTTATCATACCTGTTAGCTTGGTTTCTGTGAGAGCTATGATGTCCGGTGATGCCTCTTTGACTCTTTCGTGCCACTCCTCCCACTTATTTGTTATTCCATCAGCGTTTGTGTACCATACCTTCAGTTTCCTTTCCAACACTGTGGTTTGGTGTGTGTGTGTGTACTCACCTAATTGTGGTTGCAGGGGTCAATACTCAGCTCCTGGCCCCGCCTCTTCACTGATCGCTACTAGGTCCTCTCCCTCTCTGCTTCCTGAGCTTTGTCATACCTCTTCTTAAAACTATGTATGGTTCCTGCCTCCACTACTTCACTTGCTAGGCTATTCCACTTCCTGACGACTCTATGACTGAAGAAATACTTCCTAACATCCCTGTGACTCATCTGAGTCTTCAGCTTCCAATTGTGACCCCTTGTTTCTTTGTCCCCTCTCTGGAACATCCTGTCTCTGTCCACCTTGTCTATTCCCCACAGTATCTTGTATGTCGTTATCATGCCTCCCCTGACCCTTCTGTCCTCCAGTGTCGTCAGTCCGATTTCCCTCAACCTTTCCTCGTACGACATTTCCCTGAGCTTTGGAACTAGCCTTGTTGCAAACCTTTGTAGTTTCTCTAACTTCTTGACGTGCTTGACCAGGTGTGGGTTCCAGACTGGCGCTCCATACACCAGTATGGGCCTAACATACACAGTGTACAGTGTCTTGAACGATTCCTTATTAAGGTATCGGAACGCTATTCACAGGTTTGCCAGGCGCCCGTATGCTGCAGCAGTTATTTGGTTGATGTGTGCCTCCGGTGACGTGCACGGTGTTATGGTCACCCCAAGATCTTTCTCCCTGAGTGAGGTCTGTAGTCTTTGTCCACCTAGCCTATACTCAGTCTGCGGTCTTCTTTGCCCCTCCCCAATCTTCATGAATTTGCATTTGGCAGGGTTGAATTCGAGAAGCCAGTTTCTGGACCACGTGTCCAGCCTGTCCAGGTCTCTTTGCAGTCCTGCCTCATCCTCGTCAGATTTAATTCTTCTTATCAGCTTCACATCATCTGCGAACAGGGACACTTCAGAGTCTATTCCTTCCATCATGTCGTTTGCATATATCAAAACTAGCACTGGTCCTAGAACTGACCCCTGTAGGATCCCGCTCGTCACAGGCGCCCACTGTGATACCTCTTCACGTACCATGACTCGTTATTGCCTACCTGTCAGGTTTTCCCTGATCCATTGCAGTGCCCTCCCTGTTATTTGCGCCTGATCCTCCAGCTTCTGCACTAATCTCTTGTGAGGAACTGTGTCAAAGGCCTTCCTGCAGTCCAGGAAATTGCAATCAACCCACCCCTCTCTCTCGTGTCTTACTTCTGTTACCTTGTCATAAAACTCCAATAAGGTTTGTAACACAGGATTTGCCTTCCGTGAATCCATGCTGGTTTTCATTTATAATCTTGTTCTGTTCCAGGTGTTCCACCACTCTCCTCCTGATAATCTTCTCCATGACTTTGCATACTATACACGTCAGAGACACAGGTCTGTAGTTTAGTGCCTCGTTTCTGTCTCCTTTCTTAAATATGGGGACTACATTTGCCGTCTTCCATTTCAGGTAGTTTTCCCCGTTTCAAGGGGG
>NC_069424.1:9965717-10064177 GCF_026875155.1 Cherax quadricarinatus | reverse complement strand
CGGGTTCAAATTTTAGGGTACAAAATTCGAAGATACTGTTTATAACAAGTTCGAGGGGATTCAATGTTCGAAGTATACAATGTTTTAGGGATACAATGTTCAAAGGGATGCAATGTTCGAGGATAAATGTACGAAGTTACAATGTTCAAGGTTTACGTTCGAGGTATTTCTTTTTTCAAGAACAATGTTCAGGTATACAATGTTCGAGGTATACAAAGTGAGGTACATTATTGGCCCCTTTTTTTTTCATTGTGGACCCTAAGCATTGTTATATTGTATATATTAAAACTCTTCGTGATCTGCAAATCACTAAATTAATTTTGTTTGTAGTGATCTTTCAAAGGAGATGTAACTCATGAATTGTTATGTTCCTCAACATTTCCTTTATATAGCTAAAACCAGCTAGCTCATCAAGATCCCGGGTGACCTTGTTTGACTTTAATCAATCTAGTTGTCTCTGATGAACCATGTTACTAAGACTGATCTTAGATATTAAAAATTTTTTTCTAGACCTGAAAGCAGTAAAAGTGTATTCTCCAGGATTTCAGAATTTGTTCCTCTTGTGTAAAAACAGAGAGGAAATAAAGTGTTAATAATGGTGCACATATTTTAAATCATTAACAATAAGCTGATCTGAAGACAGTTTGTGAACCTAATCTTTTTCCCTGATAATATTCCTGTATATCTTGAAAGAAAACTCTTAGAATTAGTCTTTTTTGATTCCTCTTATTCTTAATTTCATATTCTCTTTGATATCCTCTTATTAATCTTTTGGCTTCTCTTTTAAATTGAGAATATTATTCAATATAGTTAACCCCCTCGCGTTTTGACCTGGCCCTGTGAATTGCCTGAGAGATATTTTTTAAAACAGCGGCCGTCTCCCAACCGAGAGGTAGGGTGACCCGAAAAAGAAGAAATAATTTCATCATCACTCACTCCTCACTGTTTTTTACCCCCCCCCCTTTTCCAGAGGCACGCCGGTAGTAATGATTCAAATGCCCTCCAAACTGCATATTATCCCCACCCTTGACCCTCCTTCAGAGTGCAACACTGTACTTTCCACACTCCTAGGAATCAAGTCACTAACTAGTCCCTGATTCCATTCATATATGTTACTTTGCTTACACTCCAGCAACACGTTCATCAGGAAAACCACTTGCTTCCACTACTCCTATCTTACCACGCTCACACACCTTTTGGAAGTCACGAACCCCCCTCGCATACAAGCCTCCTTTACCCCCACCCTCCAACCTTTCCTAGGAAGAACTCCCTACCTCTTCTTCCATCCTATTTTGTTCAATCGTCTCTAAAATGTCCAAACCACCTCAAAACCCCATTTCTGCGCTCTGATAATACTTTTAGTAACCCTCGAGTGGCTGGCACAGGTTATATATAACCACATGTTTGGAGAGGACGATGCAGTCCACATGGGATATTATTTAATGGTTCAGAGCGGTACCGAAAGGTCACCTAATGTTTACTCTCCCAAAATAATTTGTTTGGTCACCTCACAAATAAGAAAGGTGAAGCCAGTGGCAGGCGTGTGTGCCAACACAAGGCTTGTGATGAATGGAAGCCAGTGGCAGGCGTGTGTGCCAACACGAAGGCTTGTGATGAAGGGAAGCCGTGGCCACTGTGTGCCAACACAAGGCTTGGATGGAAGAGAAGCCATTGGCAGGCGTGTGTGCCACACAAGCTTGTGATGAAGGGAAGCCAGTGGCAGGCGTGTGTGCCAACACAAGGCTTGTGATGAAGAGAAGCCAGTGGCAGGCGTGTGTGCCAACACAAGGCTTGTGATGAATGGAAGCCAGTGGCAGGCGTGTGTGCCAACACAAGGCTTGTGATGAAGAGAAGCCAGTGGCAGGCGTGTGTGTGTGTGCCAACACAAGGCTGTGTGAATGATTGGAAGCCCGTGGCAGGCTTGTGGCCGAACACAAGGCTTGGTGATGAAGAAGAAGCCAGTGGCAGGCGTGTGTGCGCAACACAAGGCTTGTGATGGAAAGAAGCCAGGGCAGGCGTTGTGTGCCCAACACAAGGCTTGTATGAAGGGAAGCCAGTGGCAGACGTGTGTGCCAACACAATGCTTTGTGATTTGCAGAGAAGCCAGTGGCAGGCGTGTGTGCCAACACAAGCTTTGTTAAATGGAAGCCAGTTGGCAGGCGTGTGTGCCAACACAAGGCTTGTGGATGAAGAGAAAGCCAGTGCATGCGTGTGTGCAACACAAGGCTGTGATGAAGAGAAGCCAGTGGCAGGCGTGTGTGCCAACACAAGGCTTTGATGAAGGAAGCCTATGGCAGAAGTGTTGTGCGAACACAAGGCTTGTGATGAAAGAAGCCATGGCAGCGTGTTGTGCCAACACAAGCTTGTGAAGAAATGAAGGCCAGTGGGCAGGCGTGTGTGCCAAACACAGAAGGCTTGTGATGAAGAGAAGCCAGTGCTAGACGTGTTGGCAACACAAGGCTTGGATTGAAGAGAACGCCAGTGCAGGCGTGTGTGCGCAACACAAGGCTTGTGATGAATGGAAGCCAGTGGCAGGACTTGTGTGCCAACACAAGGCTTGTGATGAAGGGAAGCCAGTGGCAGGCTGGTGTGACCAACACAAGGGCTTGTGATGAATGGAAAGCCATTTGGCAGACGTGTGGTGCCAACATCAAGGCTTGGTGATGAATGGAAGCCAGTGGCAGACGTGTGTGCCATACACAAGCTTGTGATGAAATGAAGGCCAGTGCAGACGTGTTGCCCAACACAAGCTTGTGAGAATGGAAAGCCATGGCAGACGTGTGTGCCAACACAAGTCCTTGTGATGAAGAGAAGCCATGGCAGACTGTGTGCCAACACAAGCCTTGTGTGAAGAGAACCAGTCAGACGTGGTGCTCAACACAAGCTTGTGATGATATGGAAGCCATGGCAGGCGTGTGAGCCAACACAAGGCTTGTGAATTAATGAAGCCAGTGCATACGTGTGTGCCAACACAAGGGCTTGTGATGAAAGGGAAGCCAGTGACAGACGTGTGTTGCGCAACACAAAGGCTTGTGATGAAGTGAAGCCCGTGACAGGCGTGTGTGCCAACACAAGGCTTGTGGAGAAGAGAAGCTAGTGGCAGACGTGTGTGCCAACACAGGCTTGTGTGAAGGAAGCCAGTGCAGACGGTGTGTGCAACACAAAGGCTTAGTGATGAATGGAACCAGTGGCAGACGTGGTGCCAACACAAGGCATGTGATAAGGAAGTCCAGTGACAGACGTTGTGCCAACACAAGGCATTGTGGATGAAGGGAAGCCAGTAGCAGACGTGTGTGCCAACAACAAGGCTTGTGATGAAGGAAGCCAGTGGAAGACGTGTGGTGCCAACACAAGGCTTGTGATGAAAGAAGCCAGTGGCAAGACGTGTGTGCCCACACAAAGGCTTGTGATGAAGAAAGCCAGTGACAGGACGAGTGTGCCAACACAGGCTTGGATGAAGTGAAGCCAAGTGGAAGCGTGTGTGCCAAACACAAGGCTTGTGATGAAGGAAGCCAGTGGCAGACGTGTGTGCCAACACACTGCTTGGATGAAGAGACGCCATGGCAGGCGTGTGTGCCAACGCAAGGCTTGGTGATTGAGGGAACCAGTGGCATACTGTGTGCCAACACAAGGCTTGTGATGAAGAGAAGCCAGTGGCAAGGCGTGTGTGCCAACGCAAGGCTTGTGATGATAGAAGCAGTGGCAGGCGTGTGGCCAACACAAGGCTGTGTGATGAAGAGAACCAGTGGCAGCGTGTGTGCAACACAAGGCTTTGATTATAGGTAAGCCAGTGGCAGACGTGTTCGTGCCACAACAAGGCTTGTGATGAAGGGAAGCCAGTGGCAGACGTGTGTGCCAACACAAGGCTTTGATGAAGCGAAGCAGTGTCAGCGTGTGGTGCCAACACAAGGCTTGTGTTAAGGGAAGCCATGACATACCATAACGTGCTTTACTGGGCGTGACAGAGCGGAAACACCTCAAGAAGCCAGAGTGTGAGGTGTTACTTCTGTGGACTAGTGAGCCTGATGGAACGTCTATTTTGCTGCTGTTTCTTCTACGTCCTGTTATTGCTGCTGCTGATATATATATATAATATTATATATATATATATAGCTTTTTTGATTATGTCATAGATATATATAATATATATATATATATATATATATATAAATTTGTATGATATATTAAAATATATAATATATATATATTATATAGATATATATATATATATATATATATTATTATATATATATAATATATATATATAAAATAAATATTAAATATATATATATATATACACACACCAAATCTTGAAAATCTTCACTATACGTAGTTAAATAACCATGCATGTTTGATTTGTTAGGGCATGCACAGTTACACTTTTGTTAACTTATTCAAGAACTGGTAGCAACAGCTACACCAGACATCAATCTGTGTTTGTAATACATGATGTCTCCTTTACGTTTTGTTATTGTCCGCAGCTGTACTCCACTACGGTCTGTTATTTGTCGCTGGCTGTCTCCTCTACGTCTGTTATTGTCGCTGCTGACCCCCCTCTACGTCTGTTATTGTCGCTAGCTGTCCTCCTCTAACGTTTGTTATTGTCGCTGCTGTTCCTCTATACGTTTGTTATAGTCGCTTGCTGTCTTCTCTCTACGTCTGTTATTGTGCGCTGCTGTCTCCTCTACGTCTGTTATTGTCGCTGCTGTCTCCTCTACGTCTTATAGTCGCTGCTGTATCCTCCTCTACGTTTTTATTGTTGCTGGTGGTCTCTGGCTGTCTGCTGCTGTACTTCTGTTATGTTGTTGTTGCTGCAGCGTTTACGTTTACGTCTTCATATTTCTGTTGTTGCTACATGGTGCTACAACACGTGTGGTGCTACCTGTGTGGTACTACACTGTGTTGCCTCCAACTGTTGTGTACTACAACTGTGAGGTGCTACACTGCATGAGCATTGTGCGGTGCTACACTGTGTGGTGCTACACCTGTGTGTGCACACTAAATGATTCCATTGTTTGGTGCACACTGTGTGGTGCTACACTGCAGATGCAGTGTGCGTGCTACACTGTGTGGTGCTACCTGAGTGGTGCTTACAACCTGCATGATGCTACAACTGTATAATGCTACACTGCATGATGACTGTGTGATTCTACCCTGTGTGGCACACAACTGCATGAGATTGTATGGTAGCTACACTGTTTGGTCTAAACTACATGATCATTTGTGGTGCTAAACACTGTGTGGGTGCTACAAACACTGTGTGGTACTACACTGCATGATGTATTGTGTGGTGCTACACTGTGTGGTGCTACACTGCATGATGCTACACGGCATGATGATGTACTGTGTGGTGCTACACTGTGTGGTGCTACACTGTGTGGTACTACACTGCATGATGTATTGTGTGGTGCTACACTGTGGTGGTGCAACACTGAGTGTACGTACACTTCAATGATGTATTGTGTGGTGCTACACTGTGTGGTGCTACACTGTGTGCTACTACACTGCATGATGCTACACTGCATGATGTATTGTGTGGTGCTGCACTGCATGATGATGTACTATGTGGTGCTACACTGTGTGGTGCTACACTGTGTGGTGCTACACTGTGAGTGCTACACTGCCTATGCCTACAGCTGCATGATGTATTGTGTGGTGCTGCACTGCATGATGATGTACTGTGTGGTGCTACACTGTGTGGTGCTACACTGTGTGGTGCTACACTGTGTGGTGCTACACTGCACTATGTATTGTGTGGTGCTACACTGTGTGGTGCTACACTGTGTGGTACTACACTGCATGATGATTGTGGTGTTGCTACACTGGAGGTGGCTACAAAGTGTTGGTACAACACTGCATGATGCAACACTGCATGAATGATGTACTAGTGGGTGCTATCACTGAACGCTGTTTGTGCTATACACCTGTGTGGAGCTGCACTGCATGATGATGTACTATGTGGTGCTACACTGTGTGGTGCTACACTGAGTGTGTTACACTGTGTGGTGCTACACTGTTTGGTGCTACACTGTGTGCTACTACACTGCATGATGCTACACTGCATGATGTATTGTGTGGAGCTGCACTGCATGATGTAACTATGTGGTGCTACAACACTGTGTGGTGCTAACACAGAGGTGTTTTAACACTGTGTTGGTTGCTACACTGCATAATGCTACACTGCATGATGATGTACTATGTGGTGCTACACTGTGTGGTGCTACACTGTGTGGTGCTACAGTGTGTGGTGCTACACTGCATGATGCTGCACTGCATGATGTATTGTGTGGTGCTACTACTGTGTGGTGCTACACTGTGTGGTGCTTTACAGTGTAGTGGATATACTACACTGCATGATGGCATGCACTGCATGATGATTCACTGTGTGGGTGCCTACACTGTGTGGTGCTACATTGTGTGGTGCTACACTGCTGGTGCTACAAAACTGTGTGGATGGGCTACATGCATGATGCTACAACTGCAATGATGTATTGAGGTGGTGCTGCACTGCATGATGAATTGGGTGGTGCTACAACCAGTGTGGTGCTACACAGCATGATGCTACACTGCATATGTATTGTGTGTGCCTGCACTGCTGATGAAGTACTATGTGTGGCTACACTGTTGGTGCTACAACTGGATGATGCAACACTGCATGATGTTATTGTGTGGTGCAATACTGTGAGGTGCACAACTGTGTGGTACTACCTGCATTATGCTACAACACTGCATGAGTGTAATGTGTGGTGCTGCACTGCATGATGATGTTCTATGTGGTGCTAACCCTGTGTGATATCTACAACTGTGTGGTGCTACACACTGCATGATGCGACACGTGCATGAAGTATTGTGTTGGTGCTACACTGTGTGGTGCTACACTTGGGATACAACACTGGCAGTGAAAAGTATGTGTGGTGCTACCCAGTGAGGTGCTACACTTGTATGGAGCTACACTGTGTGGTGCTACACTGTGTGAACCTCCAACTGTGTGGTGCTACACTCATGATGCTACACTGCATGATTATTGTGTGTCAACACTGTGTTGTGCTACACTTGTGGTATTTAAATCCTGCAAAGAAGATGTACTGTGGGGTGCTACACTGGGTGGTGCCCAACTGGGGGGTAAATGGTGGCTACACTGTGTGTGCTCCACAGTTTACTGGCTACAACTGTGGTGCTACACTGCATGTTGCTGTATCTGTGTGTGCTACACAGTGTAGTGCTACACTGTGGTGCTCTACACTGTGTGGGTCTTAACACTGTGTAGTGCTACACAGTGTGGTGCCTACACTGTGTGGTGCTTACACTGCATGATGCGTACTGTTGGGGGCTACAACTGTGGTGCTACAACACTGTGGTGCTACAACAGTGTAGTGCTACACTGTGATGCTACACTGTGTGGTGCTACACTGTGTGGTGCTACATTGTGTAGTGCTACACTGTGTGGTGCTACTCTGCATGGTGCTGTACTGTGTGGTGCTACACTGTGGTGCTACACTATATGGTGCTACACTGTGTGGTGCTACATTGTGTAGTGCTACACTGTGTGGTGCTACTCTGCATGGTGCCATACTGTGTGGTGCCACACTCCGTGGTGCTCCACTGTGTGGTGCAACACTGTGTGGTGCTATACTGTGTTGTGCTACACTGTGTGGTGCTACACTGGGTGGTGCCACACAGTGTGGTGCCACACTGTGTGGTGCTACACTGTGTGGTGCCACACTATGTGGTGCTTCCCTTGCTGGTGTTACACTGTGTTGTGCAACACTGTGTGGTGCTACACTATGTGGTGACACACTATGTTGTGCTACACTGCTTGGTGCTGCACTGTGTTGTGCCACACTGTGTGGTGCCACACTGCGTGGTTCTACACTGTATGTTGCTACACTGTGTGGTGCCACACTGTGTGGTGCTACACTGTGTGGTGATAAACTGCGTGGTGCCACATTGTGAGGTGGCAACACTCGGGGTGATCCACTTCGTGGTGACTACACTGCGTGCCGCCATACTGCATTGTGCTACACTGCGTGGTGCTATACTGCGTGGTGCCACACCGCATGGTGCTACACTGCGTGGTGCTACGCTGTGTTGTGCCACACTGTGTGATGTCACACTGCTTGGAACTACACTGTGTTGTGCTACACTGGGTTGTGCCAACACTTCGTGATGCTACACTGCGTGGTGCTACATCTTTCGTGTGCCACACTGCGTGTACTACACTGCGTGATGCCAAACATCGTGTGCTACACGCGTGGTGCAACAATGTGTGGTGCCACACTTCGTGGTACATACTGTGTGGGGTGACACACTGTTGTGGTGCCACACTGCGTGTGCTACAACAACCGTATGGAGCTAAACTGGTGGTGGCCGCACTGTGTATGCCGACATTATGCCGGGGTGCTACGCTGCGTGATGTGCCACTCTGGGTTGTGCCACACTAGCGTGGTGGCTACACTGCGTGGTGTCACCATATGTGGTGGCACATTCGTTGCTACAACTGCGTGTGCTACACTGAGTTGTGCCACACTGCGAGGTGCTACACTCTAGTGCTGGTGCCACACTGTGTGGTGCCACACTACGAGTGCTTACAACTGTAGGTGCTAACACTGTGTGGGTGGCACACTGGCGTGGTGTTTATCACATCCTGGAGAGCCACACTGTGTGGTCACACTGTGTGTGGTGTTACAACAACTGCGTGTGTGCCACATTGGTGTGGTGCACACTGTGTGCCACACTGCTTGGCACTACACTGTGTAGAGTTGTCACTGCCTGGTGCCACATTGTGTGGTGGTACACTGCGTTGTGCACACTGCGTGTGTACGCTGTGTTTTTATTTTTGTGCCCACACTGCTTGGCAACTAACACTGTGTATAGCACTGCACTAGGTGTGCCTACAGCTGCATGGTGGGTGCGGCTGGGGACACTGCTGGTGCCACACTTCCGTGGGTGCTTAATCACAGCGCTGCGTGGGCTACCACTGCGTGGTGCCAACTTCGCAGTGGCTACACTTCGTGGTACTTCACTGTTGTGGTGCCACCCTGCCTGTAACCACACTGTGTGGTGCCACACTGTAATGCCGCTACTGTGTGGTGCTACACCGTGTGGGTGTAAACTGGGTGGATTCACACTGAATGGTGCCGACACTGTGTGATGCCACCCGGCGTGGTGCTACACGCGTGGTGCCACATTGTTGTGGCATAAACATTGCGTGGTGCGACAACTGCCTGGTGCCACACTGCATGGTGCCTACACTGCGTGTAGCTACAACTGCGTTTGTACACACTGTGTGGGGAGACACTGCGTGGTGCAACACTGCGTGGTGCTAAACTCGTTGTGCCAGCAACTGCGTGGTGCTAAATACAAACAGGGTGGTGCTACGCTGTGGTGGTGCCACACTGATGGTGCCACACAGCGTGGTGCTAATCACTGTGTGGTGCCACACGGTGTGTGCCACACGGTGTGGTGCTACACTTTATGGTGCTCACTGTGTGGTGCCGCACTGTATGGTTGCCACACGGTGTGGTGCTTACACCTGTGTGGTGCTACGCCTGTCGTGGCTGCACACTGTGTGGTGCCCCATTGTGTGATGCTACAACTAGCGTGGTGCCAAATGGTGTGGTGGCACACTCGTGGTGCCACACTGAGTGGTGCCACATTGTGGGGTATCGCCCGTGGTATGGTGCTACACTGATGGTGCCACACTGTGTGGTGCCACACTGCTTTGGCAACTACACTGTTTTGGTGCTACACTGAGTGGTGCCCCGCGTGGTGGAGCTACACTGCGTGGTGCCACACTTCTTGGTGGCTGATCACTGCGTGGTGCTACAACACTGTGTAGTGCTACACGTGTGCTGCTACACTGTGTGGCTGCACAACACTGTGTGCTGCTACACTATGTGGTGCTTACACTATTTGTGCTACACTGCGTGTGCCACACTTCGTGGTGCTTCACTGTGTGGTGACACATTGTATGGTGCCGCACTGCGTGATGCTACATTGCGCGGTGACACACTGTGTGGTGCCACACTGCGTGGTGCTACACTGTGTAGTGCCACACAGTGTGGTGCCACACGGTGTGGTGCTACAGTTTATGGTGCTACACTGTGTGGTGCCGCACTGTATGGTGCCACACGGTGTGGTGCTACACTGCGTGGTGCTACACTGTGTGGTGCCACACTACGTGGTGCTACACTGTATGGTGCTACACTGTGTGGTGCCGCACTGTATGGTGCCACACGGTGTGGTGCTACACTGCGTGGTGCTACACTGTGGTGCCACACTACGTGGTGCTACACTGTATGGTGCTACACTGTGTGGTGCCGCACTGCGTGGTGCTACATTGCGCGGTGACATACTGTGTGGTGCCACACTGCGTGGTGCTACACTGTGTGGTGCCACACTATGTGGTGCCACACGGTGTGGTGCTACACTTTATGGTGCTACACTGTGTGGTGCCGCATTGTATGGTGCCACACGGTGTGGTGCTACACTGTGTGGTGCTAAGCTGCGTGGTGCCACACTGTGTGGTGCCACACTGTGTGATGCTACACTGCGTGGTGCCAAATTGTGTGGTGGCACACTGCGTGGTGCCACACTGCGTGGTGCCACCTTGCGTGGTACGACAGTGTATGGTGCTACACTGTATGGTGCCACACTGTGTGGTGCCACACTGCTTGGCACTGCACTGTTTTGTGCTACACTGAGTGGTGCCCCGCTGGGTGGTGCTACACTGCGTGGTGCCACACTTCTTGGTGCTACACTGCGTGGTGCTACACTGTGTAGTGCTACACTGTGTGCTGCTACACTGTGTGCTGCTACACTGTGTGCTGCTACACTATGTGGTGCTACACTATGTGGTGCTACACTGCGTGGTGCCACACTTCGTGGTGCTACACTGCATGGTGCTACACTGCATGGTGCTACACTGTGTGGTGCTACACTGTGTGCTGTTACACTGTGTGTTGCTACACTCACTCTGTGATGTATTGGTAACCTCCCTTATGTATGCTGGGAGGCATTTGAACAGTCTCGGGCCCCTGACGCTTATTGTATTGTCTCTTTCGTTGTGAGTGATTTTCGTGTGCAAGTTCGGTACTAGTCCCTCTAGGATTTTCCAGGTGTAAAAATCATGTATCTCTCCCGCCTGCGTTCCACGGAGTACAGGTTCAGGAAATTCAAGCGCTCCCAGTAATTGAGGTGTTTTATCTCCTTTATGCGCGCCGTGAAGGTTCTCTGTACATTTTCTAGGTCAATAATTTTACCTGCCTTGAAAGGTGCTGTTAGTGTGCAGCAATATTCCAGCCTAGATAGAACAAGTGACCTGAAGAGTGTCATCATGGGCTTGGCCTCCTTAGTTTTGAAGGTTCTCATTATCCATCCTGTCATTTTCCTAGCAGATGCGATTGATACGATGTTATGGTCCTTTAAGGTGAGATCCTCCGACATGATCACTCCCAGGTCTTTGACGTTGGTTTTTCGCTCTATTTTGTGGAAGAAATTTGTTTTGTACTCTGATGAAGTTTTAATTTCCTCAAGTTTACCATATCTGAGTAATTGAAATTTCTCATCGTTGAACTTCATATTGTTTTCTGCAGCCCACTGAAAGATTTGGTTGATGTCCGCCTGGAGCCTTGCAGTGTCTGCAATGGAAGACACTGTCATGCAGATTCAGGTGTTATCTGCAAAGGAAGACACGGTGCTGTGGCTGACATCCTTGTCTATGTCAGATATGAGGATGAGAAACAAGATGGGAGCGAGTACTGTGCCTTGTGGAACAGAGCTTTTCACCGTAGCCACCTCAGACTTGACTCTGTTGACTACTACTCTTTGTGTTCTGTTTGTGAGGAAATTATAGATCCATCTACCAACTTTTCCTGTTATTCCTTTAGCACGCATTTTGTGCGCTATTACACCATGGTCACACTTGTCGAAGGCTTTGGCAAAGTCTGTATATATTACATCTGCATTCTTTTTGTCTTCTAGTGCATCTAGGACCTTGTCGTAGTGGTCCAGTAGTTGGGACAGAGAGGAGCGACCTGCTCTAAACCCATGCTGCCCTGGGTTGTGTAATTGATGAGTATCTAGATGGGTGGTGATCTTGCTTCTTAGGACCCTTTCAAAGATTTTTATGATATGGGATGTTAGTGCTATCGGTCTGTAGTTCTTTGCTATTGTTTTACTGCCCCCTTTGTGGAGTGGGGCTATGTCTGTTGTTTTTAGTAACTGTGGAACGACCCCCGTGTCCATGCTCCCTCTCCATAGGATGGTAAAAGCTCGTGATAGGGGCTTCTTGCAGTTCTTGATGAACACGGAGTTCCATGAGTCTGGCCCTGGGGCAGAGTTAATGGGCATGTCATTTATCGCCTGTTCGAAGTCATTTGGTGTCAGGATAATATCAGATAGGCTTGTGTTTACGAAATTCTGTGGCTCTCTCATAAAAAATTAATTTTGATCTTCAACTCTCAGTCTGGTTAGCGGCTTGCTAAAAACTGAGTCAAATTGGGACTTGAGTAGCTCACTCATTTCCTTGCTGTCATCTGTGTAGGACCCATCTTGTTTAAGTAGGGGCCCAATACTGGATGTTGTTCTCGACTTTGATTTGGCATAAGAAAAGAAATACTTTGGGTTTCTTTCGATTTCATTTATGGCTTTTAGTTCTTCCTGCGATTCCTGACTCCTATAAGATTCCTTTATTAAATTAGACACATGTGCAACTCTTGGGTATCTTTATTGAGGAAACGTTTCAATAAAGATACCCAAGAGTTGCACATGTGTCTAATTTAACAACGTGTCGGTTCTTTGAACCATTCATCTACAAAAATTCCTTTAGCTTAAGTTCGATGTTTGCTATTTCTCTGACCAGTGTCTCCCTACGCATTTCAGATATATTGACCTCTTTTAGCCGCTCTGTTATTATTTTCCGTCGCCTGTAAAGGGAGAGCCTGTCTCTTTCCATTTTACATCTACTCCTCCTTTTTCTTAAAGGAATAAGCTTTGAGCATACATCGAGTGCCACTGAGTTAATCTGTTCTAGGCATAAGTTGGGGTCTGTGTTGCTTAGTCTATCTTCCCAGCTTATATCGATTAGGACTTGATTTACTTGGTCCCACTTTATGTTCTTGTTATTGAAGTTGAATTTGGTGAAGGCTCCCTCGTGACTAAGCTCATTTTGTCGGTCTGGGGCTCCATGCATACATGTCTGAACCTCGATTATGTTGTGATCCCAGTGTATTGTTTTTGATATGGTGACATTTCGTATCAGATCATCATTGTTACTGAAGATGAGGTCTATTGTATTCTCCAGTCTAGTAGGCTCTATTATTTGCTGGTTTAAATTGAATTTTGTGCAGAGATTTAAAAGCTCGTGTGTGTGTGAGTTCTCGTCAGAACTGCCTCCTGGTGTTATCACTGCAACAACATTATTTGCTATATTCCTCCATTTTAGGCGCCTCAAGTTGAAATCCTCCAGTAACAAGATGTTTAGGGCAGGAGCTGGCAGATTTTCCAGTGTTCAATTTTTGACAGTTGTTCCTGGAATTGCTGGGACTTTGCATCTGGAGGCTTGTAGACTACCACGATGAAAAGGTTTTCGTTCTCTATCTTTACTGCTAAAATTTCCACTACATCATTTGAGTCATTAAGCAGTTCTGTGCAAACAAGTGACTGCGATATACAGGCCAACCCCCCCCCCCTTTTGCCTGTTCACTCTGTCACATCTGTATAGGTTGTAACCTGGGATCCGTATTTCGTTTTCCAAGTGATCCTTTATGTGGGTCTCTGTGAAAGCCGCAAATATTGCATTTGCCTCTGCAAGCAGTCCATGGATGAAAGGTATTTTGTTGTTCGTTGCTGGCTTTAGACTCTGTATATTTGCAAAGAAGAATGTTATCGGACTGGTGGTATTGGTGGTACTGGGGAGAATTTTTTTCCGGCATTAGTATCTGTATCTGTTGGTTTGGAGTGGAGGCCATTGACTGTGGTTCCACTCCAGAAATGACTGGATTTGGTGTAAGATTTCCGCCATTTCCTGCCAGTTTTTTTTTTCCTTCCTGGCACTAAAAAACCTCTCCCTCTTGAGTGGCTGTGGCTACCCAGGTTTTCCCATGGCCTGGATGTTTTGTATCTTTTTGTCCCCTTTAGATGGTGTGCCTGACAATTTAAGTTATAGCACAGTCTTTCCTGTACTGAAGAGGGACACATTTCAGGATGAAAAAGCTTACAGGAAGTGAGTTTGCATTTTCCTGTTGTCATATGGGCACGGCATTTTCTAGGGTGGTCATAGTTGCACGTCCCGTCTGTTTTTTCAGATTTCCCATGTCTGCAGATACCAAGTGCATAGTATGTGCACAGGCTTGGTTTCCCGTTTGCCTTGGTTTTTTTGTGACTGTATTCCCTGTTGGTGCATGTTTACCTGTCTCATTCCTACCTCACTAGTACTACAATGACTCTCTCACAGTATTGTTTCTGTAATATATCCTCACTATTGCTAGGGAGTCCACCTGGTTTGCTATCTCCCTGTGGTATTACTAGTTTTGTAATATTGGTTTTATCTTGTCCTTACTACACTTTGTTTCCACACTACCGACTCCGTGTCTCCCTCGAGGCCATTTAATATGCCATCCTCATGAGTCCATTTACTGACTACCTGGACGAGTAACCTCCTCACTCACCAATACTGTCACCGGACAGCACCTCCATCCTCACCATTACCTGTCTCCCCAGACAGCACCTCCATCCTCACCATTACAGTCTCCACAGGACAGCACCATCCATCCTCAACCATTACTGGTCTCCCAGACAGCACCTCCATCCTCATCATTACTGACCCCAGGACAGCACCACTTCCATCCTCACCATTACTGTCTACCCCAGGACAGCACTATCCATCCTCCACCATTACTGTCTCCCAGACAGCACCTCCATTCTCACCATTACTTCTCCCAGACAGCCACTCCCATCCTCACCAATTACTGTCTACCAGGACAGCACCTCCATCCTCACCATTACTGTCTTCCCAGGACGGCACCTCCATCCTCACCATTTACTGTCACCCAAGACAGAACCTCCCATCCTCATCATTACTGTCTCCCAGGACAGCACCTCCCATCCCTCACCATTACTTTCCCTCCAGAGCACCTCCAGCCTCACCATTACTGTCTCCCAGGACACACCTCCATCCTCACCATTACTGTCACCCAGACCAGCACCTCCATCCTCACTCAATACAGTCTCCCAGACGCACCTCCATCCCTCACAATTACTGTCTCCCAGGAAAGCACCTCCAATCCTCACAATTACTGTCTCCCAGGACAGCACCTCCATCTCAACCATTACTGTCTACCTAGGAACAAAGCACCTCCACTCACCATTACTGTCTCCCAGGACAGCACCTCCATCCTCACCATTATTACTGTCCTCCCAGGACAGGCAACCCCATCCTCACCATTACTGTCTACCAGGACAGCACCTCCATCCTCACCATTTCTGTCCTCCCAGGACAGCACCTCCATTCTCACCATTACTGACTCCCAGGACAGCACCTATTCCATCTCACCATTACTGTCTCCCAGGAACAGCAACCTCCATCCTCACCATTACTGTCCTCCCAGGACATCACCGTCCCATCCTCACCAATACTTCACCCCAGGACAGCACCTCCATCCTCACCATACTGTCTCCAGGACAGCACCTCCATCCTCACCATTACTGTCTCCAACAGCACCTCCATCCTCAACCATTACAGTCTCCCAGGACAGCACCTCCATCCTCACCTTTAATGTTCTCCCAGGACAGGCACCTCCAGCTTTCACCATTTAGTCTCCCAGGACAGCACCTCCATCCTAACAATTAATGACTCCAGGACAGCGCCTCCATCCTCACCATTACTGTCCACCCAGGACAGCACCTCCATCCTCACCATTACTGTCTCCCTGGACACACCTCCATCCTCCACCATTACTGTCCTCCCGGGACAGCACCTCCATCCGCACCATTACTGTCCTCCTGGACAGCACCTCCACCTCACCATATACTGCTCCCTTGGACAGCAATCTTCATCCTCACCATTCCTGTCAACCCATGAGACAGCACCTCCATCCTCACCATTACTGTCTCCCAGGACAGCACCTCCACCTCACAATAACTGTCTCCCAGGACAGCACCTCCAGCTTCACCATTAGTCTCCCAGGAACAGCCACATCCATCCTAACAATTAACTGTCTCCCAGGACAGCGCCTCCATCCCTCACACCATTACAGTCACCAGGACAGCACCTCCATTCTCACCATTACTGTCTCCCTGGACAGCACCTCCATCCTCACCACTACTGTCTCCCTGGACAGCACCTTCCATCCTCACCATTACTGTCTCCCTGGACAGCACCTCCTTCCTCACATTACTGTCTCCCTAGGACAGCGCCTTCATCCTCACCATTACTGTCACCCAGACAGGCACCTCCATCCTCACCATTACTGTCTCCCAGGACAGCAACCTCCATCCCTCTACCATTACTGTCTCCAGGACAGCTCCTCCATCCCCACCATTACTTGTCTCCCAGGACAGCACCTCCAGCTTCACCCATTACTAACTCCCAGGACAGCACCTCCAACCTCACCACTAATGTACTCCCAGGACAGCGCCTCCATCCACCACCATTACTGTCTCCCAGGACGCACCTTCCAACCTCACCACTACGTGTCAACCAGACAGCACCGTCCATCCTCACCATTACTGTCACCCAGGACAGCACCTCCATCCTCACCATTATGTCTCCCAGGACAAGCACCTCCAGCTTCACCATTACGGTCTCCCAGGATAGCACCTCCATTCCTCACCATTACTGTCTCCCAGGACAGCGCCTCCATCCTCACCATTACTGTCTCCCAGGAACACACCTCCATCCTCACCATTACTGACTCCCAGGAGAGCACTCCATCCTCACCATTACTGTCTCCCAGGACGAGCACCTCCATCTCACCAATACTGTCTCCCAGGACAGCACCTCTCATCCTCACCATTACTTCTCCTCCCAGGACAGCACCTCCATCCTCACCATTACTGTCTACCAGGACAGCACCTCCATCCTCACCATTACTGTCTCCCAGGACAGCACCTCCATCCTCACCATTACTGGTCACACCAGGACAGCACTCTCCATCCCTCACCATTACATTCCCCAGGACCGCAACCTCCATCCTCACCATTATTACTGTCTCCCCAGGAACATCACCTCCATCTCAATCATTACTGTCTCCCAGGACAAGCACCTCCATCCTACCATTACTGTCTCCCAGGACAGCACCTCCATCCTCACCATTGCTGTCTCCCAGACAGCACCTCCATCCACACCATTAATGTCACCCATGACAGCAACTCCATCCTCACAATCCATTACTGTCACCCAGGACAGCACCTTTCCATCCTCACCATTACTGTCTTCCAGGACAGCACCTCCAGCCCACCATTACTGTCTCCCAGACAGCACCCTCCATCCTCAACATTTACAGTTCTCCCATGGACAGCACCTCCATCCTCACATTACTGCTCCCAGGACAGCACCTCCATCCTCACCATTACTGTCTCCCAGAACAAGCACCTCCATCCTCACCATTACTGTCTACCAGGACAGCACCTCCATCCTCACCATTACTGTCTACCAGGACAGCAACCTCCCATCCCACACCCATTACTGTCTCCCCAGGACAGCACCTCCATCCCAACCATTAACTGTCTCCCAGACAGCACCCCAACTCCCACCATTAATAACTTTCACCCAGGACAGCACCTCCATCTCGACCGACATTACTGTCACCCAGGACAGCACCATCCCATCCTCGCCATTGACAGTCTCCCTACCCAGGCAAGAGCACCACCAACCTCACCCTTACTGTCCTCCATGACAGCACCTCCATCCTCACCAATACAGTCTCCCAGGACATCACCATCCATCCTCACCATTACGTCACCATGACAGGCACCTCCATCCTCACCAATACTGTCTCCCAGGCCAGGCACCTTCCCCCTCACCAATACTGTCCCCAGGGACAGCACCTCCATCCTCACCATTACTGTACTCCCCGACAGCACCTCCATCCTCAACCTATTACTGTCACCCAGGACAGCACCTCCATCCTCACCATTATTGTCACCCAGGAACAGCACCATCCATCCTCACCATTAACTGTCACCCCAGGGACAGGAGCACCTCCATCCTCACCGATTACTGTCTCCCAAGGACAGCACCTCCATCCTCACCATTACTGTCTCCAGGACGCACCTCCATCCTCACCAATTACTGTCAGCCAGACAGCACCTCCATCCTCACCATTACTGTCACCCAGGACATCTAAACTCCATCCTCACCAATACTTCACCCAGGACAGCACCTCCAGCCTTAATGTCTGACAACATGGTCAGCACCAAGGGCGATACCATCCATCCGACTTTTATTTTCCCACTTTTTATAGAATGCTTCCAGTTTTCTATGAAGGCTGCTTGATGTAATCCTCTTTTAATACCAATGGAGATTTTAGTCACATATTGATCTAATTGGGGCTACCCAAAAACTTCCCTGATTTAATACTGCTTGTAGATAGTTCTTGGATATCTGCACACGGGGCGTGACGCTATTTCACAAAACGGCAAGTGAATCCATGCGAAGCCCGTTTGTTGATTGACTGCAGACTACACAAGCATCATAATGTGATTTGAATGGTTGATTTACTATAGTTCTACTAGTAACCCCTTGAATATTCTACGAATAACCTCCTTAAAGTGAAGATCTGGCTATTTGTATTTCTATTTCTAACTGTACTTGTATATCAGGACAGCTTACCGTGTACGTTCCTGTTTTATTGTTTGTGTTTGATAAGGGCGCCTAAAACCCCGTCTGTTTACAGTCTGCTTTATTGTCCAACGAATCCGTTTGAAACCAGTCAAGGGTTCGGAACCAGTCAAGGGTTCGGAACCAGTCAAGGGTTCGGACCAGTCAAATTCAAATTCAAATTCAAATTCAAAGTTTATTCTCTATAAGGATTACAATGTAAGTTTACAGAATTTGGTTATTGCGTGGTTTACATGTAGTAAAATAATAATTACAGAGTGTACCACTAGAACACCTAGCATGGCTAGGCATTTCGGGCAGACTTAAATTAAATCTTAAGTTTAAAATATTTACAAAATTACACAGCAGGACAGAGCTAAGAAGATTATATGCGAGGTGCACTAGCAGGCCAGGAAGATTATATCTAGGTACACTAGCAGGCTAGGAAGATTATATCGAGGTACACTAGCAGGCCAGGAAGATTATATGCGAGGTACACTAGCAGGCCAGGAAGATAAAATCGAGGTACACGTAGCAGGGGCCAGGAAGATTTATCGAGGTACACTAGCAGTCTAGGAAAGATATATCGAGTACACTAGCAGGTCCACGGAAGAATTAGATCGAGGTACACTAGAAGGCCGGCAAGATTAGATGCGAGGTACACACTTAGCATGCCAGGAAGATTATATCGAGGGTAACACTAGCAGGCCGGAATATTATATGACGAGGTACACTAGCAAGCCTAGGAAAATTATAGCGAGGTACACTAGCAGGCCCAGGAAGATTATATTGGAGGTACACTAGCAGGCAGGAAGATTATATGCGAGGAACACTACAGCCAAGGAAGATTAATGCAGGTACCACTAGCAGGCAAGGAAGATATATCGAGGTACACATCGCAGGCCAGGAAGCTTATATTCGAGGTACGAACTAGCTGGCCAGGAAGATTATATGCGAGGTACACTAACCAGGGCCAGGAAGATTATATACGAGGTACATCTATCAGACCAGGAAGATTTAAATCGAGTCCACACTAGCAGGCCAGGAAGATTATAATCGAGGTACACTCGCAAGCTCGGAAGATTATATGCGAGGTACAGTTAGCAGGCTAGGAAGATTTATCGAGGTACACTACGGCAAGGAAGCTTATATCGAGTACACAAGCAGGCCGGAAGATTATGCGAGGTACACTATCAGGCCGGGAAGATATATCGAGTACACTAGCAAGGCCGGGAAGATTATATGCGAGGTTCACTAGCAGGCCAGGAAGATTATATCGAGTACCTAGCAGCCCGGAAGATTATATCGAGGTACACTAGCAGGCCAGAAGATTTATAAGCGAGGTACATAAGCAGGCAGGAAAAATTATATGCGAGTTACACCTAGCTGGCCGAAGATATATGGAGGTACAATAGCAGGCCAGGAAGATTACAAGGAGGTACACTAGCAGGCCAGGAAGATTATTTGCGCGTACACAGCAGCCAGGAAGATTATATCGAGTACACACTAGGAGCCAGAAGATTATAGCGAGGTACTCTAGCAGGCCGGGAAGAATATACGAGGTACAAAGCAGCGGAAAGATTATACGAGGTACACTAGCACGCCGGGAAGATTAATATGCGAGTTACACAACAGGCCAGGAAGATTATATCGAGGTACAATACAGCCAGGCATGATTATACAGGTACACTAGCAGGCCGGAAGATTATATGCAGGTACAACTAGCAGCTAGAAAGATTATATCGAGGTACACAGCAGCCGGGAAGATTATATGCGAGGTACACTAGAAGCCGTAATATCTATGCGGAGGTACACTTATGCAAGGCCCAGGAAGATATAGCAGGTAAACTAGCAGCCAGGAAGATTATATCGAGGTACACTATCAGCTAGGGAAGATATATCGAGTACACTAGTCAGCTAGGAAGAGTATATTGCGGGGATCACTAGCAATCCAGGAAGATTATATCGAGGTACACTAGCAGGCTGGAAGATTATGTCGAGGTACACTAGCAGGTGCAGAAGATTATCTGCTAGGTACACAGCATGCCAGGGAAGATTATATCGAGGTACCTCCTAGCAGGTCAGGAAGATTATAATCGAGGTACACTATCAGGCCAGGAGATTATATCGAGTACACTAGCGGCCGGGAAGATTATAATCAGTGTACACACTAGGCAGCCGGGAAGATTATAATGAAGAGGTACACTAGCAGCTAGAAAAGATTAATCGAGGTACACTCGCAGGTCCTGATGATTATATCGAGGTACACACTAGTCAGGCTGAAGATTTAAAAGGAGGTACACTACAGCCAGAAGAATATATCGAGGTACACTAGCAGCCGGGAAGATTATATCGAGTAAACTACAGCCAGGAAGAAATATCCGAGGTCACACTAGGAGGCCCAGAAGATTACATTGCGAGGTACACTAGCCAGCTTGGAAGATTATATCGAGGTACACTATAGGAGGCCAGGAGATTAGATGCGAGGTACAACAGCAGGCTTGGAAGATTATATCGAGTACTCTAGCAGGCCGGAAGATTATATCGTAGGTACACTAGCAGGCTAGTAAGATTATGCGAGTACACTATCAGGCCGGGAAGATTATATCGAGGTAACTAGGAAGGCCAGGGAATGATTGTAATGCTGAGGTACTCTAGTAGGCTAGGAAGATTATATCGAGGTACACTAGCAGGCCGGGAAGATTATATCGAGGTACACTAGCAGGCCGGGAAGATTATATCGAGGTACACTAGCAGGCCGGGAAGATTATATCGAGGTACACTAGCAGGCCGGGAAGATTATATGTGAGGTACACTAGCAGGCCGGGAAGATTATATCGAGGTACACTAGCAGGCCAGGAAGATTATATGCGAGGTACACTAGCAGGCGTGAAGATTATATGTAGGTACACATATCAGCCGGAAGATTATATCGAGGTACAACTAGCATTCCCGGAAGGATTTATATGTGAGGTAGCAATAGCAAGGCCGGGAAGATAAATCGAGGTAACTAGCAGGCCGGACGATTATATCAGGTACAACTAGCAGCCGGGTAAGATTATATTCGAGGTACACCTAGCAGGCCGGGAAGATTTATACGAGTACATGTAGCAGGCGGGAAGATTATAATCGAGGACTCTAGCAGGCCGGAAGAATTAATATCGATGGTAACCAGCAGGCGAGATTAATATGCGAGGTACACTATCAGGCCGTGAAGATAATATCGAGGACAGTAGCTAGGGGCCGGGAAGATTAATATCGAGGTACCACTAGAGCAGGCCGGAAGATTATAATCGAGGTAACACTAGCAGGCCGGGAAGACATTATATGCGAGGTACACTAGCAGGCCGGGAAATTAAATGCGAGGTACAGTAGCAGGCCGTGAAATTAGATCGAGGTTACACTAGCAGGCCTTGAAGATTAATATGCAGGTACACTAGCAGGCCGGGAAGATTATATCGAGGTACCTAGCAGGCCGGAAGATTATATCGAGTACACAAGCCGGCCGGGAAGATTATATCGATGTACAACTAGCATGCCGGGAAGAATTATATGGCGAGGACACTAGCAGGTGCCGGGAGATTATATCGAGGTTACACTATCAAGGCCGGAAGATTATATCGAGGTACACTAGCAGGCCGAAGATTATAACGAGGTACACTAGCAGGCCGGGAGATTATATGCGAGTACACTAGCAGCCGGGAAGATTATATCGAGGTACACTATCAGCCGGGAAGATATTAAAACAGCTGACCTTGTAAAGTTTTCTGGCGACTTCAGGCAACCTGCTCTTTAGGCCTAATCACTTCAGTTTGAATTACACCGGTTTTAAAATGACGAACTTTAGCATTTATTTCTATATAGTCGGGTGCCACTGTCGTATGCACATAACACACTGTATACTAGGGAGTCACTAGCAGTATACAATTATAACACTGGGTATACAAACTATGGTGCCACTGTAGTATACACTATAAACACTATGTAATACTATGGTATCCACTGTAGTATACACTAAAACACTATGTATTACTAAGGTGTCACTGTAGTATGCACATAACACTGTGTATACTACGGTGCCACTGTCGTATACACTATAACACGTATGTATACTAATGTACCACTGGTAGTATACACTATAACACTATTATACTAGGGTGTCCACTGTAGTATACACAATAACACTAATGTATTTCTATGGTGACTCTGTATATACACATAACACAATGTATACTAGGGTGTCACTGTAGTATACACAAAACACTATGTATACTATGGGTCACTGTAGTAAACGATATTACACTATTATACTCTGGTGTCGACTGTAGTATACACTATAACACTATGTAAAACTAGGGTACCACTGTATGTATACACTATAACACTATGTATAATCTAGGGTACCCAACAGTAGGTAATCCCTATAACACTGTGTATACTAGGGTACCACAGTAGTATACACTATAACACTGTGTATACTAGGGTACCACTGGTAGTATACACTATAACACTGTGTATACTAGGGTACCACTGTAGTAACACTATAACACTATGTATACAGGGTACCACTGTAGTAAACACTATAACACTATGTATACTAGGTACCACTGTAGTATACACTATAACACTTGTTAATACTATGTGGTACCACTGATAGTATACACTATAACACTATGTATACACAATATTATCAGGTAGACTTTCTTGCCTCTGAATAAGAAAAGATCTGTTATATTTTTTGCACACGGCACACTAGGCCTATTTTCCCTCTGGCAGTAAACTCTTTTAGGTTATTGCACATTAATCCTCCTATGAACTCGGTTATATAACTGTTCTGCCCAAGACTGGTTCCAAGCGCTAGAGGGATTATCGAATAAATCGAAAGGCACAATTAAAGTTCTAGCACGTAAGAGAGACCGGGAAAACACGAAAAAAACAACGGACAACAACTAGGCACTGGGCGGCACGGCGGGCACGGCGTTACCTACAGTTTTACCTGAGAGGGTTTTCGGGGGTCAACGCCCCCGCAGCCCGTCCGAGAACATGCCCTGAATGGTGGCCAGGGTGCTGATCACCGGCTGTTGACTGCTGGCCGCACGGCAAGCTGACGTACGAACCACATCCCGGTTGGATCAGGTACTGACTTTAGTTGCCTGTCCAGTGTCCCCCCCACCCACACCGCCCCCCCCCTACTTCGTGAAACAAGCCAGGTAATCTCCCTTATGTATCTGGATGCAATTGAACATTCCTGGTACCCTGACACTTTTTCATCGGGAATATGTTGCATCTCCTGTCGAGTCTCTACTTTCATATGGAGTGATTTTCGTGTGCAGGTTAGGTACCAATCCCTCCAGGACCTTCCAAGAGTAATATTAACATGTATCTCTCTCGCCTCGTTCAAGGAAATATCAGAGCAAGGACCTTCAACAGTTCCCCGTAGTTTAGGTGCCTTATTGTACTTATGTTACCATAAAGTTCTTTGATACCTCTCCAGGTCTGCAATGTCCGCCACCCTCTAAGGGTGCCGTTAGTGTACAGCGAGTACCCATCCTAGAGAGCACAAGCGTCCAAGTTTAGAATGTTCTCAATTCATCCATCCTATCATTTTCCTAGCAGATGAAGTAAGATACATTGTTGTGGTCATTGAAGGCGAATCCTCTGACAATATCACTCCAGGTCCTTATACATTACTTTTCCGCTCTATGTATGGTTAGAAATTGTGGTATACCCTGACACTTTTTAATTTCTTCAAGTTTCCATATCTGAGGGTTTGAAATTTCTCCACGTTGAACTTCATATTGTTTTGAAGTGACCCATTCGAAATTTGGTTGATGTCCGCTGGATTCCACGTGGTGTCTTCGAGTGAGGTCACTGCCAAGGTGATCCGGGTGTCATCCGCAAAGGAAGACACGGATGCTATGGCTTACATCTCTGTCTATGTCAGAAATGAGGATGAGGAATAAAATGGGAAGCGAGTACGTGCCGTTCGGGAACGAGCTTTTTACAATGGCTGCCTGTGATTTTAATATTTTTTTTAAACTCTGTTTATAATTACTCTTTGTGTTATACTTGTCAGGAAGTTGCGTGGTGTGTGTTAGCTCCTGAGTGAGCTTGGTGTACTCACCTCACCTAGTTGAGGTTCAGGGGTCGATCCGAGCTCCTGCTCCGCCTCTAACTGATCGCTACTAGTCCATCTCCCCTGAACCGTGAGCTTTATCATACTCTGCTTAAAAGCTAATGTATGGATCCTGCCTCACTACATCGCTTCCCAAACTATTCCATTTCCTGACTCTCTTGTTGCTTAGAAATACTTCCTAACATCCCTGTGATTCATCTGTGTCTTCAACTACAAACTTTGTCCCCTTGTTGCGGTGTCCAATCTCTGGAACATCTGTCTTTGTCCCCCTTGTAAATTCCTCCCCCAGTATTTTGTAAGTCGTTATCATGTCCCCCCTATCTCTCCTGTCCTCCAGTGTCGTCAGTTGATTTCCCTTAACCTCTCCTCGTAGGACATACATCTTAGCTTGGACTAGTCTTGTTGCAAACCTTTGCACTTTCTCTAGTTTCTTTACGTGCTTGGCTAGGTGTGGGTTCCAAACTGGTGCCGCATACTCCAATATGGGCCTAACGTACACGGTGTACGGGGTCCTGAACGATTCCTTATTAAGATGTCGGAATCGTTCTGAGGTTTGCCTAGGCGCCCATATGCTGCACCAGTTATTGGTTGATTGCGCTTCAGGAGATGGCCGGTTTTATACTCACCCCAAGATCTTTTTCCTTGAGTGAGGTTTGTAGACTCTGGCCCCCTAGACTTTTACTCCGTCTGCAGTCTTCTTTGTCCTTCCCCAATCTTCATGACTTTGCACTTGGTGGAGTTGAACTCCAGGAGCCAATTGCTGGACCAGGTCTGCAGCCTGTCCAGATCCCTTTGAGTTCTGCCTGGTCTTCGATCGAATGAATTCTTTCTCATCAACTTCACTCATCTGCAAACAGGGACACTTCGGAGTCTATTCCTTTCCCGGGTCATGTCGTTTAAACAAATACCAGAAACAGCACGGGTTTCCTGGGACTGACCCCTGGGGGACCCCGGTGATCACAGTGCCCACTCTGACACCTCCCCACGTTACCATGACTCGCTGCTGTCTTCCTGACAAGAAATTCCCTGATCCATTGTAGTGCCTTCCCTGTTATCCCTGCTTGGTCCTCCAGTTTTTGCGCTAATCTCTTGTGTGGAACTGTGTCAAACGCCTTCTTGCAGTCCAAAAAAATGCAATCCACCCACCCCTCTCTCTCTTGCTTACTGCTGTCACCATGTCAAAGAACTCCAGTAGGTTTTTTGACACAGGATTTCCCGTCCCTGAAACCATGTTGGCTGCTGTTGATGAGATCATTTCTTTCTAGGTGTTCCACCACTCTTCTGATAAAACTTCTCCATGACTTTGCATACTATACATGTTAGTGACACTGGTCTGTAGTTTAGTGCTTCATGTCTGTCTCCTTTTTTAAAGATTGGGACTACATTTGCTGTCTTCCATACCTCAGGCAATCTCCATGTTTCAATAGATGTATTGAATATTGTTGTTATGGGTACACATAGCGCCTCTGCTCCCTCTCTCAGGACCCATGGAGAGATGTTATCCGTCCCTATTGCCTTTGAGGTATCTAGCTCACTCAGAAGCCTC
The DNA here is from genome assembly GCF_026875155.1 of Cherax quadricarinatus. NCBI lineage: Eukaryota > Metazoa > Arthropoda > Malacostraca > Decapoda > Parastacidae > Cherax > Cherax quadricarinatus. The sequence goes on along the minus strand of NC_069424.1, from coordinate 10,037,675 downwards.
TTCACTTCTTCCTTGGTTGTGTGTACTGTGTCCAGCACTTGGTGGTGTGCCCCACCTCTCCGTCTTTCTGGAGCCCCTTCTGTCTCCTCTGTGAACACTTCTTTAAGTATTTTGTTGAGTTCCTCACCTACTTCATTCATAGTCATTTCTTGTTGTCTCTCCTCCTTCCTTCCTTAGCCTGATTACCTGGGCCTTGACTGTTGTTTTCCTCCTGATGTGGCTGTATAACATTTCGGGTCAGATTTGGCTTTCGCTGCTATTTTCGTTTCATATTGTTGTTGGGCCTCCCTTCTTATCTGTGCAATTCATTTCCCGGCTCTACGACTGCTCTCCTTATTCTCCTGGGTCCTTTGCCTTCTATATTTCTTCCATTCCCTAGCACACTTTGTTTTTGCCTCCCTGCACCTTTGGGTGAACCATGGCTCATCCTGGCTTTTTCATTAGTCCTGTTACCCTTGGGTACAAACCTCTCCTCAGCCTCCTTGCACATTGTTGCTACATAATCCATCATCTCATTAACTGGCTTCCCTGCCAGTTCTCTGTCCCACTGAACCCCGTTCAGGAAGTTCCTCATTCCCATGTAGTCCCCTTTCTTGTAGTTTGGCTTCATTCGCCCTGGCCTTCCTGCTTCCCCCTCCACTTGTAAGCTCTACTGTGTATTCGAAGCTTAAAACCACATGATCGCTTTCCCCAAGGGGTCTTTCATATGTGATGTCCTCAATATCTGCACTACTCAAGGTGAATACTAGGTCCAGTTTTCCAGTACCACCTCCATCATCTTAGCCCTCCACGTGTCTTGGCCCCCATGTGGCTCCCCAAATTCTCCCCAATCGATCTCCTTGTGGTTAAAGTCGCCCATGATCAGGAGCTTTGCCCTGCATGCATGAGCGCTTCTGGCCACTGCAGCGAGTGTGTCAACCATCGCTCTATTGCTCTCGTCCTACTCTTGCCTTGGCCTCCTGCTGCTCTGTGGTGTTATACATCACTGCAATTACCACCTTGGGACCTCCAGAGTGAAGTGTTCCCACTATGTAATCGCTTGCTTCTCCGCTGTCTCCTCTCTCCAGCTCATCAAAATTCCATCGATTTTTGATCAACAGTGCCACTCCTCTACCTCCGCTGTTGGAAAGATGGCATCTGTTATCATACCTGTTAGCTTGGTTTCTGTGAGAGCTATGATGTCCGGTGATGCCTCTTTGACTCTTTCGTGCCACTCCTCCCATTCATTTGTTATTCCATCACGTTTGTGTCCCAAATGCTTCATTTCCCTTTTCCCAAACACTGTGGTTTGGTGGTGTGTGTGTACTCACCTAATTTGGTTGCAGGGCCCGATACTCAGCCCTGGCCCCGCCTTTTCAGATCGCTACTGGGTCCCCCCCTCTCTGCTTCCTGACTTTGTCATACTTCTTCTTAAAATTTAGGTTCCTGCCTCCACATTTCACTTCTGGGCTATTCCACTTCCTAGACTTATGCTGAAGAAATATTTCCCTAACACCCCGGACTCTTTGATCTTCAGCTTCCAATTGTGACCCCTTTTTCTTTGTCCCCTCTCGGAACATCCTGCTCTGCTGGTTCCAGACTGGCGCCCCATACACCAGTAGGCCTAACATCACATTACTGTTTTGAACATTTTTATTAAGGTATCGGAATGCTATTCTCAGGTTTTTCCAGGCGCTCGTATGCAGCACAGTTATTTTGTTGATGTGTGCCTCCGGGGAGTGCACGGTGTTATGGTCACCCCAAATCTTTCCCGATGAGGTCTTAGTCTTTGTCACCTAAACCAAAAACCCTCTGCGGTCTTCTTTGCCCCCCCCCAATTTTCTTAAATTTTTGTTTTGGCGGGGGTTGTTTTCAGAACCCCATTTTCTGGCCCACGTGCCAGCCTGTCCAGGTTTTTTGGGGCATTTCCTGCCTCATCCTCGTCCGATTTAATTTTTCTTATCAGCTTCCTTAAATCTGCGAACAGGGACACTTCATGTCTTTTCCCTTTCCATCATGTCTTTTCATAATAAAATTTTTTAAAGGCACGGGCCCCTAGAATGACCCTTAGGATCCAGTTCGCCCACACCCGCCCATGTGACACCTTTTAAACTTTCCTGATCGTTATTCCCTCAATGTCAGGTTTTCCCGATCCTTTTGCAGTGCCCTCCTGTTTTGAGCCAAAATCCCCGCTTCTGCACTAATCTCTTGTGAGGAACTGTGTCAAAGGCCTTCCTCAGCCCCCGGGAAAAATTCCCAATCAACCCACCCCCTCTCTGTGTCTTATTTTCTTTTTTCCCCCTTGTCAAAAAACCCCAAATAAGGTTTGAAAACACGGGAAATTTGCCTTCCATGAATCCTGCGGGTTTTCCCTTTTTAATTTTGGGTTCTGTTCCAGTTTTTCCCCACTCTCCTCCTGATAATTTTTCCCCATGACTTTGCATACATACAGGGTCAAGAAAATTCTGTAGTTTAGCGCGTCTTTTTCGTCTCCTTTTTAAAATTTTGGGGGGACTACTTTTGCCGTTTTCCCAAAAATTTCGGGTAGTTCCCCAGTTTAAAGGGGTTGTGTTGAAGACGGTGGTTAGGGCACGCACAGCATCTCTGCCCCCTTCTCTAAGGCCCCAGGGGAAAAGTTGCCCTGGCCCCTTCGCCTTTGAGGAAAAAAAGGGGTTTCCTTAGCAGCTTCGGCACCCCCTCCTCGGTTGTTTTTTATGTTACCCAAACCCACTTTTTGGGTTATTCCCTTGTTTTTCCTTTCGTGTTTGTCTTCCCAGACCCCTTCCTTCTCTACAGTAAAAACCCCTTTAAAATTCCCTTTTACTCCTCCAACTCCTGTTTCTTTTTCTTGTGAGTTCTTCACCTTCTGTCCTCAGTTTTGATCCCCTGGTTTTTGACTGTTTTTTCCTTTCCCCCTGATGGGGCCCCAAAACAACAGTTTGGGGTCATTTTTGATTTTTCGTTTCCCCCTATGTATTTTCATCCCTGTCGCTGGGCCCCCCCTCCTTCCCTGCGAAATACTCTTTCCGGGCCCTTGGGGACTAATCTCCCATTTTCATGTGTTCTCTCCCTTCTGTATTTTTTCCCAAATTCTCTTTTGAACTTATTTTTTTCCCTCCTTACACCGTCTTTTAAACCAGGGGCTCTTTTCTGGCTTCCCTTTTTCTTTTTCCCTTGGGAAAAAAAAACCTTTTCCACTGTTTTCCTTTGGCATTTTGTTGTTACAATTTCCATCTTTTCATTTACGGGTTTTCCTCCCTTTTCCCTTGCCCCAAACGAACCTCCTGCGGGAAATTTTCCCTAAACCTTTGTTGTCCCCTTTTTATAGCCCGGGCCCTTTTCCCCCTTCAACCCCTGTTTCTCTCCCACTTGCAACAGAACCACAGGGTCACCTCCTAGGGGCCCTCTATATGGATTTTTCTAAATGTTCTAAAACTGCCGGGGGTTGAACAAAAGGGTTTTCCAAAATCCCCTGGTTCCCCTACCCTCTCACTCGGGAAAGTTCCTTAACATGTTGATGAAAGGGGTTTTCCCAGCACCACATCCAAAAATTTGGGCTCTCCATGTTTCGGCCCCCAAAAGGGGCTCCAGGTTTTCCCAGTCAATTCCCTGTGATTAAAAATCCCCCATTACTAGCAATTTTGCCTCCGAGTAGCTTTTTCTTGCCACCTCAGCAAGGTGCCCAAACCATTCCCGGGGTTCTCTTTCATATTCCTCTTTTGGCCCTTGCTTTCTGTGGTGGATTTAAAATCACTGCAATGACCACCTTGTGCCCCCCAGACGGGAATTTATACTTTTGAAGCCCTTTCCCCTGTCTGCCCTATCCTCCCATATTCTGGGAATTTTTCCATCGTTTTTATGAGCAGGGGAAACCCCCTTTCCCCCCCCTCCCCCTTCTATCTTTCTCATGATAGATATCCGGGGGGGAAAAATTGCATCTGTTTTGTTTAAAGTGAGTTTTGTTTCTTTAACGCTCAGTGGTTTTGTTTTGCCACTCCAATTTTTATTCGTTTTTTCCATCCGCATTTGTGTCCCAAAACCTTCAACTTTGTTCTAAAAATGTTTGAAATGTGTGTGTACTCACCTTTTTGGGGACTCACCTATTTTTTGGTTTTCAGGGTCGAGTCCCACTCCTGGGCCCCCCCTCTTACCCCGGGTTTCTACTAGGCCCTCTCTCTCCCCGCCCATTTAGCTTTTTAAAAACCCCGTCTTAAAACTGTGTATGGTTCCCGCCCCAATTCGTCATTTTTTTAGGGTATTCCACGCCTTTACAACTCTAAGACGAAGAAATACTTTCCCACTTTCCTCTGACTTTATTTGTGTCTTCAACTTCCCAATTTGGGCCCCCCTTGTTTCTGTGTCCCTCCCTGGGAAAATTTCCCGCCTTTTTCCACCCTTTTCTATTTTACGCGTATTTTTTTTTGTCGTTATCAAAGTCCCCCCCTGACCCCCCCCTGTCCCCCGGTGGTCAGGCCGATTTCCCTTAAAACTTTCCCCATAGGACATTCCCTTAGCTCTGGGGAAATAACCCCTTTTCGCAAACCTTTGTACTTTCCCCTTTGTTTCTGACGTGCTTTTTCAAGTGCGGGTTTTCCAAAAAAGGTGCTGCCCTACTCCAGTAGGGGGCCCGAATTACCGGTTTTTACAGTTTTCTTGGGGATTCCCTTTTTAAGGTATCGGGGAAAGCGTTCTTAAGGTTTTTCCAGGCGCCCCTAGCTGCAAACAGTTAACTGATTGATGTGTGGTTCCGGAGGCATGTCGGTGTTTTTAATCACCCAAGATTTTCTCCCCTTTAGTGAGGTTTGCAGTTTTTGGCCACCCAGCCTTTAAATCTGTCTGGGGGTCCCCTGTTTTCCCCTCCCCCATCTTCCTGACTTGGGATTTTTGGGAGGATTAAATTCGAGAAGCCTTTTCTGGAACCCGGGTCCGTCGGGGGAGGTCCTTTGAAATCCGCCTGGGGCCTCACAGATTTTAAAAACTCCCATTAACTTCAAAACCCTCTGCAAAAAGGGACACTTCTGAGGGCCCAAACCCCCTTCCGTAGTTCGTTCACCATAATACCAAAAAATGCACGGTCCCAAGGGCCCCCCCCCCTGTTTGGGCCCCGTCGTCACAGGTGCCCCTTTTGAACATCATTACGTACCATGACTCGTTGTTGGGCCCCCCTGGGCAGGTATTCTCTGATCCATTTTCCCTGCCCTTTCCCGTTATAAAGCGCCTGGTTTCTCTAGCTTTTTGCACTAATCTCTTTTGAGGAACTGTGTCCCAAAGGGGTTTTTGCAGTCCAAAAAGATGCAATCAAAAACCCCCCCCCTTTTCTCTTGTCTTAAATTTTTGTTATTTTTTTCATAAAAATCCAAAGGTTTGTGACACAGGATTTGCCTTTCCCGGAAACCCCGCGGTTTTGGGATTTATCCCGGTTTCCCTTCCAAAGGTTTTTCCCCCCACTCTCCCCTGATAAACTTCTCCATAATTTTTCTTTCTTAAAACGCAATTTACACAGGTCAAAGTTTAGTGCCTCTTTTCTGTCTCCCCCTTTTTAAAAAAGGGAAAATACATTTGCCGTCCCTTTCCCTACCTCAGGTAGTTGCCCAGGGTTTCCCGGGATTTTTTGGGAAAATTGTGGTTTAAAAAGGCACGCACAATTTTATCTGCTCCCCCCTAAGGGGGCCCCCGGGGAGTTTGTCTGGTCCCCCTTGCCTTTGAGGTATCGATGTCCCTTTGAAATTTCTTCACCTCCTCCTCTTTTGGATGTAGTCGTCCAACACTTGTTTTTGGGGTATTCCCTTTCTGGTGTCCCCGGGTTTGGGCTGTCCCCCCAGAGTTCCCCTTTCCCGGCTTAAATGTAAAATACTTTTCCAAAAAATCTTGTTTTTCTCCCCACATACCCCTTGAACGTTTTTTGTTGGGGTTTTCCCCCCTTCTTTCCTCACCTTTTTTCCCTGGTCCTTGACTTTGTCTTCCCCTAAAGTTTGGGTATACCCGCGTTTTCGGGTCAGATTTGCTTTCCCATGCTATGTCGTTTTTATACCGCGCTGGGGCCCCCTCCTTAACCCCGTGCACACTCGTTTCTGGCCCCTTCTTCAAAACTCCTTGTTTTCCCGGGGGCCTAGCCTCCTGTACCTTTTTTCCCTTCTCCCGTTGCATTAGTTTTTTTTCCCCCTAAACCTTCGGGGTAAACCAAGGACTCGTTTTTGGGCTTTCCCATTATTTCCGTTTCCCCTTTGGGGGCAAAACTTTCCTCGCCTCCCCTTTCCCTTTGTTTTCCCCCATATTCCATCATCTCGTTTTCTGATTTTCCTTCCTTTCTCTGTCCCACTGAACCTTTCCCGCAGGGAGTTTTCCCCTTAAACCCGGTTGTCCCCCCCCTTTTTTAGTTTTTGGGCCCGTCCCCCTTTAGTTCCTGTTACCTTTCCACTTGTAAAATCTCAAAATAGTCAAAACTCAGAACCACTTTATCCCTACTCCAAAAGGGGGCTCATAAGTGATGTCCCAATGTCTGAAAATGTCAGGGGAACACAAAAAATCCAGTCTTTCTGGCCCCTCCTCCCCCTCTTTATGTTGTGTCCCTGACAAGTTTATGCATGAAAGGTTTTTTAAGTAACCCATCCATCATCTTGGCTTCCATTTTCGGGACCCCCATGTGGGCTCCAGGTTTTCCCCCTCATCTCCCTGTGGTTGAAAAACGCCCTTTTCCATTTAAATTTGCTCTGCTCGAAAATGAGCTCTTCTTTTCCCCCTCACCAGTGTGTCCACCATCACCCCGTTGTTTTCTTCGTACTCCCCTCTTGGCCTTTTGCCGTTCTGTGGTGGGTTATACATCACTCCAATTGACTACTTTAGTTCTCCGGACTGAATTGTACTACAATGTAGTCTCTTTCTCCAATCATGTCCATGCCTTCCATTTTCCTCAAATCCCCATCGGTGTTTCTATGAGCAGTGCATACCCCTCCTCCCCCTCTACTCCTTCTATCTTTCTCAGGATTGATATCCTGTTGGGAAGAAGATTGTGTCTGTTATTGTCTCAGGGTTTTTGTTTCTGTGACTGGCTATGATGTCTGGGGATTTTGCACTGATTCTTTCATTCACTCCTCATGTTTATTCATTAATTCCCATCCGCGTTTTGTGCCAAAACCTTTAGCTTCTTGTCTATCATTGTGGTTCATGACAAGAATATTGGGGTCTGGGGGAGCGAGAGCCTTGGTGGGGGCCTATATGGGGACTGTTGTTTTGTAGGGTGGGGTTTGTTGTTGTGGTGTTATTTTGAGGTGGGGGGTCAGAATGCCATAAGGGGACAAGGCTGTGGGGTCTGAGGTTTGTGATATGGGGATTGGTGGCCAGAGGGTAAAACAGTGAGTGGGTTGTAGTATAGGTTCCTGCTCAGTTGCGTTGGGATTTATCGCGGTGGGGTTTTTTGGTGGGGAGATTCTGTGGGGATGTGTTTGCCATTCCTACTGTTCTGGGTCCTGCCTCATTTTCATTGCTTTTCGTTCCTCTTGCGTCTTGTCCCTCTCTTTCAGTTAGTAGTTCCTTTCTTCTTGTGTTCTGTCACGGTCGGGTATACTCTCTGGTACCCTCTTTGTCCCTCAGTCTGCTTTCTCTTGCAGAATCCTGGTTCGAACTGATTCTTCCTTGAAAGTTACTCTGACAGGCCGTTTATCCTTCCACTCGCAAACCACCCAATTCTCTGAAAATTTGTCACCTGGGTCATATTGCCCTCCCCTTATCCTGTTTAATGATGCCCTTCAATCTTTTTTTCTCCTCCTGTTTTATTTCTTCAAAGTTGGCCCCGCTTGGATTTTGGAGCCCGTAACCATAAACTGACCTCGCCTTTCCTCTCCCACTGGAGTCTCCATCTGCGTCCTCTGAGGCATTTTATTTCCTTCCATTTGAACATGTTCTTGGCCTTCATGTTCCTGTCATATCTGAAACTTCTATTATCAGTGGACTGTCTTTCCTGTGTGTGTGTGTGTGTGTGTGTGTGTGTGTGTGTGTGAGTGGGTGTGTGTGTGTGTGTGTGTGTGTGTGTGTGTGTGTGTGTGTGTGTGTGTGGTATGTGTGTGTATCACCTAATCGTACTCTCCTAATTGGTGGTCTGCAGGTGTCGAGAATCAGCTCATGCCCCCGCCTCTTCCTACTGAAACGCTACTAGGTCCGTCTCTCTCCCTGCTGCCTGTGCTTTATCATACCTCTTCTTAAGGCTATGTATGGTTCCTATCTCCACTACATCACTCGCCAGACTGTTCCACTTCCTCACCACTCTACGACTGAAGAAATACTTCCTAACATTCCTGTGACTCATCCGAGTCTTCAACTTCCAAGGGTGACCCCTCGTTTCTGTGTCCCCTCTATGGAACATCTTGTCTGTCCACCTTGTCTATTCCACGCAGTATTTTATATGTCGTTATCATGTCTCCCCTAACCCTCCTGTCCTCCACTGTCGTCAGGCCGATTTCCCTCAACCTTTCTTCACAGGACATTCCCCTTAGCTCTGGAACTAACTTTGTCGCTAACCTTTGCACTTTCTCTAATTTCTTAATGTGCTTGACCCGGTGCGGGTGTGTGAGCTCCTGAGTGAGCTTATTGTGTACAAGCACCTGAGTGAGCTTCGTGTGTTTGTTTGTGTGTGTGTGTGTGTGTGTAAGCTCCTGGGTGAGCTTGGTGTGTGTGTGTCAGCTCACCAAGGTCAAGCATGCACTGTGTGGTAATTACATCATCAGAATGCATGATCATACCTTGAATGTCAGTGATCCCAGTGAGGGGTGAGGGGGGGCGGCGACTCAACCCTGTGTTACAGAAGAGGCTGTCACAACGGCTGACTTACGCCTTCATTAAGGTTGGACTGATGGAGAGTTGTATTCGTGGGGAAACGCTAAACCCCTATGGGCCTCAAAGTTCCTAGGCAATTTGAAGTAATGAGGTTTAGAGGATGCTTAGGAAAGGGTGGCTTCCGTTACCTGGATCAAGAGCCCTTCTCCAGAATCAAGACTTTTCTTCCTTGAAGGTTGAAACGATGGAAGAAAAGTAACGCGAACATTATGGTATGCAATACAGACAAGTTGATAGTTAAGACACTTGTTCAACATATGTACAGTTCAGGACATTTATTAAAGGAAACGTTTCGCCACGAGTGACTTCTTCAGTCCTAATACAGAGAAAACTAAGAAAACGAGTATATATAGTGGCAGGAGTCAGAGTGAAGTGGATCGTGTGGTTAGAGGTGGTGGTAGTTGTCCCTAGTGGGATAAGGTTGTGAGACGGATGACTTGATGGCATCATGTAAACAGCGTTTCTAGTATGGTTAATATCCTTCGTCATTAGCAATTTTGAGATACTGTAACTACCAGACTTTTGCTTTAGAGTGTTACCGACAGCAATCAGGGCAGCTTCTATGCATTTTCTCCCTCTTTAATCGTCTTCTTTAATCAGTAGTTTAGCCTCACTGAATTTCATGAGGCGTCCAACGTCGTCCCTATGTTGAACACATAAGAACATAAGAACATAAGAACGAAGGAACACTTGCAGAGAAGGGCCTACTGGCCCATGCGAGGCAGGTCACAAGTCCCTACGGCTTAAGCCAATGCACCCAACCTAGTCAGGTCAGGTCACATTGACTTAAGGGAGGAACACGGCAACCGACCTGTTAGCACAAGCTATCAGGTCTAACTCACACCCACCCACATCTACTCATGTATTTATCCAACCTATTTTTAACAAGCTATTCACAAGTTCTGGCCTCTATAACGGTACTTGGGTGTTTGTTTCCACTCATCAATCAACTCTATTACCAAAACCAGTCCTTTCCTATATCCCTCCTGATCTGTATTTTTCCTAATTATAAAAAACATTGCTGCGAGTCCTGTCTAAGGCTAGATATTTTTCAGCACACTCATTTACAATCCATTTATTTATTCCTGTCTTCCACTTATAAACCTCAATCATATCCCCCCTAATTCTACGTCTTTCTAGAGAGTGCAGTTTCAGGGCCCTTAGTCTATCCTCATAGGGAAGGTTTCTGATACATGGGTTTTTAGTCATTATTTCTGCAAGTATTTTTGTGTTCTGTGATCCTAATGTCCAGAGATCTGGCTGTTTCCCCCACATATACTTTGTCACACCCCCCACATGGTATATTACACTATACCATGTGGGGGTGTGCACCTGTGCCAGAATCATGCTTGGGCTTTTGTATCAGGTTCCTAATAGTAGTTGATGAACTGATAGAAATTGTTGCCAGTTTTCTGTCAAACATTTTTGAAACGTTAGCGGTAACGTTGCTGACCGGTAAAACGATGTAACTTGGAGGCTTTTCTTCAACTTGATTGGTGTTGAACTTGTTGAGGATTAGTTGTCGCACGTTTCTGCAGTAGTAACGTATGAAATGTAGGGGAAGGAAAGTGTAGTGAAACTATAAGATGGATGTGTTGTATATTCATTCTTCTACGAGGAACTGAGGATTGGAAATTCTGTAGGCTCTCAGAAAGAAGCCAATAACTACCCCTCTTTTAGTTCTGGTGTCATGATGAGAGAAGAAATGTAGAAGATCGTTCTTGTAGGTAGGTTTACCATAGACTTTAAAAGAAAGAACGTCGAGAAAAGGTAATTGGTTGTCCTTCTCCTCCCCTAGTGTAAATTTAATAGTAGGTTCCAGAGTCTTGATGTGTTGAGTATGCCACATACGTCTAGATTTTTGGGTACAATGACCAAAATATCATCAATGTACCGCATTCATGTAACTGACCTAGGAATGTTATTGAGGATCCGTCTGGATTCTAGGTCCTCCATATATAAATTCGCAAGTACTGCACTAAGGGGTGAGCCCATGGCTAGCCCGAACAGTTGTTTATACTTCTTGTCTTCAAACCTAAAGCAGTTATAACGAACACAAAGATCGACAAGGCTGAAGCATTCGGGTGACCTCCTTAACCGTGTCAGGGATCTCGACATGAGTGCTAAGAAACTTGCAAGTTTCGAAGTGACTGCCTTATTCACCAATGTCCCAGTTGATCTAGCCATTGATCTTCTTCGCAGGGTGATTAACAATGATACAGAGTTACCTGTACCTCGCCAGGATTTTGTGAGCTTTGTCGAACTTTGTGTTCGTTATAAGTGCTCACTGTTATAACTGCTCGTTATAACTGCTCACTGCTGAACTGTACATAAGTGTCTTTTTCCACATCTTGTCGATATCACCATACCATTTCCTACGTGTGCAACAATTAGGTATCTTTATTCCGAAACGTCATTAATTAATATTTATGTAAAGTGTTAAACTCGTGTTGGTCATTCACAGCAAGGACCTCCTAGGATGAGCCTCATCGCCTCGTTATTATTTTTGTCAAGGCCTTCGAGTACTGACAGCAACTAGCGACGGACAGTATGCGAGGTGAATCGTTTTTTACAAGGGTAAATCTTGCACGCTACCTAGGCTGGTACACTGCTGCTGCTCTCCTGGTACTGGCTACACGGTTCCACTACAAGAAGTCCAGATAAAGTGACCTCAAGTCAATACCTGCACTTGGTCACGTAACCCAAACCCATCACGCAACTGGACCCTGCGAACTTCGTCTGAGAGCTGGTATTACCAGAGGCATTTGAGCTCTGATGTACGGCTTTTATGGGGATGTATTCACTCACTGGGTTTTGGTAAAGAAACACTTACAAACTAGTTTTCCAATAGTCGTCCCAGGGGGCAAAATTATCTCGGCGAGATAGTTAACGCGGGTCCTGAGTTCCGGTATGTAAATCAATATACACAGCAATCAATCAATAAGGGTTTTCGGCCTCGTTAACAAAAAAGTCATCACAGCATTGATTGAAGAGGGGAAAATTTTTTTGAGCAATTTGGGAAGAAAAAGGAGCAAGTGAAAAATATGTATTTTATTGTCAACGTTTCGTTTCCCCAGGGCTTATCAAGCCGTTGGGTTTGACAAACCCGTAAGGGTTTTTGGTCCTTTTACTTAATATTGTCGGTAATTTACCAAAATTTTACACATTTGGAAATTTTTAAGGGGGAAAGTTTCGCACCCAAATGGTTTTTTCAGCCCAGTACAAAGAATAACAGTTGAAGAGGGGGAGGGTTTGGGGGAAATCAGCCCCCTCACGCCTGAAGTCGATGGTTCTTGGACGAACACATCGACTCCAGCTGAGTACTCATTACCCATTGCTCCCTTTTAAATTTTTCGGTTTTTTAAAAACCATTTTCATAAAAACATTATTACCATACAAAGGTGGGCTGAGGCATCTTGTGGAGTGATTAGTTAAGTCTTTAGTTAACTCTTTGCACTTGCAACCTGTTTAAAAATACTATTTTTGGACGGGCAGCTTTTTATCGATCCAGTAAAAAAGAGCCCATCACTGACTTACACTTTGGAAACTACTTATACATGGTCTGAACTCAAAAGCAGCTGTAAAGCAAAGGGAAAGGTTTTGCATTTTGCTGTCAGTGTGCAATGAGATGACCACATGCAAGGAAAATTTTTTCATAGGTTTAAAATGAAAAGCATTTTTCGAAATGCATTTTGGTGACTGGATTTAAAATTAGACTGACGGCGCTCCCAAATTACTAGTTCATTCCCCACAGTTCGGGGGAAAGGTTTCTCACTGGCATAGTCAGAGCACTCTGAGAATGGCGAAGCAAACACTCTTCAACTTAATAAGACTTACATAATGTAAGTTGCAGTTTACTTTACTACCGTTTTCCTAAACTACTTTTCTATTTTTTTCTGCCATTCCTGTGGAACCCTTCCCCGGAAAAAAGATTTGCTTTTGGTTTGGGGAAAAAAATGAAAATTAAAATTTGAAAAAGAATTTGTTCCCTGGGGGAGCATAAAAAAAGCCGGTTTTTCTCTGGTATCGTGTTTTTAATAATTTTGTCAGTGTGGCAATGGTTTTAGGGAGGTAGTTATAACCTTCAAGGTAGCGACATAGACACTGACTGGCTCATTCCCTCAGCGGAGAAGATGAAGGTGGAAAACTTATAAGCTCTGGTTATTCTTGATTCTATTTATATTCCTCTATGCTGACCAAGTAGAGTGTGGACGTTGAGATCATTTACAAGTTTTCCCAGTATGTTTGCTCTGGCACACACTCCCTGGCCACACTGTGGGCATTACTGTTATATACGAAGCGCTAAACCCACGTGGGTCATTCAGCGCTTAAGGAATGTTAGATGGCCTTGTTTTTTTTTGTGGTCCTGTGGGTTAGAGTGTCATGTGTTTTCGCTCACCGTGAGGTGGGCCAAAGCAGCATGGGTTCGAGTCTCAGTGTTGTTATTGATCAATACCTCGCGTTCGTGGTTACAGTAATATAAAATACTGCTCGTTGGGCTAGTACACCAAACAGGGAGTAGAATGAAATGAGTTCAGAGGCACCCACACCACCGTATGTTATTGGATCGACGGTTTATAAAACACCCTAGCTTGTTTGGGTTGCGTCATTCTTGTTGGAATGCGTGGCCCTGTAGGTTAGAGTGTCAAGTGTTTTCGCTCACCATGAGGAGGCCAAAGCAACATGGGTTGGTTGGTTGTCCTTGGCTAGTCTCACTGCTGCTATTGATATATATTTATTATAATATATATATATATATATATATATATATATATACAAGACCTCTTATTTAATACGACATCGTCTATTATTATTCTAATGTTTATAATATACTTCACATTCTTACCTACTGTTTATATATATTTATATATATATTTAATATTATATATATATATATATATATATTTATATATATATATATAAATATATATATATATTATATATATACATATACATATATATATTTTTATATATATATATTTATATATATTTTATATATTTTGATATATTTATATATATTCGGCACGAATATATTAATATACATATATATAATATATATATATAATATATATATATATTATATATATATATTTATATATATTATATTTATATATATTTATATATTTATTTATATATTCGGCACGACATATATATATATATATATATATTATATTATATATACATATATAACATATATATATATATATATATATTCGGCACGACATATATATATATATATATATATATTTATATATATTATATTATTTATATATATATATATATATATTACATTATATATATTTATAATATTTATATATATATTTATATTTATATATATATTATCTATATTTATATATAGGGATGGTACCCACTCTAGAACTGTCATGGGGACCCCTCATCCTCAGAGAAATAAAATAAACTTGCTTAGGGAAAACTCAAGATTCTCCCTGTAGCTGTTAACCTTACAGAATACTTGTCTCCCTATGTGTCCCTATATAGGAATTTAAGCCAAATTAAACAAAACAAGAATATATTTATATATAATATTTATATATAATATATATATTATATATATTATAATATAAATATTTATAATATATTTATATATATTTATATTTATATATATAATATAATATTATTTATATATTTATTTATTTATAATATATATATATATATATATTTATATATTATATGGAGAACTTGCCCATCATTATATGTTTGTTCCATAGGCTCTGAGACCTTGGGCTCATGGGGATAAGAGTGCATCTAATTCTTAAGGGCTGGGAAGAAGATCTTAAGGGTAACTAGGGATCCCAGGGCAGCTAGTTTTCTGTTTCAGAGGGCTCAGTGCGGCTGTTAAAGGGGTACTGTCTGCTGTATTTGGGAACACGCCCCAGCTCTGAGGAGCTGGATGAGATTTTCGCCTTATAGTCGGTGATGATACACGTAAAACATGTACCTTATTATGCCACCTTTCTATCAACAATGTATCTCTTAAATCTTCTCTGTGCATATTATGTAATAAAATATTCTATCGGTAATATATATATATATTTATATATTTATATATATATATATATATATATTTTATATATATATATATATTATATATATTTATATATATATATATATATATATATTTATTTATTCTTGTTTGTTAATTGGGCTTAAATTCTATATAGGGGCACATTGGGAGCAAAGTATTCTGTAAGTGTAAGTATATTGTTATATGTAGTATACACCTTGACGTGTACATACACTGTAGCTCTCAGTGTACACACATTATATACTTATCAGAATACATACAAAGTGTCTAGAATTAAGTTGGGTTAGATAAGATTCATCAAGAAGCAGGACATAAATCTGTTCGGATTTTTATCCCCGGAGGGTTAGCCACCCAGGATTGTCCGTCTTATTTCCACTGGGGGTCCTCAGTCTTGTCTCCCAGGATGCAACCCACACCAGTCGACTAACAGCCAGGTACCTACTTGCTTGCTGGGTAAACAGGACAACAAGTGTAAGGAAACGCATCCAGTATTTCCACCCCCCCGGGAATCTAACCCTGACCCTCAGCGTGTGAAGCAAGATCTTTCCCAGCCAGGCCACGGTGCCTGTCTAGCTCTCACATGATGACCCCCAGCTCCCAGTCACCTGACCGAAGCCTTGTGCTGGCATACTGGTCCTCATCTTTAAAAACTAACGATCCATCGTTCACTGCATAACTGATAATAATATTCTCAGGTGCTAAAGTGTAATAAGTTCACTATTTTGCCATTATATTCCCTAGCTCATTTATTTGTTTACCACAAAGTTCTTTTTTTAGTCCCTTTTATATTGTCTCCTTTATTTTATCTTTAAAGAACTACCTTAGCTCAATTTTTTTACATTTCTTAAAATAACTCAGGTGCTATTTTATAGCTTTAGAATATTTACTTTGTCTTATACTTAATTCTATCTATAGATTCACTATAAATCTTATGATAACAAACATTGATCCTGATACCAACCTCTTATTGAATGACTTAAGAAGTCTCCGGGCCCTAGGCTATTCAGATTGGCGGGGCCCCTTTGGAGTTACGGGTAAGCGAAGCGACCCTTCCTGCTTGGGGGTGGGGGGGTGGGGGGGGGGTCGTGTGTGAGGGCTGTTTAAGGTCTAATTTAAAATACATTTCTGGCTATGTTTTAGATTAAATTTAATAGGGAAAGTGACATCAAGACAACCAAAACCTTTTACCAACGCCATTATATCTATCTTGTTTTAAATCATGATTTTTAAAGAGAATATACTCAAGACAGCGTATTGTATTACTAGATTAGGCTATTAAAAGTAGTGAAATCATGTACCGATTATATTCAGCAATAAACCACTATAGCCTATTATTCCCTATAATAAATCATATACTGACCATATGGTTAATCATGCATCATGCATAAGACTATCAAATCATATAAAACTCAAGAAAGTAAAGAATTGTTTATATTCATCAGGCACTTCTTAAATAAACTTTTTTCTGGATTTCATATTGGCAAAAATCATCATTATATTCTGAAATTCAAATATTCTTGTTTGATCAGACTCAATGGTCAACAAGGCTAGGTTACACAATTTGTCTTGGCTCATTGATGAACGGTAAGCTGGTTTTTACTCTTTTTCAAACAGAAAAAAATGAACGTTCTCCTTACAGTTAGTAGCTGGAGTAAGATGTTAGGTAAGGCGATTACACTGTTAACATTAGGGTAGGTTTCTGAGATACCTGCATTTTCTTAAATGTTTCAAAGCAGCCTGGGGGGGCTCACATTTTTTCAGGTGAGAGCTTTAATCTGATTCATAGTACCCAGAAAAATGAACTATTTCTCAACAAATGTGTTCCTGACTACATCTGCTGGAAGGTGTTGTTGCAACTTTAAGCAGCTTTCTTCTCAATTAGCATCTGGCCCATAGTGTAATTTTGAACAGAAATCCAAACTTGTTATTGAGATTCTGGTAGATTTCTTTTCTTTTCACCAGTTCTGTAATCAGTGAATCCAGAATGACGAAGTATGTAGCGGTCTTACATTTCTGCCTTGGTAGCATACACAATTCTTTGTCTGGCTCTTCAAAATTGCTGTTTCATCTTCATAGACGCTGATGATCAGCCCGGTAAACTGTAGTCTTCACGCAGTTTAACTTTCTCTTCAAACATTTCAAAAGCTTTATCATTGCGAAGTGAGCTTACAAATTCACTAAGCCTGCATAAGAGGTTAGCACAAGTAGCCATTTCAATTTCAATTTTTGAATTGTCTTGTTCGTGGCATTTAACCGTTCCTGTATACAATACAAAGCACACAGAGTAAAGCCAATTCAAATTTTCCAATTTGATGCTAAGGCTGGCTGCTTCGCTTCTTGTAGTTGCTGTCTGGTCTTCATCCTTGCTTTTGGATAAAAGCAGATCGTATTTCAGCAAAAGCTGTCTTTCAATGCATGTGTTGCATCATGCTGCGCTGACACCTTGTGTTGATAATGGATTTGCATGAAATCTCCACGAATGGTTGACTTGTGTATTACTCACGATGCGTTGATAGCAGAGAAAAAATTTAAAGAGTGATTGTTAAAAGTCAAATTGAAAATGCAGCGACCAAACACTCCGCAGCACATGACCACAACAAGATTAAGAGGTATGTTGCTGAGCAGGGCTCAATTTTCAGCAAGTGGGTTGATTTGCTTGATACGGGCTTGCAATCCATATATTTACCCGACATGTTTCTTGCATTGTCGTTAGCTCTGGCCACGGCAATCCATTATAGAGAGAATCATGTTCAGCAGAGTATCCAGTATACATTCATTCAGTGTTTCTCCATCTTGGCCTGAAAGAGGATTGAATTTTTTAAAGCGCTCTACAGGCTTTCCACTGGAGTCGACAAAGCGAACACTGAATGTCAATTGATATGTATGTGAAATATCTGGTGTTGAATCTACACTTATTGCCAAAGTATTTTGCAGTTTTTCACAGCTGTATGATGTTATTGAGGACCTTCTTAGTAATCAGTCAATTAATTCATTGCTTATAGTAGATGGACATGTAAGATACAGTGCCTCTTCCTGCATTCCCCAGGCGTTGAACCACTTGATTTGCTAAGAATGGATCAAATTGTGCTAAAAGTTCTAAGATCCCTTAGGAAATTGCCCATTGTTTCCGACTAAAAACCTCATTTTCTCCACGAAAGCAAGTCCTCTTAGAGCTAAGAATTTTGCAACAGCAAACAACTCTTTCTAGAACTTTTCGCCATAAGTGCGCTCTTTTTCAGTTTTGATTTCCAAATGGTGAATCCAATAAGCTTTTTCTGTGCACGAAATACAATGGTAAAATGGCTACTGTGAGTGGTGCTTCCTGTATGATCTGAACGTATATGCAGATTCAACTGTACTGGTAACATCAGAAACTGTTTTCGTGAGCATGTCTGGGATCTTTCTGCAGTCCTTACATCTTTCTTTTTCTGTTTCTTCTTGTATTTTCTTCTTCTTTTCTGGGACCCACTCGCATAAGAACGTCCTACATCACGTCACGAGATGCCTATAATGAGGATGTATCACTGTTGAATCATGCCAATACCCAAATTTATCATTATTCAATTTATTATTATTTTTTAATTATTATTAAAAAAAAAATTCTATCATTTGGGGAGAATATGGCCCTTGTAGCCTTTCCTTCTGGCTGCCGCATCTATAATCAAACGGTTACAGAAAGAGTTCATATCAGAACTTTTACATAGAATAGGAGTTAGTGATTGGGTAGCAATATTGTACTTAATTCATCCTCCTTGATCTCCAATTTACTTAAACAGAATCATACCGGACCGAGTCCAAAGAACAATGCACAATGGTATTTATATTACATTTTCTACTAACTAATCATTATGTTTTGCATTGATGATATATGGACTACCACCATAGTAAGGACTGAGGAAATTTAAAGAATGCAGGGACAATTTTCAGTTTCACCCAACCACGATTTTCTGATGTGGGCTTATGTGTTTCTGGGGAAAATATGTAGTTAATATTAATTGTTGTTCTCAATCACTTCCGTCACAACATTAAAAATTAAGCATTTGGCGACGGGAAGTGATGTTGACATCAATCAATTGAGATCTGTTATTGATATGATAGAGGACTTAAAGACTGCGGACAAAGTGCTTTTATAACCTACAAACGGAGTCAGTTTGCCGTTTTTAGGTTTTTCTTTATTGTGTTTTTACCAAAATGCGTCTTTTACTGGTCACAGCGTCTTTACTGGTCAAGTAACCCAATCAGGTACCTACACCGTTTACATTTAGAGGTCGAAACAAAATTTATCCATTACACATCAATGTCTATACAACAACACTTCAGTTAATTTGTCACAGTACATGTCTAGATACCGTGTGATTACTACAGAAAATTGGAGAGGATCTCCCCATACTCACCCATTTGCGGGAAAACACAGCTTGTTCTTGATGTAAACAAGTGCGTGTTGAGTGTTGCCATCTCATGGTTAGTTTATTTATTTTATTTTATTTTATTTCATTTTTATTTTTGTTTTGAATTAATTTTTTAAAAATCAATTTTATCTCCAAACACCGATCTTTTTAGGTAGGGGACCCTATGCACTTGCACCATAGTCGCAGTCTTGGATGAGCCCCTGAACCCATTGGGACTGCGGGGCCCCCCAAATCCGCGGGTGGGGCCCTAGGCAAATGCCTAGTTGCCTATGCAGGTAATCCGGCCCTGATTGTATCTCATAAATTGTATCTCGTAAATGTTTCTCATTATTGTATCTCATAAATGTCTAACCGTGACCCAATCAAAGTATTTTTTATTACATTACCTAACAGAATACTCCATTCTACTGAATGCTCAGCAACACAAGTAAAAATGACCATTGAGCCTGTCTTTTGTTTTATATCATTTGTACTAAATT
Source organism: Cherax quadricarinatus (assembly GCF_026875155.1). Lineage (NCBI taxonomy): Eukaryota > Metazoa > Arthropoda > Malacostraca > Decapoda > Parastacidae > Cherax > Cherax quadricarinatus. The sequence continues at coordinate 10,017,933 of NC_069424.1, read as the reverse complement.
GTTATCCTAGTATACAATAATGTTTTTTTCCACTGAATATATCATTGTTAGTTAATCTTAAGTTAATTTTATGCCTGCCCATAATGCTATGCATCAAGGGGCTTTGGCAGGTTTGCACTGTTAATTAACTGTGTACATCACTTGTATCATGTTCAAATTAATAAATAAATAAATAATTAAATAATAATAGGTTCAGTGGGCGTGAGATAATAAATAATATATATTGAGAACAAAAGTCCTACTAAATTCCTAATGGTAATAATTATTATTCTGTCTTTTAGGGTTATCCTAGATATTTTACAATATGTATGATTTACTGTACTTATGTGTACCTGTTGCCTAAATGAAACCTTAAAAGGCTTTTGGTATACTACAACTTTTTCTTAACTACAAACATTCCTGTAGTATTATGAGGCGTAATCCTAAGAGGGGAAACGCACCAGGCCAGCAGAAAAACACGAAAAAATCAACTATTCAAAAGTGTAGCCAGGAGGACGCCGGCTCAGCAACCTCTCACTCTCCACCGCTCAAGGCCACACACAACAAGAACAACAAACATGGATGCCTCAGCCAATCCTCCCCTCTTCCCCGGATTCAACCTACCAAGTAGTCTATCAGGTATGACCAAACGATCCAGATACCCTAAAGACATTGCATCTCTACTTAGCTATTGTAAAATATGAATCTTCGAGAGACGCTTACAAAACAAGACAACAGGATGACACACTCGAGATCAAATCCTCAGTCTTGAGCACAAGTATTCAACACCAGGAATGACTAACTGTGACAAGACCAATCCAAAACAGTCATAGATAGCCATACCCAAACAAATAATATCCTCTTAATAACAAAGGTTGAAGAAAGCAGTAAAAGTCTGGATGAACAAATTAGATAACCAGTTCAGTGACTACTTTGCTCTCAAGAAGATAAAACTGAACTAGATAAACTATCTGAGCAGTAATAGTTAAAACAGTCCACTTTTTCCCAGTGATTTGAAACCAAACATACAGTTAAATGAAATTACTCTGCAGATCATAAAGGAACAAACAAGTTGTTATTGTACCAGAAGTCTTGGTAATAAAGAAGGCAGGTTACTAGGATCCCATGTAGAAAAAAGTTGTTTTTGCTTGGGATTCCACTCACATGACAGGGAAAAAAAATGACTGAATTATTGCTCTATTAAAGTAAAGAAAGAAGTTACATAAACGAGTTGTCTTATCCAAAAAACGTCCAAGAAGCTTCCTGTATAGAGTAAGAAAACTTATGCGGAGGAAATAATGAACAATTCACCAATGCTTCATCGGGATGGGAAATTTATTGTTAGGAAAACTAATGTAGGTCAACTGTACACAATCCGAACGAGAATGATCTAGCACGTATTTGCTCAGGGTTTCTATCTCTACAGAGTATAAATAAAATCAATGGCCAACTTAAAAGCACTAGCTAGTGTAGTGCATGTTTTGCTACATTATTGTTTCAAATTTCTTTGTTCAATCTCTTTGTTTATTATTAATCAATACCTCCATTTTTGATTTTTCTAGTTAGCAATAAGTCACCTTATGTGATTTTCTTATTTACTTATTGTTCGGCTTAAACTTTAGCTGAATTGATTTTCTCTGACCATTTTTACACCTATTTTTTTTTAAATACTATCAATGATATTACTTACTAAAATTAATATTTTCATTTTTACAAAAATTTTCAAATTTACTTACTTAACATTTTTGACATATAATAACCTTACTTGTTCTAAAATACCTTTTCCTGTTTTAATACCACATTTACTTTCTTAGATTACTTTCTTAAGTACCTTGGTACTGCCATATAACCAAGTATAAACTAAGTGCCTATTTTGAATGAAATAAAACATTACTTTTTCACTTTTTTGTAATCATTATACTTACTATAATTTTATTAAAACACCATATTTACTACAGTAATTTTACTTTTGTTCATTAACATTATCTTTATACTTCCCATACATTTTTGTGTTGCCAAATTTCTAGTTTGTATTATTAATCCAACTTTATATTATACTTTGTACCTGTTTACCTGGGTTCCTGTATACCATCTTACTATATATTATACAAGACTTTTCCATGGTGTTATTTTTTATATTATTCTTTTGGTACTTAATTGTGAATTTTATTTTGTCAATTTAAAATCTAGTTATATTTTGATCTTGTCAACAACCTATACCAGACTATAGTGCCAATTGCAAGTTTCCATTTCAAATTGTATTTTTATATATAAGGTTCATTTTAATTCCCCCCCCCTACCATCTGTCCATTTAACTTTGTTTACCATTACTTAATTTTAAGATCCATTATATATTTTCTCTTTATTTTTGCTTTTATAACTTACCCTAGTTTATATATTCACAATTTGTTAAAATAAATCATGGTGCTATTCTAAGGTGCTAAAGTAGAATAAAGTTCACAATTTAGTCAGTATATTCCAAAGCTCATTTATTTGTTTACCACTTATTGTTCACCAAATCTTTTATTAGTCCCTTTTATATTATAATTTATACTTTAATTCTAACTTTAAAAAAAATTTACCTTTTATAGTACTACCTACTATTCATATTCCCATGCTCCATTATTTGATCATCACTTTATTTGTATTAGTCCCTTTTATATTGTCTCCTTTATTTTAGCTTAAAAAAAAAAAAAAAAAACTACCTTAGCTCATTATTTTACATTTGTTTTAAATAATTCAGGTTGCTATTTTTTAGCTTAAGACTATTTACTCTGTTTTATACTTAATTCTAACTATAGATTCACTACAAATCTTATGATTACAATCATTGATCCTGATACCAACCTCTACAGAACTACAGACTACAGAACTACAGACCAATAGCACTAACATCCCATATCATAAAAATCTTTGAAAGGGTCCTAAGAAGCAAGATCACCACCCATCTAGAAACCCATCAGTTACACAACCCAGGGCAACATGGGTTTAGAACAGGTCGCTCCTGTCTGTCTCAACTATTGGATCACTACGACAAGGTCCTAAATGCACTAGAAGACAAAAAGAATGCAGATGTAATATATACAGACTTTGCAAAAGCCTTCGACAAGTGTGACCATGGCGTAATAGCGCACAAAATGCGTGCTAAAGGAATAACAGGAAAAGTCGGTCGATGGATCTATAATTTCCTCACTAACAGAACACAGAGAGTAGTCGTCAACAGAGTAAAGTCCGAGGCAGCTACGGTGAAAGCTCTGTTCCACAAGGCACAGTACTCGCTCCCATCTTGTTCCTCATCCTCATATCCGACATAGACAAGGATGTCAGCCACAGCACCGTGTCTTCCTTTGCAGATGACACCCGAATCTGCATGACAGTGTCTTCCATTGCAGACACTGCAAAGCTCCAGGCGGACATCAACCAAATCTTTCAGTGGGCTGCAGAAAACAATATGAAGTTCAACGATGAGAAATTTCAATTACTCAGATATGGTAAACATGAGGAAATTAAATCTTCATCAGAGTACAAAACAAATTCTGGCCACAAAATAGAGCGAAACACCAACGTCAAAGACCTGGGAGTGATCATGTCGGAGGATCTCACCTTCAAGGACCATAACATTGTATCAATCGCATCTGCTAGAAAAAATGACAGGATGGATAATGAGAACCTTCAAAACTAGGGAGGCCAAGCCATGATGACACTCTTCAGGTCACTTGTTCTATCTAGGCTGGAATATTGCTGCACACTAACAGCACCTTTCAAGGCAGGTGAAATTGCCGACCTAGAAAATGTACAGAGAACTTTCACGGCGCGCATAACGAAGATAAAACACCTCAATTATTGGGAGCGCTTGAGGTTCCTAAACCTGTATTCCCTGGAACGCAGGAGGGTGAGATACATGATTATATACACCTGGAAAATCCTAGAGGGACTAGTACCGAACTTGCACACGAAAATCACTCACTACGAAAGCAAAAGACTTGGCAGACGATGCACCATCCCCCAATGAAAAGCAGGGGGTCACTAGCACGTTAAGAGACCATACAATAAGTGTCAGGGGCCCGAGACTGTTCAACTGCCTCCCAGCACACATAAGGGGGATTACCAACAGACCCCTGGCAGTCTTCAAGCTGGCACTGGAGAAGCACCTAAAGTCAGTTCCGGATCAGCCGGGCTGTGGCTCGTACGTTGGTTTGCGTGCAGCCAGCAGCAACAGCCTGGTTTTGATCAGGCTCTGATCCACCAGGAGGCCTGGTCACAGACCGGGCCGCGGGGGCGTTGACCCCCGGAACTCTCTCCAGATAAACTCCAGGTAAACTACACTGCAGAACAATCAAAGGCACTTCTCAGTGCCAACAACAACATAACTATCTTTAACTACAATATCAGATCTTTAAGCAAGCATTACGATGACCTCATAGCATTACTAAATTCCTTACATGCCAATATGTCCATCATTACACTAACTGAAATTGGCTAAAGCTGATAGTACAGATGTCTATGCCATTCCTGGTTACACAGCCATACACAACTGTAGGCCAGATCAACAAGGGGTGGCACAGCTATATACTACTCAGACCAACTAGAATGTATCACTAATACTTGCACAAGGGATGAACATGGGGAATATACAATAGCTAAATTCAAATCCAAATACCTACAAAAACCTCTCACATTGATAAACATCTACAGAGTTCCACAGTCAAACATTAGCCAATTTAGTCAAAACCTAGGAAGTATGATAACTGATGCACGCATGAACAAAGATCACTTACTACTCTCAGGTGACTTCAATATAAATCTCCTGCAAGACCAGGACCCACACGTTACTGAATTCACAAACACAATGAGTAACTGTATGTTGCTACCAACAGTAACAAAAACCTACAAGAGTTACAGAGACTAGTGTTTCCCTACTTGACCACATCTGGACCAACACCATATCCCCTTTAAAATCAGGCATATTTACAGATAATACCACAGACCACTACCCTACTTTCCTCATAACAACTCTTGGTAAACTACCAAGACACTACTAAAGTCACCTTCAGACTTCACAATGAGGCAGCCATTAATAACTTCACAACAGCAGTAGCAAACATTGATTGGCACACTGAGCTAGAAATCTATACAGATATTGACGAATGTATTAATAATTTTCTAAAAAGACCCAATACTCTCTATAACAAGCACTGCCCTAAAAAAACTAAACAGATGACAGCTAAGAGACGAACAGTCCCTGGCTAACACCCAGCATTCTCAAATCCATAAATACAAAACACCAATATGAAAAACAGTACAGAATGGGTCACATAACCAGAGACCAAACAAAACGTTACTCGTCAATCCTAACCAGCCTGATAAGAAGGGCAAAAAAATTGTATTATGAGAACAGATTATCCAACTTACGAGGTGATATAAAAAAAGACCTGGAAAACCCTATCAGAAATTCTGGGAACAAAAAAGATATCACGAAATAGCGAAATAAAATTAGCAAAATCAGATAAACCCCAACTCCCACCAACAGAAACAGCAAACAGACTCAATGATTTCTTCTCCACTATAGGACAAAACCTTGCCAATAAAATCCCAAGCTCAGATACCCCACCAAATGACTACCTCACTGGCAACTACCCGAACACACTGTTTCTAGCTCCGACTAACCCATACGAAGTCTCCCTTATTATCAACGCACTAAAAAACGAGGCAGAAGATTTAAATACCTTACCACCCTTTATATACAAAAAACTGTCACAAGTGCTATCACCAATCATTGCAACACTCTTTAACAAATCCATAGAATCCTCCACCTTCCCTACAGTACTCAAAATAGCAAGGGTCACCCCGATCCACAAAGGAGGAGACCAAACAGAGTTGAATAACTATAGGCCAATATCCAACTTACACCCTCTCTCAAAAATCTTCGAAAAATTAATTCATAAAACGATTCTACTCCTACCTTATCTCCCAAAACATACTCAACCCCTGCCAATTTGGATTCAGGCCTAATAAAAATACTAATGATGCTATTATACACATGCTAGAACATATATACACTGCAATAGAAAAAAAGAAGTCCCACTGGGGATCTTCATTGACTTACGTAAAGCTTTTGATACAGTTGACCATGACTTGCTCCACGTAAATTGTCACACTATGGTATAAGAGGGCACTCCCTCAACTACCTCAAGTCATACCTCAGCAACAGAAGCCAATATGTGTACGCAAATGGGGCAAACTCTTCTGCGCAACCAATTACAGTTGGTGTCCCACAGGGAAGTGTCCTTGGCCCTCTTCTCTTTCTCCTATACATAAATGACCTTCCAAATGCTTCGCAATTACTCAAACCCACACTATTTGCAGATGACACTACATACGTCTTCTCTCACCCGAGCCCAGTCACGCTAGCCAATACTGTAAATACCGAATTACAGAAAATATCTACCTGGGTGAGGACTAACAAACTTACACTAAACATTGACAAAACCAATTCATTAAAGTTTGGTAACAGAGCTACAGATTTCCCCCCTTTTAAAACAAAAAGGGAAAAACCGATCACCTTTTAAAAAAACAAACAGGGGGAAAAATTTCCTTGGGAATCCCCCCTTGATAATAGACTAAAAATTTCATACACAATACAACAAATTTTAAAAATTTTTCCCAAAAGACTGTAGGCAACAAAATCGAAGATACGGTACTAAGGTTCCACACAGCCCTCCTGGCCCTATATCACTCCCCTTTATTTACCCCAAATCTCCCTAGGGAATTTGTCAGGGGGCCAACAAAAATTTAAACCCAATCCCCAGACCACAATTTCCCCAAACCCAAAAGGGCTGCAGTTAAAAAGAAAAAAAAATTCCTCACCCGGGCAGCACACCCCTTTCAATATTCAATACACAAAAACCAAACTCACCATACAAAACATCCATACTTTTTTACGGGCCCCCATTAATACATAAAACCAAAAAAACTCTGATATTAACCCCCCCTAAAAACATCCCCTTCCCAAACCCCCTCAACAGAACACTTACCAAACAAAAGGGCCCACAATCACCCTTTGGGGTTCCTCGGGGCCCCATCCCACACTATCAAAAACTCAAGGGCACAAAAGGGGGCCCAAAAATCGGGAATTCATTACCGGAAAAATATAAAAGAAACACTACCTTTTAAAATTCAATTTCCTTCTAAAAGATCATTTACTCACCCAAAACCAAATAAATACTAAATTAACTAAAAACCTTATAAATTGAATATCTTAAATTTTTCCCTAAACAATTATATCACATAAATTTTTAAACCAAAAATCCAATCAAATTTTAAATTTTTTTTAAATACACTCCCTTTAACAGAATACCCCATACCCCTGAAAAACAAAAAATGCATGCAACCATATGACCTTCTTTTAAATACATGTACTCTTTTTGTGCTTTAAAGTTATCTTTTTTAAACCAAAAATTTATTATCAGGGGTTTCATCATTGCTTATTTTAAATTTTTTAAGCCAGCCCGAAACCCCTATCATAGTAATAAGTGGTTTTGGGCCTTTCTCCCTTTTATCTGTTTTTTTTTTGTACCTCCTTATGTAGGGCTAAAATTTGGGTTTAATAAAAAAATTTAAAAAAAAAATAAATAAAAAAAATATCAACAAGTTCCCATATAAAAGCACGGGAAAAATTGGGAGAAAGGGGCTCTTCCCAAAACAACAAAAAAAAACGAATGACTTAAGGGACAACTATTTTTACACATTGCTACTGACAAAGGAGTCGCTCTACTCTCAAGAAATTTTTCCTTCGATCCCAGATGGGGTGGAGAACCTTACCTTGGATTCACCTGGGAAATTCCAAGACGTCCCCCCCGCCCAAATAACGCCATCAAGTTCGGTATCAACGATGCTTTCCCAAACTTTCCTTTCAGCAGCCCTGAACAAACAGCCAGAGATCAAATTCTGCAGCAAAACATTTTTCCCCAAGAAAAAAAGCTTTCCTGGGGGCCTCACTAGCGACGAGGAACTGACAAACTCCCAACCCCCACAACAGCCCCCGGAAAAATTTTTCAAGAACTGGTTTTAAAAATCTCTAATTCCCCCATACATGAAGGGGAAACACCCCTTTTTTTGTCACAAAGACCCCACGAATCAAACACGGCCCTTTTTAATATTAAAAATAAAAATATCCCTTTTTTTACACAAGTTTCATGTAAAAGGGATACAGGGTTAGCTACAACAATGACTTTCTAAATACATAGGGAAACCGCTTGTATGCTCCGCACTCGGGGAAATTAGGGCAGTGTCCCCCCGGAAAGCGACCCACACCCCCTCGACTAAGTAATAAGTAAAAAATAAGTTTAATTTAGTATACACAAATACAATTTCACAGAATTTCATACATAGCAGCATATGTGTAGAGAACCCGGGATAAAACCCCAAAAAAAATTTAACAGAGTCTTATTTCCATTTGGGGGCCTTTTTCCTTTTAAATTTTAATAAAAAAGGGTTTTAATATTTTCTTATTATTCTGTAATGAAGATAACACTTATTTTTCATACTAAAAAGACTATCTACTACACGAGGGTCATTAAGATATCTACAATACGGGGGTCTTTACTAGAATAAGGAAAAATTTTTACACGTATGTTACAAAAAAAAAAAAATCATTCCCTCCTTTCCGTAATACATTCATCAACACCTTTTGGCACTCTTCTTGAACGGGTTTTCATGCTATGACTGGCTTTGACATGTGCGGGTAGTCTGTTCCATTCCTTTATTGCTGTACAATAAAAGGTGTTTGAAGCCTGACCAATGACTTTGGGTACTACAAAGTTGTGCTCTCACCCCCTAGTACTATGATTGCTTTGGTTCCCAACCTTGACAAAATTGACAGCAAGATATTCTGGACACTGTGAGCAATTTTATAAACATGATTTAGCTTCAGTTGTTTTACTCTGTCAACATTCAGCATATCCAATTGCTGTAATTTATTCTGGCCTACATGCTCTCTTGGTCCCAGCCCCAGGATGAATCTTACGATTTTGTTCTGGGTGATTTTCAGTCTACTTTCATTTTTTTTGTCAAGGCAGAGTACCATGAAGAGCAATCGTAATCCATATGGCATTGTATAAGGGCTAGACATAGGGTCCTGCGAGCCTCAGTAGGTAGACACTGTGCTTATCTATACAGGAACTTCAGTCTGGCATTCGCTTTCTTTACTACACTGTTCCCTATCAATTCTCTTGACATGCATGGGTCAAAGGGGATTCCCAGATATTTTACTGATGAAACAAAGTGATGGGCTCCCCATTACACTGGACATTAAAATTATTTGCTCTTCTCAGCCCGATTGATAACTATGGAGAATGATGTTGTCATTAAGGTACTTAACTACTTGAGAGTACACCGCCGTCTAGAATTTTGGATATTATACTGAGTATACTAACAGGCCTATAGTTGCTTACATCAGACCAACTATTTTTCTTGAAGATAGGAGTAACTCTGGCCTCCTTGAACCCCTCCGGTACTGTATTAGTGGTGATTGATAAATTTATTATGTGAGCAATAGGGATTGACAATTCAGAAGCACCATCTTTTAGGAACTTAGACGGGATGTTATCAGGGCCTGTGCTCTTAGTTGGGTTTAACCTGCTTAGTTCTTTTTGAATAAAGTCATGAGATACACTTACTAATTGACAACTGTTTGGGGTTACCCCTTTATTGGTACAGTATGTTTGAAACATATCAGAGTCTGTGTTAAAGGTATTTGTTGCAGCTGGTAGTTTACTTACTAGTGTTGATGCAACAGATGTGTATAGGAATTAAAGCAATTTCCACCTTAGATTTTTTTGTGGCATACCTCGTTATCGATAGTGAGTACTATGTTTAGACCTATTCTACTGGCTTATGGCTATACCCCCAACTGTTTTAGTTGTTGCCCGAGCTTTCTGGGGTTATGCTTAACTCTTCAATTTTTGAGCAATAGTGCTTTGCCTTTGCTCCTTTTATAAGTCTCTGCACTCTGTTCCTCACCCTTTGGAATTCATTTAGTGCTGCAATATCCTGTCTGTTGCTTTAAATCTTTTTAGCATTGGTCTCTGAATTTCATATTATCTAATATCTCAGTAGTCATCCAGGGTTCAGTTCTTCGTTTAATCCTAACCTCTTTAACTGGTCAATATTATCAAGGATGGTAGTGAATATTGTTTTGAATTTTCCCAGGCATCGTTTACGTCCGTGCAACTTGCTATCTCTGTCCAGTCACAATTGTGTAGCCTATTTACCAGTGTTTCTTTACTGTAGTTTCTAGTTGACCTCATTTTTATTGTCCTGTGTAGGCCTATCCTATCCCTAGTGATTTTCCTGGTGCAGTAAATGATGAAATGATCACTATGACCTGTGGTAATGACGCCTGACTGACTAATGTTCTCAGAGGGGTTACAAAGTATGTGGTCAATTAGGGTGGCTGAAACTGTGTGATCCGGGTTGGAGTATAATTAATTGAGGTAACTATTTAAACCTAGAATTTGCTTATACCTTTTGCATAGCCCGTTATTTTGCTGCTGAAAACAGATATTGAAGTCGCCCAGTATTATTGTCTCGCAATTGTTTCAAGTCCGGACAATACCCCTGGAAAAGTCTACTAAGAACTGGTCCTGGGTAGGAGGGCGGAAAACTAGTTCCTACTAAGATGGTTTGGTCTTGGAAGCAGCACTTCAAACCATAGAACCTCTAGTTTATTGTTATTTAAATTAGGTCTTGGGTTATAGGCTAAGTCATTTCTAATGTAGGCACATACTCCACCATCCTTTCTGTTCCTATCTAAGCGTTTTCTATTGTAACCTTCTATTTTGACCTCGTCGTCAGTCACTGTATCATCCAACCAGGATTCAGAGATGGTTATAACTGCCGCCCTAATTTTGTTAGCTAGAATCCTAATCTCTGCCAATTTAGGAAGAAGTGATCTTGTGTTGACATGAATAAAGTGAAGGCCTGTTCTCATAAAACAATTATAATCATCAATAAATGGCAATGGGTCATTTGTATTAAAATTACGTAAATCAATGTCATCATTGCTAAAGGGTAACTGTGCCAAAGTACATTTGTTACACGCAAAGTGAATTCTGGCACCGTTACTATAATTGTACATACATCCGTCATGCACCCACCCCTTACACATTTTCCTGATGGGGAGCTGACAACAATGACATACTACTACATAGAAAGCCGCTAGTTATGCTCCGCATGTCGGGCAAATTAGGTCAGTGTCCCAGGATGCGACCCACACCAGTCGACTAACAGTACCCATTTTACTGATGGGGAACATAGACAGCAGGTTGAAAGAAACACGCCCAATGTTTCTACTCTGGCTGGGAATCGAACCCAGGCCCTCGCCGTGTGAAACGAGAGCGTTAGCCACCAGGCCACCTGCGCACCTGCGCACCTTTTCCACTGAAAAACTCAAGACATCCATTGAAGACCAGACTGCCTAGGCCACGGTGGATACAGTTACCAAAATACGAAATGCCTCCTCCATGATTAAGATTACGTCCACGAACACTGCAATGGCTGCCCAATCCATTATTGACAGACTGTCAGTCTCTTATTACCATACTCAGCCGAACCAAGTCAAACCTGAGTGTTTCAAAGACATTTTCCTATGCTGGACTTGCTGCTCATATAACCATGCTACAGAGGACTGCCCCATCAAGAACAGGAAATTCTTCACCAACTGTGGAAGAAAGGACATGACTATACAGCCTGCACCACCACCAACTCTACCCCAACATGCTTAAACTGCAAGGGTACCCATCATACTCTTGCAGCCAAGTGCCCACTGAGAAAAGAATTTGTGACCAAGAAAATTCAAGAAGAAAATAAGAAGAGCTCCTCTATATCGCCTACCTATGCTCCAATCACGAAACTTCAGTCTGATACTACTAACATTCTTCAAGCTACTCAACAGATCTCACTACTGTCCCTATTTCCTGACGGTGGTCCTTCCAAGGTACTGTATTGCATAGTGCATGCACACCTTGCAAATGCAGTAAACCTCCGGGACTTTGAACACCACCATAAACGAACTATTCCGTCTGAACAACATGCCTGCCTTCAATTTCCCGGACCCCACACCTTCAGCCGACATGCTCAAGATTCTTCCCAACGTTGTGAACTTCACTGCACCTGCAGACCTGTCTCCTGCCCAAGCAACTGTTCCTGAAACTTCTGCAACTACATCCACCGTCGACAACATTGATTATTCTGCCTCAACCACCACCTCCCACATTTCTCAACCTGTTAACACATCACCAGTACACTTCTTCACTGCTCCTGCCGTCCCACAGTCTCCTGCCAGCACCATAGTAGACTCGCCCTCTAAATAATCTTCTGAGGAAGAGGAAGAAGGTGTTGACGACTCCTGCACTAGTTCATCTACTTGGGACAGCCTGACTTTTTACACATCTCCTTCGAATGAGGACACCATGACCTGCACAGAACTGTACAAAGGGCTCTGTGCTGGGTCTGTCAAGTTTGCTTGTGAGACACTACATCATTTCACTCTTACCCAAGTTCTGGAGTTCATCAAACGACTCCATTTTAGTTTTGGCAACAAAACAAAGCTGTACCACCTGTCCAGAACCAACTTCAAGAAGTTTGAGAACGGCTCTTCTACAAATGTTCCTCATTAAATAACACCTACAATCGAGCTGCCTGTGTTGTCTCGCCCTGTCTCCCCGCCTGTGACCAAGCCTGCTGCAAGCTACCCAAGAATCAAGACTTCCACCAACGAAGACCAATGCAGTCTCAGCCTGCTCCTGTTTCTCCAGTCCGCCCTACGAGCGCCTAGCTGCTGGGCACTTTCTCTACGACTGTGGAAACTCCTCTCCAGAGCTATTCTTCGCTGTCCCGTCTTCCCAGTTCACCCCACAGGGGTCTTACTTAAACTCTTGTCTTGGACAACTATATAAGATAAAGGACGTTCCTAAGTAAGTAAATAAGTAAGTTTATACAGGTACACATAAATACAGTTACATAAATTATCATACAGAGCAGCATATGTGTAGTTCACCTCAACATTAACGACACATACAGGACCAGGAGCTACACCTCGACATTAACGACACACACACTAGACCAGGAGCTACACCTCAACATTTACAACACACACTAGACCAGGAGCTACACCTCAACCTTTAAGACATACTAAACTAGGAGCTACACCTCAACCTTTAAGACACACACTAGACCAGGAGCTACACCTCAACCTTTAAGACATACACTAGACCAGGAGCTACACCTCAACCTTTAAGACACACACTTGACCAGGAGCTACACCTCAACCTTAAGACATACACTAGACCAGGAGCTACACCTCAACCTTTAAGACACACACTAGACCAAGAACTACACCTCAACATTAATGACATACACTAGACCAAGAGCTACACCTCAACACTCACCATCCCTCATTATCGTGTGTCAGGTTCTCAAGTGGCACTCAGAGGTCAACCTCGTCCTTGCAAGAGTAATTCAACATAATTCTCAACACGTCACCTTTTATCTTACTTTTCCCTCCCCGTTTTTCATCTTTTTTTTCGTCTTGTTGCTTCTTGTTTTCTCTTAGTCTTCATATTTGTCTTCTTATTAAGTAAATTTATCTGTGTCAACGACCTGCTCACATTTTTTTAGTTTGTCGTTTATCCAACATTTATCGCTTGTTATGTTTCCCATCCTCCTCTTCGTTATTCCTTCTTAATGATTTAGCTTATTCCGTAAGAAACTTTGAATATTCACCTAGTTGTGTCTACCAGGGTTTAGCTGCAGCTCCTGGCCCCGACTCTAAACCATTAATCACATGGTATAGTTGTACCTCTTCTTAAAGTTATGTATGGATCCTGCCTCCATTACATCACTCCCTAAATTGTTCCAATTCCTGACAATTCTGTGACTGAAGAAATACTTCGTTACATACCTGTGACTCATCTGTGACTTATCTGTGACCCCTTGTTGCTGTGTCCATCTTTGAAACATTCTGTCCCTATCCACCTTGTCAGTTCTTCTTAGCATTTTATATGTCGTTGTCATGTCCCTTCTATCCCTCCTGTCCTCCAGTGTCATCAGGTTCATTTCCCTTAACCTCTCCTCGTAGGGAATACCCCTAAGTTCCGGGACTGGTCTTGTTGCAAATCTTTACACTTTCTCTAATTTCTTGACGTGTTTGACCAGGTGTGGGCTCCATGCTGGTGCTGCATACTCCAATATGGGTCTGACGTACACATTGTACAATGTCTTGAATGACTCCTTACTTAGATGTTGAAACACTATTCTCAGGTTTGCCTGGCGCCCATATGCTGCAGCAGTTATTTAGTTCATGTGCGCCTAAGGATATGTGCTCGGTATGACGTTCACTCGAAGATCCCTTTCCTTGTGTGACTTTTTGCAACATTTGACCTCCAAGGCTGTACTCCGTGTGCGGTTTTCTTTTTCCTTCCCTAAACTTTCTCACTTTGCACTTGCTGGGGATAAACTCCAGGAGCCATTTGTCGGACCAGGCTTGCAGCCTGTCCAGATCTCCTTGTAGGCTTACATGATCCTCGTCTTCTTGTATTTTCCTCATTAGCTTCACAGGGAGACCTTTGAATCTGTCCCTTCTGTCATGTCATTCACATATATGTACTAGAAACAGCACCGGACCTAGGACTGAACCCTGTGGAACCCCATTTGGCACATACACCTACTCTGGCACCTCGTCACGTGCCAAAACTCGTTGTTTCCTTCCTGTCGGGTATTCCCTGATCCACTGCAGTACTTTCCCTGCTGTTCTTGCCTGGTCCTCTAGCTTTTCAACCAGTCTCTTGTGTGGTACTGTATCGAAAGATTTCTTACAGCCCAAGAAGTTGTTGCAGTCTACCCATCCCTGTCTTTCTTCTGTCTTACTTCTGTTACCTTATCGTAGAACTTCGGAAGATTTGTGATGCAGGATTTCCTTTCCTTGAAGCCGTGCTGGTTGTCATGTATACGTCCGTTCCTTTCTAGGTGCTGCACCACTCTTCTCCTGATGATCTTCTCCACAACTTTACATACTATACATGTCAGCAGCACAAGTATGTAGTTCAGTGATACCTATCTGTCTCTTTTTTTTTAAAAAATGGGACTACATTTATTGTCTTCCACACCTCCTGCAGTTTCCCGTTTTCATTTGATTTGCTGAAGATGGTTGTTGGTGGTACACATAGTGCATCTGCTCCCTCTCTCAGGACCCAAGGAGAGATGTTATCTGGGCTCACCACCTTCGAGGTATCTAGTTCACCTAGTAGTTTCTTCACCTCTTCCTCGGTTGTGTGCAGTGTGTCCAGCACTTGCTGGTGCACCCTACTCCCTCGATTTGTTGGAAGCCTCTCTGTCCCCATTGCGAATACATCCCTGATTTCTGAGCTGAGCTCCTCACATACTTCCTGGTTGCTCTCTGTGAGCTCCCTTCCTTCCTTTCTCAGTCTGATTATCTGGTCCTTGACTGTTGTTTTTCTCCTGATGTGGCTGTATAACAACTTTGGGTCAGATTTGGCTTCTCCACACCTCCTGGTAAACCATGAGCTCACTCTGGTCTTCCCATTGTTGCCTCTTGGCATGAACTTCTCTGCCTCCTAGTGTTGCTTCACTGTTTATTGTTAACTCTACCTAGCACCGAGAAACGTTTCGTGTATGATTTCCACTATGTCTGAACTGTTCGAGGTGAATACGAGGTTAAGGTTTGTTAGTTCATCGTCTCCTACCTCTCTGGTCGTGCCCCTAACATATTGGTACATGAAGCTTTCCAGGATCTTGGCTCTCCAAATCTCGGGTCCACTACATAGCTCTAGATTTTCCCAGTCTGCCTCCTTGTGGTTGAAATGCCCCATGATGAGTAACTTTACCCTGTTTATTTGAGTCCTTCTGGCTACCTCGGCTTGTGTGGCCACCATCCTACTGTTGATCTCATCATGTTCTTGTTTTGGTATCCTACTGTTCGGTGGTGGATAGTACGTCACAGCTATTATCACTTTTGGATCCCCAGTTAGAAGAGTTTCTACTATGTAGTAGTCATCTGCTTCACCTCTGACTAGTCCTCCTATCTCCTCAAAACTCCATTAGTTTTTGATGAGCAGTGCAACTCCTCCTTTCCCTCTATTCCCACTGTCTTTCCTCAGGATCTGATGTCCAAACGGAAAGACCGCATCTGTTATCAACCCCCTGAACACTGTCTCTGTGGCTGCTATGATGTCCGAGGATTCCTCAGTGATTCTTTCCTGTCACTCGTCACTCTTATTTGTTATTCCATCTGTGTTGGTATATCATACCTTCAGCTTCTTTTCCAGAACTGTATTCAGGGAAGGGGGTGGAGGTGGTGGGTAGGGGTGGTTTAGGGGGTTGGGGGTAGAGGTTGGTGCAGGCTGAGGGTAGAGGGGTGTTGTGGGATTAAGAACATAAGAACATAAGAAAGAAGGAACACTGCAGCAGGCCTACCGGCCCATGCGAGGCAGGTCCAGTTCTCCTACCAGCTTAAGCCAATGCCCTAACCTATTCAGGTCAGGTCACATTCACTTATGGAAAGAGCACGGCATCTGACCGTGTGTGTATGTGTATCACACTATTTTTTGCTACTTACGAATGGTGGGTGTTTCTTTGTCAGATACGTAGAGGTCCTTCATCTTGTAACGTTCTCTTTAAGTTTGTCCAGACGAACATTAATGGCATGTACATCATGTAGCCTGGGTACACCCTCCATCCTTACTCTCTCTAGCAAGGAGACACCTCAATCACATTTCAGGGTTAGGATAAGAGTTCCTACCTTTATTTACAAGCTAAGAGCTGTAACCTCCCTCAGCTCACTTGAAAGCCTTTTTATTGTTACGAAACATACAAACAGGAGACAGGATGAGGTTGAAGTCATCTGTGAACCAGCGATTTCATTTGGTTAGTTTATTTTACTTCATCGATGTTATTATATGAACAAGTTCCAGCCTCGAGTTATTCTTGAATGACTCGAGTCTGGTTGTATTCTTGAGAAGGGCAGAGCTAGAGTGTAGTTGCTATTTGTTGTCCGTCTTGATGTGAAGAAGCTGTCTTCTCGCCGACCGCGATGTGAAGCCATGTGTGATACCTTAACAATATTGACCTTGTACATAACAGCAAGACCACCCATGTCTCTCCGGTGTTGAAGGCTCTGCTGGAATGACAGATCTATCCAGGCCGAGTCCAGGCAAGGGATGAGTCATCTTGCTCGTTATCTGTTCTGTCAACAAGTCGTAGATGAGACGGGAACAAAAGGCAGCACAAGACATTAGAGCATACTCAAAATGTGAGCGCACTTGTGCTTCGTAGAGAGTTATGTAGCCTCTACTGTCAACCAGGTACTAGGTACGCCTTAATCCTATTAGCCCTCTCTCTCTCTCTCTCTCTCTCTCTCTCTCTCTCTCTCCTCTCTCTCTCTCTCTCTCTCTCTCTCTCTCTCTCTCTCTCTCTCTCTCTCTCTCTCTCTCGTGATCAATAAGAAGATAATGTGTCAGCCATTTAGCGGGGTCCTCAAAGACCTTGAGACTAGCCTCAGAAGACATTTTCCACCGAGACTATCATCATTCTCATCAGTAATTGCATCGTCCTCTCTTATTCTCTGAGCGGGATAGTTTATTATCTTTAAAGTGTATTGACCACAGGTGAAGACTACAACAAATCACCCAGTCTACACTTGCTAGAGAAAACGTTGCACGATGTTTCGGTTCCTCCTGGATCATTATCATTACAACTGAGCTAGAAAACTGGGAGAAGATCGGATGTGTCGGAAAGAGGGTGAGGGACAAAGTTATTAGACAGGTTAGACGAAATTATCAGAACACAGCACATGAAACAACTGCTAGTAGTGGTAGTAATAGTAGTAGTAGTAGTAGCAGCAACAGTAGTAGTAGTACCAACAGGAGTAGAAGTAGTAGCAACAGTAGTAGTAGTAGTAACAGTAGTAATAGTAGCAGCAGTAGTAGTAATAGTAGTATCAACAGTAGTAGTAGTAGTAGTAGCAACAGTAGTAATAGCAACAGTAGTAATAGCAACAGTAGTAGTAATAGTAGTAGTAGCAACAGTGGTAGTAGTAGTAGCAACAGTAGTAATAGTAGTAGTAGTAGCAACAGTAGTAGTAGTACCAACAGTAGTAGTAGAAGTAGTAGCAACAGTAGTAGTAGTAGTAGCAACAGTAGTAATAGTAGCAACAGTAGTAGTAGTAGTAGTAACAGTAGTACTAGTAGTAGCAGCAGTAGTAATAGTAGCAACAGTAGTAGTAGATGTAGTAGTAGCAACAGTAGTAGTAGTAGCAACAGTAGTAGTAGTAGCAACAGTAGTAGTAGTAGTAGCAACAGTAGTAGTAGTAGCAAGAGTAGTAATAGTAACAACAGTAGTAGTAATAGTAGCAACAGTAGTAGTAGTAGCAACAGTAGTACTAGTAGTAGCAGCAGTAGTAATAGCAACAGTAGTAATAGTAGTAGTAGCAACAGTAGTAGTAGTAGCAACAGTAGTAGTAGCAACAGTAGTAATAGTAGCAACAGTAGTAGTAGTAGTAGTAGCAACAGTAGTAGCAAGAGTAGTAATAGTAACAACAGTAGTAGTAGTAGTAGTAGTAACAGTAGTAGTAGTAGCAACAGTACCAATAGTAGTAACAGTAGTAGTAGTAGTAGCAACAGTAGTAGTAGTAGCAACAATAGTAGTAGTAGTAGCAACAGTAGTAGTAGTAGTAGCAACAGTAGTAATAGCAACATTAGTAGTAACAGTAGTAGTAGTAGTAGCAACAGTCGTAGTAGTAGTAGTAGCAACACTAGTAGTAGTAATAGCAACAGCAGTAGTAGTAGCAACAGTAGTAGTAGTAGTAGCAACAGTAATAATAGTAGGAACAGCAGTAGTAGTAGTAGCAACAGTAGTAGTAGTAGTACATGTAGTAGTAGCAACTTGCCTTCTCTTCTCACAGTTTTACTTCAGTTCTGACACAAGTGTTGCAGGACGGACCCCAAACATCGTCTAGAATTCCCTCTAGCAGGAGTGAGTACACGTCCAGAGAAACATACACTTCTCTGAGTATACACACTGAAAGATGACTGGAAACATATGGTGATAGCGTCAGTATGTAGATGGAGACATATGCGCACAGTTCAAGACTTTTATTGAGGAAACGTTTCACCACAAGTGGAATCTTCAGTCCTAACACAGAGACAACTAAGAAACGAGAATGTATAGTGGTGGGAGTCAGATGGCAGGGTAGAGGGAAGAGATAAAATAGGAGGTAGCAGTAATAGTAGTAGCAGCAGCAGCAGCAGCAGTAGTAATAGAAGAGCTGAGGTGTGATGGGTCGCATTTGAGAGGTTGCTGTCAACAGTGGAGTAACATGTTACAGTTCTCCCTGGTGTAGACATGACGTTGATGACTGTTGTCATCTAATGTCAGTCTAGTTGTGTAGTAAACGTTCTGCTAGGACTTTGGAACTGCCATTGAACCCAGATATTTTGTGGGATGGTGATGGTTACTGCTGTCATGACGACCTCTAGACAACGCTGGTTATTTTCACGGGTAATGATTTAGCTTCTGCGAATGTCAAGCGGTGGCTGTGCTTGCTCCTGTGTTGGACACTTGCATTTACTGGTCGTAGCGGCTGCACGCATGATGTTCAGGTATTCTTACTACCAGGGATCTTGATGTTTCGCCCATGTACGTCTTATCACACCCTCTACAAGATATGATAGACTTCTGCACTGGTGGATGTGCTGTCAATCTGTCTGTTTCTTGCTAAATGTTTAATAGAAGTTGAAGAGTTTGCAGCTAGTTTAGACTCTCTCACAGCTGTGTTGCTAACAGGCACAACTATATATTTGGTTGATGTTTCGTCTGTAGTGTCGACGTTGTTTGTTCCTGTTGAGAATGTATCCTGCACGTTTCCTGCAGTCAGAGATGAAATGAAGAGTGAAGTTGTTTGCAAGACTGTGTAACGAATTCACATTGTTCTTTAAGGAACAATGGTCTACATACATTTTATGGTCTTAAAAAGCAATCCTATCACTACGTCCCTCTCAGTTCTATTATCGTGAAGGAAGTCAAATTGATGTCAGTCGTTCTTGTAAGGTTTCTATAGACTTCGGTAAAAATTAACTTTTATTCAAATCACACAGAAAACCGACTAACAAGAACGACTTACTTCATCGTTACTCGTATCACGAAAACAGGACCTAGAAAAGCTCAACAGGAACAGCATACATTCTCAACAGGAACAGTATACAGTCTCAACAGGAACAGCATACATTCTCAACAGGAACAGTATACAGTCTCAACAGGAACAGCATACATTCTCAACAGGAACAGTATATATTCTCAACAGGAACAGCATACAGTCTCAACAGGAACAGCATACAGTCTCAACAGGAACAGCATACATTCTCAACAGGAACAGCATACATTCTCAACAGGTTCAGCACATATTCTCAAGAGTAACAGCATACATTCTCAACAGAAACAGTACATATTCTCAACAGGAATAGAACACATTTTCAACAGGAAGAGCATACATTCTGAACAGAAACAGTACACATTCTGAACAGAAACAGTACACATTCTGAACAGAAACAGTACACATTCTGAACAGAAACAGTACACATTCTCAACAGGAGCAGAACACATTCTCAACAGGAGCAGAACACATTCTCAACAGGAAGAAACATCAACACAGTCACGCTGGTGTGGGAATCGTCTCTAAATTCCTATATTTGTGGTCACAATGGTGGCCCATGCTAACCTCGCTGTGGTGTACAGAAATATACTTAGCTGGGTGAATGTTATTTGAGCCAGCTGGCCAAGTGGTTAACGCGCTGGCCTGTGAGTTGTAGGACTCACTCGCCATGGGTTCATACCCCGCCCGTTCCTTGATTTATCAAGGAAATACGTTGTTCTGTCTGTTAGCAACATATTTATCAGAGGCAGCCAATTTAATTGTTTTTACAAATTCTTCAACCAATATTAAAGATTTAATAATAAAGAGATATGACAGCAGAGCACAAGTGCAGGAGAATATCATAACTTGTGGAGGGTATAATAAGACGTATGTGGTCGACACATCAAGAGCCCAGAAAGTAAGAATGTATGAACATAATTAAACGTGCAGCCGCTACGACCAGGAAAATGCTCGTGAACAAGACAGGAACATGGCAGTTATACGTACATAATATACATGAATGATTGATGGTTGTTGGCAGTGTGTGGTTGATGGTTGTTGGCAGTGTGTGGTTGATGGTTGTTGACAGTGTGTAGTTGATGGTTGTTGGCTGTGTGTGGTTGATGGTTGTTGGCAGTGTGTGTTTGATGGTTGTTGGCTGTGTGTGGTTGATGGTTGTTGACAGTGTGTGTTTGATGGTTGTTGACAGTGTGTGGTTGATGGTTGTTGACAGTGTGTGATTGATGGTGTTGACAGTGTGTGTTTGATGGTTGTTGACAGTGTGTGGTTGGGGGGTTGTTGGCAGTGTGTAGTTGATGGTTGTTGACAGTGGGGTGTTTGATGGTTGTTGACAGTGTGTGGTTGATGACTGTTGGCAGTGTGTGGTTGATGACTGTTGGCAGTGTGTGGTTGATGGTTGTTGGCAGTGTGTAGTTGATGGTTGTTTGACAGTGTGTGTTTGATGGTTGTTGACGTGTGTGGCTGATGACTGTTGGCAGTGTGTGGTTTATGGTTGTAGGCAGTGTTTTGGTTGATAATTGTGTGGTTGATGATTGTTGGCAGTGTGTGGTTAATTGTTGCTGGGTGTGTGTGGTTGATTGTTGTTTGGCAGTGTGTGGTTGTGGTTGTTTGAAGTGTGTGGTTGATGGTTGTTTTTAAGTGTGTGGTTGATGGTTTTTGGGAGTGTGTGGTTTTATGGTTTTTGCAGTGTGTGTTGATGGTTGTTGGGAGTGTGTGTTTGATGGTTGTTGACAGTGTGTAGTTGATGGTTGTTGGGTGTGTGGTTGATGGTTGTTGGCAGTGTGTGTTTGATGGTTGTTAGCAGTGTGTGGTTGAGGGTTGTTGACAGTGTGTGGGTTTATGGTTTTTGACAATTTTGGGTTTTTATGGTTGTTGACAGTGTGTGGGTTTATGGTTGTTGACAGTGTGTGGTTGATGGTTGTTGACAGTGTGTGTTTGATGGTTGTTGGCAGTGTGTGGTTGATGGTTGTTGACAGTGTGTGGTTGATGGTTGTTGACAGTGTGTGGTTGATGGTTGTTGACAGTGTGTGTTTGATGGTTGTTGGCAGTGGTGTTTGATGGTTGTTGGGGAGTGTGTGGTTGTTGGTTGTTGACAGTGTGTGGTTGATGGTTGTTGACAGTGTGTGTTTGATATTTGTTGACAGTGTGTGGTTGATGTTGCTGGCAGCGTGTGGTTGATAGTTTTTTGACAGTGTGGGTTGATGGGTTTTTGACAGTGTGTGATTGATGGTTTTTGACAGTGTGTGTTTGATGGTTGTTGACAGTGTGTGGTTGATGGTTGTTGGCAGTGTGTAGTTGATGGTTGTTGACAGTGTGTGTTTGATGGTTGTTGGCAGTGTGTGGTTGATGACTGTTGGCAGTGTGTGGTTGATGGTTGTTGACAGTGTGTGTTTGATGGGTTTTTGACAGTGTGTGGTTGATGACTGTTGGCAGTGTGTGGTTGATTTACTGTTTGGGAAATGTGTGGTTTATGGTTGTTGGCAGTGTGTATTTTATGGGTTTTTGACATGTGTGTTCGATGGTTGTTAACAGTGTTGGCGATGACTGTTGGCAGTGTGTGGGTTTATGGTTGTTGGCAGTGTGTGGTTGTGGTTGTGTGGTTGATGATTGTTGGCTGTTGGGGGTTAATTGTTGCTGGCTGTGTGTGGTTGATGGTTGTTGGCAGTGTGTGGCTGATGGTTGTTTGAAGTGTGTGGTTGATGGTTGTTTGAAGTGTGTGGTTGATGGTTGTTGGCAGTGTGTGGTTGATGGTTGTTGGAAGTGTGTGGTTGATGGTTGTTGGAAGTGTGTGGTTGATGGTTGTTGGGATGTGTGGGTTTATGGTTGTTGGGAGTGTGTGGTTGATGGTTTTTTGGAATGTGTGGTTGATGGGTTTTTGGAAGTGTGTGGTTGATAGTTGCGGCTGTGTGTGGTTGATGGTTGTTGGGATGTGTGGTTGATGGTTGTTGGCAGTGTGTGGTTGAAAGTTTGTTGGGAAATGTGTGTTGATGGTTGCTGGTTGTGTGTGGTTGATGGGTTTTTGGAAGCGTGTGGTTGATGGTTTTTTTAAGTGTGTAGTTGAAGGTTGCTGGGTGTGTATGGGTTTATGGTTGTTGCAGTGTGTGGTGATGTTGTTGGCAGTGTTGTGGTTGATGGTTTGTTGGCGTGTTGGTTGAAAGTTGTTGCAATTGTTTTGATGTTGTTGGAAGTGTGTGGTTTATGGTCGTTGGAATGTGTGGTTGATAGTTTGCTGGAGTGTTTGTTGATGGTTGTTGGCATGTGTGGTTAAAGTTTGTTGAATTGTGTGGTTGATGATGCTGGCTTGTGTGGTTGATGCCTTGATGGCATGTGTGGTTGATGGTTTTTTGAATGTGAGTTGATGGTTCTGGCTGTTTTGGTTGATGGTTGTTGGCAGTGTTTGTTGATGGGTTGTTGCTTTTTGTGTTGAGGTTTTTGAATGTGTATTAAGGTTGCTGGCAGTGGTTATTGATGGTTGTTGGATGTTGGTTTGATGGTTGCTGCAGTTTTAGTTCTGTGTTTCAAGTTGTGATTGATGGTTGCTGGAATGTGTTGTTATGGTTGTTGGCTGTGTTGGTTTTAAAGTTTTTTGGAAGTGTGTGGTTGATAGTTGCTGGCAGGTGTGGTTGAAAGGTTGTTGGGTGTGTGTGGTTGATGTTGTTGAAGTGTGTGGTTTTATGGTTGCTGGCTGTGTGTGGGTTTATGGTTCTGGTGTGTGGTTTTATGTTGTTTGAAGTGGGGGTAGTTGAAGGGGTTACTGGCTGTGTATGGTTAAGGTTGTTGGGAGTGTGTGGTTGATGGTTGTTGACTTGTGGTTTCATGTTTTTGGCATGGGTGGGTGAAGGTTGTTGGCATGGTGTGGTTGATGGTTTTTGGAAATGTGGGTTGGTGGTCGTTTTGGGAAATGGTTGGTTGTAGGTTGCTGGAGTGTGTGATGATGGTTGTTGACAGTTTTGGTTGAATGGTTGTTTGAAGTGTGTAGTTGATGGTTTCTGGCTGTGTATGGTTGTGGTTTGTTGACAGTGTGTGGTTGATGGTTTTTGGGTGTGTGTGGTTTATGGTTGTTGAAGTGTGTAGTTTTATGGTTGCTGGCTGTGTATGGTTATGGTTGTTGGCAGTGTGAAAATTTGATGGGTTGCTGGCAGTGGTATTGCTGTGTTTTGGGAAAGGGGTGGTTGATGGTTTTCTGGCAGTGTGCGTTGATGTTTGCTGGCTGAGTGTGTGGTTGAAAGGTTGTTGAAGTGTGTGGTTGTTGTTGCTGGCAGTGTGTAGGTGTGTTTGGAAGTGTTGGTGATGGTTGCTGGAGTGTGGCGGTTGAGTTTGCTGGCTGAGTGTGTGGTTGATGGTTTTTTTGGAAGTGCACTGGTTATGGTTGCTGGCAGTGTGTGGTTGATGGTTGCTGGCAGTGTGTGGTTGATGGTTGTTGGAAGTGAGTGGTTGATGGTTGTTGGAAGTGTGTGGTTGATGGTTGCTGGCAGTGTGTGGTTTGGATGGTTGTTGGGAA
Organism: Cherax quadricarinatus; assembly: GCF_026875155.1. Taxonomy (NCBI): domain Eukaryota; kingdom Metazoa; phylum Arthropoda; class Malacostraca; order Decapoda; family Parastacidae; genus Cherax; species Cherax quadricarinatus. Next base: position 9,993,229 of record NC_069424.1, on the reverse strand, counting down.
TGAGTGGTTGATGGTTGTGGGATGTGTGGTTGATGGTTTCTGGCAGTGTTGGGTTTTTGTTTGTTGGAAGTGCTGGTTGATGGTCGTTTGGGAAATGTGTGGTTGATAGTTGCTGGCAGGTGTGGTTGATGGTTGTTGACAGTGTGTGGTTGATGTTTGTTGGAATTGTGTGGTTGATGGTGGTCTCTGTGTGTGGTTGATGCTTTTTGGCAGTTTGTGGTTGATGGTTGTTTGAAGTGTGAGTTGAAAGGTTGCTGGCTGTGTATGGTTGATGGTTTTTGGCAGTGTGTGGTTGATGGTTTTGGCTGTGTGTGTTGATGGGTTTTTGAAGTGTGTGGTTGAAAGGGTTTCTGGCAGTGTGTAAATTGATGGTTGTTGGAAGTGTGTGGTTATGTTGCTGCAATGTGCGGTTGATGGGTTTCAGGAAATGTGCGGTTGATGGTTCCTGGCAGTGTGAGTTGATGGGTTTCTGGAAATTGCGGTGATGGTTCCTGGCAGTGTGTGGGTTTATGGTTGTTGGAAGTGTGTATTTTCATGGTTTGTTTCAAGTGTGTGGTTGATGGTTGTGGAGTGTGTGGGTTTATGGTTTTTGGAAGTGTGTGGTTGATAGTTGCTGGGAGTATGTGGGTTTATGGTTGTGGCAGTGTGTGGTTGATGGTTGTTGAAGTGTGCAGTTGAAGTTGCTGGAAGTGTGGTTGGTGGTTTCTGGCAGTGTGTGGTTGATGGTTGTTGGCAGGGTGGTTGATGGGTTTTTGGAATGTGTGGTTTATGGTTGTTGGTATGTGTGGTTGATGTTGTTGGAAGTGTGTGGTTTTATGGTTTTGGAAGGTGTGTTAATGGTTGTTGAAGTGGTTGATGTTTGTGGAAGTGTTGGGTTATGGTTTGGGAGTGTGTGGTTATGGGTTTTTGGAAATGTGTGGTTGATGGTTGTTGCATGTGGTTGATATTGTTGGCAGTGTGTGGTTTTATGGTTGTTGGCAGTGTGTTGATGGTTTTGGGAAAATTTTGGTTATGGTTTTGAATGTGTGTTGATGTTGTTGCATTGTGTTGATGGTTTTGGAATGTGTGTGATGGTTGTTGCGTGTGTGGTTGATGATTGTTGGCAGTGTGTGGGTTTATGGTTGTTGAAGTGTGTGGTTGATGGTTGCGGAAGTGTGGGTTGTGGTTGTGGGAGTGTGTGGTTGAATGGTTGTTGGGAAAAAATTTTGGTTTTATGGTTGTTGGAGTGTGTGGTTGATGTTGTTGGCAGTGTGGGTTGATGTTTTTTGGCATGTGTGTTATGGTTTTGGCAGTGTGTGGTTAAAGGTTGCTGGCGTGTGTGGTTGATGGTTGTTGGCAGTGTGTGGTTTTTGGTTGTTGGACAGTGTGTGTTGATGGTTGTTGGCATGTGTGTTGATGGTTGTTGGCAGTGTGTTGTTGATGGTTGTTGCAGTGTGTGTTGATGGTTGTTGGCAGTGTGTGGTTGATGGTTGTTAAAGTGGTGTTGATGGTTGTTTGGAGTGTGTGGTTGATGGTTTTGGCAGTGTGTGTTGATGGTGTTGGCAGTGTGTGTTGATGGTTGTTGGCAGTTTGTGGTTGATGGTGTTGGCGTGTGTGGTTGATGGTTGTTGGCAGTGTGTGTTGATGGTTGTTGGCAGTGTGTGGTTGATGGTTGTTGAAGTGTGTGGTTGATGGGGTTGGAAGTGTGTGGTGGTGTTTTGGCAGTGTGTGGTTGATGGTTGTTGGCAGTGTGTGGGTTATGTTTGTTGGAATTGTGTGGTTGATGGGTTTTTGGCGTGTGTGGTTGAGTTGTTGGCAGTGTGTGGTTGATGGTTGTTTGGAGTGTGTGGTTGATGGTTGTTGGAAATGTGTGGTTTGAGGTTGTTTGGCGTGTGTGGTTGATGGTTGTTGGAAGTGTGGTTGATGGTTGTTGGAATGTGTGGGTTTATGGGTTTCTGGCTGTGTGTGGTTGATGGTTGTTGGCAGTGTGTGGTTGATGGTTGTTTGGGAGGTGTGGTTGATGTTTTTTGGGAAATGTGTGTTTTTATGGTTGCTGGCTGTGTGTGGTGATGGTTGTTGGAAATGGTGGTTGATGGTTGTTGGAAGTGTGTAGTTGATGGTTGCTTGCTGTGTTGGTTGATGGTTTTTGGCAGTGTGTTGTTGATGGTTGTTGGCTGTGTGTGGTTGATGGGTTTTTTTGAAGTGTGAGTTGATGGTTGTGGCAGTGTTGGGGTTTGATGGTTGTTGGAAGGTGTGGTTGATGTTTGTTGGAAATGTGGGTTTATGGCGGCAAATGTGTGTTGATGGTTGTTGGCTGTGTGGGTTGATGGTTGTTTGGAGTGTGTGGTTGATGGTTTTTTGGCAGTGGTGGTTGATGGTTGTTGGAATGTTGGTTGATGGGTTGTTTGCGTGTGTGTTGAATGTTTGTTAGTGTGTGGTTTATGGGTTTTGGCATGTGTGGGTTTATGGTTGTTGGCTGTGTGGTTATGGTTTTTTGGAAATTGTGGTTGATGGTTTTTGGCGTGTGTGGTTGATGGTTTTTGGAATGTGGTTTTATGGTGTTTGAAGTGTGTGTTGAGGTTCTGGCTGTGTGGTTGATGGTTTTTTGGCAGTGTTTTTTTGGTTGATGTTTTTTTGAAGTGTGTGGGTTATGGTTGTTGGCGTGTTGGTTAGGTTGTTGGCAGTGTGTGGGTTGATGGTTGTTTGGGGTGTGTGGTTATGGTTGTTGAAGTGTGTGGTTGATGTTGCTGCATGTGTTTGGTTTATGGTTGTTGGCAGTGTGTGGTTGATGGTTGTTGGGAAGTGTGTAGTTGATGTTGCTGGCTGTGTTGGTTGATGGTTGTTGACAGTGTGTGGTTGATGGTTTTTGGCTGTGTGTTTTGGTTTATGGTTTGGTTTGAAGTGTGGGTTGATGTTTGCTGGCTGTGTTGGTTATGGTTGTTTGAAATGTGTAGTTGATGGTTGCTGGCAGTGGTGGTTTGATGTTTGGGGGTTTTTTGATGTGTTGTTGATGGTTGTTTGGAAGTGTGTGGTTGATGTTGCTGGCAGTGTGTAGTTGTTGTGTTTTGGGAAATGGTGGTTGATGGTTGCTGGCAGTGTGCGGTTATGTTTGCTGGGTGAGTGTGTGGTTGATGGTTTGGAAAATGCGCGGGTTGATGGTTGTGGAGTGATTGGTTGTGGTTTCTGGCAGGGGTGGTTTATGGTGTGGAGAGTGGTTGTGGTTGGTTTGGAAATGTGTGGTTGATGGTTGCTGGGAGTGTGGTTGATGGTGTTTGGAAGTGATGGTTGATGGTTGCTGGAAATGTGTGGTTGATGGTTGCTGGCAGTGTGTGGTTGATGGTTTGGAAATGAGTGGTTTATGGTTGTTGGAAGTGAGTGGTTGATGGGTTGTGGGAGTGTGTGGTTGATGGGTTTCTGGCAGTGTGTGGTTGATGGTTGCTGGCAAGTGTGGTTTTATGGTTGCTGGGAGTGTGTGGTTGATGGGTTTCTGGGATGTGTGGTTGAAAGGGTTTCTGCAGTGTGTGGTTGATGGTTGTGCAGTGTGTGGGGTTTATGTTGCTGCAGTGTGTGGTTGATGGTTGTTGGAAGTGATGGTTGATGGTTGTTGGAAGTGGTGGGTTTATGGTTGCTGGGAGTGTGTGGGTTTATGGTTGCTGGCAGTGTGTGGTTGATGGTTGCTGGCAGTGTGTGGTTGATGGTTGCTGGCAGTGTGTGGTTGATGGTTGCTGGCAGTGTGTGGTTGATGGTTGCTGGCAGTGTGTGGTTGATGGTTTGCTGGCAGTGTGTGGTTGATGGTTGTGGAAGTGTGTGGTTGATGGTTGTTTGGAAATGGTGGTTGATGTGCTGGAGTGTGGGTTGTGGTTGCTGCCCGTGGTGGTTGATTTGTCTGGCAGTGGTTTTGGAATATGGTTGCGGCAGTGTGTGGTTGAGGTTGCTGGCAGTGTGTGGTTGATGGTTGCTGGCAGTGTGTGGTTGAAAGGTGCGGGCAGTGGTGGTGAAAGGTTGCTGGCAGGTGGGTTGATGGTTGGCTGGCAGTGTGTGGTTGATGGGTTTCGGCAGTGTGTGGGTTGGGTGTGCACATTTTATATACTTGTGTTGCGGCAGACCTTTGCCTTTACCTCCTACTTGATAATGACGGCCTCTTTTGGGGGAGAGAGAAGAGAGGAGAAGAGAGAGAGAGGAGAGAGAGAGAGAGAAGAGAGGAGAGAGAAGAGGAGAAGAGGAGAGAAGGGGAGAGAGAAGAGAATTAGATGCAGTAAGAGAGTGGCCAAGTTGTTTGTTGATGTACATGCAACTTTCTTGTGTTGTGTGTTGTTGTAACTCACCTATTTGTACCACCTATTTGGTTGCAGGGTCGAGTCAAGCTCCTGGCCCCGCCTCTTTCCCGATTGCTACTAGGTCCTCTCTCTCCCTGCCCCATGAGCTTTTATCATCCTCGCTTAAAACTAAGTATGGTTCCCGCCTCCACTACGTCACTTTCTAGGCTATTCCACGGCCTGACTACTCTATGACTGAAGAAATACTTCCTAACATCCCTTTGATTCATCTGAGTCTTCAACTTCCAATTGTGCCTCTTGTGTCTGTGTCCCATCTCTGGAACATCCCGTCTTTTGTCCACCTTGTTATTCCGCGCAGTATTTTATATGTCGTTTCTGTCTCCCCTGACCCTCCTGCCTCCATGTGTCAGGGCCCATTTCCTCCCTTTCTTCATAGGACAATCCCCGTAGCTCTGGACTAGTCCCTTTTTGCAAACCTTTGCACTTTCTCTAATTTCTTGACGTGCTTGACTAGGTTTGGGTCCAAACTGGTTTCTGCATACTCCAGTATGGCCTGGGCGTAAATGGGTATTTCAGAGTCTTGAAAGAATCTTACTGAGGTATCGGAACGCTATCGTGTTTGCCAGGCGCCCTATGCTGCAGCAGTTATCTGATTGTGTGCGCTCAGGAGATATTTCGGTGTTATACTCACCCCCAATCTTTTCTTGAGTGAGGTTTGCGTCCTTTTTCCTCTAAACTAATTGTGTGGGCGGTCTTCTTTGCCTTCCCCATCCTTCATGACTTTGCATTTGGCAGGTTTAAAAATTCAAGAGCCGTTGCTGGACCTGGTTTTAGCCTTCCAGTCCTCTTTGTAGTCCTGCTGATCCTCATCCGATTTGATTCTTCTCATTAACTTCACATCATCTGCAAACAAGGACACTTCTGAGTCCCATCCCTCCGTTATGTCGTTCACGAACCAGGAACAGTAACCCGTCCCTAGACCTGTGTTTGGTGTGGTTGTGTGTGTGTGTTGTGTGTGTGTGTGTGTGTGTGTGTGTGTGGGGTGTTGTGTGTGTGTGTTTGGTGCGCGCGCGCGCGCGCGTGTGTTTGTGTGGTGCGTGTGTTTTGTGGGGTTCTACTAATTATGGTTTAAGGGGTGAGTCCAGTCCTGCCTCCTCCCCTCTCACTGGTCGATACAGGGTCACCCCTGCTCCATAAACTTTATCATACCTCCTGCCTCCACTACATCACTTTCCATATTTTTCCATTTCCTGACAGCTCTATGACTGAAGAAATACTTCCTAACATCCCTGTGACTCATCTAAGTCTTCAACTTCCTTTTGTGACCCTTTGTTGCTGTGTACCATCTCTGGAGTTTCCCGTCTCTATCCACCTTGTCAATTATTCTCAGTATTTTATATGTCATTATCATATCCTCCCTATCCCTCCTGTCGTCCAGTATCGTCAAGTCGATTTCCCTTAACCTCTCCTCGTATGACATACTCCTTAGCTCCGGGACAAGTCTCGATGCAAACATATGCAGTTTCTCTAGTTTCTTTACGTGCTTGGCTAGGTGTGGGTTCCAGACTGGTGCCGCATACTCCAATATGGGCCTGACGTACACGGTGTACAGGGTCCTGAACGATTCCTTACGGAGATGTCGGAATGCTATTCTTAGGTTTGCTAGGCGGCAATATGCTGCAGCAGTTATTTGGTTGATGTGCGCCTCGGGAGATGTGCTCGGTATTATGCTCACCCCAAGATCCATTTCCTTGAGTGAAGTTTGTAGTCTTTGGGCCCCCCTAGATTGTACTCTGTCTGTAGTCTTCTTTACCCTTCCCCAATCTTCATGACTTTGCACTTGGTGGGGTTGAACTCACGGAGCCAGTTTCTGCAGCCTTTCTAGATCCTTTTGTAGTCCTGCCTGGTCCTCCTTCGATTGAATTCTCCTCATTAACTTCACATCATCTGCAAACAGGGACACTTCTGAGTCTATTCCTTCCGTCATGTCATTCACATATACCAGAAACAGCACCTGTCACAGGACTGAACCCTGTGGAACCCCGCTCGTCGCAGGCGCCCACAATGACGCCTTGTCACGTACCATGACTCGCTAATGTCTTCCCGTCAGGTACTCTCTGCTCCATTGCAGTGCTTTCCTTGTTATCCCTGCTTGGTCCTCAAGGTTTTGCACTAATCTCTTGTGTGGAACTGTGTCAAACGCCTTCGTACAGTCCAAGAAATCGCAGTCTACCCACCTCTCTCTCTCTCTCTTGTCTTACTGCTGTCACCTTGTCATAAAACTCCAGTAAGTTAGTGACACAGGATTTAACGTCACTGAATCCGTGCTGGTTGTCGTTGATAAGCTCATTCCTTTCTAGGTGCTGCTGCACCACTCTTCTCCTGATAATCTTCTCCATGGTTTTGCATGTGTATGTGTGGACCTTGGTGGAGGAGAGGTGTAGTAATCAGTATAACAATGGCAGCAGTCAGTTATGTCGGGTAATACCAGTTTTCAAAGTATTTAGCTTAGTACTTCCCGTGTCCCTCGACACAGTGTTAAAAGTGGTTTGTCCCTGGGGGAAGGAGCCCCCCTTCTCTGGGAGTGGTGTCACTCTTTCCACAGAGTGTCACTCTCCCTGCAGGGTGCCACTCTTCCCACGGGGCATTACCCTTCCAAAAGGCTACCTGCCTGACCAAGAACCCAACATCTCTTCCAGCATACACATCGAGGATATTTCAGGTCTTTCCCCTTTTGTTTGAATGTGCTGTCATGGCCGAGGACATTCGGTGAATTACATACAAGAATCTCAGAATGCGAAAAATATTTTTAATTCCTGTAATTGCATTGTGATAATGATTTATGCAATGCGTGAGTGAATTCCTGACGACAGTTGATGTTGCAAAATGGCGATGTCTATAAGGTATAGACATCTCTAGAGAATACTAGGTCTCTCTTTCTAGCACTCAACCTGTTTATGGTTTTTGTAACAAGATGTCGGAATAAGATAATGTCTAGTTATCCCTTGTATAGAGTTTTGGGATCACAACCAGGTGATAATAATCCAACGAAATAAATATTGAGAAGTTTATTAACAAAGTTGTCTAGGTGGACAAAATCAAAGTAAATGAATTTGATATAATTTAGGCAATAAGCTCCTACACTTCTCTTGTAGTGCAAAGAGAACTTGTACATATGGTAATATAGTGCTGAAGGCGCATTTCATATCAGTATGACTCTTAAGTACCGTCTGGTACGTTATCATCAATTATAAAAATAATATTAACATATACCAGCGTGTGTGAATGTGTGCGTGTGTGCTCAAAGTGTTTATGTCTCAGTAAGACTCGACTCGACATAGACTTAAAAAGTGAGTTACTAAACGCTCTCAAATAATCTATCTTCTTGACCAACAAGGCAATCAAAGCAGCTTGAATAATATGACGAATCACTCGCCAACAGCAATAATGTAACAAACAGCAGCACAGCGTCAGGAACAAGGAGACCAAATATCGACCCTCACTGGAGACCATCAGCAGATTCTCCATAAGTCATAAAACTCCCTTAATACTGAATCTAAGTTCAGCATAACCAAATCCCCGACTACGACGGTGCGTAGATGCCACATAAAATAGGTCAGAAGCTATAGCTTGGGACCTGGGTTGACTCAGAGTGTCAGTACGACACCCAACCTCAGCAAAACGTCAAAAGTCACTAAGTTTGAACTATCCTCTGTGAACAGAGTTACACAGAGTTACAAGAAGTATGTTTCGACACACCAGAGAAACCATACTCTTCCAAAACAGTCTAAATAGCGAACAAACAGCCAGAGACGAGAGAGATCTCTGGAGAGATGCAGAGAGGTGCTGGTCGAGCGATGGCCATCTGGGGAGAGAGAACGATTTCTCGAGAACAGGCCTCACATCAGGTGAGACCACGTGACTCGCCTATGCTACTCCAGCGAGGTGCAAGGTACAGCCTGATACCAACAAGTGAGTGGTAGTTAGCAAGGCAGTCTGCGACAACAGACAGTCAATCACAACTCTTTAACAGTGAGCACAGTGAGAAGTGTAATTGTTACATCCTACATACATACATAGCTAAATTAATAAGTCAAATAATAATATAAAGCAGGATATTTTCATTTTAGCTATTAATGAAAATATTGGCAATATAAAATTATGTGAAAAGGTAAATATACATTGGGCCCCATTAAGGGGGCGCAATAGTTGACAATTAGAACGAAAAGTCTGGCAGTTCTCAGCAAGGAACTGTACTCTCAAACACTGGTTGACTGAACGATTTCAACACTTGTTAAATAAAATGAATCATAGCTATGTTGGTGACTGTAAGTCACAATACCCTGACTGGATCAATTGAAATATTACTCACACTTTGAAGGGAAAACTCATTAGGGTTGAGTCTGTCTTGAGCATTGTCAGGTCACAAGTGAGCGAGAGAACTGAGCGACGATCAGACGATAGGTCCAGTGACGTAAATGACAGAGAACAGGAATGTTTATCACCAGGATATCTGTCTTCTGTGTCTTCCTCTTCTCTCTTACTGACCTGTCTTTTGTTTCTTCCTACTTACTTTATTGACTTGTCTTCCGTTTCTTCCTGGTCTCTCTTGGCAACTTGTCATCTGTTTCTTCTTCTTGTCGAGCTCTAATATAATTTCTTCCCATTTTCATGCTAATTTGTGACTTGACAATAGTCACAACGGACCCAGATGTAGTGTATGAGTGTCTTACACTTCTCTTCCCGAGGTGTTTGCTACCACACGCTCAGGAACGCCACTCAAGGAACACAGGATGATCACATCCTGTGTGTGGAAGACAAGGCATCTTTGTGACGCACCTCACCCTTGTTGTGGGTGGCAGTCGAGGTGCCTTTGAGACCCACCTCACTCTTGTGGTGGGTGGCAGTAGAGGTACCTTTGTGACCCACCTAACCCTTGTTGTGGGTGGCAGTCGAGGTGTCTTTGTGACCCACTTCACCCTTGTTGTGAGTTGCAGTCGATATGGCTTTGTGATCCACCTCACTCTTGTGGTGGGTGGCAGTCAAGGTACCTCTGTGACCCACCTCACCCTTGTTGTGGGTGGCAGTCAAGATACCTTTGTAACCAACCTCACCCTTGTTGTGGGTGGCAGTCGAGGTGTCTTTGTGACCCACCTCACCCTTGTTGTGGGTGGCAGTCGAGGTGTCTTTGTGACCCACTTCACCCTTGTTGTGAGTTGCAGTCGATATGGCTTTGTGATCCACCTCACTCTTGTGGTGGGTGGCAGTCAAGGTACCTCTGTGACGCACCTCACCCTTGTTGTGGGTGGCAGTCGAGGTGCCTTTGAGACCCACCTCACTCTTGTGGTGGGTGGCAGTAGAGGTACCTTTGTGACCCACCTAACCCTTGTTGTGGGTGGCAGTCGAGGTGTCTTTGTGACCCACTTCACCCTTGTTGTGAGTTGCAGTCGATATGGCTTTGTGATCCACCTCACTCTTGTGGTGGGTGGCAGTCAAGGTACCTCTGTGACCCACCTCACCCTTGTTGTGGGTGGCAGTCAAGATACCTTTGTAACCAACCTCACCCTTGTTGTGGGTGGCAGTCGAGGTGTCTTTGTGACCCACCTCACCCTTGTTGTGGGTGGCAGTCGAGGTGTCTTTGTGACCCACTTCACCCTTGTTGTGAGTTGCAGTCGATATGGCTTTGTGATCCACCTCACTCTTGTGGTGGGTGGCAGTCAAGGTACCTCTGTGACCCACCTCACCCTTGTTGTGGGTGGCAGTCAAGATACCTTTGTAACCAACCTCACCCTTGTTGTGGGTGGCAGTCGAGGTGTCTTTGTGAGGCACCTCACCCTTGTTGTGAGTAGCAGTCAAGGTACATTTGAGATCCCCCTCACCCTTGTTGTGGGTGGCAGTCAAGGTACCTTTGTGACCCACCTCACCCTTGTTGTGGGTGGCAGTCGAGGTGTCTTTGTGACCCACTTCACCCTTGTTGTGAGTTGCAGTCGATATGGCTTTGTGATCCACCTCACTCTTGTGGTGGGTGGCAGTCAAGGTACCTCTGTGACCCACCTCACCCTTGTTGTGGGTGGCAGTCAAGATACCTTTGTAACCAACCTCACCCTTGTTGTGGGTGGCAGTCGAGGTGTCTTTGTGAGGCACCTCACCCTTGTTGTGAGTAGCAGTCAAGGTACATTTGAGATCCACCTCACTCTTGTTGTGGGTGGCAGTCAAGGTACCTTTGTGACCCACCTCACCCTTGTTGTGGGTGGCAATCGAGGTACCTTTGTGACCCACCTCACCCTTGTGGGTGGCAGTCCAAAGGTTTACACAAGCACAGGATGCCTCCAGAAACTGGGTCTATAGTCTTAATACCAGAGAGAATTTGGCATCATGAATAAAGGTGCCACAATGCAGTGTAGTAGATATCGGTACAGTGGTACAGTACAGTGTACCAGACAACGATACAGTGATACAGTACATTGTACCAGACACCGGTACAGAGGTACAGTACAGTGTACCAGACACCGGTACAGTGGTGCACTACAGTGTACCAGACACCGGTACAGTGATACAGTACATTGTACCAGACACCGGTACAGTGGTACAGTACAGTGTACCAGACACCGGTACAGTGGTGCACTACAGTGTGCCAGACACCGGTACAGTGATACAGTACATTGTACCAGACACCGGTACAGTGGTACAGTACAGTGTACCAGACACCGGTACAGTGGTACACTACAGTGTACCAGACACCGGTACAGTGATACAGTATAGTGTACCAAGCACTAGTACAGTGGTACAGTACAGTGCACCAAGCACTAGTACAGTGGTACAGTACAGTGCACAAAGCACTAGTACAGTGGTACAGTACAGTGCACAAAGCACTAGTACAGTGGTACAGTACAGTGATACAGTACAGTGTACCAAGCACTAGTACAGTGGTGCAGTACAGTGCACCAAGCACCAGTACAGTGGTGCAGTACAGTGCACCAAGCACCAGTACAGTGGGGCAGTACAGTGCACCAAGCACCAGTACAGTGGTGCAGTACAGTGCACCAAGCACCAGTACAGTGGTGCAGTACAGTGCACCAAGCACCAGTACAGTGGTGCAGTTACAGTGCACCAAGCACCAGTACAGTGGTGCAGTACAGTGCACCAAGCACCAGTACAGTGGTGCAGTACAGTGCACCAAGCACCAGTACAGTGGTGCAGTACAGTGCACCAAGCACCAGTACAGTGGTACAGTACAGTGCACCAAGCACCAGTACAGTGGTACAGTACAGTGCACTAAGCACCAGTACAGTGGTGCAGTACAGTGCACCAAGCACCAGTACAGTGGTGCAGTACAGTGCACCAAGCACCAGTACAGTGGTACAGTACAGTGCACCAAGCAGTAGTACAGTGGTGCAGTACAGTGCACTAAGCACCAGTACAGTGGTACAGTACGGTGCACTAAGCACCAGTACAGTGGTACAGTACAGTGCACCAAGCACCAGTACAGTGGTACAGTACAGTGCACCAAGCACCAGTACAGTGGTGCAGTACAGTGCACTAAGCACCAGTACAGTGGTACAGTACAGTGCACCAAGCACCAGTACAGTGGTGCAGTACAGTGCACTAAGCACCAGTACAGTGGTGCAGTACAGTGCATCAAGCACCAGTACAGTGCACCAAGCACCAGTACAGTGGTACAGTACATTGCACCAAGCACCAGTACAGTGGTACAGTACAGTGCACCAAGCGCCAGTACAGTGCACCAAACACCAGTACAGTGCAACAAGCGCCAGTACAGTGCAACAAGCACCAGTACAGTGCACCAAGCGCCAGTACAGTGCACCAAGCACCAGTACAGTGCACCAAGCACCAGTACAGTGCACCAAGCACCAGTACAGTGCACCAAGCACCAGTACAGTGCACCAAGCACCAGTACAGTGCACCAAGCACAAGTACAGCGCACCAAGCACCAGTACAGTGCACCAAGCACCAGTACAGTGCACCAAGCACCAGTACAGTGCACCAAGCACAAGTACAGCGCACCAAGCACCAGTACAGTGCACCAAGCGCCAGTACAGTGCACCAAGCACCAGTACAGTGCACCAAGCACCAGTACAGTGCACCAAGCACCAGTACAGTGCACCAAGCGCCAGTACAGTGCACCAAGCACCAGTACAGTGCACCAAGCACCAGTGCACCAAGCACCAGTACAGTGCACCAAGCACCAGTGCACCAAGCACCAGTACAGTGCACCAAGCACCAGTGCACCAAGCACCAGTACAGTGCACCAAGCACCAGTACAGTGGTACAGTAGAGTGCACCAGTACAGTGCTAGAAGCGGCTCACCTTTAAGAGATGTGAGAGTGTGACAAGCACAGTGCGGTGGCCCGTCGGCACAGCACAGTACGGAAGAAGAGGCAGAAGAGAGGCAAGAGTAGGAAGACAGAGGGACGAAGAAACAGGGAAGAAGGAAGTAAGGAGGTAATAAAGAGAGGGAAGTAGAGGGACAAGAGGGTGAAGAGAGGAAAAGAGAGTGGGTAAGCACGGGAGCTCCCATAGAGAAAGAGGGAGAAGAGAGGGAGAGAGAGAAGGGGAAAAAAGGGAAGAGAGGGAGAATGCAGGGAAAAAGAGGGAATAGAGGGAGAAGAGGGTGAAGAAGGGAAAAAGAGACAGAGGAGAAGAAGAGGGAGAAAGAGAAAGAGAAGGTATAGAGACAAAGAGGGAGAATGAGGGAAAAGAGGGAAGAGGAAAGAAGGAAAGAGCAGGAGAGGAGATGGAAGAGGGAGAATTAGAGACAAAGAATAGGCAGAAAGAGGAGAAAGAGTGAAGGGAGTGAGGGGAAGTAGAAGAAAGAAGGGAGAGAGGAGAGAGAGAGAGGAGAGAGAGAGAGAGAGAGAGAGAGAGAGAGAGAGAAGAGAGAGAGAGAAGAGGAGAGAGAGAGAGAAGGAGAGAGAGAAGAGGAGAGAGAGAGAGAGAGAGGAGAGAGAGAGAGAGAGAGAGAGAGAGAGAGAGAGAGACTGGAAAATTGAAAGTGAGTGAGAAAGCTTAGGATGAGAGAATATGAGAGGGTAAATGAGAGATGAAAAATAAAGAGGAAGAGGCAGAGAAGAGGGTGAATGAAAGAGACGAGAGTAGTGTTAGAGGAGAGTGAAAGAAAGATGAGAGAAGAGTGTTGGTACACTTCTTGTGTTGGCACACCTCCCATGTTGACACACCTCCCATGTTGACACACTTCCCATGTTGACACACCTCCCATGTTGACACACCTCCCATGTTGACACACTTCCCATGTTGACACACCTCCCATGTTGACACACTTCCCATGTTGACACACTTCCCATGTTGACACACCTCCCATGTTGACACACCTTCCCATGTTGACACACCTCCCATGTTTGACACACCTCCCATGTTGACACACTTCCCATGTTGACACAACTTCCCATGTTGACACACCTCCCATGTTGACACACCTCCCATTGTTGACACACCTCCCATGTTGACACACCTCCCATGTTGACACACCCTTCCCATGTTGGACACCTTCCCATGTTGACACCTTCCCATGTTGACACCACTTCCCATGTTGACACACTCCCATGTTGACACACCTCCCATGTTGACACACCTCCCATGTTGGCACACTTCCCATGTTGACACACCTCCCATGTTGACACCTCCCATGTTGACACACTTCCCATGTTGACACACTCCCATGTTGACACACCCTTTCCCATGTTGACACACTCCCATGTTGACACACTTCCCATGTTGACCACACTTCCCATGTTGACACACTTCCCCTGTTGACACACTCCCATGTTGACACACTTCCCATGTTGACACACTTCCATGTTGACACACTTCCCATGTTGACACACTTCCCATGTTGACACACCTCCCATGTTGACACACTTCCCATGTTGACACACTTCCCATGTTGACACACTTCCCATGTTGACACACTTCCCATGTTGACACACTTTCCCATGTTGACACACTTCCCATGTTGACACACTTCCCATGTTGACACACTTCCCATGTTGACACACTTCCCATGTTGACACACTTCCCATGTTGACACACTTCCCATGTTGACACACTTCCCATGTTGACACACCTCCCATGTTGACACACTTCCCATGTTGACACACTTCCCATGTTGACACACTTCCCATGTTGACACACTCCCATGTTGACACACTCCCATGTTGACACACTCCCATGTTGACACACTTCCCATGTTGACACACCTCCATGTTGACACACTTCCCATGTTGACACACTTCCCATGTTGACACACCCTTTCCCCTGTTGACACACTCCCATGTTGACACACTTCCCATGTTGACACACTTCCCATGTTGACACACCTCCCATGTTGACACACCTCCCATGTTGACACACTTCCCATGTTGACACACTTCCCATGTTGACACACCTCCCATGTTGACACACCTCCCATGTTGACACACCTCCCATGTTGACACACCTCCCATGTTGACACACCTCCCATGTTGACACACCTCCCATGGTTGACACACCTCCCATGTTGACACACTTCCCATGTTGACACACTTCCCATGTTGACACACCTTCCCATGTTGACACACCTCCCATGTTGACACACCTCCCATGTTTCACACCTCCCATGTTGACACACTCTCCCATGTTGACACACCTTTCCCCTGTTGACACACCTCCCATGTTGAACACATCCAATTCCATGTTGACACACTTCCCATGTTGACACACCTCCCATGTTGACACACCTCCCATGTTGACACACTTCCCATGTTGACACACCTCCCATGTTGACACACTTCCCATGTTGACACACTTCCCATGTTGACACACCTCCCATGTTGACACACTTCCCATGTTGACACACTTCCCATGTTGACACACCTCCCATGTTGACACACTCCCATGTTGACACACCTCCCATGTTGACACACTCCCATGTTGACACACCTCCCATGTTGACCACACCTCCCCTGTTGACACACTTCCCATGTTGACACACCTCCCATGTTGACACACACTCCCATGTTGACCACCCTGTTGACACCTCCCATGTTGACACACTTCCCATGTTGACACACCTCCCATGTTGACACACTTCCCATGTTGACACACTTCCCATGTTGACACACCTTCCCATGTTGACACACCTTGCCATTGTTGACACACTTCCCATGTTGACAACCTCCCATGTTGACACACCTCCCATGTTGACACCCTCCCATGTTGACACACTTCCCATGTTGACACACCTCCCATGTTGACACACTCCCATGTTGACACACTTCCCATGTTGACACACCTCCCATGTTGACACACTCTCCCATGTTGACACACTCCCATGTTGACACACCTTCCCATGTTGACACACCTCCCATGTTGACACACTTCCCATGTTGACACACTCCCATGTTGACACACTTCCCATGTTGACACACCTCCCATGTTGACACACCTCCCATGTTGACACACTTCCCATGTTGACACACCTCCCATGTTGACACACTTCCCATGTTGACACACCTCCCATGTTGACACACTTCCCATGTTGACACACCTCCCATGTTGACACACTCCCATGTTGACACACTTCCCCATGTTGACACACTTCCCATGTTGACACACTCCCATGTTGACACACTTCCCATGTTGACACACTTCCCATGTTGACACACCTCCCATGTTGACACACTTCCCATGTTGACACACTTCCCATGTTGACACACTTCCCATGTTGACACACCTCCCATGTTGACACACCTCCCATGTTTGACACATTCCCATGTTGACACACTCCCATGTTGACACACTTCCCATGTTGACACACTTCCCATGTTGACACACTTCCCATGTTGACACAAAAATTCCCATGTTGACACACTTCCCATGTTGACACACTTCCCATGTTGACACACTTCCCATGTTGACACACCTCCCATGTTGACACACTTCCCATGTTGACACACTTCCCATGTTGACAAACTTTCCATGTTGACACACTTCCCATGTTGACACACTTCCCATGTTGACACACCTTCCCATGTTGACACACCTTCCCATGTTGACACACCTTCCCATGTTGACACATTCCCCGTTGACACACTTCCCATGTTGACACACTTCCCATGTTGACACACTTCCCATGTTGACACACTTCCCATGTTGACACACTTCCCATGTTGACACACTTCCCATGTTGACACACTTCCCATGTGACACACCTTCCATGTGACACACCCATGTTGACACACTCCCATGTTGACACACTTCCATGTTGACACACTTCCCATGTTGACACACCTCCCATGTTGACACACTTCCCATGTTGACACACCTCCCATGTTGACACACTTCCCATGTTGACACACTTCCCATGTTGACACACTTCCCATGTTGACACCACTTCCCATGTTGACACACCTCCCATGTTGACACACTTCCCATGTTGACACACTTCCCATGTTGACACACTTCCCATGTTGACACACTTCCCATGTTGACACACTTCCCATGTTGACACACCTCCCATGTTGACACACCTCCCATGTTGACACACTTCCCATGTTGACACACTTCCCATGTTGACACACTTTCCATGTTGACACACTTCCCATGTTGACAAACTTTCCATGTTGACACACCCTTTCCCATGTTGACACACTCTTACCTCCATGTTGACAAACTTTCCATGTTGACACACTTCCCATGTTGACACACTTTCCATGTTGACACACTTCCCATGTTGACAAACTTTCCATGTTGACACACTTCCCATGTTGACACACTTCCCATGTTGACACACTTCCCATGTTGACAAACTTTCCATGTTGACAAACTTTCCATGTTGACACACTTCCCATGTTGACACACTTCCCATGTTGAAACTTCCATGTAACTTCCATGTTGACACACTTTCCATGTTGACACACTTCCCATGTTGACACACTTCCCATGTTGACACACTTTCCATGTTGACACACTTCCCATGTTGACACACTTCCCATGTTGACACACTTCCCATGTTGACACACTTCCCATGTTGACACACTTCCCATGTTGACAAACTTTCCCCTGTTGACACACTTCCCATGTTGACACACCTCCCATGTTGACACACTTCCCATGTTGACACACTTCCCATGTTGACACACCTTCCATGTTGACACACTTCCCATGTTGACACACTTCCCATGTTGACACACTTCCCATGTTGACAACACTTCCCATGTTGACACACTTCCCATGTTGACACACTCCCATGTTGACACACTTCCCATGTTGACACACTTCCCATGTTGACAACCTTCCATGTTGACACACTTCCCATGTTGACACACTTCCCATGTTGACACACTTCCCATGTTGACAACTTCCATGTTGACACACTTCCCATGTTGACACACTTCCCATGTTGACAACTTCCCCTGTTGACACACTTCCCATGTTGACAACACTTTCCATGTTGACACACTCCCATGTTGACACACTTCCCATGTTGACACACTTCCCATGTTGACACACTTCCATGTTGACACACTTCCCATGTTGACACACTTCCATGTTGAACACTTTCATGTTGACACAACTTCCCATGTTGACACACTTCCATGTTGACACACTTCCCATGTTGAAACCTGAACAAATTCCATGTTGACAACTTCCCATGTTGACACACTTCCCATGTTGACACACTTCCCATGTTGACAACACTTCCCATGTTGACACACTTCCATGTTGACAACTTCCATGTTGACACACTTCCCATGTTGACACACTTCCCATGTTGACACACTTCCCATGTTGACAAACTTTCCATGTTGACACACTTCCCATGTTGACACACTTCCCATGTTGACAAACTTTCCATGTTGACACACTTCCCATGTTGACAAACTTTCCATGTTGACACACTTCCCATGTTGACACACTTCCCATGTTGACACACCTCCTCCATGTTGACACACTTCCCATGTTGACACACTTCCCATGTTGACACACTTCCCATGTTGACACACTTCCCATGTTGACAAACTTTCCATGTTGACACACTTCCCATGTTGACACACTTCCCATGTTGACAAACTTTCCCATGTTGACACATTCTGTTACACTTCCCATGTTGACACACTTCCCATGTTGACACACTTTCCCCTTTTTGACACACTTCCATGTTGACACACTTCCATGTTGACACACTTCCCATGTTGACAAACTTTCCATGTTGACACACTTCCCATGTTGACACACTTCCCATGTTGACACACTTCCCATGTTGACAAACTTTCCATGTTGACACACTTCCCATGTTGACACACTTCCCATGTTGACACACTTCCCATGTTGACACACTTCCCATTTTGACAAACTCCCATGTTTGACAACTTCCCATGTTGACAACTTTCCCCTGTTGACACACTTCCATGTTGACACACTTCCCATGTTGACAACACTTCCCATGTTGACACACTTCCATGTTGACAAACTTTCCCATGTTGACACACTTCCCATGTTGACACACTTCCCATGTTGACACACTTCCCATGTTGACAAAACTTCCCATGTTGACACACTTCCATGTTGACACACTTCCCATGTTGACAAACTTTCCATGTTGACACCACTTCCCATGTTGACACACTTCCCATGTTGACACACTTCCCATGTTGACACACTTCCCATGTTGACAAACTTTCCATGTTGACACACTTCCCATGTTGACACACTTCCCATGTTGACAAACTTTCCATGTTGACACACTTCCCATGTTGACAAACTTTCCATGTTGACACACTTCCCATGTTGACAAACTTTCCATGTTGACACACTTTCCATGTTGACACACTTCCATTTGACAAACTTCCCATTTTGACAAACTTTCCATGTGACACACTTCCCATTTGACAAACTTTCCATGTTGACACACTTCCCATTTGACAAACTTTTCCCTGTTGACAAACTTTCCATGTTGACACACTTTCCCATGTTGACACACTTCCCATGTTGACAAACTTTTCCCTGTTGAACAAACTTTCCATGTTGACACACTTCCCATTTTGACAACTTTCCATGTTGACAAACCTTTCCATGTTGACACATTCCCTTTGACAAACTTCATGTTGACCACACTTCCCATTTGACAAACTTCCATGTTGACAACACTTTCCCATGTTGACAAACTTTCCATGTTGACACACTTCCCCTGTTGACACACTTCCATGTTGACAACTTCCATGTTGACAACACTTCCCCTGTTGACACACTTTCCATGTTGACACACTTCCCATGTTGACAAACTTCCCATGTTGACACACTTCCCATGTTGACAAACTTTCCATGTTGACACACTTCCCATTTTGACAAACTTTCCATGTTGACACACTTCCCATTTTGACAAACTTTCCATGTTGACACACTTTCCATGTTGACACACTTCCCATGTTGACAAACTTCCCATGTTGACACACTTCCCATGTTGACACACTTCCCATGTTGACAAACTTCCCATGTTGACACACTTCCCATGTTGACACACTTTCCATGTTGACACACTTCCCATGTTGACAAACTTTCCCATGTTGACAAACTTCCATGTTGACAAAACTTCCCATGTTGACAAACTTTCCATGTTGAAACAACACTTCCCATTTTGACAACATTACCCATGTTGACAAACTTCCCATTTTGACAAACTTTCCATGTTGACACACTTCCCATTTTGACAAACTTTCCATGTTGACACACTTCCCATGTTGACAAACTTTCCATGTTGACAAACTTCCCATGTTGACAAACTTTCCATTTCAATGACAAACTTCCATGTTGACACACTTCCCATGTTGACACACTTTCCATGTTGACAAACTTCCCATGTTGACAAACTTTCCATTTTGACAAACTTCCCATGTTGACAAACTTCCCATTTTGACAAACTTTCCATGTTGACAACTTCCATTTTGACAACTTCCATGTTGACTACTTCCATTTTGACAACTTCCCATTTGACAACTTCCCTGTTGACAAATTTCCATGTTGACACAACTCCATGTGACAACTTTCCATGTTGACAACTCCCATTGTTGACACACTTCCCATGTTGACAAATTCCATGTTGACAACTTCCCATTTTGACAACTTCCATGTGACAACTTCCCATGTTGACAACTCCCATTTGACAAACTTTGGACCCATGTGACACACTGTCACCCTGGTTGAACAAACTTTCCATGTTGACACACTTCCCTTTGACACACTTATTTGACAAACCCTTTGACAACACGTTCATGTTAGTAAACTATTTCCATTTGACAAACTTCCCATGTTGCACAACTTCCTGTGACAATTCCATTTTACACACTTCCCATGTTGACAAATCCCATTGGTAAACTTCCCTTTTGACACTTCCCATGTTGCAAACTTCTCAGTTGACACACTTCAAGTTGTACACCTTACATTTGACAAATTCCATGTTGAAAACTTCACCATTTTGACAAACTTCCCATGATTGACAACTTCCCACGTTTACATAAGTTCCATTGTGACAAACTTCCCATTGTTGAAATTCATGTTACAAACTTATGTTGACAAACTTCCCATTTGGAACACTTCCCATTTTACCACTTTCCATGATGAACACTTTATTTTGATCCATGCGGTAATTTGTCTCACAGCAGCTTGCCCTATGTTAAACTATTACTATGTTTGACCACCGTAATTTGTCCTTTTCCAATTTTCAAACGATTTACAGCAGCTTCCATTCTAATGAGTTATCAGTTGAGCGAATCTTCGTTTGCAAACCCGGGCGCATTTATGACACACTGTCCTCAGGCTTACAGATCCCATTTAGACAAACTTACCATTGACACACTCCAGACAAGCTTACTCCACTGATTGATACAGTATCATCATGTACTGCCTTGAGGTGCACTGAGGTACATTGCCAGCTACTTTCTGCCACGTGGCAACAGTATGTGATTTAATATGACCACCTAAATTTATCAATACATGCAATGGAAGAAATCTCAGCCTGATAAATTCCGAGTCTTAGGTCAATATAACAGTTACAGTCATCCATTCTGGCAAGAAAATACGCCAGCTCTTCCAGAACTGTATCAGTTCAGGCTTTAAGGGACTTGAAGCATAGCCTTTTTATCAATATTGTGCTAAGATACTTTGTTTATGGCTTTTTTTGAGTTCGGGATTTCCCCTTACCATACAGTCATCCTTGGCTCTATGTTAATCTTTTGCATGTAGTGGTAGTGGCGTGCTCCTAAGTTTACTATTCTTTCATTTCATCCAGTACCAGATAAAACGCTCAGCTCTTAGGTATGGTTGGAAGTTTGATGAGAAGTTGCAAATTTGCATGGTGGCACTTATACCCATTCAACTCAATTACCATCCAGCCCTCTTAGTGGACTTCGTCAAAGAGTATGTAATAAATTACTCCTTTGTACTGCACCTATTCTCTTATCTCCTGATTTCTCCAAACCCTTTACATTACAGGTTGATGCTTGTGAGTCTGGGGTGGGAGCAGTACTTTTGCAATCTGGGGACGATGGGTTGCAGCCTGTGGCTTACTACTCCGCCAAATACCAACCACACCAGAGAGCTTACTCCACGATTGAATAAGAAGCCCTCGCTCTGGTACTGGCCTTGGAGCACTTTGACGTGTATGTTGACCAGACTTCTCAGGTGGTCACAGTCTATAGTGATCACAACCCTCTAATTTATCTTCAGCACATGAAAAATTACAACACAAGAATTATGAGATGGTCCTTCAGGTTGCAACCATATAACATTAAAGTGCATCACATTGCTGGCAAAGAAAATACGCTGGTTGATGCTCTGTCTAGAATGTATGAGGTTAGGATGTGTTAGGGACTTTGGGTAAACATAGCTCTTTTTTTCCCTTTTGTATGTAATGAATATTTATTTATGTTTTTTTTTAGTGCGGGGATATTCTGCTACCATCAGCAGGTATCTTGGACCTATGTTATCTCTACTGTCTGCTGTCTCGCTCTAAGTTTAGAGTTTGGTTTTATGTCACGATAAAAGCTGAGCTCTATCTAATGAGTTGGATAGTTGAGAGGAAAGGCGGTTCCATTATACTGTGCCATGGTGGCACGTTTACCCATTGAGGTGGAAGCCTAGTTCTGAGCCCTCTTGGGGTGGGGATGTTGCGTGCAAAGAGTATGTAATCTTTACTCTGAGCATGTTCACATACTCACACAGGCTGCCTCATCAACCAGCGAACCAGATGCTAAGGGTCTGACGATCCAACGCGGCTCCATCGTCAGATCAGTATCTAGGTTCAGCCAATCACATGTGGATCTGACAATTGTGAAGGTGATGTGGTTACCACTCACCTTTTCACCCTTGTCATTTTAATTCTACCGCTGGTTGAAGCACGGTGGTCTGCTCTCTCTAGGCTGCTATTCTGCCTTGATTACCGTGGTGTGCACTAATACCTATTTCTGTACATAGTGTATATAGTGTATATACTTCTGTTTATACTTGGTGAAGGATAATATAATTCAAAGTTTTTCTGCTGTATTTATTTTGCTCCCTTTACACCCAGGATACCAGGCCTTTGAGTATCTGGGATGTAATACCACACTTCCTATGTTGACACACTTGTTGTGTTGACACACTTCCTATGTTGACACACTTCCTATGTTGACACACTTCCTATGTTGACACACTTCCTATGTTGACACACTTCCTATGTTGACACACTTCTTATGTTCACACACTTCCTATGTTGGCACACTTCTTGTGTTGACACACTTCTTGTGTTGACACACTTCTTGTGTTGACACACTTCCTACGTTGACACCCTTCCTATGTTGACACACTTCCTATGTTGACACACTTCCTATGTTGACATACTTCCTATGTTGACACACTTCCTATGTTGACACACTTCTTATGTTGACACACTTCCTATGTTGACACACTTCCTATGTTGACACACTTCTTGTGTTGACACACTTCCTGTGTTGACACACTTCCTATGTTGACACACTTCCTATGTTGACACACTTCCTATGTTGACATACTTCCTATGTTGACACACTTCCTATGTTGGCACACTTCTTGTGTTGACACACTTCTTGTGTTGACACACTTCTTGTGTTGACACACTTCTTGTGTTGACACACTTCCTATGTTGACACACTTCTTGTGTTGACACACTTCCTATGTTGACACACTTCTTGTGTTGACACACTTCCTATGTTGACACACTTCTTGTGTTGACACACTTGTTGTGTTGACACACTTGTTGTGTTGACACACTTCTAGTGTTGACACACTTCCTATGTTGACACACTTCTTGTGTTGACACATTTGCTGTGTTGACACACTTGCTGTGTTGACACACTTGTTGTGTTGACACACTTGTTGTGTTGACACACTTCCTATGTTGACACACTACCTATGATGACACACTTTCTATGTTGACACACTTCCTATGTTGACACACTTCATGTGTTGATACACTTCTTGTGTTGACACACTTCTTGTGTTGACACACTTCTTGTGTTGACACACTTCTTATGTTGACACACTTCTTGTGTTGACACACTTCCTATGATGACACACTTGTTGTGTTGATACACTTGTTGTGTTGACACATTTTTTTGTGTTGACACACTTCCTATGTTGATACACTTTTTGTGTTGACACACTTCTTGTGTTGACACACTTCTTATGTTAACACAGCTTCTATGTTGACATACTTCATGTGTTGACACACTTCTTGTGTTGACACACTTCATATGTTGACACACTTTATATGTTGAAACACTTCATGTGTTGACACACTTCTTGTGTTGACACACTTCATATGTTGACACACTTCCCATGTTGACACACTTCTTCTGCTGACACACTTCATATGCTGAAACACATTCCATTTTGACACACTTCTTGTGTTGCCACATTACTTGTGTTGACACACTCCTTGAGTTGATACACTTCTTGTGTTGACACACTTCCTATGTTGACACACTTCTTGTGTTGACACACTTCTTGTGTTGACACACTTGTTGTGTTGACACACTTGTTGTGTTGACACACTTCCTATGTTGACACACTTCCTATGTTGACACACTTCCTATGTTGACACACTTCCTATGTTGACACACTTCTTGTGTTGACACACTTTCTATGTTGACACACTTAATGTGTTGACACACTTCTTGTGTTGACACACTTCCTATGATGACACACTCCTTGTGTTGACACACTTCCTATGATGACACACTTATTTTGTTGACACACTTCCTATGTTGACACACTTCATATGTTGACACACTTTCTATGTTGACACACTTCATGTGTTGACACACTTCTTGTGTTGACACACTTCATATGTTGACACACTTTCCATGTTGACACACTACTTGTGTTGACACACTTCTTCTGCTGAAACACATTCCATTTTGACACACTTCTTGTGTTGCCACACTCCTTGAGTTGATACACTTCTTGTGTTGACACACTTCCTATGTTGACACACTTCTTGTGTTGACACACTTGTTGTGTTGATACACTTGTTGTGTTGACACACTTCTTGTGTTGACACACTTCCTATGTTGACACACTTCTTGTATTGACTCACTTCCTATGTTGACACACTTTTTGTGTTGACACACTTCCTATGTTGACACACTTCCTATGTTGACACACTTCCTATGTTGACACACTTCATGTGTTGATACACTTCTTGTGTTGACACACTTCTTGTGTTGATACACTTGTTGTGCTGACACACTTTTTTGTGTTGACACACTTCCTATGTTGATACACTTGTTGTGTTAACACACTTCTTGTGTTGACACACTTATGTTGACACACCTTCTATGTTGACACACTTCATGTGTTGACACACTTCTTGTGTTGACACACTTCATATGTTGACACACTTTCTATGTTGAAACACTTCATGTCTTGACACACTTCTTGTGTTGACACACTTCATATGTTGACACACTTTCTATGTTGACACACTTCATGTGTTGACACACTTCTTGTGTTGACACACTTCATATGTTGACACACTTTCCATGTTGACACACTTCCTATGTTGACACACTTCTTCTGCTGACACACTTCATATGCTGAAACACATTCCATTTTGACACACTTCTTGTGTTGCCACATTACTTGTGTTGACACACTCCTTGAGTTGATACACTTCTTGTGTTGACACACTTCCTATGTTGACACACTTCTTGTGTTGACACACTTGTTGTGTTGACACACTTGTTGTGTTGACACACTTCCTATGTTGACACACTTCTTGTGTTGACACACTTCTTGTGTTGACACACTTCCTATGTTGACACACTTCCTATGTTGAGACACTTCCTATGTTGACACACTTCCTATGTTGACACACTTCTTGTGTTGACACACTTTCTATGTTGACAGACTTAATGTGTTGACACACTTCTTATGTTGACACACTTCCTATGTTGACACACTTCTTGTGTTGACACACTTCCTATGGTGACACACTTTTGTGTTGGCACACTTCCTATGTTGACACACTTCCTATGTTGACACACTTCTTGTGTTGACACACTTCTCATGTTGACACACTTCCTATGTTGACACACTTCCTATGTTGACACACTTCCTATGTTGACACACTTCCTATGTTGACACACTTCTTGTGTTGACACACTTCTTGTGTTGACACACTTCTTGTGTTGACACACTTCTTGTGTTGACACACTTCTTGTGTTGACACACATCTTTTGTTGGCACACTTATGTTGACACACTTCCTATGTTGACACACTTCTTGTGTTGACACACTTCCTATGTTGACACACTTCCTATGTTGACACACTTCTTGTGTTGACACACTTCTTGTGTTGACACACTTCTTGTGTTGACACACTTCCTATGTTGACACACTTCATATGTTGACACACTTCCTATGTTGACACACTTCCGATGTTGACACACTTCTTGTGTTGACACACTTCCTATGATGACACACTTGTTGTGTTGACACACTTCCTAAGATGACACACTTGTTGTGTTGATACACTTGTTGTGTTGACACACTTCTTGTGTTGACACACTTCTTATGTTGACACATCTTCTATCTTGACACACTTCATGTGTTGACACACTTCTTGTGTTGACACACTTCATATGTTGACACACTTTCTATGTTGAAACACTTCATGTGTTGACACACTTCTTGTGTTGACACATTTCATGTGTTGACACACTTCTTCTGCTGACACACTTCATATGCTGAAACACTTTCCATTTTGACACACTTCTTGTGTTGCCACATTACTTGTTTTGACACACTCCTTGAGTTGATACACTTCTTGTGTTGACACGCTTCCTATGTTGACAGACTTCTTGTGTTGACACACTAGTTGTGTTGACACGCTTGTTGCGTTGACACACTTCATGTGTTGACACACTTCCTATGTTGACACACTTCTTGTGTTGACACACTTGTTGTGCTGACACACTTCTTGTGTTGAGACACTTGTTGTGTTGACACACTTATTATGTTGACACACTCCCTATGATGACACACTTTCTATGTTGACACACTTCCTATGTTGACACACTTCCTACGTTGACACACTTCATGTGTTGACACACTTCTTGTGTTGACACACTTCTTGTGTTGACACACTTCTTGTGTTGACACACTTCTTGTGTTGACACACTTCTTGTGTTGACACACTTCCTATGTTGACACACTTCCTATGTTGACACACTTCCTATGTTGACACACTTCTTGTGTTGACACACTTCCTATGTTGACACACTTCCTGTTGACACACTTCCTATGTTGACACACTTCCTATGTTGACATACTTCCTATGTTGACACACTTCTTGTGTTGACACACTTCTTGTGTTGACACACTTGTGTTGACACACTTCTTGTGTTGACACACTTCTTGTGTTGATACACTTCTTGTGTTGGCACACTTCCTATGTTGACACACTTCCTATGTTGACACACTTCTTGTGTTGACACACTACTTGTGTTGACACACTTCTTATGTTGACACACTTCCTATGTTGACACACTTCTTGTGTTGACACACTTCCTATATTGACACACTTCTTGTGTTGACACACTTCATGTGTTGACACACTTCTTGTGTTGACACACTTCTTGTGTTGACACACTTCTTGTGTTGACACACTTCCTATGTTGACTCACTTCCTATGTTGACACACTTCATATGTTGACACACTTCTTA